>CM062288.1:327864719-328464719 GCA_031216915.1 Pictodentalium vernedei | reverse complement strand
CAAGTTACGGTATTATCAAGAGAATTAGGTGGGTTAATTTTTATTTTACATACATTTGTTTGACAGTGTTAACTGGTATAATTATATGGAGAACTTTTTCAAAGAGCATTCCAGGAAATTGTGTCGAGAGTCTGATCTTGATAGTTGAGATAATTTGGGACTGAATATTCTTAATCGTTACATTTGTACAGTTTCTTTCAAATGGCATATAATTCATATGACAGCCTCATTGCTTAGGTCAGGAACTCATATGGATCTATTCTTAACCCTTCAGGAAGCAGAATTCTTGTGGTGCAGGAAAATGCCATTGCAAGAAATTTAGAGAAATCTTCCTTCTATTATTTATTTACTTATTGGAGCTTAACAACACCTTTGACAGCCAGGATCACCTTGTGTCAGGCATTTATATGGGTGGGGAAGACAGACTACATGGAGAGAACCACCAAGCAACAACAAATAACTGCCAGATTCTCCAATGTACTAACTCCACACAAGCAGGGTTAGCACTGATCGAAGACAAGAGCACCATCAACATGCAATACACCTTGGTACGCAGTGTCCCTTTGCTCCCACATGGGAAATTGGGATGATGTGCCTTACCCAAGGAAACAGCACAGTTACCTCAGGTCTAATCCTTATGCTTTGAAGTCTGAATCCAGAACCTGTGAGCCACCATGCTCCCTCTCTTTTCCCTATGATAACATTATATTATCATTGATAGAATTGGCCAAAATTGCTTGGCCAAATGAGGAAAGTGGGAGGTGGATAGGCGAGGGGCTTCGGGGTGGGGGTGGGTGGCGGTAAAATATGTATTTCTGATGGAGTATGTAGTTTACAAATGCATGTGGTTTCTGTTGTTTGGTGTTTATTGCACATTTAATCAGTTAATGTGTAATTAATAACCATTCGCTTAACCTGATCTTTCTCAATATTCTAACACAACTGCAATGAGAGTTATTGTCACCTGTGGCAAATGCATTGTGTCCTTGGGCAAGACACATAAAGGAACGCAATTGCCCCATGGTCACGGTGGCATTGTCTACTGTGGAGAAGATGGTGCACTTATCTTCAACCGATGCTAATGCTGCTTGTGTGGAGTTGGTATGTTGGAGAGCCTGACAGTTGCTTGCCACTGCTCGATGGATGTCCCTGGGTACTCCAGGTTTTGCCACCTGTAAATCTGACAGATGGGACCCTGGCTGTCGGAAGTCTCATTAAACCCCATAAATAATTAAATAAATAAATAAATGAGAGTTTTTGTCCTTGGTGATGCAACTGTGCATCCATCTAAGTTGAAGACTCTCCCCACAGCTACCACAGGAAGTGAAGCAGTGCCTATTCACTGTGGTAAATTGGCTCTGTTTTACTGGTAAAATAGGCCCCAGTCGCCACTGCTTGGGGCGGTGAGTGTAAACCCTCTCTAAAATGGGCAACATGGCTTATTAATGCTCTCCCCTGGTCTTCAGTTCATACTTATGTTGTGGTCATAATTAGCCATTGTGCTAAAACATGTGACTTTAAACACCAATAAATAAAAAAATAAATGGCACTAAGCTAATAATTTTTGTATGTATCATACATTATTTTCCTCTGAATTAAATATAGATGCACATGTTCTCTTACTGAGAGGGTGTGGTAGATTTTAATTTTTACTTATGGTCTCATTTCCTATTAAAAAGGTCATACATATCAGAGGTTAGCGGATATCCTCGGCCAAATGGCTATTTTGGACTACAGCTTTTTTTTGTAATGGTATGCATTAATTAAATAAGGCTCATTAATGATGATTTTAAAATATGTTGATGGATTTGATTCGAACTGTGTACTGTCAAGTGCATTTCAGTTGGAGATCAAGGTGACAAGATTGTTTAATGAATAACTGAGTCTTGTTTGTGTGCTGACATTCTGCAGGTGATAAATGGGACAATTTTGGCGTAAATCTGCTTTGAGAAAGCCCTTTGAAAGAAGGGATACGAAGCCCATATATTTTTACTTTGTCAGAATATTCATCTTATGTTGTAAAATCATCAGTGGTGAAATAAAGAATTCCAATGTATTATATCATAGTTTTATCAATCTTGATGCATGGAAATAGTTGGAAATCTATCCCCAAAATGACACAATTTTGGCCCATTTTATGAGCAATCAACTGTGTAATTCAGCTGACTGTATTTGAGTGATATTGTAAAATTTTGATAGTGTGCTGTTTTCTCCAGGAAAGGCCACTCTGAGACCTTTCAGAAACTGTATACATTGTGATGATTGTAAATAAGGGAGGTAATTTTAATGCATTATATCCTGTGCCGTGTTAATAAGAAGTAGTGCATTTCTTGAAAAACTGATGTATTCAACCAAAAAACAGTTACTGCAATGAGACCTTAAGTAGAAAACAGTGTTTGCTTTCATTGCAACTTCTGGCCTCTAATCCCCATAACAAGCGAGAGTAAAAGTGGGAATATGTAGTAACTTGCAGGATAACTAAAATAAATATTAAAAACATGTTTTCCTTTTTCAGTGGTAGTGGTACATTGTAGAGATGAAATTTCCAGGAAAGTTCCCATCTTGAGGTATTTATGTCAAGTTACGGTATTATCAAGAGAATTAGGTGGGTTAATTTTTATTTTACATACATTTGTTTGACAGTGTTAACTGGTATAATTATATGGAGAACTTTTTCAAAGAGCATTCCAGGAAATTGTGTCGAGAGTCTGATCTTGATAGTTGAGATAATTTGGGACTGAATATTCTTAATCGTTACATTTGTACAGCTTCTTTCAAATGGCATATAATTCATATGACAGCCTCATTGCTTAGGTCAGGAACTCATATGGATCTATTCTTAACCCTTCAGGAAGCAGAATTCTTGTGGTGCAGGAAAATGCCATTGCAAGAAATTTAGAGAAATCTTCCTTCTATTTAGCTTAACAACACCTTTGACAGCCAGGATCACCTTGTGTCAGGCATTTATATGGGTGGGGAAGACAGACTACATGGAGAGAACCACCAAGCAACAACAAATAACTGCCAGAATTTCCAATGTACTAACTCCACACAAGCAGGGTTAGCACTGATCGAAGACAAGAGCACCATCAACATGCAATACACCTTGGTACGCAGTGTCCCTTTGCTCCCACATGGGAAATTGGGATGATGTGCCTTACCCAAGGAAACAGCACAGTTACCTGCGGTCTAATCCTTATGCTTTGAAGTCTGAATCCAGAACCAATGAGCCACCATGCTCCCTCTCTTTTCCCTATGATAACATTATATTATCATTGATTGAATTGGCCAAAATTGCTTGGCCAAATGAGGAAAGTGGGAGGTGGATAGGGGAGGGGGTTCGGGGTCGGGGTGGGTGGCGGTAAAATATGTATTTCTGATGGAGTATGTAGTTTACAAGTGAATGTGATTTCTGTTGTTTGGTGTTTTTTGCACATTTAATCAGTTAATGTGTAATTAATAACCATTCGCTTAACCTGATCTTTCTCAATATTCTAACACAACTGCAATGAGAGTTATTGTCACCTGTGGCAAATGCATTGTGTGCTTGGGCAAGACACATAAAGGAACGCAATTGCCCCATGGTCAGGGTGGCATTGTCTACTGTGGAGAAGATGGTGCACTTATCTTCAACCAATGCTAATGCTGCTTGTGTGGAGTTGGTATGTTGGAGAGCCTGACAGTTGCTTGCCACTGCTCGATGGATGTCCCTGGGTACTCCACCTTTTGCCACCTGTAAATGTGACAGATGGGACCCTGGCTGTCGAAAGTCTCATTAAACCCCATAAATAATTAAATAAATAAATAAATGAGAGTTTTTGTCCTTGGTGATGCAACTGTGCATCCATCTAAGTTGAAAACTCTCCCAACAGCTACCACAGGAAGTGAAGCAGTGCCTATTCACTGTGTTAAATTGGCTCTGTTTTACTGGTAAAATAGGACCCAGTCACCACTGCTTGGGGCGGTGAGTGTAAACCCTCTCTAAAATGGGCAACATGGCTTATTAATGCTCTCCCCTGGTCTTGTGTTCATACTCATGTTGTGGTCATAATTAGCCATTGTGCTAAAACATGTGACTTTAAACACCAATAAATAAAAAAATAAATGGCACTAAGTTAATAATTTTTTGTATGTATCATACATTATTTTCCTCTGAATTAAATATAGATGCACATGTTCTCTTACTGAGAGGGTGTGGTAGATTTTAATTTTTACTTATGGTCTCATTTCCTATTAAAAAGGTCATACATATCAGAGGTTAGCGGATATCCTCGGCCAAATGGCTATTTTGGACTACAGCTTTTTTTTGTAATGGTATGCATTAATTAAATAAGGCTCATTAATGATGATTTTAAAATATGTTGATGGATTTGATTCGAACTGTGTACTGTCAAGTGCATTTCAGTTGGAGATCAAGGTGACAAGATTGTTTAATGAATAACTGAGTCTTGTTTGTGTGCTGACATTCTACAGGTGATAAATGGGGCAATTTTGGCGTAAATCTGCTTTGAGAAAGCCCTTTGAAAGAAGGGATATGAAGCCCATATATTTTTACTATGTCAGAATATTCATCTTATGTTGTAAAATCAGCAGTGGTGAAATAAAGAATTCCAATGTATTATATCATAGTTTTATCAATCTTGATGCATGGAAATAGTTGGAAATCTATCCCCAAAATGACACAATTTTGGCCCATTTTATGAGCAATCAACTGTGTAATTCAGCTGACTGTATTTGAGTGATATTGTAAAATTTTGATAGTGTGCTGTTTTCTCCAGGAAAGGCCACTCTGAGACCTTTCAGAAACTGTTTACATTGTGATGATTGTAAATAAGGGAGGTAATTTTAATGCATTATATCCTGTGCCGTGTTGATAAGAAGTAGTGCATTTCTTGAAAAACTGATGTATTCAACCAAAAAACAGTTACTGCAATGATACCTTAAGTAGAAAACAGTGTTTGCTTTCGTTGCAACTTCTGGCCTCTAATCCCCATATCAAGCGAGAGTAAAAGTGGGAATATGTAGTAACTTGCAGGACAACTAAAATAAATATTAAAAACATGTTTTTCCTTTTTCAGTGGTAGTGGTATATTGTAGAGATGAAATTTCCAGGAAAGTTCCCATCTTGAGGTATTTATGTCAAGTTACGGTATTATCAAGAGAATTAGGTGGGTTAATTTTTATTTTACATACATTTGTTTGACAGTGTTAACTGGTATAATTTTATGGAGAACTTTTTCAAAGAGCATTCCAGGAAATTGTGTCGAGATTCTGATCTTGATAGTTGAGATAATTTGGGACTGAATATTCTTAATCGTTACATTTGTACAGTTTCTTTCAAATGGCATGTAATTAATATGACAGCCTCATTGCTTAGGTCAGGAACTCATATGGATCTATTCTTAACCCTTCAGGAAGCAGAATTCTTGTGGTGCAGGAAAATGCTATTGCAAGAAATTTAGAGAAATCTTCCTTCTATTATTTATTTACTTATTGGAGCTTAACAACACCTTTGACAGCCAGGATCACCTTGTGTCAGGCATTTATATGGGTGGGGAAGACAGACTACATGGAGAGAACCACCAAGCAACAACTAATAACTGCCAGATTCTCCAATGTACTAACTCCACACAAGCAGGGTTAGCACTGATCGAAGACAAGAGCACCATCAACATGCAATACACCTTGGTACGCAGTGTCCCTTTGCTCCCACATGGGAAATTGGGATGATGTGCCTTACCCAAGGAAACAGCACAGTTACCTGTGGTCTAATCCTTATGCTTTGAAGTCTGAATCCAGAACCAATGAGGCACCATGCTCCCTCTCTTTTCCCTATGATAACATTATATTATCATTGATAGAATTGGCCAAAATTGCTTGGCCAAATGAGGAAAGTGGGAGGTGGATAGGGGAGGGGGTTCGGGGTGGGGGTGGTGGTGGGTGGCGGTAAAACATGTATTTCTGATGGAGTATGTAGTTTACAAATGAATGTGATTTCTATTGTTTGGTGTTTTTTGCACATTTAATCAGTTAATGTGTAATTAATAACCATTCGCTTAACCTGATCTTTCTCAATATTTTAACACAACTGCAATGAGAGTTATTGTCACCTGTGGCAAATGCATTGTGTCCTTGGACAAGACACATAAAGGAACGCAATTGCCCCATGGTCACGGTGGCATTGTCTACTGTGGAGAAGATGGTGCACTTATCTTCAACCAATGCTAATGCTGCTTGTGTGGAGTTGATATGTTGGAGAGCCTGACAGTTGCTTGCCACTGCTCGATGGATGTCCCTGGGTACTCCAGCTTTTGCCACCTGTAAATCTGACAGATGGGACCCTGGCTTTCGAAAGTCTCATTAAACCCCATAAATAATTAAATAAATAAATAAATAAATAAATGAGAGTTTTCGTCCTTGGTGATGCAACTGTGCATCCATCTAAGTTGAAGACTCTCCTCACAGCTACCCCAGGAAGTGAAGCAGTGCCTATTCACTGTGGTAAATTGGCTCTGTTTTACTGGTAAAATAGGACCCAGTCACCACTGCTTGGGGGAGGGAGTGTAAACCCTCTCTAAAATGGGCAACATGGCTTATTAATGCTCTCCCCTGGTCTTGAGCTCATACTCATGTTGTGGTCATGATTAGCCATTGTGCAAAAACATGTGACTTTAAACAGCAATAAATAAAAAAATAAATGGCACTAATTTAATAAATTTTGTATGTATCATACAATATTTACCTCTGAATTAAATATACATGCACATGTGCTCTCACTGAGAGGGTGTGGTAGATTTTAATTTTTACTTAAGGTCTCATTTCCTATTAAAAAGGTCATACATATCAGAGGTTAGCAGATATCCTCGGCCAAATGGCTCTTTTGGACTACAGCTTTTTTTTGTAATGGTATGCATTAATTAAATAAGGCTCATTAATGATGATTTTAAAATATGTTGATGGATTTGATTCGAACTGTGTACTGTCAAGTGCATTTCAGTTGGAGATCAAGGTGACATGATTGTTTAATGAATAACTGAGTCTTGTTTGTGTGCTGACATTTTGCAGGTGATAAATGGGACAATTTTGGTGTAAATCTGCTTTGAGAAAGCCCTTTGAAAGAAGGGATACGAAGCCATATATTTTTACTTTGTCAGAATATTCATCTTATGTTGTAAAATCATCAGTGGTGAAATAAAGAATTCCTATGTATTATATCATAGTTTTATCAATCTTGATGCATGGAAATAGTTGGAAATCTATCCCCAAAATGACACAATTTTGGCCCATTTTATGAGCAATCAACTGTGTAATTCAGCTGACTGTATTTGAGTGATATTGTAAAATTTTGATAGTGTGCTGTTTTCTCCAGGAAAGGCCACTCTGAATGAGACCTTACAGAAACTGTATACATTGTGATGATTGTAAATAGGGGAGGTAATTTAAATGCATTATATCCTGTGCCGTGTTGATAAGAAGTAGTGCATTTCTTGAAAAACTGATGTATTCAACCAAAAAACAGTTACTGCAATGAGACCTTAAGTAGAAAACAGTGTTTGCTTTCGTTGCAAATTCTGGCCTCTAATCCCCATAACAAGCGACAGTATAAGTGGGAATATGTAGTAACTTGCACGATAACTAAAATAAATATTAAAAACATGTTTTTCCTTTTTCAGTGGTAGTGGTACATTGTAGAGATGAAATTTCCAGGAAAGTTCCCCTCTTGAGGTATTTATGTCAAGTTACGGTATTATCAAGAGAATTAGGTGGGTTAATTTTTATTTTACATACATTTGTTTGACAGTGTTAACTGGTATAATTATATGGAGAACTTTTTCAAAGAGCATTCCAGGAAATTGTGTCGAGAGTCTGATCTTGATAGTTGAGATAATTTGGGACTGAATATTCTTAATCGTTACATTTGTACAGTTTCTTTCAAATGGCATATAATTCATATGACAGCCTCATTGCTTAGGTCAGGAACTCATATGGATCTATTCTTAACCCTTCAGGAAGCAGAATTCTTGTGGTGCAGGAAAATGCCATTGCAAGAAATTTGGAGAAATCTTCCTTCTATTATTTATTTACTTATTGGAGCTTAACAACACCTTTGACAGCCAGGATCACCTTGTGTCAGGCATTTATATGGGTGGGGAAGACAGACTACATGGAGAGAACCACCAAGCAACAACAAATAACTGCCAGATTCTCCAATGTACTAACTCCACACAAGCAGGGTTAGCACTGATCGAAGACAAGAGCACCATCAACATGCAATACACCTTGGTACGCAGTGTCCCTTTGCTCCCACATGGGAAATTGGGATGATGTGCCTTACCCAAGGAAACAGCACAGTTACCTCAGGTCTAATCCTTATGCTTTGAAGTCTGAATCCAGAACCTGTGAGCCACCATGCTCCCTCTCTTTTCCCTATGATAACATTATATTATCATTGATAGAATTGGCCAAAATTGCTTGGCCAAATGAGGAAAGTGGGAGGTGGATAGGCGAGGGGCTTCGGGGTGGGGGTGGGTGGCGGTAAAATATGTATTTCTGATGGAGTATGTAGTTTACAAATGCATGTGGTTTCTGTTGTTTGGTGTTTATTGCACATTTAATCAGTTAATGTGTAATTAATAACCATTCGCTTAACCTGATCTTTCTCAATATTCTAACACAACTGCAATGAGAGTTATTGTCACCTGTGGCAAATGCATTGTGTCCTTGGGCAAGACACATAAAGGAACGCAATTGCCCCATGGTCACGGTGGCATTGTCTACTGTGGAGAAGATGGTGCACTTATCTTCAACCGATGCTAATGCTGCTTGTGTGGAGTTGGTATGTTGGAGAGCCTGACAGTTGCTTGCCACTGCTCGATGGATGTCCCTGGGTACTCCAGGTTTTGCCACCTGTAAATCTGACAGATGGGACCCTGGCTGTCGAAACTCTCATTAAACCCCATAAATAATTAAATAAATAAATAAATGAGAGTTTTTGTCCTTGGTGATGCAACTGTGCATCCATCTAAGTTGAAGACTCTCCCCACAGCTACCACAGGAAGTGAAGCAGTGCCTATTCACTGTGGTAAATTGGCTCTGTTTTACTGGTAAAATAGGACCCAGTCGCCACTGCTTGGGGCGGTGAGTGTAAACCCTCTCTAAAATGGGCAACATGGCTTATTAATGCTCTCCCCTGGTCTTCAGTTCATACTTATGTTGTGGTCATAATTAGCCATTGTGCTAAAACATGTGACTTTAAACACCAATAAATAAAAAAATAAATGGCACTAAGTTAATAATTTTTTGTATGTATCATACATTATTTTCCTCTGAATTAAATATAGATGCACATGTTCTCTTACTGAGAGGGTGTGGTAGATTTTAATTTTTACTTATGGTCTCATTTCCTATTAAAAAGGTCATACATATCAGAGGTTAGCGGATATCCTCGGCCAAATGGCTATTTTGGACTACAGCTTTTTTTTGTAATGGTATGCATTAATTAAATAAGGCTCATTAATGATGATTTTAAAATATGTTGATGGATTTGATTCGAACTGTGTACTGTCAAGTGCATTTCAGTTGGAGATCAAGGTGACAAGATTGTTTAATGAATAACTGAGTCTTGTTTGTGTGCTGACATTCTGCAGGTGATAAATGGGATAATTTTGGCGTAAATCTGCTTTGAGAAAGCCCTTTGAAAGAAGGGATACGAAGCCCATATATTTTTACTTTGTCAGAATATTCATCTTATGTTGTAAAATCATCAGTGGTGAAATAAAGAATTCCAATGTATTATATCATAGTTTTATCAATCTTGATGCATGGAAATAGTTGGAAATCTATCCCCAAAATGACACAATTTTGGCCCATTTTATGAGCAATCAACTGTGTAATTCAGCTGACTGTATTTGAGTGATATTGTAAAATTTTGATAGTGTGCTGTTTTCTCCAGGAAAGGCCACTCTGAGACCTTTCAGAAACTGTATACATTGTGATGATTGTAAATAGGGGAGGTAATTTAAATGCATTATATCCTGTGCCGTGTTGATAAGAAGTAGTGCATTTCTTGAAAAACTGATGTATTCAACCAAAAAACAGTTACTGCAATGAGACCTTAAGTAGAAAACAGTGTTTGCTTTCGTTGCAAATTCTGGCCTCTAATCCCCATAACAAGCGACAGTATAAGTGGGAATATGTAGTAACTTGCACGATAACTAAAATAAATATTAAAAACATGTTTTTCCTTTTTCAGTGGTAGTGGTACATTGTAGAGATGAAATTTCCAGGAAAGTTCCCCTCTTGAGGTATTTATGTCAAGTTACGGTATTATCAAGAGAATTAGGTGGGTTAATTTTTATTTTACATACATTTGTTTGACAGTGTTAACTGGTATAATTATATGGAGAACTTTTTCAAAGAGCATTCCAGGAAATTGTGTCGAGAGTCTGATCTTGATAGTTGAGATAATTTGGGACTGAATATTCTTAATCGTTACATTTGTACAGTTTCTTTCAAATGGCATATAATTCATATGACAGCCTCATTGCTTAGGTCAGGAACTCATATGGATCTATTCTTAACCCTTCAGGAAGCAGAATTCTTGTGGTGCAGGAAAATGCCATTGCAAGAAATTTAGAGAAATCTTCCTTCTATTATTTATTTACTTATTGGAGCTTAACAACACCTTTGACAGCCAGGATCACCTTGTGTCAGGCATTTATATGGGTGGGGAAGACAGACTACATGGAGAGAACCACCAAGCAACAACAAATAACTGCCAGATTCTCCAATGTACTAACTCCACACAAGCAGGGTTAGCACTGATCGAAGACAAGAGCACCATCAACATGCAATACACCTTGGTACGCAGTGTCCCTTTGCTCCCACATGGGAAATTGGGATGATGTGCCTTACCCAAGGAAACAGCACAGTTACCTCAGGTCTAATCCTTATGCTTTGAAATCTGAATCCTGAACCTGTGAGCCACCATGCTCCCTCTCTTTTCCCTATGATAACATTATATTATCATTGATAGAATTGGCCAAAATTGCTTGGCCAAATGAGGAAAGTGGGAGGTGGATAGGCGAGGGGCTTCGGGGTGGGGGTGGGTGGCGGTAAAATATGTATTTCTGATGGAGTATGTAGTTTACAAATGCATGTGGTTTCTGTTGTTTGGTGTTTATTGCACATTTAATCAGTTAATGTGTAATTAATAACCATTCGCTTAACCTGATCTTTCTCAATATTCTAACACAACTGCAATGAGAGTTATTGTCACCTGTGGCAAATGCATTGTGTCCTTGGGCAAGACACATAAAGGAACGCAATTGCCCCATGGTCACGGTGGCATTGTCTACTGTGGAGAAGATGGTGCACTTATCTTCAACCGATGCTAATGCTGCTTGTGTGGAGTTGGTATGTTGGAGAGCCTGACAGTTGCTTGCCACTGCTCGATGGATGTCCCTGGGTACTCCAGGTTTTGCCACCTGTAAATCTGACAGATGGGACCCTGGCTGTCGAAAGTCTCATTAAACCCCATAAATAATTAAATAAATAAATAAATGAGAGTTTTTGTCCTTGGTGATGCAACTGTGCATCCATCTAAGTTGAAGACTCTCCCCACAGCTACCACAGGAAGTGAAGCAGTGCCTATTCACTGTGGTAAATTGGCTCTGTTTTACTGGTAAAATAGGACCCAGTCACCACTGCTTGGGGCGGTGAGTGTAAACCCTCTCTAAAATGGGCAACATGGCTTATTAATGCTCTCCCCTGGTCTTCAGTTCATACTTATGTTGTGGTCATAATTAGCCATTGTGCTAAAACATGTGACTTTAAACACCAATAAATAAAAAAATAAATGGCACTAAGTTAATAATTTTTTGTATGTATCATACATTATTTTCCTCTGAATTAAATATAGATGCACATGTTCTCTTACTGAGAGGGTGTGGTAGATTTTAATTTTTACTTATGGTCTCATTTCCTATTAAAAAGGTCATACATATCAGAGGTTAGCGGATATCCTCGGCCAAATGGCTATTTTGGACTACAGCTTTTTTTTGTAATGGTATGCATTAATTAAATAAGGCTCATTAATGATGATTTTAAAATATGTTGATGGATTTGATTCGAACTGTGTACTGTCAAGTGCATTTCAGTTGGAGATCAAGGTGACAAGATTGTTTAATGAATAACTGAGTCTTGTTTGTGTGCTGACATTCTGCAGGTGATAAATGGGACAATTTTGGCGTAAATCTGCTTTGAGAAAGCCCTTTGAAAGAAGGGATACGAAGCCCATATATTTTTACTTTGTCAGAATATTCATCTTATGTTGTAAAATCATCAGTGGTGAAATAAAGAATTCCAATGTATTATATCATAGTTTTATCAATCTTGATGCATGGAAATAGTTGGAAATCTATCCCCAAAATGACACAATTTTGGCCCATTTTATGAGCAATCAACTGTGTAATTCAGCTGACTGTATTTGAGTGATATTGTAAAATTTTGATAGTGTGCTGTTTTCTCCAGGAAAGGCCACTCTGAGACCTTTCAGAAACTGTATACATTGTGATGATTGTAAATAAGGGAGGTAATTTTAATGCATTATATCCTGTGCCGTGTTAATAAGAAGTAGTGCATTTCTTGAAAAACTGATGTATTCAACCAAAAAACAGTTACTGCAATGAGACCTTAAGTAGAAAACAGTGTTTGCTTTCGTTGCAACTTCTGGCCTCTAATCCCCATAACAAGCGAGAGTAAAAGTGGGAATATGTAGTAACTTGCAGGATAACTAAAATAAATATTAAAAACATGTTTTTCCTTTTTCAGTGGTAGTGGTACATTATAGAGATGAAATTTCCAGGAAAGTTCCCATCTTGAGGTATTTATGTCAAGTTACGGTATTATCAAGAGAATTAGGTGGGTTAATTTTTATTTTACATACATTTGTTTGACAGTGTTAACTGGTATAATTATATGGAGAACTTTTTCAAAGAGCATTCCAGGAAATTGTGTCGAGAGTCTGATCTTGATAGTTGAGATAATTTGGGACTGAATATTCTTAATCGTTACATTTGTACAGCTTCTTTCAAATGGCATATAATTCATATGACAGCCTCATTGCTTAGGTCAGGAACTCATATGGATCTATTCTTAACCCTTCAGGAAGCAGAATTCTTGTGGTGCAGGAAAATGCCATTGCAAGAAATTTAGAGAAATCTTCCTTCTATTTAGCTTAACAACACCTTTGACAGCCAGGATCACCTTGTGTCAGGCATTTATATGGGTGGGGAAGACAGACTACATGGAGAGAACCACCAAGCAACAACAAATAACTGCCAGAATCTCCAATGTACTAACTCCACACAAGCAGGGTTAGCACTGATCGAAGACAAGAGCACCATCAACATGCAATACACCTTGGTACGCAGTGTCCCTTTGCTCCCACATGGGAAATTGGGATGATGTGCCTTACCCAAGGAAACAGCACAGTTACCTGCGGTCTAATCCTTATGCTTTGAAGTCTGAATCCAGAACCAATGAGCCACCATGCTCCCTCTCTTTTCCCTATGATAACATTATATTATCATTGATTGAATTGGCCAAAATTGCTTGGCCAAATGAGGAAAGTGGGAGGTGGATAGGGGAGGGGGTTCGGGGTCGGGGTGGGTGGCGGTAAAATATGTATTTCTGATGGAGTATGTAGTTTACAAGTGAATGTGATTTCTGTTGTTTGGTGTTTTTTGCACATTTAATCAGTTAATGTGTAATTAATAACCATTCGCTTAACCTGATCTTTCTCAATATTCTAACACAACTGCAATGAGAGTTATTGTCACCTGTGGCAAATGCATTGTGTGCTTGGGCAAGACACATAAAGGAACGCAATTGCCCCATGGTCAGGGTGGCATTGTCTACTGTGGAGAAGATGGTGCACTTATCTTCAACCAATGCTAATGCTGCTTGTGTGGAGTTGGTATGTTGGAGAGCCTGACAGTTGCTTGCCACTGCTCGATGGATGTCCCTGGGTACTCCACCTTTTGCCACCTGTAAATCTGACAGATGGGACCCTGGCTGTCGAAAGTCTCATTAAACCCCATAAATAATTAAATAAATAAATAAATGAGAGTTTTTGTCCTTGGTGATGCAACTGTGCATCCATCTAAGTTGAAAACTCTCCCAACAGCTACCACAGGAAGTGAAGCAGTGCCTATTCACTGTGTTAAATTGGCTGTGTTTTACTGGTAAAATAGGACCCAGTCACCACTGCTTGGGGCGGTGAGTGTAAACCCTCTCTAAAATGGGCAACATGGCTTATTAATGCTCTCCCCTGGTCTTGTGTTCATACTCATGTTGTGGTCATAATTAGCCATTGTGCTAAAACATGTGACTTTAAACACCAATAAATAAAAAAATAAATGGCACTAAGTTAATAATTTTTTGTATGTATCATACATTATTTTCCTCTGAATTAAATATAGATGCACATGTTCTCTTACTGAGAGGGTGTGGTAGATTTTAATTTTTACTTATGGTCTCATTTCCTATTAAAAAGGTCATACATATCAGAGGTTAGCGGATATCCTCGGCCAAATGGCTATTTTGGACTACAGCTTTTTTTTGTAATGGTATGCATTAATTAAATAAGGCTCATTAATGATGATTTTAAAATATGTTGATGGATTTGATTCGAACTGTGTACTGTCAAGTGCATTTCAGTTGGAGATCAAGGTGACAAGATTGTTTAATGAATAACTGAGTCTTGTTTGTGTGCTGACATTCTGCAGGTGATAAATGGGACAATTTTGGCGTAAATCTGCTTTGAGAAAGCCCTTTGAAAGAAGGGATACGAAGCCCATATATTTTTACTTTGTCAGAATATTCATCTTATGTTGTAAAATCATCAGTGGTGAAATAAAGAATTCCAATGTATTATATCATAGTTTTATCAATCTTGATGCATGGAAATAGTTGGAAATCTATCCCCAAAATGACACAATTTTGGCCCATTTTATGAGCAATCAACTGTGTAATTCAGCTGACTGTATTTGAGTGATATTGTAAAATTTTGATAGTGTGCTGTTTTCTCCAGGAAAGGCCACTCTGAGACCTTTCAGAAACTGTATACATTGTGATGATTGTAAATAAGGGAGGTAATTTTAATGCATTATATCCTGTGCCGTGTTAATAAGAAGTAGTGCATTTCTTGAAAAACTGATGTATTCAACCAAAAAACAGTTACTGCAATGAGACCTTAAGTAGAAAACAGTGTTTGCTTTCGTTGCAAATTCTGGCCTCTAATCCCCATAACAAGCGACAGTATAAGTGGGAATATGTAGTAACTTGCACGATAACTAAAATAAATATTAAAAACATGTTTTTCCTTTTTCAGTGGTAGTGGTACATTGTAGAGATGAAATTTCCAGGAAAGTTCCCCTCTTGAGGTATTTATGTCAAGTTACGGTATTATCAAGAGAATTAGGTGGGTTAATTTTTATTTTACATACATTTGTTTGATAGTGTTAACTGGTATAATTATATGGAGAACTTTTTCAAAGAGCATTCCAGGAAATTGTGTCGAGAGTCTGATCTTGATAGTTGAGATAATTTGGGACTGAATATTCTTAATCGTTACATTTGTACAGTTTCTTTCAAATGGCATATAATTCATATGACAGCCTCATTGCTTAGGTCAGGAACTCATATGGATCTATTCTTAACCCTTCAGGAAGCAGAATTCTTGTGGTGCAGGAAAATGCCATTGCAAGAAATTTAGAGAAATCTTCCTTCTATTATTTATTTACTTATTGGAGCTTAACAACACCTTTGACAGCCAGGATCACCTTGTGTCAGGCATTTATATGGGTGGGGAAGACAGACTACATGGAGAGAACCACCAAGCAACAACAAATAACTGCCAGATTCTCCAATGTACTAACTCCACACAAGCAGGGTTAGCACTGATCGAAGACAAGAGCACCATCAACATGCAATACACCTTGGTACGCAGTGTCCCTTTGCTCCCACATGGGAAATTGGGATGATGTGCCTTACCCAAGGAAACAGCACAGTTACCTCAGGTCTAATCCTTATGCTTTGAAATCTGAATCCAGAACCTGTGAGCCACCATGCTCCCTCTCTTTTCCCTATGATAACATTATATTATCATTGATAGAATTGGCCAAAATTGCTTGGCCAAATGAGGAAAGTGGGAGGTGGATAGGCGAGGGGCTTCGGGGTGGGGGTGGGTGGCGGTAAAATATGTATTTCTGATGGAGTATGTAGTTTACAAATGCATGTGGTTTCTGTTGTTTGGTGTTTATTGCACATTTAATCAGTTAATGTGTAATTAATAACCATTCGCTTAACCTGATCTTTCTCAATATTCTAACACAACTGCAATGAGAGTTATTGTCACCTGTGGCAAATGCATTGTGTCCTTGGGCAAGACACATAAAGGAACGCAATTGCCCCATGGTCACGGTGGCATTGTCTACTGTGGAGAAGATGGTGCACTTATCTTCAACCGATGCTAATGCTGCTTGTGTGGAGTTGGTATGTTGGAGAGCCTGACAGTTGCTTGCCACTGCTCGATGGATGTCCCTGGGTACTCCAGGTTTTGCCGCCTGTAAATCTGACAGATGGGACCCTGGCTGTCGAAAGTCTCATTAAACCCCATAAATAATTAAATAAATAAATAAATGAGAGTTTTTGTCCTTGGTGATGCAACTGTGCATCCATCTAAGTTGAAGACTCTCCCCACAGCTACCACAGGAAGTGAAGCAGTGCCTATTCACTGTGGTAAATTGGCTCTGTTTTACTGGTAAAATAGGACCCAGTCGCCACTGCTTGGGGCGGTGAGTGTAAACCCTCTCTAAAATGGGCAACATGGCTTATTAATGCTCTCCCCTGGTCTTCAGTTCATACTTATGTTGTGGTCATAATTAGCCATTGTGCTAAAACATGTGACTTTAAACACCAATAAATAAAAAAATAAATGGCACTAAGTTAATAATTTTTTGTATGTATCATACATTATTTTCCTCTGAATTAAATATAGATGCACATGTTCTCTTACTGAGAGGGTGTGGTAGATTTTAATTTTTACTTATGGTCTCATTTCCTATTAAAAAGGTCATACATATCAGAGGTTAGCGGATATCCTCGGCCAAATGGCTATTTTGGACTACAGCTTTTTTTTGTAATGGTATGCATTAATTAAATAAGGCTCATTAATGATGATTTTAAAATATGTTGATGGATTTGATTCGAACTGTGTACTGTCAAGTGCATTTCAGTTGGAGATCAAGGTGACAAGATTGTTTAATGAATAACTGAGTCTTGTTTGTGTGCTGACATTCTGCAGGTGATAAATGGGACAATTTTGGCGTAAATCTGCTTTGAGAAAGCCCTTTGAAAGAAGGGATACGAAGCCCATATATTTTTACTTTGTCAGAATATTCATCTTATGTTGTAAAATCATCAGTGGTGAAATAAAGAATTCCAATGTATTATATCATAGTTTTATCAATCTTGATGCATGGAAATAGTTGGAAATCTATCCCCAAAATGACACAATTTTGGCCCATTTTATGAGCAATCAACTGTGTAATTCAGCTGACTGTATTTGAGTGATATTGTAAAATTTTGATAGTGTGCTGTTTTCTCCAGGAAAGGCCACTCTGAGACCTTTCAGAAACTGTATACATTGTGATGATTGTAAATAAGGGAGGTAATTTTAATGCATTATATCCTGTGCCGTGTTAATAAGAAGTAGTGCATTTCTTGAAAAACTGATGTATTCAACCAAAAAACAGTTACTGCAATGAGACCTTAAGTAGAAAACAGTGTTTGCTTTCGTTGCAACTTCTGGCCTCTAATCCCCATAACAAGCGAGAGTAAAAGTGGGAATATGTAGTAACTTGCGGGATAACTAAAATAAATATTAAAAACATGTTTTTCCTTTTTCAGTGGTAGTGGTACATTATAGAGATGAAATTTCCAGGAAAGTTCCCATCTTGAGATATTTATGTCAAGTTACGGTATTATCAAGAGAATTAGGTGGGTTAATTTTTATTTTACATACATTTGTTTGACAGTGTTAACTGGTATAATTATATGGAGAACTTTTTCAAAGAGCATTCCAGGAAATTGTGTCGAGAGTCTGATCTTGATAGTTGAGATAATTTGGGACTGAATATTCTTAATCGTTACATTTGTACAGCTTCTTTCAAATGGCATATAATTCATATGACAGCCTCATTGCTTAGGTCAGGAACTCATATGGATCTATTCTTAACCCTTCAGGAAGCAGAATTCTTGTGGTGCAGGAAAATGCCATTGCAAGAAATTTAGAGAAATCTTCCTTCTATTTAGCTTAACAACACCTTTGACAGCCAGGATCACCTTGTGTCAGGCATTTATATGGGTGGGGAAGACAGACTACATGGAGAGAACCACCAAGCAACAACAAATAACTGCCAGAATCTCCAATGTACTAACTCCACACAAGCAGGGTTAGCACTGATCGAAGACAAGAGCACCATCAACATGCAATACACCTTGGTACGCAGTGTCCCTTTGCTCCCACATGGGAAATTGGGATGATGTGCCTTACCCAAGGAAACAGCACAGTTACCTGCGGTCTAATCCTTATGCTTTGAAGTCTGAATCCAGAACCAATGAGCCACCATGCTCCCTCTCTTTTCCCTATGATAACATTATATTATCATTGATTGAATTGGCCAAAATTGCTTGGCCAAATGAGGAAAGTGGGAGGTGGATAGGGGAGGGGGTTCGGGGTCGGGGTGGGTGGCGGTAAAATATGTATTTCTGATGGAGTATGTAGTTTACAAGTGAATGTGATTTCTGTTGTTTGGTGTTTTTTGCACATTTAATCAGTTAATGTGTAATTAATAACCATTCGCTTAACCTGATCTTTCTCAATATTCTAACACAACTGCAATGAGAGTTATTGTCACCTGTGGCAAATGCATTGTGTGCCTGGGCAAGACACATAAAGGAACGCAATTGCCCCATGGTCAGGGTGGCATTGTCTACTGTGGAGAAGATGGTGCACTTATCTTCAACCAATGCTAATGCTGCTTGTGTGGAGTTGGTATGTTGGAGAGCCTGACAGTTGCTTGCCACTGCTCGATGGATGTCCCTGGGTACTCCACCTTTTGCCACCTGTAAATCTGACAGATGGGACCCTGGCTGTCGAAAGTCTCATTAAACCCCATAAATAATTAAATAAATAAATAAATGAGAGTTTTTGTCCTTGGTGATGCAACTGTGCATCCATCTAAGTTGAAAACTCTCCCAACAGCTACCACAGGAAGTGAAGCAGTGCCTATTCACTGTGTTAAATTGGCTCTGTTTTACTGGTAAAATAGGACCCAGTCACCACTGCTTGGGGCGGTGAGTGTAAACCCTCTCTAAAATGGGCAACATGGCTTATTAATGCTCTCCCCTGGTCTTGTGTTCATACTCATGTTGTGGTCATAATTAGCCATTGTGCTAAAACATGTGACTTTAAACACCAATAAATAAAAAAATAAATGGCACTAAGTTAATAATTTTTTGTATGTATCATACATTATTTTCCTCTGAATTAAATATAGATGCACATGTTCTCTTACTGAGAGGGTGTGGTAGATTTTAATTTTTACTTATGGTCTCATTTCCTATTAAAAAGGTCATACATATCAGAGGTTAGCGGATATCCTCGGCCAAATGGCTATTTTGGACTACAGCTTTTTTTTGTAATGGTATGCATTAATTAAATAAGGCTCATTAATGATGATTTTAAAATATGTTGATGGATTTGATTCGAACTGTGTACTGTCAAGTGCATTTCAGTTGGAGATCAAGGTGACAAGATTGTTTAATGAATAACTGAGTCTTGTTTGTGTGCTGACATTCTGCAGGTGATAAATGGGACAATTTTGGCGTAAATCTGCTTTGAGAAAGCCCTTTGAAAGAAGGGATATGAAGCCCATATATTTTTACTTTGTCAGAATATTCATCTTATGTTGTAAAATCATCAGTGGTGAAATAAAGAATTCCAATGTATTATATCATAGTTTTATCAATCTTGATGCATGGAAATAGTTGGAAATCTATCCCCAAAATGACACAATTTTGGCCCATTTTATGAGCAATCAACTGTGTAATTCAGCTGACTGTATTTGAGTGATATTGTAAAATTTTGATAGTGTGCTGTTTTCTCCAGGAAAGGCCACTCTGAGACCTTTCAGAAACTGTATACATTGTGATGATTGTAAATAAGGGAGGTAATTTTAATGCATTATATCCTGTGCCGTGTTAATAAGAAGTAGTGCATTTCTTGAAAAACTGATATATTCAACCAAAAAACAGTTACTGCAATGAGACCTTAAGTAGAAAACAGTGTTTGCTTTCGTTGCAACTTCTGGCCTGTAATCCCCATATCAAGCGAGAGTAAAAGTGGGAATATGTAGTAACTTGCAGGACAACTAAAATAAATATTAAAAACATGTTTTTCCTTTTTCAGTGGTAGTGGTATATTGTAGAGATGAAATTTCCAGGAAAGTTCCCATCTTGAGGTATTTATGTCAAGTTACGGTATTATCAAGAGAATTAGGTGGGTTAATTTTTATTTTACATACATTTGTTTGACAGTGTTAACTGGTATAATTTTATGGAGAACTTTTTCAAAGAGCATTCCAGGAAATTGTGTCGAGATTCTGATCTTGATAGTTGAGATAATTTGGGACTGAATATTCTTAATCGTTACATTTGTACAGCTTCTTTCAAATGGCATATAATTAATATGACAGCCTCATTGCTTAGGTCAGGAACTCATATGGATCTATTCTTAATCCTTCGGGAAGCAGAATTCTTGTGGTGCAGGAAAATGCCATTGCAAGAAATTCATAGAAATCTTCCTTCTATTTAGCTTAACAACACCTTTGACAGCCAGGATCACCTTGTGTCAGGCATTTATATGGGTGGGGAAGACAGACTACATGGAGAGAACCACCAAGCAACAACTAGTAACTGCCAGATTCTCCAATGTACTAACTCCACACAAGCAGGGTTAGTACTGATCGAAGACAAGAGCACCATCAACATGCAATACACCTTGGTTCGCAGTGTCCCTTTGCTCCCACATGGGAAATTGGGATGTTGTGCCTTACCCAAGGACACAGCACATTTACCTCAGGTCTAATCCTTATGCTTTGAAGTCTGAATCCAGAACCAATGAGCCACCATGCTCCCTCTCTTTTCCCTGTGGTAACATTATATTATCATTGATAGAATTGGCCAAAATTGCTTGGCCAAATGAGGAAAGTGGGAGGTGGATAAGGGAGGGGGTTCGGGTTGGGGGTGGGTGGCTGTAAAATATGTATTTCTGATGGAGTATGTAGTTTACAAATGCATGTGCTTTCTGTTGTTTGGTGTTTTTTGCACATTTAATCTGTTAATGTGTAATTAACAACCATTCGCTTAACCTGATCTTTCTCAATATTTTAACACAACTGCAATGAGAGTTATTGTCACCTGTGGCAAATGCATTGTGTCCTTGGACAAGTCACATAAAGGAACGCAATTGCCCCATGGTCACGGTGGCATTGTCTACTGTGGAGAAGATGGTGCACTTATCTTCAACCAATGCTAATGCTGCTTGTGTGGAGTTGATATGTTGGAGAGCCTGACAGTTGATTGCCACTGCTCGATGGATGTCCCTGGGTACTCCAGCTTTTGCCACCTGTAAATCTGACAGATGGGACCCTGGCTTTCGAAAGTCTCATTAAACCCCATAAATAATTAAATAAATAAATAAATAAATAAATGAGAGTTTTCGTCCTTGGTGATGCAACTGTGCATCCATCTAAGTTGAAGACTCTCCCCACAGCTACCCCAGGAAGTGAAGCAGTGCCTATTCACTGTGGTAAATTGGCTCTGTTTTACTGGTAAAATAGGACCCAGTCACCACTGCTTGGGGGAGGGAGTGTAAACCCTCTCTAAAATGGGCAACATGGCTTATTAATGCTCTCCCCTGGTCTTGAGCTCATACTCATGTTGTGGTCATGATTAGCCATTGTGCAAAAACATGTGACTTTAAACACCAATAAATAAAAAAATAAATGGCACTAATTTAATAAATTTTGTATGTATCATACAATATTTACCTCTGAATTAAATATACATGCACATGTGCTCTCACTGAGAGGGTGTGGTAGATTTTAATTTTTACTTAAGGTCTCATTTCCTATTAAAAAGGTCATACATATCAGAGGTTAGCGGATATCCTCGGCCAAATGGCTCTTTTGGACTACAGCTTTTTTTTATAATGGTATGCATTAATTAAATAAGGCTCATTAATGATGATTTTAAAATATGTTGATGGATTTGATTCGAACTGTGTACTGTCAAGTGCATTTCAGTTGGAGATCAAGGTGACATGATTGTTTAATGAATAACTGAGTCTTGTTTGTGTGCTGACAATCTGCAGGTGATAAATGGGACAATTTTGGCGTAAATCTGCTTTGAGAAAGCCCTTTGAAAGAAGGGATACGAAGCCCATATATTTTTACTTTGTCAGAATATTCATCTTATGTTGTAAAATCATCAGTTGTGAAATAAAGAATTCCAATGTATTATATCATAGTTTTATCAATCTTGATGCATGGAAATAGTTAGAAATCTATCCCCAAAATGACACAATTTTGGCCCATTTTATGAGCAATCAACTGTGTAATTCAGCTGACTGTATTTGAGTGATATTGTAAAATTTTGATAGTGTGCTGTTTTCTCCAGGAAAGGCCACTCTGAGACCTTTCAGAAACTGTATACATTGTGATGATTGTAAATAGGGGAGGTAATTTTAATGCATTATATCCTGTGCCGTGTTAATAAGTAGTGCATTTCTTGAAAAACTGATGTATTCAACCAAAAAACAGTTACTGCAATGAGACCTTAAGTAGAAAACAGTGTTTGCTTTCATTGCAAATTCTGGCCTCTGATCCCCATCACAAGCGACAGTATAAGTGGGAATATGTAGTAACTTGCACGATAACTAAAATAAATATTAAAAACATGTTTTTCCTTTTTCAGTGGTAGTGGTACATTGTAGAGATGAAATTTCCAGGAAAGTTCCCCTCTTGAGGTATTTATGTCAAGTTACGGTATTATCAAGAGAATTAGGTGGGTTAATTTTTATTTTACATACATTTGTTTGACAGTGTTAACTGGTATAATTATATGGAGAACATTTTCAAAGAGCATTCCAGGAAATTGTGTCGAGAGTCTGATCTTGATAGTTGAGATAATTTGGGACTGAATATTCTTAATCGTTACATTTGTACAGTTTCTTTCAAATGGCATATAATTCATATGACAGCCTCATTGCTTAGGTCAGGAACTCATATGGATCTATTCTTAACCCTTCAGGAAGCAGAATTCTTGTGGTGCAGGAAAATGCCATTGCAAGAAATTTAGAGAAATCTTCCTTCTATTATTTATTTACTTATTGGAGCTTAACAACACCTTTGACAGCCAGGATCACCTTGTGTCGGGCATTTATATGGGTGGGGAAGACAGACTACATGGAGAGAACCACCAAGCAACAACAAATAACTGCCAGATTCTCCAATGTACTAACTCCACACAAGCAGGGTTAGCACTGATCGAAGACAAGAGCACCATCAACATGCAATACACCTTGGTACGCAGTGTCCCTTTGCTCCCACATGGGAAATTGGGATGATGTGCCTTACCCAAGGAAACAGCACAGTTACCTCAGGTCTAATCCTTATGCTTTGAAATCTGAATCCAGAACCTGTGAGCCACCATGCTCCCTCTCTTTTCCCTATGATAACATTATATTATCATTGATAGAATTGGCCAAAATTGCTTGGCCAAATGAGGAAAGTGGGAGGTGGATAGGCGAGGGGCTTCGGGGTGGGGGTGGGTGGCGGTAAAATATGTATTTCTGATGGAGTATGTAGTTTACAAATGCATGTGGTTTCTGTTGTTTGGTGTTTATTGCACATTTAATCAGTTAATGTGTAATTAATAACCATTCGCTTAACCTGATCTTTCTCAATATTCTAACACAACTGCAATGAGAGTTATTGTCACCTGTGGCTAATGCATTGTGTCCTTGGGCAAGACACATAAAGGAACGCAATTGCCCCATGGTCATGGTGGCATTGTCTACTGTGGAGAAGATGGTGCACTTATCTTCAACCGATGCTAATGCTGCTTGTGTGGAGTTGGTATGTTGGAGAGCCTGACAGTTGCTTGCCACTGCTCGATGGATGTCCCTGGGTACTCCAGGTTTTGCCACCTGTAAATCTGACAGATGGGACCCTGGCTGTCGAAAGTCTCATTAAACCCCATAAATAATTAAATAAATAAATAAATGAGAGTTTTTGTCCTTGGTGATGCAACTGTGCATCCATCTAAGTTGAAGACTCTCCCCACAGCTACCACAGGAAGTGAAGCAGTGCCTATTCACTGTGGTAAATTGGCTCTGTTTTACTGGTAAAATAGGACCCAGTCGCCACTGCTTGGGGCGGTGAGTGTAAACCCTCTCTAAAATGGGCAACATGGCTTATTAATGCTCTCCCCTGGTCTTCAGTTCATACTTATGTTGTGGTCATAATTAGCCATTGTGCTAAAACATGTGACTTTAAACACCAATAAATAAAAAAATAAATGGCACTAAGTTAATAATTTTTTGTATGTATCATACATTATTTTCCTCTGAATTAAATATAGATGCACATGTTCTCTTACTGAGAGGGTGTGGTAGATTTTAATTTTTACTTATGGTCTCATTTCCTATTAAAAAGGTCATACATATCAGAGGTTAGCGGATATCCTCGGCCAAATGGCTATTTTGGACTACAGCTTTTTTTTGTAATGGTATGCATTAATTAAATAAGGCTCATTAATGATGATTTTAAAATATGTTGATGGATTTGATTCGAACTGTGTACTGTCAAGTGCATTTCAGTTGGAGATCAAGGTGACAAGATTGTTTAATGAATAACTGAGTCTTGTTTGTGTGCTGACATTCTGCAGGTGATAAATGGGACAATTTTGGCGTAAATCTGCTTTGAGAAAGCCCTTTGAAAGAAGGGATACGAAGCCCATATATTTTTACTTTGTCAGAATATTCATCTTATGTTGTAAAATCATCAGTGGTGAAATAAAGAATTCCAATGTATTATATCATAGTTTTATCAATCTTGATGCATGGAAATAGTTGGAAATCTATCCCCAAAATGACACAATTTTGGCCCATTTTATGAGCAATCAACTGTGTAATTCAGCTGACTGTATTTGAGTGATATTGTAAAATTTTGATAGTGTGCTGTTTTCTCCAGGAAAGGCCACTCTGAGACCTTTCAGAAACTGTATACATTGTGATGATTGTAAATAAGGGAGGTAATTTTAATGCATTATATCCTGTGCCGTGTTAATAAGAAGTAGTGCATTTCTTGAAAAACTGATGTATTCAACCAAAAAACAGTTACTGCAATGAGACCTTAAGTAGAAAACAGTGTTTGCTTTCGTTGCAACTTCTGGCCTCTAATCCCCATAACAAGCGAGAGTAAAAGTGGGAATATGTAGTAACTTGCGGGATAACTAAAATAAATATTAAAAACATGTTTTTCCTTTTTCAGTGGTAGTGGTACATTATAGAGATGAAATTTCCAGGAAAGTTCCCATCTTGAGGTATTTATGTCAAGTTACGGTATTATCAAGAGAATTAGGTGGGTTAATTTTTATTTTACATACATTTGTTTGACAGTGTTAACTGGTATAATTATATGGAGAACTTTTTCAAAGAGCATTCCAGGAAATTGTGTCGAGAGTCTGATCTTGATAGTTGAGATAATTTGGGACTGAATATTCTTAATCGTTACATTTGTACAGCTTCTTTCAAATGGCATATAATTCATATGACAGCCTCATTGCTTAGGTCAGGAACTCATATGGATCTATTCTTAACCCTTCAGGAAGCAGAATTCTTGTGGTGCAGGAAAATGCCATTGCAAGAAATTTAGAGAAATCTTCCTTCTATTTAGCTTAACAACACCTTTGACAGCCAGGATCACCTTGTGTCAGGCATTTATATGGGTGGGGAAGACAGACTACATGGAGAGAACCACCAAGCAACAACAAATAACTGCCAGAATCTCCAATGTACTAACTCCACACAAGCAGGGTTAGCACTGATCGAAGACAAGAGCACCATCAACATGCAATACACCTTGGTACGCAGTGTCCCTTTGCTCCCACATGGGAAATTGGGATGATGTGCCTTACCCAAGGAAACAGCACAGTTACCTGCGGTCTAATCCTTATGCTTTGAAGTCTGAATCCAGAACCAATGAGCCACCATGCTCCCTCTCTTTTCCCTATGATAACATTATATTATCATTGATTGAATTGGCCAAAATTGCTTGGCCAAATGAGGAAAGTGGGAGGTGGATAGGGGAGGGGGTTCGGGGTCGGGGTGGGTGGCGGTAAAATATGTATTTCTGATGGAGTATGTAGTTTACAAGTGAATGTGATTTCTGTTGTTTGGTGTTTTTTGCACATTTAATCAGTTAATGTGTAATTAATAACCATTCGCTTAACCTGATCTTTCCCAATATTCCAACACAACTGCAGTGAGAGTTATTGTCACCTATGGCAAGTGCATTGTGTCCTTGGGCAAGACACATAAAGGAATGCAATTGCCCCTTGGTCACGGTGGCATTGTCTACTGTGGAGAAGATGGTGCACTTATCTTCAACCAATGCTAATGCTGCTTGTGTGGAGTTGATATGTTGGAGAGCCTGACAGTTGCTTGCCACTGCTCGATGGATGTCCCTGGGTACTCCAGCTTTTGCCACCTGTAAATCTGACAGATGGGACCCTGGCTTTCGAAAGTCTCATTAAACCCCATAAATAATTAAATAAATAAATAAATAAATAAATGAGAGTTTTCGTCCTTGGTGATGCAACTGTGCATCCATCTAAGTTGAAGACTCTCCCCACAGCTACCCCAGGAAGTGAAGCAGTGCCTATTCACTGTGGTAAATTGGCTCTGTTTTACTGGTAAAATAGGACCCAGTCACCACTGCTTGGGGGAGGGAGTGTAAACCCTCTCTAAAATGGGCAACATGGCTTATTAATGCTCTCCCCTGGTCTTGAGCTCATACTCATGTTGTGGTCATGATTAGCCATTGTGCAAAAACATGTGACTTTAAACACCAATAAATAAAAAAATAAATGGCACTAATTTAATAAATTTTGTATGTATCATACAATATTTACCTCTGAATTAAATATACATGCACATGTGCTCTCACTGAGAGGGTGTGGTAGATTTTAATTTTTACTTAAGGTCTCATTTCCTATTAAAAAGGTCATACATATCAGAGGTTAGCGGATATCCTCGGCCAAATGGCTCTTTTGGACTACAGCTTTTTTTTATAATGGTATGCATTAATTAAATAAGGCTCATTAATGATGATTTTAAAATATGTTGATGGATTTGATTCGAACTGTGTACTGTCAAGTGCATTTCAGTTGGAGATCAAGGTGACATGATTGTTTAATGAATAACTGAGTCTTGTTTGTGTGCTGACAATCTGCAGGTGATAAATGGGACAATTTTGGCGTAAATCTGCTTTGAGAAAGCCCTTTGAAAGAAGGGATACGAAGCCCATATATTTTTACTTTGTCAGAATATTCATCTTATGTTGTAAAATCATCAGTTGTGAAATAAAGAATTCCAATGTATTATATCATAGTTTTATCAATCTTGATGCATGGAAATAGTTAGAAATCTATCCCCAAAATGACACAATTTTGGCCCATTTTATGAGCAATCAACTGTGTAATTCAGCTGACTGTATTTGAGTGATATTGTAAAATTTTGATAGTGTGCTGTTTTCTCCAGGAAAGGCCACTCTGAGACCTTTCAGAAACTGTATACATTGTGATGATTGTAAATAGGGGAGGTAATTTTAATGCATTATATCCTGTGCCGTGTTAATAAGTAGTGCATTTCTTGAAAAACTGATGTATTCAACCAAAAAACAGTTACTGCAATGAGACCTTAAGTAGAAAACAGTGTTTGCTTTCATTGCAAATTCTGGCCTCTGATCCCCATCACAAGCGACAGTATAAGTGGGAATATGTAGTAACTTGCACGATAACTAAAATAAATATTAAAAACATGTTTTTCCTTTTTCAGTGGTAGTGGTACATTGTAGAGGTGAAATTTCCAGGAAAGTTCCCCTCTTGAGGTATTTATGTCAAGTTACGGTATTATCAAGAGAATTAGGTGGGTTAATTTTTATTTTACATACATTTGTTTGACAGTGTTAACTGGTATAATTATATGGAGAACATTTTCAAAGAGCATTCCAGGAAATTGTGTCGAGAGTCTGATCTTGATAGTTGAGATAATTTGGGACTGAATATTCTTAATCGTTACATTTGTACAGCTTCTTTCAAATGGCATATAATTCATATGACAGCCTCATTGCTTAGGTCAGGAACTCATATGGATCTATTCTTAACCCTTCAGGAAACAGAATTCTTGTGGTGCAGGAAAATGCCATTGCAAGAAATTCAGAGAAATCTTCCTTCTATTATTTATTTACTGATTCGAGCTTAACAACACCTTTGACAGCCTGGATCACCTTGTGTCAGGCATTTATATGGGTGGGGAAGACAGACTACATGGAGAGAACCACCAAGCAACAACAAATAACTGCCAGATTCTCCAATGTACTAACTCCACACAAGCAGGGTTAGCACTGATCGAAGACAAGAGCACCATCAACATGCAATACACCTTGGTTCGCAGTGTCCCTTTGCTCCCACATGGGAAATTGGGATGATGTGCCTTACCCAAGGAAACAGCGCAGTTACCTCTGGTCTAATCCTTATGCTTTGAAGTCTGAATCCAGAACCAATGAGCCACCATGCTCCCTCTCTTTTCCCTATGATAACATTATATTATCATTGATAGAATTGGCCAAAATTGCTTGGCCAAATGAGGAAAGTGGGAGGTGGATAAGGGAGGGGGTTCGGGGTGGGGGTGGGTGGTGGTAAAATATGTATTTCTGATGGAGTATGTAGTTTACAAATGGATGTGATTTCTGTTGTTTGGTGTTTTTTGCACATTTAATCAGTTAATGTGTAATTAATAACCATTGGCTTAACCTGATCTTTCCCAATATTCCAACACAACTGCAGTGAGAGTTATTGTCACCTATGGCAAGTGCATTGTGTCCTTGGGCAAGACACATAAAGGAATGCAATTGCCCCTTGGTCACGGTGGCATTGTCTACTGTGGAGAAGATGGTGCACTTATCTTCAATCAATGCTAATGCTGCTTGTGTGGAGTTGGTATGTTGGAGAGCCTGACAGTTGATTGCCACTGCTCGATGGATGTCCCTGGGTACTCCACCTTTTGCCACCTGTAAATCTGACAGATGGGACCCTGGCTGTCGAAAGTCTCATTAAACCCCATAAATAATTAAATAAATAAATAAATGAGAGTTTTTGTCCTTGGTGATGCAACTGTGCATCCATCTAAGTTGAAGACTCTCCCCACAGCTACCACAGGAAGTGAAGCAGTGCCTATTCACTGTGGTAAATTGGCTCTGTTTTACTGGTAAAATAGGACCCAGTCACCACTGCTTGGGGCGGGGAGTGTAAACCCTCTCTAAAATGGGCAACATGGCTTATTAATGCACTTCCCTGGTCTTGTGTTCATACTCATGTTGTGGTCATGATTAGCCATTGTGCAAAAACATGTGACTTTAAACACCAATAAATAAAAAAATAAATGGCACTAAGTTAATAATTTTTTGTATGTATCATACATTATTTTCCTCTGAATTAAATATAGATGCACATGTTCTCTTACTGAGAGGGTGTGGTAGATTTTAATTTTTACTTGTGGTTTCATTTCCTATTAAAAAGGTCATACATATCAGAGGTTAGCGGATATCCTCGGCCAAATGGCTATTTTGGACTACAGCTTTTTTTTTGTAATGGTATGCATTAATTAAATAAGGCTCATTAATGATGATTTTAAAATATGTTGATGGATTTGATTCGAACTGTGTACTGTCAAGTGCATTTCAGTTGGAGATCAAGGTGACAAGATTGTTTAATGAATAACTGAGTCTTGTTTGTGTGCTGACATTCTGCAGGTGATAAATGGGACAATTTTGGCGTAAATCTGCTTTGAGAAAGCCCTTTGAAAGAAGGGATACGAAGCCCATATATTTTTACTTTGTCAGAATATTCATCTTATGTTGTAAAATCATCAGTGGTGAAATAAAGAATTCCTATGTATTATATCATAGTTTTATCAATCTTGATGCATGGAAATAGTTGGAAATCTATCCCCAAAATGACACAATTTTGGCCCATTTTATGAGCAATCAACTGTGTAATTCAGCTGACTGTATTTGAGTGATATTGTAAAATTTTGATAGTGTGCTGTTTTCTCCAGGAAAGGCCACTCTGAGACCTTTCAGAAACTGTATACATTGTGATGATTGTAAATAAGGGAGGTAATTTTAATGCATTATATCCTGTGCCGTGTTAATAAGAAGTAGTGCATTTCTTGAAAAACTGATGTATTCAACCAAAAAACAGTTACTGCAATGAGACCTTGAGTAGAAAACAGTGTTTGCTTTCGTTGCAACTTCTGGCCTCTAATCCCCATAACAAGCGAGAGTAAAAGTGGGAATATGTAGTAACTTGCAGGATAACTAAAATAAATATTAAAAACATGTTTTTCCTTTTTCAGTGGTAGTGGTACATTGTAGAGATGAAATTTCCAGGAAAGTTCCCCTCTTGAGGTATTTATGTCAAGTTACGGTATTATCAAGAGAATTAGGTGGGTTAATTTTTATTTTACATACATTTGTTTGACAGTGTTAACTGGTATAATTATATGGAGAACTTTTTCAAAGAGCATTCCAGGAAATTGTGTCGAGATTCTGATCTTGATAGTTGAGATAATTTGGGACTGAATATTCTTAATCGTTACATTTGTACAGCTTCTTTCAAATGGCATATAATTAATATGACAGCCTCATTGCTTAGGTCAGGAACTCATATGGATCTATTCTTAACCCTTCAGGAAGCAGAATTCTTGTGGTGCAGGAAAATGCCATTGCAAGAAATTTAGAGAAATCTTCCTTCTATTATTTATTTATTTATTGGAGCTTAACAACACCTTTGACAGCCAGGATCACCTTGTGTCAGGCATTTATATGGGTGGGGAAGACAGACTACATGGAGAGAACCACCAAGCAACAACAAATAACTGCCAGATTCTCCAATGTACTAACTCCACACAAGCAAGGTTAGCACTGATCGAAGACAAGAGAACCATCAACATGCAATACACCTTGGTACGCAGTGTCCCTTTGCTCCCACATGGGAAATTGGGATGATGTGCCTTACCCAAGGACACAGCACAGTTACCCCAGGTCTAATCCTTATGCTTTGAAGTCTGAATCCAGAACCAATGAGCCACCATGCTCCCTCTCTTTTCCCTGTGGTAACATTATATTATCATTGATAGAATTGGCCAAAATTGCTTGGCCAAATGAGGAAAGTGGGAGGTAGATAAGGGAGGGGGTTCGGGTTGGGGGTGGGTGGCTGTAAAATATGTATTTCTGATGGAGTATGTAGTTTACAAATGCATGTGCTTTCTGTTGTTTGGTGTTTTTTGCACATTTAATCAGTTAATGTGTAATTAACAACCATTCGCTTAACCTGATCTTTCTCAATATTTTAACACAACTGCAATGAGAGTTATTGTCACCTGTGGCAAATGCATTGTGTCCTTGGACAAGACACATAAAGGAACGCAATTGCCCCATGGTCACGGTGGCATTGTCTACTGTGGAGAAGATGGTGCACTTATCTTCAACCAATGCTAATGCTGCTTGTGTGGAGTTGATATGTTGGAGAGCCTGACAGTTGCTTGCCACTGCTCGATGGATGTCCCTGGGTACTCCAGCTTTTGCCACCTGTAAATCTGACAGATGGGACCCTGGCTTTCGAAAGTCTCATTAAACCCCATAAATAATTAAATAAATAAATAAATAAATAAATGAGAGTTTTCGTCCTTGGTGATGCAACTGTGCATCCATCTAAGTTGAAGACTCTCCTCACAGCTACCCCAGGAAGTGAAGCAGTGCCTATTCACTGTGGTAAATTGGCTCTGTTTTACTGGTAAAATAGGACCCAGTCACCACTGCTTGGGGGAGGGAGTGTAAACCCTCTCTAAAATGGGCAACATGGCTTATTAATGCTCTCCCCTGGTCTTGAGCTCATACTCATGTTGTGGTCATGATTAGCCATTGTGCAAAAACATGTGACTTTAAACAGCAATAAATAAAAAAATAAATGGCACTAATTTAATAAATTTTGTATGTATCATACAATATTTACCTCTGAATTAAATATACATGCACATGTGCTCTCACTGAGAGGGTGTGGTAGATTTTAATTTTTACTTAAGGTCTCATTTCCTATTAAAAAGGTCATACATATCAGAGGTTAGCAGATATCCTCGGCCAAATGGCTCTTTTGGACTACAGCTTTTTTTTGTAATGGTATGCATTAATTAAATAAGGCTCATTAATGATGATTTTAAAATATGTTGATGGATTTGATTCGAACTGTGTACTGTCAAGTGCATTTCAGTTGGAGATCAAGGTGACAAGATTGTTTAATGAATAACTGAGTCTTGTTTGTGTGCTGACATTTTGCAGGTGATAAATGGGACAATTTTGGTGTAAATCTGCTTTGAGAAAGCCCTTTGAAAGAAGGGATACGAAGCCATATATTTTTACTTTGTCAGAATGTTCATCTAATGTTGTAAAATCATCAGTGGTGAAATAAAGAATTCCTATGTATTATATCATAGTTTTATCAATCTTGATGCATGGAAATAGTTGGAAATCTATCCCCAAAATGACACAATTTTGGCCCATTTTATGAGCAATCAACTGTGTAATTCAGCTGACTGTATTTGAGTGATATTGTAAAATTTTGATAGTGTGCTGTTTTCTCCAGGAAAGGCCACTCTGAATGAGACCTTACAGAAACTGTATACATTGTGATGATTGTAAATAGGGGAGGTAATTTAAATGCATTATATCCTGTGCCGTGTTGATAAGAAGTAGTGCATTTCTTGAAAAACTGATGTATTCAACCAAAAAACAGTTACTGCAATGAGACCTTAAGTAGAAAACAGTGTTTGCTTTCGTTGCAAATTCTGGCCTCTAATCCCCATAACAAGCGACAGTATAAGTGGGAATATGTAGTAACTTGCACGATAACTAAAATAAATATTAAAAACATGTTTTTCCTTTTTCAGTGGTAGTGGTACATTGTAGAGATGAAATTTCCAGGAAAGTTCCCCTCTTGAGGTATTTATGTCAAGTTACGGTATTATCAAGAGAATTAGGTGGGTTAATTTTTATTTTACATACATTTGTTTGACAGTGTTAACTGGTATAATTATATGGAGAACTTTTTCAAAGAGCATTCCAGGAAATTGTGTCGAGAGTCTGATCTTGATAGTTGAGATAATTTGGGACTGAATATTCTTAATCGTTACATTTGTACAGTTTCTTTCAAATGGCATATAATTCATATGACAGCCTCATTGCTTAGGTCAGGAACTCATATGGATCTATTCTTAACCCTTCAGGAAGCAGAATTCTTGTGGTGCAGGAAAATGCCATTGCAAGAAATTTAGAGAAATCTTCCTTCTATTATTTATTTACTTATTGGAGCTTAACAACACCTTTGACAGCCAGGATCACCTTGTGTCAGGCATTTATATGGGTGGGGAAGACAGACTACATGGAGAGAACCACCAAGCAACAATAAATAACTGCCAGATTCTCCAATGTACTAACTCCACACAAGCAGGGTTAGCACTGATCGAAGACAAGAGCACCATCATCATGCAATACACCTTGGTACGCAGTGTCCCTTTGCTCCCACATGGGAAATTGGGATGATGTGCCTTACCCAAGGAAACAGCACAGTTACCTCAGGTCTAATCCTTATGCTTTGAAGTCTGAATCCAGAACCTGTGAGCCACCATGCTCCCTCTCTTTTCCCTATGATAACATTATATTATCATTGATAGAATTGGCCAAAATTGCTTGGCCAAATGAGGAAAGTGGGAGGTGGATAGGCGAGGGGCTTCGGGGTGGGGGTGGGTGGCGGTAAAATATGTATTTCTGATGGAGTATGTAGTTTACAAATGCATGTGGTTTCTGTTGTTTGGTGTTTATTGCACATTTAATCAGTTAATGTGTAATTAATAACCATTCGCTTAACCTGATCTTTCTCAATATTCTAACACAACTGCAATGAGAGTTATTGTCACCTGTGGCAAATGCATTGTGTCCTTGGGCAAGACACATAAAGGAACGCAATTGCCCCATGGTCACGGTGGCATTGTCTACTGTGGAGAAGATGGTGCACTTATCTTCAACCGATGCTAATGCTGCTTGTGTGGAGTTGGTATGTTGGAGAGCCTGACAGTTGCTTGCCACTGCTCGATGGATGTCCCTGGGTACTCCAGGTTTTGCCACCTGTAAATCTGACAGATGGGACCCTGGCTGTCGAAAGTCTCATTAAACCCCATAAATAATTAAATAAATAAATAAATGAGAGTTTTTGTCCTTGGTGATGCAACTGTGCATCCATCTAAGTTGAAGACTCTCCCCACAGCTACCACAGGAAGTGAAGCAGTGCCTATTCACTGTGGTAAATTGGCTCTGTTTTACTGGTAAAATAGGACCCAGTCGCCACTGCTTGGGGCGGTGAGTGTAAACCCTCTCTAAAATGGGCAACATGGCTTATTAATGCTCTCCCCTGGTCTTCAGTTCATACTTATGTTGTGGTCATAATTAGCCATTGTGCTAAAACATGTGACTTTAAACACCAATAAATAAAAAAATAAATGGCACTAAGTTAATAATTTTTTGTATGTATCATACATTATTTTCCTCTGAATTAAATATAGATGCACATGTTCTCTTACTGAGAGGGTGTGGTAGATTTTAATTTTTACTTATGGTCTCATTTCCTATTAAAAAGGTCATACATATCAGAGGTTAGTGGATATCCTCGGCCAAATGGCTATTTTGGACTACAGCTTTTTTTTGTAATGGTATGCATTAATTAAATAAGGCTCATTAATGATGATTTTAAAATATGTTGATGGATTTGATTCGAACTGTGTACTGTCAAGTGCCTTTCAGTTGGAGATCAAGGTGACAAGATTGTTTAATGAATAACTGAGTCTTGTTTGTGTGCTGACATTCTGCAGGTGATAAATGGGACAATTTTGGCGTAAATCTGCTTTGAGAAAGCCCTTTGAAAGAAGGGATACGAAGCCCATATATTTTTACTTTGTCAGAATATTCATCTTATGTTGTAAAATCATCAGTGGTGAAATAAAGAATTCCAATGTATTATATCATAGTTTTATCAATCTTGATGCATGGAAATAGTTGGAAATCTATCCCCAAAATGACACAATTTTGGCCCATTTTATGAGCAATCAACTGTGTAATTCAGCTGACTGTATTTGAGTGATATTGTAAAATTTTGATAGTGTGCTGTTTTCTCCAGGAAAGGCCACTCTGAGACCTTTCAGAAACTGTATACATTGTGATGATTGTAAATAAGGGAGGTAATTTTAATGCATTATATCCTGTGCCGTGTTAATAAGAAGTAGTGCATTTCTTGAAAAACTGATGTATTCAACCAAAAAACAGTTACTGCAATGAGACCTTAAGTAGAAAACAGTGTTTGCTTTCGTTGCAACTTCTGGCCTCTAATCCCCATAACAAGCGAGAGTAAAAGTGGGAATATGTAGTAACTTGCGGGATAACTAAAATAAATATTAAAAACATGTTTTTCCTTTTTCAGTGGTAGTGGTACATTATAGAGATGAAATTTCCAGGAAAGTTCCCATCTTGAGGTATTTATGTCAAGTTACGGTATTATCAAGAGAATTAGGTGGGTTAATTTTTATTTTACATACATTTGTTTGACAGTGTTAACTGGTATAATTATATGGAGAACTTTTTCAAAGAGCATTCCAGGAAATTGTGTCGAGAGTCTGATCTTGATAGTTGAGATAATTTGGGACTGAATATTCTTAATCGTTACATTTGTACAGCTTCTTTCAAATGGCATATAATTCATATGACAGCCTCATTGCTTAGGTCAGGAACTCATATGGATCTATTCTTAACCCTTCAGGAAGCAGAATTCTTGTGGTGCAGGAAAATGCCATTGCAAGAAATTTAGAGAAATCTTCCTTCTATTTAGCTTAACAACACCTTTGACAGCCAGGATCACCTTGTGTCAGGCATTTATATGGGTGGGGAAGACAGACTACATGGAGAGAACCACCAAGCAACAACAAATAACTGCCAGAATCTCCAATGTACTAACTCCACACAAGCAGGGTTAGCACTGATCGAAGACAAGAGCACCATCAACATGCAATACACCTTGGTACGCAGTGTCCCTTTGCTCCCACATGGGAAATTGGGATGATGTGCCTTACCCAAGGAAACAGCACAGTTACCTGCGGTCTAATCCTTATGCTTTGAAGTCTGAATCCAGAACCAATGAGCCACCATGCTCCCTCTCTTTTCCCTATGATAACATTATATTATCATTGATTGAATTGGCCAAAATTGCTTGGCCAAATGAGGAAAGTGGGAGGTGGATAGGGGAGGGGGTTCGGGGTCGGGGTGGGTGGCGGTAAAATATGTATTTCTGATGGAGTATGTAGTTTACAAGTGAATGTGATTTCTGTTGTTTGGTGTTTTTTGCACATTTAATCAGTTAATGTGTAATTAATAACCATTCGCTTAACCTGATCTTTCCCAATATTCCAACACAACTGCAGTGAGAGTTATTGTCACCTATGGCAAGTGCATTGTGTCCTTGGGCAAGACACATAAAGGAATGCAATTGCCCCTTGGTCACGGTGGCATTGTCTACTGTGGAGAAGATGGTGCACTTATCTTCAATCAATGCTAATGCTGCTTGTGTGGAGTTGGTATGTTGGAGAGCCTGACAGTTGATTGCCACTGCTCGATGGATGTCCCTGGGTACTCCACCTTTTGCCACCTGTAAATCTGACAGATGGGACCCTGGCTGTCGAAAGTCTCATTAAACCCCATAAATAATTAAATAAATAAATAAATGAGAGTTTTTGTCCTTGGTGATGCAACTGTGCATCCATCTAAGTTGAAGACTCTCCCCACAGATACCACAGGAAGTGAAGCAGTGCCTATTCACTGTGGTAAATTGGCTCTGTTTTACTGGTAAAATAGGACACAGTCACCACTGCTTGGGGCGGGGAGTGTAAACCCTCTCTAAAATGGGCAACATGGCTTATTAATGCACTTCCCTGGTCTTGTGTTCATACTCATGTTGTGGTCATGATTAGCCATTGTGCAAAAACATGTGACTTTAAACACCAATAAATAAAAAAATAAATGGCACTAAGTTAATAATTTTTTGTATGTATCATACATTATTTTCCTCTGAATTAAATATAGATGCACATGTTCTCTTACTGAGAGGGTGTGGTAGATTTTAATTTTTACTTGTGGTTTCATTTCCTATTAAAAAGGTCATACATATCAGAGGTTAGCGGATATCCTCGGCCAAATGGCTATTTTGGACTACAGCTTTTTTTTTGTGATGGTATGCATTAATTAAATAAGGCTCATTAATGATGATTTTAAAATATGTTGATGGATTTGATTCGAACTGTGTACTGTCAAGTGCATTTCAGTTGGAGATCAAGGTGACATGATTGTTTAATGAATAACTGAGTCTTGTTTGTGTGCTGACATTCTGCAGGTGATAAATGGGACAATTTTGGCATAAATCTGCTTTGAGAAAGCCCTTTGAAAGAAGGGATACGAAGCCCATATATTTTTACTTTGTCAGAATATTCATCTTATGTTGTAAAATCATCAGTGGTGAAATAAAGAATTCCAATGTATTATATCATAGTTTTATCAATCTTGATGCATGGAAATAGTTAGAAATCTATCCCCAAAATGACACAATTTTGGCCCATTTTATGAGCAATCAACTGTGTAATTCAGCTGACTGTATTTGAGTGATATTGTAAAATTTTGATAGTGTGCTGTTTTCTCCAGGAAAGGCCACTCTGAGACCTTTCAGAAACTGTATACATTGTGATGATTGTAAATAGGGGAGGTAATTTTAATGCATTATATCCTGTGCCGTGTTAATAAGTAGTGCATTTCTTGAAAAACTGATGTATTCAACCAAAAAACAGTTACTGCAATGAGACCTTAAGTAGAAAACAGTGTTTGCTTTCGTTGCAACTTCTGGCCTCTAATCCCCATAACAAGCGAGAGTAAAAGTGGGAATATGTAGTAACTTGCACGATAACTAAAATAAATATTAAAAACATGTTTTTCCTTTTTCAGTGGTAGTGGTACATTGTAGAGATGAAATTTCCAGGAAAGTTCCCCTCTTGAGGTATTTATGTCAAGTTACGGTATTATCAAGAGAATAAGGTGGGTTAATTTTTATTTTACCTACATTTGTTTGACAGTGTTAACTGGTATAATTATATGGAGAACTTTTTCAAAGATCATTCCAGGAAATTGTGTCGAGATTCTGATCTTGATAGTTGAGATAATTTGGGACTGAATATTCTTAATCGTTACATTTGTACAGCTTCTTTCAAATGGCATATAATTAATATGACAGCCTCATTGCTTAGGTCAGGAACTCATATGGATCTATTCTTAACCCTTCAGGAAGCAGAATTCTTGTGGTGCAGGAAAATGCCATTGCAAGAAATTCATAGAAATCTTCCTTCTATTTAGCTTAACAACACCTTTGACAGCCAGGATCACCTTGTGTCAGGCATTTATATGGGTGGGGAAGACAGACTACATGGAGAGAACCACCAAGCAACAACTAGTAACTGGCAGATTCTCCAATGTACTAACTCCACACAAGCAGGGTTAGTACTGATCGAAGACAAGAGCACCATCAACATGCAATACACCTTGGTTCGCAGTGTCCCTTTGCTCCCACATGGGAAATTGGGATGTTGTGCCTTACCCAAGGACACAGCACATTTACCTCAGGTCTAATCCTTATGCTTTGAAGTCTGAATCCAGAACCAATGAGCCACCATGCTCCCTCTCTTTTCCCTGTGGTAACATTATATTATCATTGATAGAATTGGCCAAAATTGCTTGGCCAAATGAGGAAAGTGGGAGGTGGATAAGGGAGGGGGTTCGGGTTGGGGGTGGGTGGCTGTAAAATATGTATTTCTGATGGAGTATGTAGTTTACAAATGCATGTGCTTTCTGTTGTTTGGTGTTTTTTGCACATTTAATCTGTTAATGTGTAATTAACAACCATTCGCTTAACCTGATCTTTCTCAATATTTTAACACAACTGCAATGAGAGTTATTGTCACCTGTGGCAAATGCATTGTGTCCTTGGACAAGTCACATAAAGGAACGCAATTGCCCCATGGTCACGGTGGCATTGTCTACTGTGGAGAAGATGGTGCACTTATCTTCAACCAATGCTAATGCTGCTTGTGTGGAGTTGATATGTTGGAGAGCCTGACAGTTGCTTGCCACTGCTCGATGGATGTCCCTGGGTACTCCAGCTTTTGCCACCTGTAAATCTGACAGATGGGACCCTGGCTTTCGAAAGTCTCATTAAACCCCATAAATAATTAAATAAATAAATAAATAAATAAATGAGAGTTTTCGTCCTTGGTGATGCAACTGTGCATCCATCTAAGTTGAAGACTCTCCCCACAGCTACCCCAGGAAGTGAAGCAGTGCCTATTCACTGTGGTAAATTGGCTCTGTTTTACTGGTAAAATAGGACCCAGTCACCACTGCTTGGGGGAGGGAGTGTAAACCCTCTCTAAAATGGGCAACATGGCTTATTAATGCTCTCCCCTGGTCTTGAGCTCATACTCATGTTGTGGTCATGATTAGCCATTGTGCAAAAACATGTGACTTTAAACACCAATAAATAAAAAAATAAATGGCACTAATTTAATAAATTTTGTATGTATCATACAATATTTACCTCTGAATTAAATATACATGCACATGTGCTCTCACTGACAGGGTGTGGTAGATTTTAATTTTTACTTAAGGTCTCATTTCCTATTAAAAAGGTCATACATATCAGAGGTTAGCGGATATCCTCGGCCAAATGGCTCTTTTGGACTACAGCTTTTTTTTATAATGGTATGCATTAATTAAATAAGGCTCATTAATGATGATTTTAAAATATGTTGATGGATTTGATTCGAACTGTGTACTGTCAAGTGCATTTCAGTTGGAGATCAAGGTGACATGATTGTTTAATGAATAACTGAGTCTTGTTTGTGTGCTGACAATCTGCAGGTGATAAATGGGACAATTTTGGCGTAAATCTGCTTTGAGAAAGCCCTTTGAAAGAAGGGATACGAAGCCCATATATTTTTACTTTGTCAGAATATTCATCTTATGTTGTAAAATCATCAGTTGTGAAATAAAGAATTCCAATGTATTATATCATAGTTTTATCAATCTTGATGCATGGAAATAGTTAGAAATCTATCCCCAAAATGACACAATTTTGGCCCATTTTATGAGCAATCAACTGTGTAATTCAGCTGACTGTATTTGAGTGATATTGTAAAATTTTGATAGTGTGCTGTTTTCTCCAGGAAAGGCCACTCTGAGACCTTTCAGAAACTGTATACATTGTGATGATTGTAAATAGGGGAGGTAATTTTAATGCATTATATCCTGTGCCGTGTTAATAAGTAGTGCATTTCTTGAAAAACTGATGTATTCAACCAAAAAACAGTTACTGCAATGAGACCTTAAGTAGAAAACAGTGTTTGCTTTCATTGCAAATTCTGGCCTCTGATCCCCATCACAAGCGACAGTATAAGTGGGAATATGTAGTAACTTGCACGATAACTAAAATAAATATTAAAAACATGTTTTTCCTTTTTCAGTGGTAGTGGTACATTGTAGAGATGAAATTTCCAGGAAAGTTCCCCTCTTGAGGTATTTATGTCAAGTTACGGTATTATCAAGAGAATTAGGTGGGTTAATTTTTATTTTACATACATTTGTTTGACAGTGTTAACTGGTATAATTATATGGAGAACATTTTCAAAGAGCATTCCAGGAAATTGTGTCGAGAGTCTGATCTTGATAGTTGAGATAATTTGGGACTGAATATTCTTAATCGTTACATTTGTACAGCTTCTTTCAAATGGCATATAATTCATATGACAGCCTCATTGCTTAGGTCAGGAACTCATATGGATCTATTCTTAACCCTTCAGGAAACAGAATTCTTGTGGTGCAGGAAAATGCCATTGCAAGAAATTCAGAGAAATCTTCCTTCTATTATTTATTTACTGATTCGAGCTTAACAACACCTTTGACAGCCTGGATCACCTTGTGTCAGGCATTTATATGGGTGGGGAAGACAGACTACATGGAGAGAACCACCAAGCAACAACAAATAACTGCCAGATTCTCCAATGTACTAACTCCACACAAGCAGGGTTAGCACTGATCGAAGACAAGAGCACCATCAACATGCAATACACCTTGGTTCGCAGTGTCCCTTTGCTCCCACATGGGAAATTGGGATGATGTGCCTTACCCAAGGAAACAGCGCAGTTACCTCTGGTCTAATCCTTATGCTTTGAAGTCTGAATCCAGAACCAATGAGCCACCATGCTCCCTCTCTTTTCCCTATGATAACATTATATTATCATTGATAGAATTGGCCAAAATTGCTTGGCCAAATGAGGAAAGTGGGAGGTGGATAAGGGAGGGGGTTCGGGGTGGGGGTGGGTGGTGGTAAAATATGTATTTCTGATGGAGTATGTAGTTTACAAATGGATGTGATTTCTGTTGTTTGGTGTTTTTTGCACATTTAATCAGTTAATGTGTAATTAATAACCATTGGCTTAACCTGATCTTTCCCAATATTCCAACACAACTGCAGTGAGAGTTATTGTCACCTATGGCAAGTGCATTGTGTCCTTGGGCAAGACACATAAAGGAATGCAATTGCCCCTTGGTCACGGTGGCATTGTCTACTGTGGAGAAGATGGTGCACTTATCTTCAATCAATGCTAATGCTGCTTGTGTGGAGTTGGTATGTTGGAGAGCCTGACAGTTGATTGCCACTGCTCGATGGATGTCCCTGGGTACTCCACCTTTTGCCACCTGTAAATCTGACAGATGGGACCCTGGCTGTCGAAAGTCTCATTAAACCCCATAAATAATTAAATAAATAAATAAATGAGAGTTTTTGTCCTTGGTGATGCAACTGTGCATCCATCTAAGTTGAAGACTCTCCCCACAGCTACCACAGGAAGTGAAGCAGTGCCTATTCACTGTGGTAAATTGGCTCTGTTTTACTGGTAAAATAGGACCCAGTCACCACTGCTTGGGGCGGGGAGTGTAAACCCTCTCTAAAATGGGCAACATGGCTTATTAATGCACTTCCCTGGTCTTGTGTTCATACTCATGTTGTGGTCATGATTAGCCATTGTGCAAAAACATGTGACTTTAAACACCAATAAATAAAAAAATAAATGGCACTAAGTTAATAATTTTTTGTATGTATCATACATTATTTTCCTCTGAATTAAATATAGATGCACATGTTCTCTTACTGAGAGGGTGTGGTAGATTTTAATTTTTACTTGTGGTTTCATTTCCTATTAAAAAGGTCATACATATCAGAGGTTAGCGGATATCCTCGGCCAAATGGCTATTTTGGACTACAGCTTTTTTTTTGTAATGGTATGCATTAATTAAATAAGGCTCATTAATGATGATTTTAAAATATGTTGATGGATTTGATTCGAACTGTGTACTGTCAAGTGCATTTCAGTTGGAGATCAAGGTGACAAGATTGTTTAATGAATAACTGAGTCTTGTTTGTGTGCTGACATTCTGCAGGTGATAAATGGGACAATTTTGGCGTAAATCTGCTTTGAGAAAGCCCTTTGAAAGAAGGGATACGAAGCCCATATATTTTTACTTTGTCAGAATATTCATCTTATGTTGTAAAATCATCAGTGGTGAAATAAAGAATTCCTATGTATTATATCATAGTTTTATCAATCTTGATGCATGGAAATAGTTGGAAATCTATCCCCAAAATGACACAATTTTGGCCCATTTTATGAGCAATCAACTGTGTAATTCAGCTGACTGTATTTGAGTGATATTGTAAAATTTTGATAGTGTGCTGTTTTCTCCAGGAAAGGCCACTCTGAGACCTTTCAGAAACTGTATACATTGTGATGATTGTAAATAAGGGAGGTAATTTTAATGCATTATATCCTGTGCCGTGTTAATAAGAAGTAGTGCATTTCTTGAAAAACTGATGTATTCAACCAAAAAACAGTTACTGCAATGAGACCTTGAGTAGAAAACAGTGTTTGCTTTCGTTGCAACTTCTGGCCTCTAATCCCCATAACAAGCGAGAGTAAAAGTGGGAATATGTAGTAACTTGCAGGATAACTAAAATAAATATTAAAAACATGTTTTTCCTTTTTCAGTGGTAGTGGTACATTGTAGAGATGAAATTTCCAGGAAAGTTCCCCTCTTGAGGTATTTATGTCAAGTTACGGTATTATCAAGAGAATTAGGTGGGTTAATTTTTATTTTACATACATTTGTTTGACAGTGTTAACTGGTATAATTATATGGAGAACTTTTTCAAAGAGCATTCCAGGAAATTGTGTCGAGATTCTGATCTTGATAGTTGAGATAATTTGGGACTGAATATTCTTAATCGTTACATTTGTACAGCTTCTTTCAAATGGCATATAATTAATATGACAGCCTCATTGCTTAGGTCAGGAACTCATATGGATCTATTCTTAACCCTTCAGGAAGCAGAATTCTTGTGGTGCAGGAAAATGCCATTGCAAGAAATTTAGAGAAATCTTCCTTCTATTATTTATTTATTTATTGGAGCTTAACAACACCTTTGACAGCCAGGATCACCTTGTGTCAGGCATTTATATGGGTGGGGAAGACAGACTACATGGAGAGAACCACCAAGCAACAACAAATAACTGCCAGATTCTCCAATGTACTAACTCCACACAAGCAAGGTTAGCACTGATCGAAGACAAGAGAACCATCAACATGCAATACACCTTGGTACGCAGTGTCCCTTTGCTCCCACATGGGAAATTGGGATGATGTGCCTTACCCAAGGACACAGCACAGTTACCCCAGGTCTAATCCTTATGCTTTGAAGTCTGAATCCAGAACCAATGAGCCACCATGCTCCCTCTCTTTTCCCTGTGGTAACATTATATTATCATTGATAGAATTGGCCAAAATTGCTTGGCCAAATGAGGAAAGTGGGAGGTGGATAAGGGAGGGGGTTCGGGTTGGGGGTGGGTGGCTGTAAAATATGTATTTCTGATGGAGTATGTAGTTTACAAATGCATGTGCTTTCTGTTGTTTGGTGTTTTTTGCACATTTAATCAGTTAATGTGTAATTAACAACCATTCGCTTAACCTGATCTTTCTCAATATTTTAACACAACTGCAATGAGAGTTATTGTCACCTGTGGCAAATGCATTGTGTCCTTGGACAAGACACATAAAGGAACGCAATTGCCCCATGGTCACGGTGGCATTGTCTACTGTGGAGAAGATGGTGCACTTATCTTCAACCAATGCTAATGCTGCTTGTGTGGAGTTGATATGTTGGAGAGCCTGACAGTTGCTTGCCACTGCTCGATGGATGTCCCTGGGTACTCCAGCTTTTGCCACCTGTAAATCTGACAGATGGGACCCTGGCTTTCGAAAGTCTCATTAAACCCCATAAATAATTAAATAAATAAATAAATAAATAAATGAGAGTTTTCGTCCTTGGTGATGCAACTGTGCATCCATCTAAGTTGAAGACTCTCCTCACAGCTACCCCAGGAAGTGAAGCAGTGCCTATTCACTGTGGTAAATTGGCTCTGTTTTACTGGTAAAATAGGACCCAGTCACCACTGCTTGGGGGAGGGAGTGTAAACCCTCTCTAAAATGGGCAACATGGCTTATTAATGCTCTCCCCTGGTCTTGAGCTCATACTCATGTTGTGGTCATGATTAGCCATTGTGCAAAAACATGTGACTTTAAACAGCAATAAATAAAAAAATAAATGGCACTAATTTAATAAATTTTGTATGTATCATACAATATTTACCTCTGAATTAAATATACATGCACATGTGCTCTCACTGAGAGGGTGTGGTAGATTTTAATTTTTACTTAAGGTCTCATTTCCTATTAAAAAGGTCATACATATCAGAGGTTAGCAGATATCCTCGGCCAAATGGCTCTTTTGGACTACAGCTTTTTTTTGTAATGGTATGCATTAATTAAATAAGGCTCATTAATGATGATTTTAAAATATGTTGATGGATTTGATTCGAACTGTGTACTGTCAAGTGCATTTCAGTTGGAGATCAAGGTGACAAGATTGTTTAATGAATAACTGAGTCTTGTTTGTGTGCTGACATTTTGCAGGTGATAAATGGGACAATTTTGGTGTAAATCTGCTTTGAGAAAGCCCTTTGAAAGAAGGGATACGAAGCCATATATTTTTACTTTGTCAGAATGTTCATCTAATGTTGTAAAATCATCAGTGGTGAAATAAAGAATTCCTATGTATTATATCATAGTTTTATCAATCTTGATGCATGGAAATAGTTGGAAATCTATCCCCAAAATGACACAATTTTGGCCCATTTTATGAGCAATCAACTGTGTAATTCAGCTGACTGTATTTGAGTGATATTGTAAAATTTTGATAGTGTGCTGTTTTCTCCAGGAAAGGCCACTCTGAATGAGACCTTACAGAAACTGTATACATTGTGATGATTGTAAATAGGGGAGGTAATTTAAATGCATTATATCCTGTGCCGTGTTGATAAGAAGTAGTGCATTTCTTGAAAAACTGATGTATTCAACCAAAAAACAGTTACTGCAATGAGACCTTAAGTAGAAAACAGTGTTTGCTTTCGTTGCAAATTCTGGCCTCTAATCCCCATAACAAGCGACAGTATAAGTGGGAATATGTAGTAACTTGCACGATAACTAAAATAAATATTAAAAACATGTTTTTCCTTTTTCAGTGGTAGTGGTACATTGTAGAGATGAAATTTCCAGGAAAGTTCCCCTCTTGAGGTATTTATGTCAAGTTACGGTATTATCAAGAGAATTAGGTGGGTTAATTTTTATTTTACATACATTTGTTTGACAGTGTTAACTGGTATAATTATATGGAGAACTTTTTCAAAGAGCATTCCAGGAAATTGTGTCGAGAGTCTGATCTTGATAGTTGAGATAATTTGGGACTGAATATTCTTAATCGTTACATTTGTACAGTTTCTTTCAAATGGCATATAATTCATATGACAGCCTCATTGCTTAGGTCAGGAACTCATATGGATCTATTCTTAACCCTTCAGGAAGCAGAATTCTTGTGGTGCAGGAAAATGCCATTGCAAGAAATTTAGAGAAATCTTCCTTCTATTATTTATTTACTTATTGGAGCTTAACAACACCTTTGACAGCCAGGATCACCTTGTGTCAGGCATTTATATGGGTGGGGAAGACAGACTACATGGAGAGAACCACCAAGCAACAATAAATAACTGCCAGATTCTCCAATGTACTAACTCCACACAAGCAGGGTTAGCACTGATCGAAGACAAGAGCACCATCATCATGCAATACACCTTGGTACGCAGTGTCCCTTTGCTCCCACATGGGAAATTGGGATGATGTGCCTTACCCAAGGAAACAGCACAGTTACCTCAGGTCTAATCCTTATGCTTTGAAGTCTGAATCCAGAACCTGTGAGCCACCATGCTCCCTCTCTTTTCCCTATGATAACATTATATTATCATTGATAGAATTGGCCAAAATTGCTTGGCCAAATGAGGAAAGTGGGAGGTGGATAGGCGAGGGGCTTCGGGGTGGGGGTGGGTGGCGGTAAAATATGTATTTCTGATGGAGTATGTAGTTTACAAATGCATGTGGTTTCTGTTGTTTGGTGTTTATTGCACATTTAATCAGTTAATGTGTAATTAATAACCATTCGCTTAACCTGATCTTTCTCAATATTCTAACACAACTGCAATGAGAGTTATTGTCACCTGTGGCAAATGCATTGTGTCCTTGGGCAAGACACATAAAGGAACGCAATTGCCCCATGGTCACGGTGGCATTGTCTACTGTGGAGAAGATGGTGCACTTATCTTCAACCGATGCTAATGCTGCTTGTGTGGAGTTGGTATGTTGGAGAGCCTGACAGTTGCTTGCCACTGCTCGATGGATGTCCCTGGGTACTCCAGGTTTTGCCACCTGTAAATCTGACAGATGGGACCCTGGCTGTCGAAAGTCTCATTAAACCCCATAAATAATTAAATAAATAAATAAATGAGAGTTTTTGTCCTTGGTGATGCAACTGTGCATCCATCTAAGTTGAAGACTCTCCCCACAGCTACCACAGGAAGTGAAGCAGTGCCTATTCACTGTGGTAAATTGGCTCTGTTTTACTGGTAAAATAGGACCCAGTCGCCACTGCTTGGGGCGGTGAGTGTAAACCCTCTCTAAAATGGGCAACATGGCTTATTAATGCTCTCCCCTGGTCTTCAGTTCATACTTATGTTGTGGTCATAATTAGCCATTGTGCTAAAACATGTGACTTTAAACACCAATAAATAAAAAAATAAATGGCACTAAGTTAATAATTTTTTGTATGTATCATACATTATTTTCCTCTGAATTAAATATAGATGCACATGTTCTCTTACTGAGAGGGTGTGGTAGATTTTAATTTTTACTTATGGTCTCATTTCCTATTAAAAAGGTCATACATATCAGAGGTTAGCGGATATCCTCGGCCAAATGGCTATTTTGGACTACAGCTTTTTTTTGTAATGGTATGCATTAATTAAATAAGGCTCATTAATGATGATTTTAAAATATGTTGATGGATTTGATTCGAACTGTGTACTGTCAAGTGCATTTCAGTTGGAGATCAAGGTGACAAGATTGTTTAATGAATAACTGAGTCTTGTTTGTGTGCTGACATTCTGCAGGTGATAAATGGGACAATTTTGGCGTAAATCTGCTTTGAGAAAGCCCTTTGAAAGAAGGGATACGAAGCCCATATATTTTTACTTTGTCAGAATATTCATCTTATGTTGTAAAATCATCAGTGGTGAAATAAAGAATTCCAATGTATTATATCATAGTTTTATCAATCTTGATGCATGGAAATAGTTGGAAATCTATCCCCAAAATGACACAATTTTGGCCCATTTTATGAGCAATCAACTGTGTAATTCAGCTGACTGTATTTGAGTGATATTGTAAAATTTTGATAGTGTGCTGTTTTCTCCAGGAAAGGCCACTCTGAGACCTTTCAGAAACTGTATACATTGTGATGATTGTAAATAGGGGAGGTAATTTAAATGCATTATATCCTGTGCCGTGTTGATAAGAAGTAGTGCATTTCTTGAAAAACTGATGTATTCAACCAAAAAACAGTTACTGCAATGAGACCTTAAGTAGAAAACAGTGTTTGCTTTCGTTGCAAATTCTGGCCTCTAATCCCCATAACAAGCGACAGTATAAGTGGGAATATGTAGTAACTTGCACGATAACTAAAATAAATATTAAAAACATGTTTTTCCTTTTTCAGTGGTAGTGGTACATTGCAGAGATGAAATTTCCAGGAAAGTTCCCCTCTTGAGGTATTTATGTCAAGTTACGGTATTATCAAGAGAATTAGGTGGGTTAATTTTTATTTTACATACATTTGTTTGACAGTGTTAACTGGTATAATTATATGGAGAACTTTTTCAAAGAGCATTCCAGGAAATTGTGTCGAGAGTCTGATCTTGATAGTTGAGATAATTTGGGACTGAATATTCTTAATCGTTACATTTGTACAGTTTCTTTCAAATGGCATATAATTCATATGACAGCCTCATTGCTTAGGTCAGGAACTCATATGCATCTATTCTTAACCCTTCAGGAAGCAGAATTCTTGTGGTGCAGGAAAATGCCATTGCAAGAAATTTAGAGAAATCTTCCTTCTATTATTTATTTACTTATTGGAGCTTAACAACACCTTTGACAGCCAGGATCACCTTGTGTCAGGCATTTATATGGGTGGGGAAGACAGACTACATGGAGAGAACCACCAAGCAACAACAAATAACTGCCAGATTCTCCAATGTACTAACTCCACACAAGCAGGGTTAGCACTGATCGAAGACAAGAGCACCATCAACATGCAATACACCTTGGTACGCAGTGTCCCTTTGCTCCCACATGGGAAATTGGGATGATGTGCCTTACCCAAGGAAACAGCACAGTTACCTCAGGTCTAATCCTTATGCTTTGAAATCTGAATCCAGAACCTGTGAGCCACCATGCTCCCTCTCTTTTCCCTATGATAACATTATATTATCATTGATAGAATTGGCCAAAATTGCTTGGCCAAATGAGGAAAGTGGGAGGTGGATAGGCGAGGGGCTTCGGGGTGGGGGTGGGTGGCGGTAAAATATGTATTTCTGATGGAGTATGTAGTTTACAAATGCATGTGGTTTCTGTTGTTTGGTGTTTATTGCACATTTAATCAGTTAATGTGTAATTAATAACCATTCGCTTAACCTGATCTTTCTCAATATTCTAACACAACTGCAATGAGAGTTATTGTCACCTGTGGCAAATGCATTGTGTCCTTGGGCAAGACACATAAAGGAACGCAATTGCCCCATGGTCACGGTGGCATTGTCTACTGTGGAGAAGATGGTGCACTTATCTTCAACCGATGCTAATGCTGCTTGTGTGGAGTTGGTATGTTGGAGAGCCTGACAGTTGCTTGCCACTGCTCGATGGATGTCCCTGGGTACTCCAGGTTTTGCCACCTGTAAATCTGACAGATGGGACCCTGGCTGTCGAAAGTCTCATTAAACCCCATAAATAATTAAATAAATAAATAAATGAGAGTTTTTGTCCTTGGTGATGCAACTGTGCATCCATCTAAGTTGAAGACTCTCCCCACAGCTACCACAGGAAGTGAAGCAGTGCCTATTCACTGTGGTAAATTGGCTCTGTTTTACTGGTAAAATAGGACCCAGTCGCCACTGCTTGGGGCGGTGAGTGTAAACCCTCTCTAAAATGGGCAACATGGCTTATTAATGCTCTCCCCTGGTCTTCAGTTCATACTTATGTTGTGGTCATAATTAGCCATTGTGCTAAAACATGTGACACCAATAAATAAAAAAATAAATGGCACTAAGTTAATAATTTTTTGTATGTATCATACATTATTTTCCTCTGAATTAAATATAGATGCACATGTTCTCTTACTGAGAGGGTGTGGTAGATTTTAATTTTTACTTATGGTCTCATTTCCTATTAAAAAGGTCATACATATCAGAGGTTAGCGGATATCCTCGGCCAAATGGCTATTTTGGACTACAGCTTTTTTTTGTAATGGTATGCATTAATTAAATAAGGCTCATTAATGATGATTTTAAAATATGTTGATGGATTTGATTCGAACTGTGTACTGTCAAGTGCATTTCAGTTGGAGATCAAGGTGACAAGATTGTTTAATGAATAACTGAGTCTTGTTTGTGTGCTGACATTCTGCAGGTGATAAATGGGACAATTTTGGCGTAAATCTGCTTTGAGAAAGCCCTTTGAAAGAAGGGATACGAAGCCCATATATTTTTACTTTGTCAGAATATTCATCTTATGTTGTAAAATCATCAGTGGTGAAATAAAGAATTCCAATGTATTATATCATAGTTTTATCAATCTTGATGCATGGAAATAGTTGGAAATCTATCCCCAAAATGACACAATTTTGGCCCATTTTATGAGCAATCAACTGTGTAATTCAGCTGACTGTATTTGAGTGATATTGTAAAATTTTGATAGTGTGCTGTTTTCTCCAGGAAAGGCCACTCTGAGACCTTTCAGAAACTGTATACATTGTGATGATTGTAAATAAGGGAGGTAATGTTAATGCATTATATCCTGTGCCGTGTTAATAAGAAGTAGTGCATTTCTTGAAAAACTGATGTATTCAACCAAAAAACAGTTACTGCAATGAGACCTTAAGTAGAAAACAGTGTTTGCTTTCGTTGCAACTTCTGGCCTCTAATCCCCATAACAAGCGAGAGTAAAAGTGGGAATATGTAGTAACTTGCAGGATAACTAAAATAAATATTAAAAACATGTTTTTCCTTTTTCAGTGATAGTGGTACATTATAGAGATGAAATTTCCAGGAAAGTTCCCATCTTGAGGTATTTATGTCAAGTTACGGTATTATCAAGAGAATTAGGTGGGTTAATTTTTATTTTACATACATTTGTTTGACAGTGTTAACTGGTATAATTATATGGAGAACTTTTTCAAAGAGCATTCCAGGAAATTGTGTCGAGAGTCTGATCTTGATAGTTGAGATAATTTGGGACTGAATATTCTTAATCGTTACATTTGTACAGCTTCTTTCAAATGGCATATAATTCATATGACAGCCTCATTGCTTAGGTCAGGAACTCATATGGATCTATTCTTAACCCTTCAGGAAGCAGAATTCTTGTGGTGCAGGAAAATGCCATTGCAAGAAATTTAGAGAAATCTTCCTTCTATTTAGCTTAACAACACCTTTGACAGCCAGGATCACCTTGTGTCAGGCATTTATATGGGTGGGGAAGACAGACTACATGGAGAGAACCACCAAGCAACAACAAATAACTGCCAGAATCTCCAATGTACTAACTCCACACAAGCAGGGTTAGCACTGATCGAAGACAAGAGCACCATCAACATGCAATACACCTTGGTACGCAGTGTCCCTTTGCTCCCACATGGGAAATTGGGATGATGTGCCTTACCCAAGGAAACAGCACAGTTACCTGCGGTCTAATCCTTATGCTTTGAAGTCTGAATCCAGAACCAATGAGCCACCATGCTCCCTCTCTTTTCCCTATGATAACATTATATTATCATTGATTGAATTGGCCAAAATTGCTTGGCCAAATGAGGAAAGTGGGAGGTGGATAGGGGAGGGGGTTCGGGGTCGGGGTGGGTGGCGGTAAAATATGTATTTCTGATGGAGTATGTAGTTTACAAGTGAATGTGATTTCTGTTGTTTGGTGTTTTTTGCACATTTAATCAGTTAATGTGTAATTAATAACCATTCGCTTAACCTGATCTTTCTCAATATTCTAACACAACTGCAATGAGAGTTATTGTCACCTGTGGCAAATGCATTGTGTGCTTGGGCAAGACACATAAAGGAACGCAATTGCCCCATGGTCAGGGTGGCATTGTCTACTGTGGAGAAGATGGTGCACTTATCTTCAACCAATGCTAATGCTGCTTGTGTGGAGTTGGTATGTTGGAGAGCCTGACAGTTGCTTGCCACTGCTCGATGGATGTCCCTGGGTACTCCACCTTTTGCCACCTGTAAATCTGACAGATGGGACCCTGGCTGTCGAAAGTCTCATTAAACCCCATAAATAATTAAATAAATAAATAAATGAGAGTTTTTGTCCTTGGTGATGCAACTGTGCATCCATCTAAGTTGAAAACTCTCCCAACAGCTACCACAGGAAGTGAAGCAGTGCCTATTCACTGTGTTAAATTGGCTCTGTTTTACTGGTAAAATAGGACCCAGTCACCACTGCTTGGGGCGGTGAGTGTAAACCCTCTCTAAAATGGGCAACATGGCTTATTAATGCTCTCCCCTGGTCTTGTGTTCATACTCATGTTGTGGTCATAATTAGCCATTGTGCTAAAACATGTGACTTTAAACACCAATAAATAAAAAAATAAATGGCACTAAGTTAATAATTTTTTGTATGTATCATACATTATTTTCCTCTGAATTAAATATAGATGCACATGTTCTCTTACTGAGAGGGTGTGGTAGATTTTAATTTTTACTTATGGTCTCCTTTCCTATTAAAAAGGTCATACATATCAGAGGTTAGCGGATATCCTCGGCCAAATGTCTATTTTGGACTACAGCTTTTTTTTGTAATGGTATGCATTAATTAAATAAGGCTCATTAATGATGATTTTAAAATATGTTGATGGATTTGATTCGAACTGTGTACTGTCAAGTGCATTTCAGTTGGAGATCAAGGTGACAAGATTGTTTAATGAATAACTGAGTCTTGTTTGTGTGCTGACATTCTGCAGGTGATAAATGGGACAATTTTGGCGTAAATCTGCTTTGAGAAAGCCCTTTGAAAGAAGGGATATGAAGCCCATATATTTTTACTTTGTCAGAATATTCATCTAATGTTGTAAAATCATCAGTGGTGAAATAAAGAATTCCAATGTATTATATCATAGTTTTATCAATCTTGATGCATGGAAATAGTTGGAAATCTATCCCCAAAATGACACAATTTTGGCCCATTTTATGAGCAATCAACTGTGTAATTCAGCTGACTGTATTTGAGTGATATTGTAAAATTTTGATAGTGTGCTGTTTTCTCCAGGAAAGGCCACTCTGAGACCTTTCAGAAACTGTATACATTGTGATGATTGTAAATAAGGGAGGTAATTTTAATGCATTATATCCTGTGCCGTGTTAATAAGAAGTAGTGCATTTCTTGAAAAACTGATGTATTCAACCAAAAAACAGTTACTGCAATGAGACCTTAAGTAGAAAACAGTGTTTGCTTTCGTTGCAACTTCTGGCCTCTAATCCCCATATCAAGCGAGAGTAAAAGTGGGAATATGTAGTAACTTGCAGGACAACTAAAAAAAATATTAAAAACATGTTTTTCCTTTTTCAGTGGTAGTGGTATATTGTAGAGATGAAATTTCCAGGAAAGTTCCCATCTTGAGGTATTTATGTCAAGTTACGGTATTATCAAGAGAATTAGGTGGGTTAATTTTTATTTTACATACATTTGTTTGACAGTGTTAACTGGTATAATTTTATGGAGAACTTTTTCAAAGAGCATTCCAGGAAATTGTGTCGAGATTCTGATCTTGATAGTTGAGATAATTTGGGACTGAATATTCTTAATCGTTACATTTGTACAGCTTCTTTCAAATGGCATATAATTCATATGACAGCCTCATTGCTTAGGTCAGGAACTCATATGGATCTATTCTTAACCCTTCAGGAAGCAGAATTCTTGTGGTGCAGGAAAATGCCATTGCAAGAAATTTAGAGAAATCTTCCTTCTATTATTTATTTACTTATTGGAGCTTAACAACACCTTTGACAGCCAGGATCACCTTGTGTCAGGCATTTATATGGGTGGAGAAGACAGACTACATGGAGAGAACCACCAAGCAACAACTAATCACTGCCAGATTCTCCAATGTACTAACTCCACACAAGCAGGGTTAGCACTGATCGAAGACAAGAGCACCATCAACATGCAATACACCTTGGTACGCAGTGTCCCTTTGCTCCCACATGGGAAATTGGGATGATGTGCCTTACCCAAGGAAACAGCACAGTTACCTGCGGTCTAATCCTTATGCTTTGAAGTCTGAATCCAGAACCAATGAGGCACCATGCTCCCTCTCTTTTCCCTATGATAACATTATATTATCATTGATAGAATTGGCCAAAATTGCTTGGCCAAATGAGGAAAGTGGGAGGTGGATAGGGGAGGGGGTTCGGGGTGGGGGTGGGGGTGGGTGGCGGTAAAACATGTATTTCTGATGGAGTATGTAGTTTACAAATGAATGTGATTTCTATTGTTTGGTGTTTTTTGCACATTTAATCAGTTAATGTGTAATTAATAACCATTCGCTTAGCCTGATCTTTCTCAATATTCTAACACAACTGGAATGAGAGTTATTGTCACCTGTGGCAAATGCATTGTGTCTTTGGGCAAGACACATAAAGGAACGCAATTGCCCCATGGTCACGGTGGCATTGTCTACTGTGCAGAAGATGGTGCACTTATCTTCAACCAATGCTAATGCTGCTTGTGTGGAGTTGGTATGTTGGAGAGCCTGACAGTTGCTTGCCACTGCTCGATGGATGTCCCTGGGTACTCCACCTTTTGCCACCTGTAAATCTGACAGATGGGACCCTGGCTGTCGAAAGTCTCATTAAACCCCATAAATAATTAAATAAATAAATAAATGAGAGTTTTTGTCCTTGGTGATGCAACTGTGCATCCATCTAAGTTGAAGACTCTCCCCACAGCTACCACAGGAAGTGTAGCAGTGCCTATTCACTGTGGTAAATTGGCTCTGTTTTACTGGTAAAATAGGACCCAGTCGCCACTGCTGGGGGCGGTGAGTGTAAACCCTCTCTAAAATGGGCAACATGGCTTATTAATGCTCTCCCCTGGTCTTGAGTTCATACTCATGTTGTGGTCATGATTAGCCATTGTGCAAAAACATGTGACTTTAAACACCAATAAATAAAAAAATAAATGGCACTAAGTTAATAATTTTTTGTATGTATCATACATTATTTTCCTCTGAATTAAATATAGATGCACATGTTCTCTTAACTGAGAGGGTGTGGTAGATTTTAATTTTTACTTATGGTCTCATTTCCTATTAAAAAGGTCATACATATCAGAGGTTAGCGGATATCCTCTGCGAAATGGCTATTTTGGACCACAGCTTTTTTTTATTATGGTATGCATTAATTAAATAAGGCTCATTAATGATGATTTTAAAATATGTTGATGGATTTGATTCGAACTGTGTACTGTCAAGTGCATTTCAGTTGGAGATCAAGGTGACAAGATTGTTTAATGAATAACTGGGTCTTGTTTGTGTGCTGACATTCTGCAGGTGATAAATGGGACAATTTTGGCGTAAATCTGCTTTGAGAAAGCCCTTTGAAAGAAGGGATACGAAGCCCATATATTTTTACTTTGTCAGAATATTCATCTTATGTTGTAAAATCATCAGTGGTGAAATAAAGAATTCCAATGTATTATATCATAGTTTTATCAATCTTGATGCATGGAAATAGTTGGAAATCTATCCCCAAAATGACACAATTTTGGCCCATTTTATGAGCAATCAACTGTGTAATTCAGCTGACTGTATTTGAGTGATATTGTAAAATTTTGATAGTGTGCTGTTTTCTCCAGGAAAGGCCACTCTGAGACCTTTCAGAAACTATACATTGTGATGATTGTAAATAAGGGAGGTAATTTTAATGCATTATATCCTGTGCCGTGTTAATAAGAAGTAGTGCATTTCTTGAAAAACTGATGTATTCAACCAAAAAACAGTTACTGCAATGAGACCTTAAGTAGAAAACAGTGTTTGCTTTCGTTGCAACTTCTGGCCTCTAATCCCCATAACAAGCGAGAGTAAAAGTGGGAATATGTAGTAACTTGCAGGATAACTAAAATAAATATTAAAAACATGTTTTTCCTTTTTCAGTGGTAGTGGTACATTGTAGAGATGAAATTTCCAGGAAAGTTCCCCTCTTGAGGTATTTATGTCAAGTTACGGTATTATCAAGAGAATTAGGTGGGTTAATTTTTATTTTACATACATTTGTTTGACAGTGTTAACTGGTATAATTATATGGAGAACTTTTTCAAAGAGCATTCCAGGAAATTGTGTCGAGATTCTGATCTTGTTAGTTGAGATAATTTGGGACTGAATATTCTTAATCGTTACATTTGTACAGCTTCTTTCAAATGGCATATAATTAATATGACAGCCTCATTGCTTAGGTCAGGAACTCATATGGATCTATTCTTAACCCTTCAGGAAGCAGAATTCTTGTGGTGCAGGAAAATGCCATTGCAAGAAATTCATAGAAATCTTCCTTCTATTATTTATTTATTTATTGGAGCTTAACAACACCTTTGACAGCCAGGATCACCTTGTGTCAGGCATTTATATGGGTGGGGAAGACAGACTACATGGAGAGAACCACCAAGCAACAACTAATAACTGCCAGATTCTCCAATGTACTAACTCCACACAAGCAAGGTTAGCACTGATCGAAGACAAGAGCACCATCAACATGCAATACACCTTGGTACGCAGTGTCCCTTTGCTCCCACATGTGAAATTGGGATGATGTGCCTTACCCAAGGAAACAGCACAGTTACCTCCGGTCTAATCCTTATGCTTTGAAGTCTGAATCCAGAACCAATGAGCCACCATGCTCCCTCTCTTTTCCCTATGATAACATTATATTATCATTGATAGAATTGGTCAAAATTGCTTGGCCAAATGAGGAAAGTGGGAGGTGGATAGGGGAGGGGGTTCGGGGTGGGGGTGGGTGGCGGTAAAATATGTATTTCTGATGGAGTATGTAGTTTACAAATGCATGTGATTTCTGTTGTTTGGTGTTTTTTGCACATTTAATCAGTTAATGTGTAATTAATAACCATTCGCTTAACCTGATCTTTCTCAATATTCTAACATAACTGCAATGAGAGTTATTGTCACCTGTGGCAAATAAATTGTGTCCTTGGGCAAGACACATAAAGGAACGCAATTGCCCCATGGTCACGGTGGCATTGTCTACTGTGGAGAAGATGGCGCACTTCAACCAATGCTAATGCTGCTTGTGTGGAGTTGGTATGTTGGAGAGCCTGACAGTTGCTTGCCACTGCTCGATGGATGTCCCTGGGTACTCCACCTTTTGCCACCTGTAAATCTGACAGATGGGACCCTGGCTGTCGAAAGTCTCATTAAACCCCATAAATAATTAAACAAATAAATAAATGAGAGTTTTTGTCCTTGGTGATGCAACTGTGCATCCATCTAAGTTGAAGACTCTCCCCACAGCTACCACAGGAAGTGAAGCAGTGCCTATTCACTGTGGTAAATTGGCTCTGTTTTACTGGTAAAATAGGACCCAGTCGCCACTGCTGGGGGCGGTGAGTGTAAACCCTCTCTAAAATGGGTAACATGGCTTATTAATGCTCTCCCCTGGTCTTGAGTTCATACTCATGTTGTGGTCATGATTAGCCATTGTGCAAAAACATGTGACTTTAAACACCAATAAATAAAAAAATAAATGGCACTAAGTTAATAATTTTTTGTATGTATCATACATTATTTTCCTCTGAATTAAATATAGATGCACATGTTCTCTTACTGAGAGGGTGTGGTAGATTTTAATTTTTACTTATGGTCTCATTTCCTATTAAAAAGGTCATACATATCAGAGGTTAGCGGATATCCTCTGCGAAATGGCTATTTTGGACCACAGCTTTTTTTTATTATGGTATGCATTAATTAAATAAGGCTCATTAATGATGATTTTAAAATATGTTGATGGATTTGATTCGAACTGTGTACTGTCAAGTGCATTTCAGTTGGAGATCAAGGTGACAAGATTGTTTAATGAATAACTGGGTCTTGTTTGTGTGCTGACATTCTGCAGGTGATAAATGGGACAATTTTGGCGTAAATCTGCTTTGAGAAAGCCCTTTGAAAGAAGGGATACAAAGCCCATATATTTTTACTTTGTCAGAATATTCATCTTATGTTGTAAAATCATCAGTGGTGAAATAAAGAATTCCAATGTATTATATCATAGTTTTATCAATCTTGATGCATGGAAATAGTTGGAAATCTATCCCCAAAATGACACAATTTTGGCCCATTTTATGAGCAATCAACTGTGTAATTCAGCTGACTGTATTTGAGTGATATTGTAAAATTTTGATAGTGTGCTGTTTTCTCCAGGAAAGGCCACTCTGAGACCTTTCAGAAACTATACATTGTGATGATTGTAAATAAGGGAGGTAATTTTAATGCATTATATCCTGTGCCGTGTTAATAAGAAGTAGTGCATTTCTTGAAAAACTGATGTATTCAACCAAAAAACAGTTACTGCAATGAGACCTTAAGTAGAAAACAGTGTTTGCTTTCGTTGCAACTTCTGGCCTCTAATCCCCATAACAAGCGAGAGTAAAAGTGGGAATATGTAGTAACTTGCAGGATAACTAAAATAAATATTAAAAACATGTTTTTCCTTTTTCAGTGGTAGTGGTACATTGTAGAGATGAAATTTCCAGGAAAGTTCCCCTCTTGAGGTATTTATGTCAAGTTACGGTATTATCAAGAGAATTAGGTGGGTTAATTTTTATTTTACATACATTTGTTTGACAGTGTTAACTGGTATAATTATATGGAGAACTTTTTCAAAGAGCATTCCAGGAAATTGTGTCGAGATTCTGATCTTGATAGTTGAGATAATTTGGGACTGAATATTCTTAATCGTTACATTTGTACAGCTTCTTTCAAATGGCATATAATTAATATGACAGCCTCATTGCTTAGGTCAGGAACTCATATGGATCTATTCTTAACCCTTCAGGAAGCAGAATTCTTGTGGTGCAGGAAAATGCCATTGCAAGAAATTTAGAGAAATCTTCCTTCTATTATTTATTTATTTATTGGAGCTTAACAACACCTTTGACAGCCAGGATCACCTTGTGTCAGGCATTTATATGGGTGGGGAAGACAGACTACATGGAGAGAACCACCAAGCAACAACAAATAACTGCCAGATTCTCCAATGTACTAACTCCACACAAGCAAGGTTAGCACTGATCGAAGACAAGAGAACCATCAACATGCAATACACCTTGGTACGCAGTGTCCCTTTGCTCCCACATGGGAAATTGGGATGATGTGCCTTACCCAAGGACACAGCACAGTTACCCCAGGTCTAATCCTTATGCTTTGAAGTCTGAATCCAGAACCAATGAGCCACCATGCTCCCTCTCTTTTCCCTGTGGTAACATTATATTATCATTGATAGAATTGGCCAAAATTGCTTGGCCAAATGAGGAAAGTGGGAGGTGGATAAGGGAGGGGGTTCGGGTTGGGGGTGGGTGGCTGTAAAATATGTATTTCTGATGGAGTATGTAGTTTACAAATGCATGTGCTTTCTGTTGTTTGGTGTTTTTTGCACATTTAATCAGTTAATGTGTAATTAACAACCATTCGCTTAACCTGATCTTTCTCAATATTTTAACACAACTGCAATGAGAGTTATTGTCACCTGTGGCAAATGCATTGTGTCCTTGGACAAGACACATAAAGGAACGCAATTGCCCCATGGTCACGGTGGCATTGTCTACTGTGGAGAAGATGGTGCACTTATCTTCAACCAATGCTAATGCTGCTTGTGTGGAGTTGGTATGTTGGAGAGCCTGACAGTTGCTTGCCACTGCTCGATGGATGTCCCTGGGTACTCCAGCTTTTGCCACCTGTAAATCTGACAGATGGGACCCTGGCTTTCGAAAGTCTCATTAAACCCCATAAATAATTAAATAAATAAATAAATAAATAAATGAGAGTTTTCGTCCTTGGTGATGCAACTGTGCATCCATCTAAGTTGAAGACTCTCCTCACAGCTACCCCAGGAAGTGAAGCAGTGCCTATTCACTGTGGTAAATTGGCTCTGTTTTACTGGTAAAATAGGACCCAGTCACCACTGCTTGGGGGAGGGAGTGTAAACCCTCTCTAAAATGGGCAACATGGCTTATTAATGCTCTCCCCTGGTCTTGAGCTCATACTCATGTTGTGGTCATGATTAGCCATTGTGCAAAAACATGTGACTTTAAACAGCAATAAATAAAAAAATAAATGGCACTAATTTAATAAATTTTGTATGTATCATACAATATTTACCTCTGAATTAAATATACATGCACATGTGCTCTCACTGAGAGGGTGTGGTAGATTTTAATTTTTACTTAAGGTCTCATTTCCTATTAAAAAGGTCATACATATCAGAGGTTAGCGGATATCCTCGGCCAAATGGCTCTTTTGGACTACAGCTTTTTTTTATAATGGTATGCATTAATTAAATAAGGCTCATTTATGATGATTTTAAAATATGTTGATGGATTTGATTCGAACTGTGTACTGTCAAGTGCATTTCAGTTGGAGATCAAGGTGACATGATTGTTTAATGAATAACTGAGTCTTGTTTGTGTGCTGACAATCTGCAGGTGATAAATGGGACAATTTTGGCGTAAATCTGCTTTGAGAAAGCCCTTTGAAAGAAGGGATACGAAGCCCATGTATTTTTACTTTGTCAGAATATTCATCTTATGTTGTAAAATCATCAGTTGTGAAATAAAGAATTCCAATGTATTATATCATAGTTTTATCAATCTTGATGCATGGAAATAGTTAGAAATCTATCCCCAAAATGACACAATTTTGGCCCATTTTATGAGCAATCAACTGTGTAATTCAGCTGACTGTATTTGAGTGATATTGTAAAATTTTGATAGTGTGCTGTTTTCTCCAGGAAAGGCCACTCTGAGACCTTTCAGAAACTGTATACATTGTGATGATTGTAAATAGGGGAGGTAATTTTAATGCATTATATCCTGTGCCGTGTTAATAAGTAGTGCATTTCTTGAAAAACTGATGTATTCAACCAAAAAACAGTTACTGCAATGAGACCTTAAGTAGAAAACAGTGTTTGCTTTCATTGCAAATTCTGGCCTCTAATCCCCATAACAAGCGACAGTATAAGTGGGAATATGTAGTAACTTGCAGGATAACTAAAATAAATATTAAAAACATGTTTTTCCTTTTTCAGTGGTAGTGGTACATTGTAGAGATGAAATTTCCAGGAAAGTTCCCCTCTTGAGGTATTTATGTCAAGTTACGGTATTATCAAGAGAATTAGGTGGGTTAATTTTTATTTTACATACATTTGTTTGACAGTGTTAACTGGTATAATTATATGGAGAACTTTTTCAAAGAGCATTCCAGGAAATTGTGTCGAGAGTCTGATCTTGATAGTTGAGATAATTTGGGACTGAATATTCTTAATCGTTACATTTGTACAGCTTCTTTCAAATGGCATATAATTCATATGACAGCCTCATTGCTTAGGTCAGGAACTCATATGGATCTATTCTTAACCCTTCAGGAAGCAGAATTCTTGTGGTGCTGGAAAATGCCATTGCAAGAAATTCAGAGAAATCTTCCTTCTATTATTTATTTACTTATTGGAGCTTAACAACACCTTTGACAGCCAGGATCACCTTGTGTCAGGCATTTATATGGGTGGGGAAGACAGACTACATGGAGAGAACCACCAAGCAGCAACAAATAACTGCCAGATTCTCCAATGTACTAACTCCACACAAGCAGGGTTAGCACTGATCGAAGACAAGAGCACCATCAACATGCAATACACCTTGGTTCGCAGTGTCCCTTTGCTCCCACATGGGAAATTGGGATGATGTGCCTTACCCAAGGAAACAGCACAGTTACCTCCGGTCTAATCCTTATGCTTTGAAGTCTGAATCCAGAACCAATGAGCCACCATGCTCCCTCTCTTTTCCCTATGATAACATTATATTATCATTGATAGAATTGGTCAAAATTGCTTGGCCAAATGAGGAAAGTGGGAGGTGGATAGGGGAGGGGGTTCGGGGTGGGGGTGGGTGGCGGTAAAATATGTATTTCTGATGGAGTATGTAGTTTACAAATGCATGTGATTTCTGTTGTTTGGTGTTTTTTGCACATTTAATCAGTTAATGTGTAATTAATAACCATTCGCTTAACCTGATCTTTCTCAATATTCTAACATAACTGCAATGAGAGTTATTGTCACCTGTGGCAAATGCATTGTGTCCTTGGGCAAGACACATAAAGGAACGCAATTGCCCCATGGTCACGGTGGCATTGTCTACTGTGGAGAAGATGGCGCACTTCAACCAATGCTAATGCTGCTTGTGTGGAGTTGGTATGTTGGAGAGCCTGACAGTTGCTTGCCACTGCTCGATGGATGTCCCTGGGTACTCCAGCTTTTGCCACCTGTAAATCTGACAGATGGGACCCTGGCTGTCGAAAGTCTCATTAAACCCCATAAATAATTAAATAAATAAATAAATGAGAGTTTTTGTCCTTGGTGATGCAACTGTGCATCCATCTAAGTTGAAGATTTTCCCCACAGCTACCCCAGGAAGTGAAGCAGTGCCTATTCACTGTGGTAAATTGGCTCTGTTTTACTGGTAAAATAGGACCCAGTCACCACTGCTTGGGGGAGGGAGTGTAAACCCTCTCTAAAATGGGCAACATGGCTTATTAATGCTCTCCCCTGGTCTTGAGTTCATACTCATGTTGTGGTCATGATTAGCCATTGTGCAAAAACATGTGACTTTAAACACCAATAAATAAAAAAAATAAATGGCACTAATTTAATAATTTTTTGTATGTATCATACATTATTTACCTCTGACTTAAATATAGATGCACATGTGCTCTCACTGAGAGGGTGTGGTAGATTTCAATTTTTACTTAAGGTCTCATTTCCTATTAAAAAGGTCATACATATCAGAGGTTAGCGGATATCCTCAGCCAAATGGCTCTTTTGGACTACAGCTTTTTTTGTAATGGTATGCATTAATTAAATAAGGCTCATTAATGATGATTTTAAAATATGTTGATGGATTTGATTCGAACTGTGTACTGTCAAGTGCATTTCAGTTGGAGATCAAGGTGACATGATTGTTTAATGAATAACTGAGTCTTGTTTGTGTGCTGACATTCTGCAGGTGGTAAATGGGACAATTTTGGCGTAAATCTGCTTTGAGAAAGCCCTTTGAAAGAAGGGATACGAAGCCCATATATTTTTACTTTGTCAGAATATTCATCTTATGTTGTAAAATCATCAGTGGTGAAATAAAGAATTCCAATGTATTATATCATAGTTTTATCAATCTTGATGCATGGAAATAGTTAGAAATCTATCCCCAAAATGACACAATTTTGACCCATTCTATGAGCAATCAACTGTGTAATTCAGCTGACTGTATTTGAGTGATATTGTAAAATTTTGATAGTGTGCTGTTTTCTCCAGGAAAGGCCACTCTGAGACCCTTCAGAAACTGTATACATTGTGATGATTGTAAATAGGGGAGGTAATTTTAATGCATTATATCCTGTGCCGTGTTAATAAGAAGTAGTGCATTTCTTGAAAAACTGATGTATTCAACCAAAAAACAGTTACTGCAATGAGACCTTAAGTAGAAAACAGTGTTTGCTTTCGTTGCAACTCCTGGCCTCTAATCCCCATAACAAGCGACAGTATAAGTGGGAATATGTAGTAACTTGCACGATAACTAAAATAAATATTAAAAACATGTTTTTCCTTTTTCAGTGGTAGTGGTACATTGTAGAGATGAAATTTCCAGGAAAGTTCCCCTCTTGAGGTATTTATGTCAAGTTACGGTATTATCAAGAGAATTAGGTGGGTTAATTTTTATTTTACATACATTTGTTTGACAGTGTTAACTGGTATAATTATATGGAGAACTTTTTCAAAGAGCATTCCAGGAAATTGTGTCGAGAGTCTGATCTTGATAGTTGAGATAATTTGGGACTGAATATTCTTAATCGTTACATTTGTACAGCTTCTTTCAAATGGCATATAATTCATATGACAGCCTCATTGCTTAGGTCAGGAACTCATATGGATCTATTCTTAACCCTTCAGGAAGCAGAATTCTTGTGGTGCAGGAAAATGCCATTGCAAGAAATTCAGAGAAATCTTCCTTCTATTATTTATTTACTTATTGGAGCTTAACAACACCTTTGACAGCCAGGATCACCTTGTGTCAGGCATTTATATGGGTGGGGAAGACAGACTACATGGAGAGAACCACCAAGCAACAACAAATAACTGCCAGATTCTCCAATGTACTAACTCCACACAAGCAGGGTTAGCACTGATCGAAGACAAGAGCACCATCAACATGCAATACACCTTGGTTCGCAGTGTCCCTTTGCTCCCACATGGGAAATTGGGATGATGTGCCTTACCCAAGGAAACAGCACAGTTACCTCCGGTCTAATCCTTATGCTTTGAAGTCTGAATCCAGAACCAATGAGCCACCATGCTCCCTCTCTTTTCCCTATGATAACATTATATTATCATTGATAGAATTGGCCAAAATTGCTTGGCCAAATGAGGAAAGTGGGAGGTGGATAGGGGAGGGGGTTCGGGGTGGGGGTGGGTGGCGGTAAAATATGTATTTCTGATGGAGTATGTAGTTTACAAATGCATGTGATTTCTGTTGTTTGGTGTTTGTTGCACATTTAATCAGTTAATGTGTAATTAATAACCATTCGCTTAACCTGATCTTTCTCAATATTCTAACACAACTGCAATGAGAGTTATTGTCACCTGTGGCAAATGCATTGTGTCCTTGGGCAAGACACATAAAGGAACGCAATTGCCCCATGGTCACGGTGGCATTGTCTACTGTGGAGAAGATGGTGCACTTGTCTTCAACCAATGCTAATGCTTCTTGTGTGGAGTTGGTATGTTGGAGAGCCTGACAGTTGCTTGCCACTGCTCGATGGATGTCCCTGGGTACTCCAGCTTTTGCCACCTGTAAATCTGACAGATGGGACCCTGGCTGTCGAAAGTCTCATTAAACCCCATAAATAATTAAATAAATAAATAAATGAGAGTTTTTGTCCTTGGTGATGCAACTGTGCATCCATCTAAGTTGAAGACTCTCCCCACAGCTACCCCAGGAAGTGAAGCAGTGCCTATTCACTGTGGTAAATTGGCTCTGTTTTACTGGCAAAATAGGACCCAGTCACCACTGCTTGGGGGAGGGAGTGTGAACCCTCTCTAAAATGGGCAACATGGCTTATTAATGCTCTCCCCTGGTCTTGTGTTCATACTCATGTTGTGGTCATGATTAGCCATTGTGCAAAAACATGTGACTTTAAACACCAATAAATAAAAAAATAAATGGCACTAATTTAATAATTTTTTGGATGTATCATACATTATTTACCTCTGACTTAAATATAGATGCACATGTGCTCTCACTGAGAGGGTGTGGTAGATTTTAATTTTTACTTAAGGTCTCATTTCCTATTAAAAAGGTCATACATATCAGAGGTTAGCAGATATCCTCGGCCAAATGGCTATTTTGGACTACAGCTTTATTTTGTAATGGTATGCATTAATTAAATAAGGTTCATTAATGATGATTTTAAAATATGTTGATGGATTTGATTCGAACTGTGTACTGTCAAGTGCATTTCAGTTGGAGATCAAGGTGACATGATTATTTAATGGATAACTGAGTCTTGTTTGTGTGCTGACATTCTGCAGGTGATAAATGGGACAATTTTGGCGTAAGTCTGCTTTGAGAAAGCCCTTTGAAAGATTGGATACGAAGCCCATATATTTTTACTTTGTCAGAATATTCATCTTATGTTGTAAAAGCGTCACTGGTGAAATAAAGAATTCCTATGTATTATATCATAGTTTTATCAATCTTGATGCATGGAAATAGTTGGAAATCTATCCCCAAAATGAGACAATTTGGGCCCATTTTATGAGCAATCAGCTGTGTAATTCAGCTGACTGTATTTGAGTGATATTGTAAAATTTTGATAGTGCGCTGTTTTCTCCAGGAAAGGCCACTCTGAGTGAGACCTTTCAGAAACTGTATACATTGTGATGATTGTAAATAGGGGAGGTAATTTAAATGCATTATATCCTGTGCCGTGTTAATAAGAAGTAGTGCATTTCTTAAAAAACTGATGTATTCAACCAAAAAACAGTTACTGCAATGAGACCTTAAGTAGAAAACAGTGTTTGCTTTCGTTGCAAATTCTGGCCTCTGATCCCCATCACAAGCGACAGTATAAGTGGGAATATGTAGTAACTTGCACGATAACTAAAATAAATATTAAAAACATGTTTTTCCTTTTTCAGTGGAAGTGGTACATTGTAGAGATGAAATTTCCAGGAAAGTTCCCCTCTTGAGGTATTTATGTCAAGTTACGGTATTATCAAGAGAATTAGGTGGGTTAATTTTTATTTTACATACATTTGTTTGACAGTGTTAACTGGTATAATTATATGGAGAACATTTTCAAAGAGCATTCCAGGAAATTGTGTCGAGAGTCTGATCTTGATAGTTGAGATAATTTGGGACTGAATATTCTTAATCGTTACATTTGTACAGCTTCTTTCAAATGGCATATAATTCATATGACAGCCTCATTGCTTAGGTCAGGAACTCATATGGATCTATTCTTAACCCTTCAGGAAGCAGAATTCTTGTGGTGCAGGAAAATGCCATTGCAAGAAATTCAGAGAAATCTTCCTTCTATTATTTATTTACTGATTCGAGCTTAACAACACCTTTGACAGCCTGGATCACCTTGTGTCAGGCATTTATATGGGTGGGGAAGACAGACTACATGGAGAGAACCACCAAGCAACAACAAATAACTGCCAGATTCTCCAATGTACTAACTCCACACAAGCAGGGTTAGCACTGATCGAAGACAAGAGCACCATCAACATGCAATACACCTTGGTTCGCAGTGTCCCTTTGCTCCCACATGGGAAATTGGGATGATGTGCCTTACCCAAGGAAACAGCGCAGTTACCTCGGGTCTAATCCTTATGCTTTGAAGTCTGAATCCAGAACCAATGAGCCACCATGCTCCCTCTCTTTTCCCTAGGATAACATTATATTATCATTGATAGAATTGGCCAAAATTGCTTGGCCAAATGAGGAAAGTGGGAGGTGGATAAGGGAGGGGGTTCGGGGTGGGGGTGGGTGGTGGTAAAATATGTATTTCTGATGGAGTATGTAGTTTACAAATGGATGTGATTTCTGTTGTTTGGTGTTTTTTGCACATTTAATCAGTTAATGTGTAATTAATAACCATTGGCTTAACCTGATCTTTCCCAATATTCCAACACAACTGCAGTGAGAGTTATTGTCACCTATGGCAAGTGCATTGTGTCCTTGGGCAAGACACATAAAGGAATGCAATTGCCCCTTGGTCACGGTGGCATTGTCTACTGTGGAGAAGATGGTGCACTTATCTTCAATCAATGCTACTGCTGCTTGTGTGGAGTTGGTATGTTGGAGAGCCTGACAGTTGATTGCCACTGCTCGATGGATGTCCCTGGGTACTCCACCTTTTGCCACCTGTAAATCTGACAGATGGGACCCTGGCTGTCGAAAGTCTCATTAAACCCCATAAATAATTAAATAAATAAATAAATGAGAGTTTTTGTCCTTGGTGATGCAACTGTGCATCCATCTAAGTTGAAGACTCTCGCCACAGCTACCACAGGAAGTGAAGCAGTGCCTATTCACTGTGGTAAATTGGCTCTGTTTTACTGGTAAAATAGGACCCAGTCACCACTGCTTGGGGCGGGGAGTGTAAACCCTCTCTAAAGTGGGCAACATGGCTTATTAATGCTCTCCCCTGGTCTTGTGTTCATACTCATGTTGTGGTCATAATTAGCCATTGTGCAAAAACATGTGACTTTAAACGCCAATAAATAAAAAAATAAATGGCACTAAGTTAATAATTTTTTGTATGTATCATACATTATTTTCCTCTGAATTAACTATAGATGCACATGTTCTCTTACTAAGAGGGTGTGGTAGATTTTAATTTTGACTTATGGTCTCATTTCCTATTAAAAAGGTCATTCATATCAGAGGTTAGCGGATATCCTCGGCCAAATGTCTATTTTGGACTACAGCTTTATTTTGTAATGGTATGCATTAATTAAATAAGGCTCATTAATGATGATTTGAAAATATGTTGATGGATTTGATTCGAACTGTGTACTGTCAAGTGCATTTTAGTTGGAGATCAAGGTGACATGATTGTTTAATGAATAACTGAGTCTTGTTTGTGTGCTGACATTTTGCAGGTGATAAATGGGACAATTTTGGTGTAAATCTGCTTTGAGAAAGCCCTTTGAAAGAAGGGATACGAAGCCATATATTTTTACTTTGTCAGAATATTCATCTTATGTTGTAAAATCATCAGTGGTGAAATAAAGAATTCCTATGTATTATATCATAGTTTTATCAATCTTGATGCATGGAAATAGTTGGAAATCTATCCCCAAAATGACACAATTTTGGCCCATTTTATGAGCAATCAACTGTGTAATTCAGCTGACTGTATTTGAGTGATATTGTAAAATTTTGATAGTGTGCTGTTTTCTCCAGGAAAGGCCACTCTGAGACCTTACAGAAACTGTATACATTGTGATGATTGTAAATAGGGGAGGTAATTTAAATGCATTATATCCTGTGCCGTGTTGATAAGAAGTAGTGCATTTCTTGAAAAACTGATGTATTCAACCAAAAAACAGTTACTGCAATGAGACCTTAAGTAGAAAACAGTGTTTGCTTTCGATGCAAATTCTGGCCTCTAATCCCCATAACAAGCGACAGTATAAGTGGGAATATGTAGTAACTTGCACGATAACTAAAATAAATATTAAAAACATGTTTTTCCTTTTTCAGTGGTAGTGGTATATTGTAGAGATGAAATTTCCAGGAAAGTTCCCCTCTTGAGGTATTTATGTCAAGTTACGGTATTATCAAGAGAATTAGGTGGGTTAATTTTTATTTTACATACATTTGTTTGACAGTGTTAACTGGTATAATTATATGGAGAACTTTTTCAAAGAGCATTCCAGGAAATTGTGTCGAGAGTCTGATCTTGATAGTTGAGATAATTTGGGACTGAATATTCTTAATCGTTACATTTGTACAGTTTCTTTCAAATGGCATATAATTCATATGACAGCCTCATTGCTTAGGTCAGGAACTCATATGGATCTATTCTTAACCCTTCAGGAAGCAGAATTCTTGTGGTGCAGGAAAATGCCATTGCAAGAAATTTAGAGAAATCTTCCTTCTATTATTTATTTACTTATTGGAGCTTAACAACACCTTTGACAGCCAGGATCACCTTGTGTCAGGCATTTATATGGGTGGGGAAGACAGACTACATGGAGAGAACCACCAAGCAACAACAAATAACTGCCAGATTCTCCAATGTACTAACTCCACACAAGCAGGGTTAGCACTGATCGAAGACAAGAGCACCATCAACATGCAATACACCTTGGTACGCAGTGTCCCTTTGCTCCCACATGGGAAATTGGGATGATGTGCCTTACCCAAGGAAACAGCACAGTTACCTCAGGTCTAATCCTTATGCTTTGAAGTCTGAATCCAGAACCAGTGAGCCACCATGCTCCCTCTCTTTTCCCTATGATAACATTATATTATCATTGATAGAATTGGCCAAAATTGCTTGGCCAAATGAGGAAAGTGGGAGGTGGATAGGCGAGGGGCTTCGGGGTGGGGGTGGGTGGCAGTAAAATATGTATTTCTGATGGAGTATGTAGTTTACAAATGCATGTGATTTCTGTTGTTTGGTGTTTTTTGCACATTTAATCAGTTAATGTGTAATTAATAACCATTCGCTTAACCTGATCTTTCTCAATATTTTAACACAACTGCAATGAGAGTTATTGTCACCTGTGGCAAATGCATTGTGTCCTTGGGCAAGACACATAAAGGAACGCAATTGCCCCATGGTCACGGTGGCATTGTCTACTGTGGAGAAGATGGTGCACTTATCTTCAACCACTGCTAATGCTGCTTGTGTGGAGTTGGTATGTTGGAGAGCCTGACAGTTGCTTGCCACTGCTCGATGGATGTCCCTGGGTACTCCAGCTTTTGCCACCTGTAAATCTGACAGATGGGACCCTGGCTGTCGAAAGTCTCATTAAACCCCATAAATAATTAAATAAATAAATAAATAAATGAGAGTTTTTGTCCTTTGTGATGCAACTGTGCATCCATCTAAGTTGAAGACTCTCCCCACAGCTACCCCAGGAAGTGAAGCAGTGCCTATTCACTGTTGTAAATTGGCTCTGTTTTACTGGTAAAATAGGACCCAGTCACCACTGCTTGGGGCGGGGAGTGTAAACCCTCTCTAAAATGGGCAACATGGCTTATTAATGCTCTCCCCTGGTCTTGTGTTCATACTCATGTTGTGGTCATAATTAGCCATTGTGCAAAAACATGTGACTTTAAACGCCAATAAATAAAAAAATAAATGGCACTAAGTTAATAATTTTTTGTATGTATCATACATTATTTTCCTCTGAATTAACTATAGATGCACATGTTCTCTTACTAAGAGGGTGTGGTAGATTTTAATTTTGACTTATGGTCTCATTTCCTATTAAAAAGGTCATTCATATCAGAGGTTAGCGGATATCCTCGGCCAAATGTCTATTTTGGACTACAGCTTTATTTTGTAATGGTATGCATTAATTAAATAAGGCTCATTAATGATGATTTGAAAATATGTTGATGGATTTGATTCGAACTGTGTACTGTCAAGTGCATTTCAGTTGGAGATCAAGGTGACATGATTGTTTAATGAATAACTGAGTCTTGTTTGTGTGCTGACATTTTGCAGGTGATAAATGGGACAATTTTGGTGTAAATCTGCTTTGAGAAAGCCCTTTGAAAGAAGGGATACGAAGCCATATATTTTTACTTTGTCAGAATATTCATCTTATGTTGTAAAATCATCAGTGGTGAAATAAAGAATTCCTATGTATTATATCATAGTTTTATCAATCTTGATGCATGGAAATAGTTGGAAATCTATCCCCAAAATGACACAATTTTGGCCCATTTTATGAGCAATCAACTGTGTAATTCAGCTGACTGTATTTGAGTGATATTGTAAAATTTTGATAGTGTGCTGTTTTCTCCAGGAAAGGCCACTCTGAGTGAGACCTTACAGAAACTGTATACATTGTGATGATTGTAAATAGGGGAGGTAATTTAAATGCATTATATCCTGTGCCGTGTTGATAAGAAGTAGTGCATTTCTTGAAAAACTGATGTATTCAACCAAAAAACAGTTACTGCAATGAGACCTTAAGTAGAAAACAGTGTTTGCTTTCGTTGCAAATTCTGGCCTCTAATCCCCATAACAAGCGACAGTATAAGTGGGAATATGTAGTAACTTGCACGATAACTAAAATAAATATTAAAAACATGTTTTTCCTTTTTCAGTGGTAGTGGTATATTGTAGAGATGAAATTTCCAGGAAAGTTCCCCTCTTGAGGTATTTATGTCAAGTTACGGTATTATCAAGAGAATTAGGTGGGTTAATTTTTATTTTACATACATTTGTTTGACAGTGTTAACTGGTATAATTATATGGAGAACTTTTTCAAAGAGCATTCCAGGAAATTGTGTCGAGAGTCTGATCTTGATAGTTGAGATAATTTGGGACTGAATATTCTTAATCGTTACATTTGTACAGTTTCTTTCAAATGGCATATAATTCATATGACAGCCTCATTGCTTGGGTCAGGAACTCATATGGATCTATTCTTAACCCTTCAGGAAGCAGAATTCTTGTGGTGCAGGAAAATGCCATTGCAAGAAATTTAGAGAAATCTTCCTTCTATTATTTATTTACTTATTGGAGCTTAACAACACCTTTGACAGCCAGGATCACCTTGTGTCAGGCATTTATATGGGTGGGGAAGACAGACTACATGGAGAGAACCACCAAGCAACAACAAATAACTGCCAGATTCTCCAATGTACTAACTCCACACAAGCAGGGTTAGCACTGATCGAAGACAAGAGCACCATCAACATGCAATACACCTTGGTACGCAGTGTCCCTTTGCTCCCACATGGGAAATTGGGATGATGTGCCTTACCCAAGGAAACAGCACAGTTACCTCAGGTCTAATCCTTATGCTTTGAAGTCTGAATCCAGAACCAGTGAGCCACCATGCTCCCTCTCTTTTCCCTATGATAACATTATATTATCATTGATAGAATTGGCCAAAATTGCTTGGCCAAATGAGGAAAGTGGGAGGTGGATAGGCGAGGGGCTTCGGGGTGGGGGTGGGTGGCGGTAAAATATGTATTTCTAATGGAGTATGTAGTTTACAAATGCATGTGATTTCTGTTGTTTGGTGTTTTTTGCACATTTAATCAGTTAATGTGTAATTAATAACCATTCGCTTAACCTGATCTTTCTCAATATTTTAACACAACTGCAATGAGAGTTATTGTCACCTGTGGCAAATGCATTGTGTCCTTGGGCAAGACACATAAAGGAACGCAATTGCCCCATGGTCACGGTGGCATTGTCTACTGTGGAGAAGATGGTGCACTTATCTTCAACCAATGCTAATGCTGCTTGTGTGGAGTTGGTATGTTGGAGAGCCTGACAGTTGCTTGCCACTGCTCGATGGATGTCCCTGGGTACTCCAGCTTTTGCCACCTGTAAATCTGACAGATGGGACCCTGGCTGTCGAAAGTCTCATTAAACCCCATAAATAATTAAATAAATAAATAAATAAATGAGAGTTTTTGTCCTTTGTGATGCAACTGTGCATCCATCTAAGTTGAAGACTCTCCCCACAGCTACCCCAGGAAGTGAAGCAGTGCCTATTCACTGTTGTAAATTGGCTCTGTTTTACTGGTAAAATAGGACCCAGTCACCACTGCTTGGGGCGGGGAGTGTAAACCCTCTCTAAAGTGGGCAACATGGCTTATTAATGCTCTCCCCTGGTCTTGTGTTCATACTCATGTTGTGGTCATAATTAGCCATTGTGCAAAAACATGTGACTTTAAACGCCAATAAATAAAAAAATAAATGGCACTAAGTTAATAATTTTTTGTATGTATCATACATTATTTTCCTCTGAATTAACTATAGATGCACATGTTCTCTTACTAAGAGGGTGTGGTAGATTTTAATTTTGACTTATGGTCTCATTTCCTATTAAAAAGGTCATTCATATCAGAGGTTAGCGGATATCCTCGGCCAAATGTCTATTTTGGACTACAGCTTTATTTTGTAATGGTATGCATTAATTAAATAAGGCTCATTAATGATGATTTGAAAATATGTTGATGGATTTGATTCGAACTGTGTACTGTCAAGTGCATTTCAGTTGGAGATCAAGGTGACATGATTGTTTAATGAATAACTGAGTCTTGTTTGTGTGCTGACATTTTGCAGGTGATAAATGGGACAATTTTGGTGTAAATCTGCTTTGAGAAAGCCCTTTGAAAGAAGGGATACGAAGCCATATATTTTTACTTTGTCAGAATATTCATCTTATGTTGTAAAATCATCAGTGGTGAAATAAAGAATTCCTATGTATTATATCATAGTTTTATCAATCTTGATGCATGGAAATAGTTGGAAATCTATCCCCAAAATGACACAATTTTGGCCCATTTTATGAGCAATCAACTGTGTAATTCAGCTGACTGTATTTGAGTGATATTGTAAAATTTTGATAGTGTGCTGTTTTCTCCAGGAAAGGCCACTCTGAGTGAGACCTTACAGAAACTGTATAAATTGTGATGATTGTAAATAGGGGAGGTAATTTAAATGCATTATATCCTGTGTCGTGTTGATAAGAAGTAGTGCATTTCTTGAAAAACTGATGTATTCAACCAAAAAACAGTTACTGCAATGAGACCTTAAGTAGAAAACAGTGTTTGCTTTCGTTGCAAATTCTGGCCTCTAATCCCCATAACAAGCGACAGTATAAGTGGGAATATGTAGTAACTTGCACGATAACTAAAATAAATATTAAAAACATGTTTTTCCTTTTTCAGTGGTAGTGGTATATTGTAGTGATGAAATTTCCAGGAAAGTTCCCCTCTTGAGGTATTTATGTCAAGTTACGGTATTATCAAGAGAATTAGGTGGGTTAATTTTTATTTTACATACATTTGTTTGACAGTGTTAACTGGTATAATTATATGGAGAACTTTTTCAAAGAGCATTCCAGGAAATTGTGTCGAGAGTCTGATCTTGATAGTTGAGATAATTTGGGACTGAATATTCTTAATCGTTACATTTGTACAGTTTCTTTCAAATGGCATATAATTCATATGACAGCCTCATTGCTTAGGTCAGGAACTCATATGGATCTATTCTTAACCCTTCAGGAAGCAGAATTCTTGTGGTGCAGGAAAATGCCATTGCAAGAAATTTAGAGAAATCTTCCTTCTATTATTTATTTACTTATTGGAGCTTAACAACACCTTTGACAGCCAGGATCACCTTGTGTCAGGCATTTATATGGGTGGGGAAGACAGACTACATGGAGAGAACCACCAAGCAACAACAAATAACGGCCAGATTCTCCAATGTACTAACTCCACACAAGCAGGGTTAGCACTGATCGAAGACAAGAGCACCATCAACATGCAATACACCTTGGTACGCAGTGTCCCTTTGCTCCCACATGGGAAATTGGGATGATGTGCCTTACCCAAGGAAACAGCACAGTTACCTCAGGTCTAATCCTTATGCTTTGAAGTCTGAATCCAGAACCAGTGAGCCACCATGCTCCCTCTCTTTTCCCTATGATAACATTATATTATCATTGATAGAATTGGCCAAAATTGCTTGGCCAAATGAGGAAAGTGGGAGGTGGATGGGCGAGGGGCTTCGGGGTGGGGGTGGGTGGCGGTAAAATATGTATTTCTGATGGAGTATGTAGTTTACAAATGCATGTGATTTCTGTTGTTTGGTGTTTTTTGCACATTTAATCAGTTAATGTGTAATTAATAACCATTCGCTTAACCTGATCTTTCTCAATATTTTAACACAACTGCAATGAGAGTTATTGTCACCTGTGGCAAATGCATTGTGTCCTTGGGCAAGACACATAAAGGAACGCAATTGCCCCATGGTCACGGTGGCATTGTCTACTGTGGAGAAGATGGTGCACTTATCTTCAACCAATGCTAATGCTGCTTGTGTGGAGTTGGTATGTTGGAGAGCCTGACAGTTGCTTGCCACTGCTCGATGGATGTCCCTGGGTACTCCAGCTTTTGCCACCTGTAAATCTGACAGATGGGACCCTGGCTGTCGAAAGTCTCATTAAACCCCATAAATAATTAAATAAATAAATAAATAAATGAGAGTTTTTTGTCCTTTGTGATGCAACTGTGCATCCATCTAAGTTGAAGACTCTCCCCACAGCTACCCCAGGAAGTGAAGCAGTGCCTATTCACTGTTGTAAATTGGCTCTGTTTTACTGGTAAAATAGGACCCAGTCACCACTGCTTGGGGCGGGGAGTGTAAACCCTCTCTAAAATGGGCAACATGGCTTATTAATGCTCTCCCCTGGTCTTGTGTTCATACTCATGTTGTGGTCATAATTAGCCATTGTGCAAAAACATGTGACTTTAAACGCCAATAAATAAAAAAATAAATGGCACTAAGTTAATAATTTTTTGTATGTATCATACATTATTTTCCTCTGAATTAACTATAGATGCACATGTTCTCTTACTAAGAGGGTGTGGTAGATTTTAATTTTGACTTATGGTCTCATTTCCTATTTAAAAGGTCATTCATATCAGAGGTTAGCGGATATCCTCGGCCAAATGTCTATTTTGGACTACAGCTTTATTTTGTAATGGTATGCATTAATTAAATAAGGCTCATTAATGATGATTTGAAAATATGTTGATGGATTTGATTCGAACTGTGTACTGTCAAGTGCATTTCAGTTGGAGATCAAGGTGACATGATTGTTTAATGAATAACTGAGTCTTGTTTGTGTGCTGACATTTTGCAGGTGATAAATGGGACAATTTTGGTGTAAATCTGCTTTGAGAAAGCCCTTTGAAAGAAGGGATACGAAGCCATATATTTTTACTTTGTCAGAATATTCATCTTATGTTGTAAAATCATCAGTGGTGAAATAAAGAATTCCTATGTATTATATCATAGTTTTATCAATCTTGATGCATGGAAATAGTTGGAAATCTATCCCCAAAATGACACAATTTTGGCCCATTTTATGAGCAATCAACTGTGTAATTCAGCTGACTGTATTTGAGTGATATTGTAAAATTTTGATAGTGTGCTGTTTTCTCCAGGAAAGGCCACTCTGAGTGAGACCTTACAGAAACTGTATACATTGTGATGATTGTAAATAGGGGAGGTAATTTAAATGCATTATATCCTGTGTCGTGTTGATAAGAAGTAGTGCATTTCTTGAAAAACTGATGTATTCAACCAAAAAACAGTTACTGCAATGAGACCTTAAGTAGAAAACAGTGTTTGCTTTCGTTGCAAATTCTGGCCTCTAATCCCCATAACAAGCGACAGTATAAGTGGGAATATGTAGTAACTTGCACGATAACTAAAATAAATATTAAAAACATGTTTTTCCTTTTTCAGTGGTAGTGGTATATTGTAGTGATGAAATTTCCAGGAAAGTTCCCCTCTTGAGGTATTTATGTCAAGTTACGGTATTATCAAGAGAATTAGGTGGGTTAATTTTTATTTTACATACATTTGTTTGACAGTGTTAACTGGTATAATTATATGGAGAACTTTTTCAAAGAGCATTCCAGGAAATTGTGTCGAGAGTCTGATCTTGATAGTTGAGATAATTTGGGACTGAATATTCTTAATCGTTACATTTGTACAGTTTCTTTCAAATGGCATATAATTCATATGACAGCCTCATTGCTTAGGTCAGGAACTCATATGGATCTATTCTTAACCCTTCAGGAAGCAGAATTCTTGTGGTGCAGGAAAATGCCATTGCAAGAAATTTAGAGAAATCTTCCTTCTATTATTTATTTACTTATTGGAGCTTAACAACACCTTTGACAGCCAGGATCACCTTGTGTCAGGCATTTATATGGGTGGGGAAGACAGACTACATGGAGAGAACCACCAAGCAACAACAAATAACTGCCAGATTCTCCAATGTACTAACTCCACACAAGCAGGGTTAGCACTGATCGAAGACAAGAGCACCATCAACATGCAATACACCTTGGTACGCAGTGTCCCTTTGCTCCCACATGGGAAATTGGGATGATGTGCCTTACCCAAGGAAACAGCACAGTTACCTCGGGTCTAATCCTTATGCTTTGAAGTCTGATTCCAGAACCAGTGAGCCACCATGCTCCCTCTGTTTTCCCTATGATAACATTATATTATCATTGATAGAATTGGCCAAAATTGCTTGGCCAAATGAGGAAAGTGGGAGGTGGATAGGCGAGGGGCTTCGGGGTGGGGGTGGGTGGCGGTAAAATATGTATTTCTGATGGAGTATGTAGTTTACAAATGCATGTGATTTCTGTTGTTTGGTGTTTTTTGCACATTTAATCAGTTAATGTGTAATTAATAACCATTCGCTTAACCTGATCTTTCTCAATATTTTAACACAACTGCAATGAGAGTTATTGTCGCCTGTGGCAAATGCATTGTGTCCTTGGGCAAGACACATAAAGGAACGCAATTGCCCCATGGTCACGGTGGCATTGTCTACTGTGGAGAAGATGGTGCACTTATCTTCAACCAATGCTAATGCTGCTTGTGTGGAGTTGGTATGTTGGAGAGCCTGACAGTTGCTTGCCACTGCTCGATGGATGTCCCTGGGTACTCCAGCTTTTGCCACCTGTAAATCTGACAGATGGGACCCTGGCTGTCGAAAGTCTCATTAAACCCCATAAATAATTAAATAAATAAATAAATAAATGAGAGTTTTTGTCCTTTGTGATGCAACTGTGCATCCATCTAAGTTGAAGACTCTCCCCACAGCTACCCCAGGAAGTGAAGCAGTGCCTATTCACTGTTGTAAATTGGCTCTGTTTTACTGGTAAAATAGGACCCAGTCACCACTGCTTGGGGCGGGAGTGTAAACCCTCTCTAAAATGGGCAACATGGCTTATTAATGCTCTCCCCTGGTCTTGTGTTCATACTCATGTTGTGGTCATAATTAGCCATTGTGCAAAAACATGTGACTTTAAACGCCAATAAATAAAAAAATAAATGGCACTAAGTTAATAATTTTTTGTATGTATCATACATTATTTTCCTCTGAATTAACTATAGATGCACATGTTCTCTTACTAAGAGGGTGTGGTAGATTTTAATTTTGACTTATGGTCTCATTTCCTATTTAAAAGGTCATTCATATCAGAGGTTAGCGGATATCCTCGGCCAAATGTCTATTTTGGACTACAGCTTTATTTTGTAATGGTATGCATTAATTAAATAAGGCTCATTAATGATGATTTGAAAATATGTTGATGGATTTGATTCGAACTGTGTACTGTCAAGTGCATTTCAGTTGGAGATCAAGGTGACATGATTGTTTAATGAATAACTGAGTCTTGTTTGTGTGCTGACATTTTGCAGGTGATAAATGGGACAATTTTGGTGTAAATCTGCTTTGAGAAAGCCCTTTGAAAGAAGAGATACGAAGCCATATATTTTTACTTTGTCAGAATATTCATCTTATGTTGTAAAATCATCAGTGGTGAAATAAAGAATTCCTATGTATTATATCATAGTTTTATCAATCTTGATGCATGGAAATAGTTGGAAATCTATCCCCAAAATGACACAATTTTGGCCCATTTTATGAGCAATCAACTGTGTAATTCAGCTGACTGTATTTGAGTGATATTGTAAAATTTTGATAGTGTGCTGTTTTCTCCAGGAAAGGCCACTCTGAGTGAGACCTTACAGAAACTGTATACATTGTGATGATTGTAAATAGGGGAGGTAATTTAAATGCATTATATCCTGTGCCGTGTTGATAAGAAGTAGTGCATTTCTTGAAAAACTGATGTATTCAACCAAAAAACAGTTACTGCAATGAGACCTTAAGTAGAAAACAGTGTTTGCTTTCGTTGCAAATTCTGGCCTCTAATCCCCATAACAAGCGACAGTATAAGTGGGAATATGTAGTAACTTGCACGATAACTAAAATAAATATTAAAAACATGTTTTTCCTTTTTCAGTGGTAGTGGTATATTGTAGAGATGAAATTTCCAGGAAAGTTCCCCTCTTGAGGTATTTATGTCAAGTTACGGTATTATCAAGAGAATTAGGTGGGTTAATTTTTATTTTACATACATTTGTTTGACAGTGTTAACTGGTATAATTATATGGAGAACATTTTCAAAGAGCATTCCAGGAAATTGTGTCGAGAGTCTGATCTTGATAGTTGAGATAATTTGGGACTGAATATTCTTAATCGTTACATTTGTACAGTTTCTTTCAAATGGCATATAATTCATATGACAGCCTCATTGCTTAGGTCAGGAACTCATATGGATCTATTCTTAACCCTTCAGGAAGCAGAATTCTTGTGGTGCAGGAAAATGCCATTGCAAGAAATTTAGAGAAATCTTCCTTCTATTATTTATTTACTTATTGGAGCTTAACAACACCTTTGACAGCCAGGATCACCTTGTGTCAGGCATTTATATGGGTGGGGAAGACAGACTACATGGAGAGAACCACAAAGCAACAACAAATAACTGCCAGATTCTCCAATGTACTAACTCCACACAAGCAGGGTTAGCACTGATCGAAGACAAGAGCACCATCAACATGCAATACACCTTGGTACGCAGTGTCCCTTTGCTCCCACATGGGAAATTGGGATGATGTGCCTTACCCAAGGAAACAGCACAGTTACCTCAGGTCTAATCCTTATGCTTTGAAGTCTGAATCCAGAACCAGTGAGCCACCATGCTCCCTCTCTTTTCCCTATGATAACATTATATTATCATTGATAGAATTGGCCAAAATTGCTTGGCCAAATGAGGAAAGTGGGAGGTGGATAGGTGAGGGGCTTCGGGGTGGGGGTGGGTGGCGGTAAAATATGTATTTCTGATGGAGTATGTAGTTTACAGATGCATGTGATTTCTGTTGTTTGGTGTTTTTTGCACATTTAATCAGTTAATGTGTAATTAAGAACCATTCGCTTAACCTGATCTTTCTCAATATTTTAACACAACTGCAATGAGAGTTATTGTCACCTGTGGCAAATGCATTGTGTCCTTGGGCAAGACACATAAAGGAACGCAATTGCCCCATGGTCACGGTGGCATTGTCTACTGTGGAGAAGATGGTGCACTTATCTTCAACCAATGCTAATGCTGCTTGTGTGGAGTTGGTATGTTGGAGAGCCTGACAGTTGCTTGCCACTGCTCGATGGATGTCCCTGGGTACTCCAGCTTTTGCCACCTGTAAATCTGACAGATGGGACCCTGGCTGTCGAAAGTCTCATTAAACCCCATAAATAATTAAATAAATAAATAAATAAATGAGAGTTTTTGTCCTTTGTGATGCAACTGTGCATCCATCTAAGTTGAAGACTCTCCCCACAGCTACCCCAGGAAGTGAAGCAGTGCCTATTCACTGTTGTAAATTGGCTCTGTTTTACTGGTAAAATAGGACCCAGTCACCACTGCTTGGGGCAGGGAGTGTAAACCCTCTCTAAAATGGGCAACATGGCTTATTAATGCTCTCCCCTGGTCTTGTGTTCATACTCATGTTGTGGTCATAATTAGCCATTGTGCAAAAACATGTGACTTTAAACGCCAATAAATAAAAAAATAAATGGCACTAAGTTAATAATTTTTTGTATGTATCATACATTATTTTCCTCTGAATTAACTATAGATGCACATGTTCTCTTACTAAGAGGGTGTGGTAGATTTTAATTTTGACTTATGGTCTCATTTCCTATTAAAAAGGTCATTCATATCAGAGGTTAGCGGATATCCTCGGCCAAATGTCTATTTTGGACTACAGCTTTATTTTGTAATGGTATGCATTAATTAAATAAGGCTCATTAATGATGATTTGAAAATATGTTGATGGATTTGATTCGAACTGTGTACTGTCAAGTGCATTTCAGTTGGAGATCAAGGTGACATGATTGTTTAATGAATAACTGAGTCTTGTTTGTGTGCTGACATTTTGCAGGTGATAAATGGGACAATTTTGGTGTAAATCTGCTTTGAGAAAGCCCTTTGAAAGAAGGGATACGAAGCCATATATTTTTACTTTGTCAGAATATTCATCTTATGTTGTAAAATCATCAGTGGTGAAATAAAGAATTCCTATGTATTATATCATAGTTTTATCAATCTTGATGCATGGAAATAGTTGGAAATCTATCCCCAAAATGACACAATTTTGGCCCATTTTATGAGCAATCAACTGTGTAATTCAGCTGACTGTATTTGAGTGATATTGTAAAATTTTGATAGTGTGCTGTTTTCTCCAGGAAAGGCCGCTCTGAGTGAGACCTTACAGAAACTGTATACATTGTGATGATTGTAAATAGGGGAGGTAATTTAAATGCATTATATCCTGTGCCGTGTTGATAAGAAGTAGTGCATTTCTTGAAAAACTGATGTATTCAACCAAAAAACAGTTACTGCAATGAGACCTTAAGTAGAAAACAGTGTTTGCTTTCGTTGCAAATTCTGGCCTCTAATCCCCATAACAAGCGACAGTATAAGTGGGAATATGTAGTAACTTGCACGATAACTAAAATAAATATTAAAAACATGTTTTTCCTTTTTCAGTGGTAGTGGTACATTGTAGAGATGAAATTTCCAGGAAAGTTCCCCTCTTGAGGTATTTATGTCAAGTTACGGTATTATCAAGAGAATTAGGTGGGTTAATTTTTATTTTACATACATTTGTTTGACAGTGTTAACTGGTATAATTATATGGAGAACTTTTTCAAAGAGCATTCCAGGAAATTGTTTCGAGAGTCTGATCTTGATAGTTGAGATAATTTGGGACTGAATATTCTTAATCGTTACATTTGTACAGTTTCTTTCAAATGGCATATAATTCATATGACAGCCTCATTGCTTAGGTCAGGAACTCATATGGATCTATTCTTAACCCTTCAGGAAGCAGAATTCTTGTGGTGCAGGAAAATGCCATTGCAAGAAATTTAGAGAAATCTTCCTTCTATTATTTATTTACTTATTGGAGCTTAACAACACCTTTGACAGCCAGGATCACCTTGTGTCAGGCATTTATATGGGTGGGGAAGACAGACTACATGGAGAGAACCACCAAGCAACAACAAATAACTGCCAGATTCTCCAATGTACTAACTCCACACAAGCAGGGTTAGCACTGATCGAAGACAAGAGCACCATCAACATGCAATACACCTTGGTACGCAGTGTCCCTTTGCTCCCACATGGGAAATTGGGATGATGTGCCTTACCCAAGGAAACAGCACAGTTACCTCAGGTCTAATCCTTATGCTTTGAAGTCTGAATCCAGAACCAGTGAGCCACCATGCTCCCTCTCTTTTCCCTATGATAACATTATATTATCATTGATAGAATTGGCCAAAATTGCTTGGCCAAATGAGGAAAGTGGGAGGTGGATAGGCGAGGGGCTTCGGGGTGGGGGTGGGTGGCGGTAAAATATGTATTTCTGATGGAGTATGTAGTTTACAAATGCATGTGATTTCTGTTGTTTGGTGTTTTTTGCACATTTAATCAGTTAATGTGTAATTAATAACCATTCGCTTAACCTGATCTTTCTCAATATTTTAACACAACTGCAATGAGAGTTATTGTCACCTGTGGCAAATGCATTGTGTCCTTGGGCAAGACACATAAAGGAACGCAATTGCCCCATGGCCACGGTGGCATTGTCTACTGTGGAGAAGATGGTGCACTTATCTTCAACCAATGCTAATGCTGCTTGTGTGGAGTTGGTATGTTGGAGAGCCTGACAGTTGCTTGCCACTGCTCGATGGATGTCCCTGGGTACTCCAGCTTTTGCCACCTGTAAATCTGACAGATGGGACCCTGGCTGTCGAAAGTCTCATTAAACCCCATAAATAATTAAATAAATAAATAAATAAATGAGAGTTTTTGTCCTTTGTGATGCAACTGTGCATCCATCTAAGTTGAAGACTCTCCCCACAGCTACCCCAGGAAGTGAAGCAGTGCCTATTCACTGTTGTAAATTGGCTCTGTTTTACTGGTAAAATAGGACCATGTCACCACTGCTTGGGGCGGGGAGTGTAAACCCTCTCTAAAATGGGCAACATGGCTTATTAATGCTCTCCCCTGGTCTTGTGTTCATACTCATGTTGTGGTCATAATTAGCCATTGTGAAAAACATGTGACTTTAAACGCCAATAAATAAAAAAATAAATGGCACTATGTTAATAATTTTTTGTATGTATCATACATTATTTTCCTCTGAATTAACTATAGATGCACATGTTCTCTTACTAAGAGGGTGTGGTAGATTTTAATTTTTACTTATGGTCTCATTTCCTATTAAAAAGGTCATTCATATCAGAGGTTAGCGGATATCCTCGGCCAAATGTCTATTTTGGACTACAGCTTTATTTTGTAATGGTATGCATTAATTAAATAAGGCTCATTAATGATGATTTGAAAATATGTTGATGGATTTGATTCGAACTGTGTACTGTCAAGTGCATTTCAGTTGGAGATCAAGGTGACATGATTGTTTAATGAATAACTGAGTCTTGTTTGTGTGCTGACATTTTGCAGGTGATAAATGGGACAATTTTGGTGTAAATCTGCTTTGAGAAAGCCCTTTGAAAGAAGGGATACGAAGCCATATATTTTTACTTTGTCAGAATATTCATCTTATGTTGTAAAATCATCAGTGGTGAAATAAAGAATTCCTATGTATTATATCATAGTTTTATCAATCTTGATGCATGGAAATAGTTGGAAATCTATCCCCAAAATGACACAATTTTGGCCCATTTTATGAGCAATCAACTGTGTAATTCAGCTGACTGTATTTGAGTGATATTGTAAAATTTTGATAGTGTGCTGTTTTCTCCAGGAAAGGCCACTCTGAGTGAGACCTTACAGAAACTGTATACATTGTGATGATTGTAAATAGGCCAGGTAATTTAAATGCATTATATCCTGTGCCGTGTTGATAAGAAGTAGTGCATTTCTTGAAAAACTGATGTATTCAACCAAAAAACAGTTACTGCAATGAGACCTTAAGTAGAAAACAGTGTTTGCTTTCGTTGCAAATTCTGGCCTCTAATCCCCATAACAAGCGACAGTATAAGTGGGAATATGTAGTAACTTGCACGATAACTAAAATAAATATTAAAAACATGTTTTTCCTTTTTCAGTGGTAGTGGTACATTGTAGAGATGAAATTTCCAGGAAAGTTCCCCTCTTGAGGTATTTATGTCAAGTTACGGTATTATCAAGAGAATTAGGTGGGTTAATTTTTATTTTACATACATATGTTTGACAGTGTTAACTGGTATAATTATATGGAGAACTTTTTCAAAGAGCATTCCAGGAAATTGTGTCGAGAGTCTGATCTTGATAGTTGAGATAATTTGGGACTGAATATTCTTAATCGTTACATTTGTACAGTTTCTTTCAAATGGCATATAATTCATATGACAGCCTCATTGCTTAGGTCAGGAACTCATATGGATCTATTCTTAACCCTTCAGGAAGCAGAATTCTTGTGGTGCAGGAAAATGCCATTGCAAGAAATTTAGAGAAATCTTCCTTCTATTATTTATTTACTTATTGGAGCTTAACAACACCTTTGACAGCCAGGATCACCTTGTGTCAGGCATTTATATGGGTGGGGAAGACAGACTACATGGAGAGAACCACCAAGCAACAACAAATAACTGCCAGATTCTCCAATGTACTATCTCCACACAAGCAGGGTTAGCACTGATCGAAGACAAGAGCACCATCAACATGCAATACACCTTGGTACGCAGTGTCCCTTTGCTCCCACATGGGAAATTGGGATGATGTGCCTTACCCAAGGAAACAGCACAGTTACCTCAGGTCTAATCCTTATGCTTTGAAGTCTGAATCCAGAACCAGTGAGCCACCATGCTCCCTCTCTTTTCCCTATGATAACATTATATTATCATTGATAGAATTGGCCAAAATTGCTTGGCCAAATGAGGAAAGTGGGAGGTGGATTGGCGAGGGGCTTCGGGGTGGGGGTGGGTGGCGGTAAAATATGTATTTCTGATGGAGTATGTAGTTTACAAATGCATGTGATTTCTGTTGTTTGGTGTTTTTTGCACATTTAATCAGTTAATGTGTAATTAATAACCATTCGCTTAACCTGATCTTTCTCAATATTCTAACACAACTGCAATGAGAGTTATTGTCACCTGTGGCAAATGCATTGTGTCCTTGGGCAAGACACATAAAGGAACGCAATTGCCCCATGGTCACGGTGGCATTGTCTACTGTGGAGAAGATGGTGCACTTATCTTCAACCGATGCTAATGCTGCTTGTGTGGAGTTGGTATGTTGGAGAGCCTGACAGTTGCTTGCCACTGCTCGATGGATGTCCCTGGGTACTCCAGCTTTTGCCACCTGTAAATCTGACAGATGGGACCCTGGCTGTCGAAAGTCTCATTAAACCCCATAAATAATTAAATAAATAAATAAATGAGAGTTTTTGTCCTTGGTGATGCAACTGTGCATCCATCTAAGTTGAAGACTCTCCCCACAGCTACCACATGAAGTGAAGCAGTGCCTATTCACTGTGGTAAATTGGCTCTGTTTTACTGGTAAAATAGGACCCAGTCGCCACTGCTTGGGGCGGGGAGTGTAAACCCTCTCTAAAATGGGCAACATGGCTTATTAATGCTCTCCCCTGGTCTTGAGTTCATACTTATGTTGTGGTCATAATTTGCCATTGTGCTAAAACATGTGACTTTAAACACCAATAAATAAAAAAATAAATGGCACTAAGTTAATAATTTTTTGTATGTATCATACATTATTTTCCTCTGAATTAAATATAGATCCACATGTTCTCTTACTGAGAGGGTGTGGTAGATTTTAATTTTTACTTATGATCTCATTTCCTATTAAAAAGGTCATACATATCAGAGGTTAGCGGATATCCTCGGCCAAATGGCTATTTTGGACTACAGCTTTTTTTTGTAATGGTATGCATTAATTAAATAAGGCTCATTAATGATGATTTTAAAATATGTTGATGGATTTGATTCGAACTGTGTACTGTCAAGTGCATTTCAGTTGGAGATCAAGGTGACAAGATTGTTTAATGAATAACTGAGTCTTGTTTGTGTGCTGACATTCTGCAGGTGATAAATGGGACAATTTTGGCGTAAATCTGCTTTGAGAAAGCCCTTTGAAAGAAGGGATACGAAGCCCATATATTTTTACTTTGTCAGAATATTCATCTTATGTTGTAAAATCATCAGTGGTGAAATAAAGAATTCCAATGTATTATATCATAGTTTTATCAATCTTGATGCATGGAAATAGTTGGAAATCTATCCCCAAAATGACACAATTTTGGCCCATTTTATGAGCAATCAACTGTGTAATTCAGCTGACTGTATTTGAGTGATATTGTAAAATTTTGATAGTGTGCTGTTTTCTCCAGGAAAGGCCACTCTGAGACCTTTCAGAAACTGTATACATTGTGATGATTGTAAATAAGGGAGGTAATTTTAATGCATTATATCCTGTCACGTGTTAATAAGAAGTAGTGCATTTCTTGAAAAACTGATGTATTCAACCAAAAAACAGTTACTGCAATGAGACCTTAAGTAGAAAACAGTGTTTGCTTTCGTTGCAACTTCTGGCCTCTAATCCCCATAACAAGCGAGAGTAAAAGTGGGAATATGTAGTAACTTGCAGGATAACTAAAATAAATATTAAAAACATGTTTTTCCTTTTTCAGTGGTAGTGGTACATTGTAGAGATGAAATTTCCAGGAAAGTTCCCATCTTGAGGTAGTTATGTCAAGTTACGGTATTATCAAGAGAATTAGGTGGGTTAATTTTTATTTTACATACATTTGTTTGACAGTGTTAACTGGTATAATTTTATGGAGAACTTTTTCAAAGAGCATTCCAGGAAATTGTGTCGAGAGTCTGATCTTGATAGTTGAGATAATTTGGGACTGAATATTCTTAATCGTTACATTTGTACAGCTTCTTTCAAATGGCATATAATTCATATGACAGCCTCATTGCTTAGGTCAGGAACTCATATGGATCTATTCTTAACCCTTCAGGAAGCAGAATTCTTGTGGTGCAGGAAAATGCCATTGCAAGAAATTCAGAGAAATCTTCCTTCTATTATTTATTTACTTATTCGAGCTTAACAACACCTTTGACAGCCAGGATCACCTTGTGTCAGGCATTTATATGGGTGGGGAAGACAGACTACATGGAGAGAACCACCAAGCAACAACAAATAACTGCCAGATTCTCCAATGTACTAACTCCACACAAGCAGGGTTAGCACTGATCGAAGACAAGACCACCATCAACATGCAATACACCTTGGTTCGCAGTGTCCCTTTGCTCCCACATGGGAAATTGGGATGATGTGCCTTACCCAAGGAAACAGCACAGTTACCTCTGGTCTAATCCTTATGCTTTGAAGTCTGAATCCAGAACCAATGAGCCACCATGCTCCCTCTCTTTTCCCTATGATAACATTATATTATCATTGATAGAATTGGCCAAAATTGCTTGGCCAAATGAGGAAAGTAGGAGGTGGATAGGGGAGGGGGTTCGGGGTGGGGGGTGGGTGGTGGTAAAATATGTATTTCTGATGGAGTATGTAGTTTACAAATGGATGTGATTTCTGTTGTTTGGTGTTTTTTGCACATTTAATCAGTTAATGTGTAATTAATAACCATTCGCTTAACCTGATCTTTCTCAATATTCTAACACAACTGCAATGAGAGTTATTGTCACCTGTGGCAAATGCATTGTGTCCTTGGGCAAGACACATAAAGGAACGCAATTTCCCCATGGTCACGGTGGCATTGTCTACTGTGGAGAAGATGGTGCACTTATCTTCAACCAATGCTAATGCTGCTTGTGTGGAGTTGGTATGTTGGAGAGCCTGACAGTTGCTTGACACTGCTCGATGGATGTCCCTGGGTACTCCAGCTTTTGCCACCTGTAAATCTGACAGATGGGACCCTGGCTGTCGAAAGTCTCATTAAACCCCATAAATAATTAAATAAATAAATAAATGAGAGTTTTTGTCCTTGGTGATGCAACTGTGCATCCATCTAAGTTGAAGACTCTCCCCACAGCTACCACAGGAAGTGAAGCAGTGCCTATTCACTGTGGTAAATTGGCTCTGTTTTACTGGTAAAATAGGACCCAGTCGCCACCGCTGGGGGCGGTGAGTGTAAACCCTCTCTAAAATGGGCAACATGGCTTATTAATGCTCTCCCCTGGTCTTGAGTTCATACTCATGTTGTGGTCATGATTAGCCATTGTGCAAAAACATGTGACTTTAAACACCAATAAATGAAAAAATAAATGGCACTAAGTTAATAATTTTTTGTATGTATCATACATTATTTTCCTCTGAATTAAATACAGATGCACATGTTCTCTTACTGAGAGGGTGTGGTAGATTTTAATTTTTACTTATGGTCTCATTTCCTATTGAAAAGGTCATACATATCAGAGGTTAGCGGATATCCTCGGCCAAATGGCTATTTTGGACTAGAGCTTTTTTTTGTAATGGTATGCATTAATTAAATAAGGCTCATTAATGATGATTTTAAAATATGTTGATGGATTTGATTCGAACTGTGTACTGTCAAGTGCCTTTCAGTTGGAGATCAAGGTGACAAGATTGTTTAATGAATAACTGAGTCTTGTTTGTGTGCTGACATTCTGCAGGTGATAAATGGGACAATTTTGGCATAAATCTGCTTTGAGAAAGCCCTTTGAAAGAAGGGATACGAAGCCCATATATTTTTACTTTGTCAGAATATTCATCTTATGTTGTAAAATCATCAGTGGTGAAATAAAGAATTCCAATGTATTATATCATAGTTTTATCAATCTTGATGCATGGAAATAGTTGGAAATCTATCCCCAAAATGACACAATTTTGGCCCATTTTATGAGCAATCAACTGTGTAATTCAGCTGACTGTATTTGAGTGATATTGTAAAATTTTGATAGTGTGCTGTTTTCTCCAGGAAAGGCCACTCTGAGACCTTTCAGAAACTGTATACATTGTGATGATTGTAAATAAGGGAGGTAATTTTAATGCATTATATCCTGTGCCGTGTTAATAAGAAGTAGTGCATTTCTTGAAAAACTGATGTATTCAACCAAAAAACAGTTACTGCAATGAGACCTTAAGTAGAAAACAGTGTTTGCTTTCGTTGCAACTTCTGGCCTCTAATCCCCATAACAAGCGAGAGTAAAAGTGGGAATATGTAGTAACTTGCAGGATAACTAAAATAAATATTAAAAACATGTTTTTCCTTTTTCAGTGGTAGTGGTACATTGTAGAGATGAAATTTCCAGGAAAGTTCCCCTCTTGAGGTATTTATGTCAAGTTACGGTATTATCAAGAGAATTAGGTGGGTTAATTTTTATTTTTCATACATTTGTTTGACAGTGTTAACTAGTATATTTATATGGAGAACTTTTTCAAAGAGCATTCCAGGAAATTGTGTCGAGAGTCTGATCTTGATAGTTGAGATAATTTGGGACTGAATATTCTTAATCGTTACATTTGTACAGCTTCTTTCAAATGGCATATAATTAATATGACAGCCTCATTGCTTAGGTCAGGAACTCATATGGATCTATTCTTAACCCTTCAGGAAGTAGAATTTTTGTGGTGCAGGCAAATGCTATTGCAAGAAATTCAGAGAAATCTTCCTTCTATTATTTATTTACTTATTGGAGCTTAACAACACCTTTGACAGCCAGGATCACCTTGTGTCAGGCATTTATATGGGTGGGGAAGACAGACTACATGGAGAGAACCACCAAGCAACAACAAATAACTGCCAGATTCTCCAATGTACTAACTCCACACAAGCAGGGTTAGCACTGATCGAAGACAAGAGCACCATCAACATGCAATACACCTTGGTTCGCAGTGTCCCTTTGCTCCCACATGGGAAATTGGGATGATGTGCCTTACCCAAGGAAACAGCACAGTTACCTCCGGTCTAATCCTTATGCTTTGAAGTCTGAATCCAGAACCAATGAGCCATCATGCTCCCTCTCTTTTCCCTATGATAACATTATATTATCATTGATAGAATTGGCCAAAATTGCTTGGCCAAATGAGGAAAGGGGGAGGTGGATAGGGGAGGGGGTTCGGGGTGGGGGTGGTTGGCGGTAAAATATGTATTTCTGATGGAGTATGTAGTTTACAAATGCATGTGATTTCTGTTGTTTGGTGTTTGTTGCACATTTAATCAGTTAATGTGTAATTAATAACCATTCGCTTAACCTGATCTTTCTGATCAACCTACTCACAATTGTTTACTGCAGGCTTGCCCTACAGTGGAAGTCCCTAACTCGGATAAAATACTCTCTATTTTTGTCTTTCCCAAGCAAGTTGGGAAAGAAAAGTGGTGCAAAAGCACCAATAAAAATAAGCCAAAACTGGGTCGAGTGCAACCGGCGCAGACCCAGTACGGGACGCTCTCTCCCAAGTACAACTCCACGACTTCCATTGCCAGTGCACATATACCGTCTCTAAAGACTCATTCTTTTTAAAATCTGCTTCGTGTCGAGATGTTTTTGCACGCTTATCAGTGTTCCACCAGCTCGATGTTTGATGATTCCTGATTCATTATACCACAGTGTATCCTTTGTATTCTCAGGAACAGTGTTTTATATTCTCTTTTTTCTATTATATGTCCATAATGTATATTTATTTGCTCTCTCTCGGGTCGCGCGCGATTTTCGCGGGCCACGCGGTTCGGACTTAGATTTTCACAATTATTGTTCATGCTTTTTTTGCAAATTTTTCCAATTGTGTTAGAATTAGGTGTCAGCGGGGTACCACTCCTACAGTGTTTCTTCTTTCTGTTGAGAGTAGTCTTCCTGTTGGGTGGTTCCCGGTCGACCGTCTGGGGTCTTTGTTTCTGTCACCTTTCTCTCTTTGGGGGTGTTCTGTTTTCTGATCTCACCTTCTCTGCTCCTGTCACCTCTTTCATGCCTAGGACAATTCCTTGTGGGCAGTGTCTGCTGCCTAAGCATGTGGACGATGTACATTCGTCTTGTTCCTCCTGTAATGGGTGTTCGGCCGAGCGGCCATGTGGTGTCTGTGGAACATGGTCTTCCACCTTCTGGGCGTCAGTAAATCGTGTCGTTCGTTCTCGTGGCCGTGCCTCCCGCTCCCGCGGGAAAGGAGAACGTGGTCGTTCGGGGCCTCCCGAGCCGACTTTGTCTGGTGAGAGTTATTCCTCCTCCATGGGGGATGTGCAGTCTTTTCTTGTGGTGGATACTGCGGGAGCCGTTGAGTGTTCTGGTGTAGAGATGCCTGGTTCCGGGACTACGGTCCCCCTCCAGTCGACATCTGAGGCTGTCACTAGGGTTGTGACTCCTCCTTCGGAGCCGAGCCGGTGTGCTCTCTCCACTTTTTCACCAGCCTCAACGACTCTCGACGTATCTACTACTGCTGCTGGTCCGTCTGCTTCGTTGTCTGTTTCAGCCGGCCTCAGCTTTTCGCTGCAGGGGACTGCAGGACTGTCCGATACTGTAGACGTGGGATATCGGCCCCAGCCTTCCCTGACTTCAACTCGGCGAAGTCGGAAGGGGCTGCCGGCCGAGCCCATCGCTGTGGTCTCTTCGCCGTCGAGTACCACAGTTGTGTCTTTGGATTCAGATGTTCGTAGTGGAAACACTATGGCTTCTGTGGCGTTTCCGTCTACTCATTCTGGTCATACGACCAGTTTTGGGGGACCAACGCCTTTTGTGCAGCCTGGACCTTCTGCTCCGCAGAGGTCCGCGGTGACTCTCGTGAGTTCTTGCAATATTGATCCTCGGGGTGCGTTGTACCCCTATACACGTCTGCCTTGAGATGTTTTTCGGTTGCCGCCCGTCATCCCACGTCGGGTGTTTTGGAGGATCGTGACCCTTCGCTGGTTAAGAGGGTCAGAGGTGAAGCCACTTTGCCGGTTCGCTCCCCTGTCGAACCGGTCGGTTCAGGCAGTGAGCTTAGGGAGGCCCTCTCCTTACTCACTCAGGTTCTTTCTAAGAGCCTTCCTGTTGCTTCCAGTGAGGCTATGGGTGGTTTCCAAGTGCCTCCTATGGCGCCGCCTCCCGGGATTGGAAACAGGCCGGTTTCCGATTCCTCTGGTGTCCCGACACCATGGGAGGCGTCGGCTGGTTTGCCCACGATGGGCTATGTGTCTTCCGACTCTGGGGAGGAGTCCGACATGCTTGAGGTCGAGGGCCAGCAGTCTTCGGACTTGGGGGCGGCTCTTGACTTTGTGTTTGGGTTTCTGCCTGAGCTCAAACCTGCTAACCAGCCGACAGTGTCAGCCTGGCCGCGATCATCGGTCGCGCGCCAACAGCCTTTGGAGCAACCTGCCTCTGGGCGCCTTCGACCGTGCCAGTCGGTACAGGTGGTTGAAGCTTTTTCAGCATTGGATGCCAAGCTGAATTCCAAGGCTTTGAAGACTTCGTTCTTCACCAGGGTTGACACCTTTTTGCCTCCTGTGTGTTATCGTTCCTACGATTCCGCCAATCCGTCAGTCTGCCAGACTTTGACGGTTCTGGATCAGGACTCCACTTCCCTCGGGCTTTCCAAGCCCAAGTCTGCCATCATTCCAATGACGACTCTGGAGTCCACGTTGGGCTTATCTAGAGAGATGCTTGGCATGCTTTCTCTCTCAGATCACGTCGTCTCAGCTTTGGCTGCTTATCTGCCTCCAGATAAGTTTGACGAGGTACAGTCTCCTTTGCGTGTGCTGTCCAAGGCGCTTATGCACCTTACTCACACGCATGCCTGTAACACGGCTAATTTGGAATTTGTTCGAAGGGACGCTGTGCTGGACACAGGACGATCCCTTCCCGAGGAGCAGCGTGCTACTCTTCGATCTGCTTCTTTGGCAGGTCCGCAACTTTTCCATGGTTCCGTGTCGACGGTCCGGGATGATGTCCTACGTCATTCCAAAGATCAGCTGCTGTTTCGTCAGCTTGATCAGCCTTCTCGGGGAGGCAAGGGCCGTTCCAAGCCTAACAAGTATCCTTCTGCTTCCTCTGTGAAGCAAAAGGCTGGTCCTTCTGCCGCCACCTCTACTTCTTACTCACGGGGTAAAGGTAGGGGTCGGCAGAATCGAGGGAAGTCTCAGGATTCTTCATTTGGCAGAGGAGGTGGTTTCTCCTTTCACGGGCCTCGTCGGGGCTCGAAATGAAGGTCCTCACCTCGACTCGTCCCAGGTTGGAGGAAGGATAGCAGAGTTCGCAGACCATTGGACCACCATCACATCCGATCCATGGGTGTTAGATGTTGTTCGGTCCGGGCTGCGCATATCCTTCCGACGGCACCCCACTCTGTCAAGGGTGCCTCTTCCAACCACAGTTCCTTCAGACGTTTTACGTCGGGAACTTTTGTCCACGGAGATTGCCAATCTCCTGGCAAAGGGGGCGATCGAGGTCGTCAAGAACGTTCAGTCAGTGGGTTTCTATTCCCGCCTGTTCTTGGTGCCGAAGAAGGACGGCCGACTCCGACCGGTTATCGATCTGAGTATCCTGAACCAGTCTATCATTGCTCCCAAGTTCAGCATGGAGACTTTCAGGTCGGTCCGCCAATCAATTCACCAGGGAGATTTCGCAGCCAGCATCGACCTGCGAGACGCTTACTTCCATGTTCCGATGCATCGGGCGTCACGGAAGTATCTCTGATTCACTTTTCTGGGGCGAGTTTACCAGTTCAAGGCCATGCCTTTCGGCCTCAACCTGGCTCCTTGGGCGTTCACCAGACTGATGTCGCATGTGATAGCGTTCCATCGCACACAGTCCCGGGTGACTACTTCGGCATATCTGGACGATATCCTCCAGAGGCATTCCAATGCTGCCTTACTGGAATCGGATGTCGCCACTCTGTTGAGCTTGCTCACGTCGCTAGGATTCAGAGTCAACGAGGAGAAGTCGGACCTAGTCCCTTCTCAGTCGTTTTGTCATCAGGGGATGTCTTTCCAAACCAAATTCAATTTGATGGCTGTTCCCCAGGCCAAGGCTGTGATTCTCTCAGCTTTTGCTCTGACTCTGTCCCAGTCCAGGTCCGTGACCGCTTGGAGTTTTCTCCGGCTGATCGGTCTCTGCGGTTCGGTGACGGATCTCATTCCTTTAGGTCGGCTGCGTGTCAGACCTCTCCAACACTTTCTGCTCAGTCGTTGGAGACCGAATGTAGATCCTCTGGATCAGGTGCTTCCGTTTCCGGACTCTCTGCATCCTCACCTTCTTCCCTGGACAGATGTTCAGTGGATTATGCAGGGTGTTCCGCTGGACTTACCCACGTCCGATCGCGTTCTGACGGCAGATGCCAGCGATCTCGGATGGGGTGCGACATTGGACCCTCTCGGTCTTTCCCTACACGGGATGTGGGACCAGGATCAAGCAGCTCTACACATCAACCAGAAGGAGCTTCTTGCTCTTCTTCTGAGTTTCAGGCAGTGGATCCCTCACCTGTCCAATCGCCAGGTCCTTCTACTATCCGACAATTCGACGGTGGTTGCTTACATTCGGAACCAGGGCGGCACGCACTCGCTTCCGATGTACGAGTTAGCTCGGGATCTTTTACTGCTCGCTCAGGATGTTCACGCTTGAGTGGTTGTTCGTCACATTCCCGGTCGTCTGAACGTCCTAGCCGACTCCCTGTCCCGACAGGGCAGGGTTATTTCCACCGAGTGGATGCTTCACAGGGCTGTGTTCCAGTCGCTTTGCGATCTCTGGGGACGTCCCCACATCGACCTCTTTGCGACTCGTTGGAACCATCAGGTGGACACTTTCGTGTCCCCGTGTCCAGATCCTCTGGCTTTTGCCGTGGACGCTCTGTCACTCGATTGGAACGGTCTAGTCGGCTACGCCTTCCCGCCGGTTCCAATTCTTCCTCAGGTTCTGGCCAAAATTCGAACCTGCAGTTGTCGAATCATTCTGATCGCTCCCCTGTCGCCTCAGCGGGTGTGGATCAATCAGCTCCGCTCGCTGATGGCGGCGGTTCCGGCACGTCTCCTGCTACGTTGCGACCTTCTTTGTCAAGGTCGCCCGAGGAATTTTCACGTCGACCCGACTTCATTGTGCCTTCACGCATATCTTTTGTCAGGTCCTGTCTCCTCCGTAAAGGTTTTTCGAGACGAGCAGTGGAGTGCATTTCTTCTTCAAGGAGGCACTCCACTGGTTTAGCTTATGCAGCTAAATGGAAGGTCTTCTGTCGATGGTGTGCTGATCACTCTGTTGATTATGCCAATCCTTCGATTTCACAGATTGCGGAGTTTCTGGTATATCTGTTTGATTCTCGGGGTCTCCAACCTGTTACCATCAAGGGTTACAGGTCTATGCTTTCAGAGACTTTTTCTTATGTGGGGAAGCGTCGTATCGGCACTAATCCTTACCTCTCCAAGCTTGTTCGGCACTTTTCTTTGAAAAGGCCTCGGACTTTGCAGCTTACTCCACGATGGAATCTTTTGTGGGTGCTGCTTTGCTTGGGGGGGGGGGGGGGGGGGGGGGGGGGGGGGGGCGCCGTTCGAACCTTTATCCCAGGTGGATATGCTTTTTCTCACATATAAGATGGCTTTTCTGATGGCATTTGCTTCGGCCAGACGGGTTAGTGAGCTTCACGCCCTCTCGGTTGACCCGGCCTTTTTTAGGAGCTCTCCCAACAGTGTTACTTTTACCACTGATTGCACTTTTTTGGCTAAGAATCAGTTACCAGATACTACTCCTCCTCCTATCTGTATCAGGGCTCTTCCCTCTGTTGAGGGTACTCGCCCTTTGCTCTGTCCGGTCCGTGCTATTCGCATTTATCTTGATCGGACACGCTTCATATGAAAGGCAGAAAACGTTTTTTTTCTGTCTCTCATTCCGGGTCGACAGAAGATCTCTCCTCAATCCATTTCTCGATGGATTTGTCTTGCTATTCGTATGGCTTATAGTCGTTTAGCAGCTGGCGATTGTATTACCAATCGTATTTCTGCCCACGAAGTGCGGGCACTGTCTACCTCTTGGGCTTATTCTAACTCCGTCAAGTTGTCGGATGTTATGCAGGCAGCCTACTGGAGAAATGCTTCTACTTTCTCCACCTTTTATTTACGCCAGTTGCAGGAGCAGTCGGAGGACCTTTTTGCCGTGGGTCCTCTTTCTTCTTCTCAGGCTGTTGTCTGCCATAGCCATTAGGCTTCTTGAAGGTCAGTTTCAGCCTTGTGCTGTTACTGCCCTTTTTCTGTCTGTGTGTCACACATGCTCATATGTCTCTTTTCATTGTCCTTTACCAATGATTGCGACATTATGGTTGATAAGCCTCGGGACCTCTTCCATCTACTTCACGGTTCCAGTGCACAAGGGTTATGTGGGGGTTGGTTATGCGATTCCCTCCAGCCTTTTGTCTATTCAGCCTGTAGTAAACAATTGTGAGTAGGTTGATAAGAAATCTAAATTTTATAGTAAATTTCCTTTCTTATTTTACCTACCACAATTGTTTACATGGAGGCCCTCCCGTCTTCTTTACGGGTAAAGAATCTTTCCTCCCCGCTGATCACATAACTCTAACGTTTACGGATTCAAAAAGAATGAGTCTTTAGAGACGGTATATGCGCACTGGCAACGGAAGTCGTGGAGTTGTACTTGGGAGAGAGCGTCCCGTACTGGGTCTGCGCCGGTTGCACTCGACCCAGTTTTGGCTTATTTTTATTGGTGCTTTTGCACCACTTTTCTTTCCCAACTTGCTTGGGAAAGACAAAAATAGAGAGTATTTTATCCGAGTTAGGGACTTCCACTGTAGTGCAAGCCTGTAGTAAACAATTGTGGTAGGTATAATAAGAAAGGAAATTTACTATAAAATTTAGATTTCTCAATATTCTAACACAACTGCAATGAGAGTTATTTTCACCTGTGGCAAATGCATTGTGTCCTTGGGCAAGACACATAAAGGAACGCAATTGCCCCATGGTCACGGTGGCATTGTCTACTGTGGAGAAGATGGTGCACTTATCTTCAACCAATGCTAATGCTGCCTGTGTGGAGTTGGTATGTTGGAGAGCCTGACAGTTGCTTGCCACTGCTCGATGGATGTCCCTGGGTACTCCAGCTTTTGCCACCTGTAAATCTGACAGATGGGACCCTGGCTGTCGAAAGTCTCATTAAACCCCATATATAATTAAATAAAAAAATAAATGAGAGTTTTTGTCCTTGGTGATGCAACTGTGCATCCATCTAAGTTGAAGACTCTCCCCACAGCTACCCCAGGAAGTGAAGCAGTGCCTATTCACTGTGGTAAATTGGCTCTGTTTTACTGGTAAAATAGGACCCAGTCACCACTGCTTGGGGGAGGGAGTGTAAACCCTCTCTAAAATGGGCAACATGGCTTATTAATGCTCTCCCCTGGTCTTGAGTTCATACTCATGTTGTGGTCATGATTAGCCATTGTGCAAAAACATGTGACTTTAAACACCAATAAATAAAAAAATAAATGGCACTAATTTAATAATTTTTTGGATGTATCATACATTATTTACCTCTGACTTAAATATAGATGCACATGTGCTCTCACTGAGAGGGTGTGGTAGATTTTAATTTTTACTTAAGGTCTCATTTCCTATTAAAAAGGTCATACATTTCAGAGGTTAGCGTATATCCTCGGCCAAATGGCTATTTTGGACTACAGCTTTATTTTGTAATGGTATGCATTAATTAAATAAGGTTCATTAATGATGATTTTAAAATATGTTGATGGATTTGATTCGAACTGTGTACTGTCAAGTGCATTTCAGTTGGAGATCAAGGTGACATGATTGTTTAATGAATAACTGAGTCTTGTTTGTGTGCTGACATTCTGCAGGTGATAAATGGGACAATTTTGGCATAAGTCTGCTTTGAGAAAGCCCTTTGAAAGATTGGATACGAAGCCCATATATTTTTACTTTGTCAGAATATTCATCTTATGTTGTAAAAGCATCACTGGTGAAATAAAGAATTCCTATGTATTATATCATAGTTTTATCAATCTTGATGCATGGAAATAGTTGGAAATCTATCCCCAAAATGACACAATTTTGGCCCATTTTATGAGCAATCAGCTGTGTAATTCAGCTGACTGTATTTGAGTGATATTGTAAAATTTTGATAGTGTGCTGTTTTCTCCAGGAAAGGCCACTCTGAGTGAGACCTTTCAGAAACTGTATACATTGTGATGATTGTAAATAGGGGAGGTAATTTAAATGCATTATATCCTGTACCGTGTTAATAAGAAGTAGTGCATTTCTTAAAAAACTGATGTATTCAACCAAAAAACAGTTACTGCAATGAGACCTTAAGTAGAAAACAGTGTTTGCTTTCATTGCAAATTCTGGCCTCTGATCCCCATAACAAGCGACAGTATAAGTGGGAATATGTAGTAACTTGCAGGATAACTAAAATAAATATTAAAAACATGTTTTTCCTTTTTCAGTGGTAGTGGTACATTGTAGAGATGAAATTTCCAGGAAAGTTCCCCTCTTGAGGTATTTATGTCAAGTTACGGTATTATCAAGAGAATTAGGTGGGTTAATTTTTATTTTACATACATTTGTTTGACAGTGTTAACTTGTATAATTATATGGAGAACTTTTTCAAAGAGCATTCCAGGAAATTGTGTCGAGAGTCTGATCTTGTTAGTTGAGATAATTTGGGACTGAATATTCTTAATCGTTACATTTGTACAGCTTCTTTCAAATGGCATATAATTCATATGACAGCCTCATTGCTTAGGTCAGGAACTCATATGGATCTATTCTTAACCCTTCAGGAAGCAGAATTCTTGTGGTGCAGGAAAATGCCATTGCAAGAAATTCAGAGAAATCTTCCTTCTATTATTTATTTACTTGTTGGAGCTTAACAACACCTTTGACAGCCAGGATCACCTTGTGTCAGGCATTTATATGGGTGGGGAAGACAGACTACATGGAGAGAACCACCAAGCAACAACAAATAACTGCCAGATTCTCCAATGTACTAACTCCACACAAGCAGGGTTAGCACTGATTGAAGACAAGAGCACCATCAACATGCAATACACCTTGGTTCGCAGTGTCCCTTTGCTCCCACATGGGAAATTGGGATGATGTGCCTTACCCAAGGAAACAGCACAGTTACCTCCGGTCTAATCCTTATGCTTTGAAGTCTGAATCCAGAACCAATGAGCCACCATGCTCCCTCTCTTTTCCCTATGATAACATTATATTATCATTGATAGAATTGGCCAAAATTGCTTGGCCAAATGAGGAAAGTGGGAGGTGGATAGGGGAGGGGGTTCGGGGTGGGGGTGGGTGGCAGTAAAATATGTATTTCTGATGGAGTATGTAGTTTACAAATGCATGTGATTTCTGTTGTTTGGTGTTTGTTGCACATTTAATTAGTTAATGTGTAATTAATAACCATTCGCTTAACCTGATCTTTCTCAATATTCTAACACAACTGCAATGAGAGTTATTGTCACCTGTGGCAAATTCATTGTGTCCTTGGGCAAGACACATAAAGGAACGCAATTGCCCCATGGTCACGGTGGCATTGTCTACTGTGGAGAAGATGGTGCACTTATCTTCAACCGATGCTAATGCTGCTTGTGTGGAGTTGGTATGTTGGAGAGCCTGACAGTTGCTTGCCACTGCTCGATGGATGTCCCTAGGTACACCAGCTTTTGCCACCTGTAAATCTGACAGATGGGACCCTGGTTGTCGAAAGTCTCATTAAACCCCATAAATAATTAAATAAATAAATAAAAAAATGAGAGTTTTTGTCCTTGGTGATGCAACTGTGCATCCATCTAAGTTGAAGACTCTCCCAACAGCTACCCCAGGAAATGAAGCAGTGCCTATTCACTGTGGTAAATTGGCTCTGTTTTACTGGTAAAATAGGACCCAGTCACCACTGCTTGGGGGAGGGAGTGTAAACCCTCTCTAAAATGGGCAACATGGCTTATTAATGCTCTCCCCTGGTCTTGAGTTCATACTCATGTTGTGGTCATGATTAGCCATTGTGCAAAAACATGTGACTTTAAACACCAATAAATATAAAAATAAATGGCACTAATTTAATAATTTTTTATATGTATCATACATTATTTACCTCTGAATTAAATATAGATGCACATGTGCTCTCACTGAGAGGGTTTGGTAGATTTTAATTTTTACTTAAGGTCTCATTTCCTATTAAAAAGGCCATACATATCAGAGGTTAGCGGATATCCTCGGCCAAATGGCTATTTTGGACTACAGCTTTATTTTGTAATGGTATGCATTAATTAAATCAGGCTCATTAATGATGATTTTAAAATATGTTGATGGATTTGATTCGAACTGTGTACTGTCAAGTGCATTTCAGTTGGAGATCAAGGTGACATGATTGTTTAATGAATAACTGAGTCTTGTTTGTGTGCTGACATTCTGCAGGTGATAAATGGGACAATTTTGGCATAAATCTGCTTTGAGAAAGCCCTTTGACGAAGCCCATATATTTTTACTTTGTCAGAATATTCATCTTATGTTGTAAAATCATCAGTGGTGAAATAAAGAATTCCTATGTATTATATCATAGTTTTATCAATCTTGATGCATGGAAATAGTTGGAAATCTATCCCCAAAATGACACAATTTGGGCCCATTTTATGAGCAATCAGCTGTGTAATTCAGCTGACTGTATTTGAGTGATATTGTAAAATTTTGATAGTGTGCTGTTTTCTCCAGGAAAGGCCACTCTGAGTGAGACCTTTCAGAAATTGTATACATTGTGATGATTGTAAATAGAGGAGGTAATTTAAATGCATTATATCCTGTGCCGTGTTAATAAGAAGTAGTGCATTTCTTAAAAAACTGATGTATTCAACCAAAAAACAGTTACAGCAATGAGACCTTAAGTAGAAAACAGTGTTTGCTTTTGTTGCAACTTCTGGCCTCTAATCCCCATAACAAGCGACAGTATAAGTGGGAATATGTAGTAACTTGCACGATAACTAAAATAAATATTAAAAACATGTTTTCCTTTTTCAGTGGTAGTGGTACATTGTAGAGATGAAATTTCCAGGAAAGTTCCCCTCTTGAGGTATTTATGTCAAGTTACGGTATTATCAAGAGAATTAGGTGGGTTAATTTTTATTTTACATACATTTGTTTGACAGTGTTAACTGGTATAATTATATGGAGAACTTTTTCAAAGAGCATTCCAGGAAATTGTGTTGAGAGTCTGATCTTGTTAGTTGAGATAATTTGGGACTGAATATTCTTAATCGTTACATTTGTACAGCTTCTTTCAAATGGCATATAATTCATATGACAGCCTCATTGCTTAGGTCAGGAACTGATATGGATCTATTCTTAACCCTTCAGGAAGCAGAATTCTTGTGGTGCAGGAAAATGCCATTGCAAGAAATTCATAGAAATCTTCCTTCTATTATTTATTTACTTATTGGAGCTTAACAACACCTTTGACAGCCAGGATCACCTTGTGTCAGGCATTTGTATGGGTGGGGAAGACAGACTACATGGAGAGAACCACCTAGCAACAACAAATAACTGCCAGATTCTCCAATGTACTAATTCCACACAAGCAGGGTTAGCACTGATCGAAGACAAGAGCAGCATCAACATTCAATACACCTTGGTACGCAGTGTCCCTTTGCTCCCACATGGGAAATTGGGATGATGTGCCTTACCCAAGGACACAGCACAGTTACCTCAGGTCTAATCCTTATGCTTTGAAGTCTGAATCCAGAACCAATGAGCCACCATGCTCCCTCTCTTTTCCCTATGATAACATTATATTATCATTGATAGAATTGGCCAAAATTGCTTGGCCAAATGAGAAAAGTGGGAGGTGGATACGGGAAGGGGTTCGGGTTGGGGATGGGTGGTGGTAAAATATGTATTTCTGATGGAGTATGTAGTTTACAAATGCATGTGATTTCTGTTGTTTGGTGTTTTTTGCACATTTAATCAGTTAATGTGTAATTAATAACCATTCGCTTAACCTGATCTTTCTCAATATTTTAACACAACTGCAATGAGAGTTATTGTCACCTGTGGCAAATGCATTGTGTCCTTGGGCAAGACACATAAAGGAACGCAATTGCCCCATGGTCACGGTGGCATTCTCTACTGTGGAGAAGATGGTGCACTTATCTTCAACCAATGCTAATGCTGCTTGTGTGGAGTTGGTATGTTGGAGAGCCTGACAGTTGCTTGACACTGCTCGATGGATGTCCCTGGGTACTCCAGCTTTTGCCACCTGTAAATCTGACAGATGGGACCCTGGCTGTCGAAAGTCTCATTAAACCCCATAAATAATTAAATAAATAAATAAATAAGTAAATGAGAGTTTTTGTCCTTTGTGATGCAACTGTGCATCCATCTAAGTTGAAGACTCTCCCCACAGCTACCCCAGGAAGTGAAGCAGTGCCTATTCACTGTGGTAAATTGGCTCCATTTTACTGGTAAAATAGGACCCAGTCACCACTGCTTGGGGCGGTGAGTGTAAACCCTCTCTAAAATGGGCAACATGGCTTATTAATGCTCTCCCCTGGTCTTGAGTTGATACTCATGTTGTGGTCATAATTAGCCATTGTGCAAAAACATGTGACTTTAAACTCCAATAAATAAAAAAATAAATGGCACTAAGTTAATAATTTTATGTATGTATCATACATTATTTTCCTCTGAATTAAATATAGATGCACATGTTCTCTTACTGAGAGGGTGTGGTAGATTTTAATTTTTACCTATGGTCTCATTTCCTTTTAAAAAGTTCATTCATATCAGAGGTTAGCGGATATCCTCGGCCAAATGTCTATTTTGGACTACAGCTTTATTTTGTAATGGTATGCATTAATTAATAAGGCTCATTAATGATGATTTGAAAATATGTTGATGGATTTGATTCGAACTGTGTACTGTCAAGTGCATTTCAGTTGGAGATCAAGGTGACATGATTGTTTAATGAATAACTGAGTCTTGTTTGTGTGCTGACATTTTGCAGGTGATAAATGGGACAATTTTGGTGTAAATCTGCTTTGAGAAAGCCCTTTGAAAGAAGGGATACGAAGCCATATATTTTTACTTTGTCAGAATATTCATCTTATGTTGTAAAATCATCAGTGGTGAAATAAAGAATTCCTATGTATTATATCATAGTTTTATCAATCTTGATGCATGGAAATAGTTGGAAATCTATCCCCAAAATGACACAATTTTGGCCCATTTTATGAGCAATCAGCTGTGTAATTCAGCTGACTGTATTTGAGTGATATTGTAAAATTTTGATAGTGTGCTATTTTCTCCTGGAAAGGCCACTCTGAGTGAGACCTTTCAGAAACTGTATACATTGTGATGATTGTAAATAGGGGAGGTAATTTAAATGCATTATATCCTGTGCCGTGTTAATAAGAGGTTGTGCATTTCTTGAAAAACTGATGTATTCAACCAAAAAACAGTTACTGCAATGAGACCTTAAGTAAAAAACAGTGTTTGCTTTCGTTGCAAATTCTGGCCTCTAATCCCCATAACAAGCGACAGTATAAGTGGGAATATGTAGTAACTTGCACGATAACTAAACTAAATATTAAAAACATGTTTTTCCTTTTTCAGTGGTAGTGGTACATTGTAGAGATGAAATTTCCAGGAAAGTTCCCCTCTTGAGGTATTTATGTCAAGTTACGGTATTATCAAGAGAATTAGGTGGGTTAATTTTTATTTTACATACATTTGTCTGACAGTGTTAACTGGTATAATTATATGGAGAACTTTTTCAAAGAGCATTCCAGGAAATTGTGTCGAGAGTCTGATCTTGATAGTTGAGATAATTTGGAACTGAATATTCTTAATTGTTACATTTGTACAGCTTCTTTCAAATGGCATATAATTCATATGACAGCCTCATTGCTTAGGTCAGGAACTCATATGGATCTATTCTTAACCCTTCAGGAAGCAGAATTCTTGTGGTGCAGGAAAATGCCATTGCAAGAAATTCATAGAAATCTTCCTTCTATTATTTATTTACTTATTGGAGCTTAACAACACCTTTGACAGCCTGGATCACATTGTGTCAGGCATTTATATGGGTGGGGAAGACAGACTACATGGAGAGAACCACCAAGCAACAACAAATAACTGCCAGATTCTCCAATGTACTAACTCCACACAAGCAGGGTTAGCACTGATCGAAGACAAGAGCACCATCAACATGCAATACACCTTGGTACGCAGTGTCCCTTTGCTCCCACATGGGAAATTGGGATGATGTGCCTTACCCAAGGACACAGCACAGTTACCTCAGGTCTAATCCTTATGCTATGAAGTCTGAATCCAGAACCAATGAGCCACCATGCTCCCTCTCTTTTCCCTATGATAACATTATATTATCATTGATAGAATTGGACAAAATTGCTTAGCCAAATGAGGAAAGTGGGAGGTGGATTGGGGAGGGGGTTCGGGTTGGGGGTGGGTGGCAGTAAAATATGTATTTCTGATGGAGTATGTAGTTTACAAATGCATGTGATTTCTGTTGTTTGGTGTTTTTTGCACATTTAATCAGTTAATGTGTAATTAATAACCATTCGCTTAACCTGATCTTTCTCAATATTCTAACACAACTGCAATGAGAGTTATTGTCACCTGTGGCAAATGCATTGTGTCCTTGGGCAAGACACATAAAGGAACGCAATTGCCCCATGGTCACGGTGGCATTGTCTACTGTGGAGAAGATGGTGCACTTACCTTCAACCAATGCTAATGCTGCTTGTGTGGAGTTGGTATGTTGGAGAGCCTGACAGTTGCTTGCCACTGCTCGATGGATGTCCCTGGGTACTCCAGCTTTTGCCACCTGTAAATCTGACAGATGGGACCCTGGCTGTCGAAAGTCTCATAAAACCCCATAAATAATAAAATAAATAAATAAATAAATAAATGAGAGTTTTTGTCTCCTTGGTGATGCAACTGTGCATCCATCTAAGTTGAAGACTCTCCCAACAGCTACCCCAGGAAATGAAGCAGTGCCTATTCACTGTGGTAAATTGGCTCTGTTTTACTGGTAAAATAGGACCCAGTCACCACTGCTTGGGGGAGGGAGTGTAAACCCTCTCTAAAATGGGCAACATGGCTTATTAATGCTCTCCCCTGGTCTTGAGTTCATACTCATGTTGTGGTCATGATTAGCCATTGTGCAAAAACATGTGACTTTAAACACCAATAAATATAAAAATAAATGGCACTAATTTAATAATTTTTTATATGTATCATACATTATTTACCTCTGAATTAAATATAGATGCACATGTGCTCTCACTGAGAGGGTTTGGTAGATTTTAATTTTTACTTAAGGTCTCATTTCCTATTAAAAAGGCCATACATATCAGAGGTTAGCGGATATCCTCGGCCAAATGGCTATTTTGGACTACAGCTTTATTTTGTAATGGTATGCATTAATTAAATCAGGCTCATTAATGATGATTTTAAAATATGTTGATGGATTTGATTCGAACTGTGTACTGTCAAGTGCATTTCAGTTGGAGATCAAGGTGACATGATTGTTTAATGAATAACTGAGTCTTGTTTGTGTGCTGACATTCTGCAGGTGATAAATGGGACAATTTTGGCATAAATCTGCTTTGAGAAAGCCCTTTGACGAAGCCCATATATTTTTACTTTGTCAGAATATTCATCTTATGTTGTAAAATCATCAGTGGTGAAATAAAGAATTCCTATGTATTATATCATAGTTTTATCAATCTTGATGCATGGAAATAGTTGGAAATCTATCCCCAAAATGACACAATTTGGGCCCATTTTATGAGCAATCAGCTGTGTAATTCAGCTGACTGTATTTGAGTGATATTGTAAAATTTTGATAGTGTGCTGTTTTCTCCAGGAAAGGCCACTCTGAGTGAGACCTTTCAGAAACTGTATACATTGTGATGATTGTAAATAGAGGAGGTAATTTAAATGCATTATATCCTGTGCCGTGTTAATAAGAAGTAGTGCATTTCTTAAAAAACTGATGTATTCAACCAAAAAACAGTTACAGCAATGAGACCTTAAGTAGAAAACAGTGTTTGCTTTTGTTGCAACTTCTGGCCTCTAATCCCCATAACAAGCGACAGTATAAGTGGGAATATGTAGTAACTTGCACGATAACTAAAATAAATATTAAAAACATGTTTTCCTTTTTCAGTGGTAGTGGTACATTGTAGAGATGAAATTTCCAGGAAAGTTCCCCTCTTGAGGTATTTATGTCAAGTTACGGTATTATCAAGAGAATTAGGTGGGTTAATTTTTATTTTACATACATTTGTTTGACAGTGTTAACTGGTATAATTATATGGAGAACTTTTTCAAAGAGCATTCCAGGAAATTGTGTTGAGAGTCTGATCTTGTTAGTTGAGATAATTTGGGACTGAATATTCTTAATCGTTACATTTGTACAGCTTCTTTCAAATGGCATATAATTCATATGACAGCCTCACTGCTTAGGTCAGGAACTCATATGGATCTATTCTTAACCCTTCAGGAAGCAGAATTCTTGTGGTGCAGGAAAATGCCATTGCAAGAAATTCATAGAAATCTTCCTTCTATTATTTATTTACTTATTGGAGCTTAACAACACCTTTGACAGCCAGGATCACCTTGTGTCAGGCATTTGTATGGGTGGGGAAGACAGACTACATGGAGAGAACCACCTAGCAACAACAAATAACTGCCAGATTCTCCAATGTACTAATTCCACACAAGCAGGGTTAGCACTGATCGAAGACAAGAGCAGCATCAACATTCAATACACCTTGGTACGCAGTGTCCCTTTGCTCCCACATGGGAAATTGGGATGATGTGCCTTACCCAAGGACACAGCACAGTTACCTCAGGTCTAATCCTTATGCTTTGAAGTCTGAATCCAGAACCAATGAGCCACCATGCTCCCTCTCTTTTCCCTATGATAACATTATATTATCATTGATAGAATTGGCCAAAATTGCTTGGCCAAATGAGAAAAGTGGGAGGTGGATACGGGAAGGGGTTCGGGTTGGGGATGGGTGGTGGTAAAATATGTATTTCTGATGGAGTATGTAGTTTACAAATGCATGTGATTTCTGTTGTTTGGTGTTTTTTGCACATTTAATCAGTTAATGTGTAATTAATAACCATTCGCTTAACCTGATCTTTCTCAATATTTTAACACAACTGCAATGAGAGTTATTGTCACCTGTGGTAAATGCATTGTGTCCTTGGGCAAGACACATAAAGGAACGCAATTGCCCCATGGTCACGGTGGCATTCTCTACTGTGGAGAAGATGGTGCACTTATCTTCAACCAATGCTAATGCTGCTTGTGTGGAGTTGGTATGTTGGAGAGCCTGACAGTTGCTTGACACTGCTCGATGGATGTCCCTGGGTACTCCAGCTTTTGCCACCTGTAAATCTGACAGATGGGACCCTGGCTGTCGAAAGTCTCATTAAACCCCATAAATAATTAAATAAATAAATAAATAAGTAAATGAGAGTTTTTGTCCTTTGTGATGCAACTGTGCATCCATCTAAGTTGAAGACTCTCCCCACAGCTACCCCAGGAAGTGAAGCAGTGCCTATTCACTGTGGTAAATTGGCTCCATTTTACTGGTAAAATAGGACCCAGTCACCACTGCTTGGGGCGGTGAGTGTAAACCCTCTCTAAAATGGGCAACATGGCTTATTAATGCTCTCCCCTGGTCTTGAGTTGATACTCATGTTGTGGTCATAATTAGCCATTGTGCAAAAACATGTGACTTTAAACTCCAATAAATAACAAAATAAATGGCACTAAGTTAATAATTTTATGTATGTATCATACATTATTTTCCTCTGAATTAAATATACATGCACATGTTCTCTTACTGAGAGGGTGTGGTAGATTTTAATTTTTACCTATGGTCTCATTTCCTTTTAAAAAGTTCATTCATATCAGAGGTTAGCGGATATCCTCGGCCAAATGTCTATTTTGGACTACAGCTTTATTTTGTAATGGTATGCATTAATTAATAAGGCTCATTAATGATGATTTGAAAATATGTTGATGGATTTGATTCGAACTGTGTACTGTCAAGTGCATTTCAGTTGGAGATCAAGGTGACATGATTGTTTAATGAATAACTGAGTCTTGTTTGTGTGCTGACATTTTGCAGGTGATAAATGGGACAATTTTGGTGTAAATCTGCTTTGAGAAAGCCCTTTGAAAGAAGGGATACGAAGCCATATATTTTTACTTTGTCAGAATATTCATCTTATGTTGTAAAATCATCAGTGGTGAAATAAAGAATTCCTATGTATTATATCATAGTTTTATCAATCTTGATGCATGGAAATAGTTGGAAATCTATCCCCAAAATGACACAATTTTGGCCCATTTTATGAGCAATCAGCTGTGTAATTCAGCTGACTGTATTTGAGTGATATTGTAAAATTTTGATAGTGTGCTATTTTCTCCTGGAAAGGCCACTCTGAGTGAGACCTTTCAGAAACTGTATACATTGTGATGATTGTAAATAGGGGAGGTAATTTAAATGCATTATATCCTGTGCCGTGTTAATAAGAGGTTGTGCATTTCTTGAAAAACTGATGTATTCAACCAAAAAACAGTTACTGCAATGAGACCTTAAGTAAAAAACAGTGTTTGCTTTCGTTGCAAATTCTGGCCTCTAATCCCCATAACAAGCGACAGTATAAGTGGGAATATGTAGTAACTTGCACGATAACTAAACTAAATATTAAAAACATGTTTTTCCTTTTTCAGTGGTAGTGGTACATTGTAGAGATGAAATTTCCAGGAAAGTTCCCCTCTTGAGGTATTTATGTCAAGTTACGGTATTATCAAGAGAATTAGGTGGGTTAATTTTTATTTTACATACATTTGTCTGACAGTGTTAACTGGTATAATTATATGGAGAACTTTTTCAAAGAGCATTCCAGGAAATTGTGTCGAGAGTCTGATCTTGATAGTTGAGATAATTTGGAACTGAATATTCTTAATTGTTACATTTGTACAGCTTCTTTCAAATGGCATATAATTCATATGACAGCCTCATTGCTTAGGTCAGGAACTCATATGGATCTATTCTTAACCCTTCAGGAAGCCGAATTCTTGTGGTGCAGGAAAATGCCATTGCAAGAAATTCATAGAAATCTTCCTTCTATTATTTATTTACTTATTGGAGCTTAACAACACCTTTGACAGCCTGGATCACATTGTGTCAGGCATTTATATGGGTGGGGAAGACAGACTACATGGAGAGAACCACCAAGCAACAACAAATAACTGCCAGATTCTCCAATGTACTAACTCCACACAAGCAGGGTTAGCACTGATCGAAGACAAGAGCACCATCAACATGCAATACACCTTGGTACGCAGTGTCCCTTTGCTCCCACATGGGAAATTGGGATGATGTGCCTTACCCAAGGACACAGCACAGTTACCTCAGGTCTAATCCTTATGCTATGAAGTCTGAATCCAGAACCAATGAGCCACCATGCTCCCTCTCTTTTCCCTATGATAACATTATATTATCATTGATAGAATTGGACAAAATTGCTTAGCCAAATGAGGAAAGTGGGAGGTGGATTGGGGAGGGGGTTCGGGTTGGGGGTGGGTGGCAGTAAAATATGTATTTCTGATGGAGTATGTAGTTTACAAATGCATGTGATTTCTGTTGTTTGGTGTTTTTTGCACATTTAATCAGTTAATGTGTAATTAATAACCATTCGCTTAACCTGATCTTTCTCAATATTCTAACACAACTGCAATGAGAGTTATTGTCACCTGTGGCAAATGCATTGTGTCCTTGGGCAAGACACATAAAGGAACGCAATTGCCCCATGGTCACGGTGGCATTGTCTACTGTGGAGAAGATGGTGCACTTACCTTCAACCAATGCTAATGCTGCTTGTGTGGAGTTGGTATGTTGGAGAGCCTGACAGTTGCTTGCCACTGCTCGATGGATGTCCCTGGGTACTCCAGCTTTTGCCACCTGTAAATCTGACAGATGGGACCCTGGCTGTCGAAAGTCTCATAAAACCCCATAAATAATAAAATAAATAAATAAATAAATAAATGAGAGTTTTTGTCTCCTTGGTGATGCAACTGTGCATCCATCTAAGTTGAAGACTCTCCCAACAGCTACCCCAGGAAATGAAGCAGTGCCTATTCACTGTGGTAAATTGGCTCTGTTTTACTGGTAAAATAGGACCCAGTCACCACTGCTTGGGGGAGGGAGTGTAAACCCTCTCTAAAATGGGCAACATGGCTTATTAATGCTCTCCCCTGGTCTTGAGTTCATACTCATGTTGTGGTCATGATTAGCCATTGTGCAAAAACATGTGACTTTAAACACCAATAAATATAAAAATAAATGGCACTAATTTAATAATTTTTTGTATGTATCATACATTATTTACCTCTGAATTAAATATAGATGCACATGTGCTCTCACTGAGAGGGTTTGGTAGATTTTAATTTTTACTTAAGGTCTCATTTCCTATTAAGAAGGCCATACATATCAGAGGTTAGCGGATATCCTCGGCCAAATGGCTATTTTGGACTACAGCTTTATTTTGTAATGGTATGCATTAATTAAATCAGGCTCATTAATGATGATTTTAAAATATGTTGATGGATTTGATTCGAACTGTGTACTGTCAAGTGCATTTCAGTTGGAGATCAAGGTGACATGATTGTTTAATGAATAACTGAGTCTTGTTTGTGTGCTGACATTCTGCAGGTGATAAATGGGACAATTTTGGCATAAATCTGCTTTGAGAAAGCCCTTTGAAAGATGGGATACGAAGCCCATATATTTTTACTTTGTCAGAATATTCATCTTATGTTGTAAAATCATCAGTGGTGAAATAAAGAATTCCTATGTATTATATCATAGTTTTATCAATCTTGATGCATGGAAATAGTTGGAAATCTGTCCCCAAAATGACACAATTTGGGCCCATTTTATGAGCAATCAGCTGTGTAATTCAGCTGACTGTATTTGAGTGATATTGTAAAATTTTGATAGTGTGCTGTTTTCTCCAGGAAAGGCCACTCTGAGTGAGACCTTTCAGAAACTGTATACATTGTGATGATTGTAAATAGAGGAGGTAATTTAAATGCATTATATCCTGTGCCGTGTTAATAAGAAGTAGTGCATTTCTTAAAAAACTGATGTATTCAACCAAAAAACAGTTACAGCAATGAGACCTTAAGTAGAAAACAGTGTTTGCTTTTGTTGCAACTTCTGGCCTCTAATCCCCATAACAAGCGACAGTATAAGTGGGAATATGTAGTAACTTGCACGATAACTAAAATAAATATTAAAAACATGTTTTCCTTTTTCAGTGGTAGTGGTACATTGTAGAGATGAAATTTCCAGGAAAGTTCCCCTCTTGAGGTATTTATGTCAAGTTACGGTATTATCAAGAGAATTAGGTGGGTTAATTTTTATTTTACATACATTTGTTTGACAGTGTTAACTGGTATAATTATATGGAGAACTTTTTCAAAGAGCATTCCAGGAAATTGTGTTGAGAGTCTGATCTTGTTAGTTGAGATAATTTGGGACTGAATATTCTTAATCGTTACATTTGTACAGCTTCTTTCAAATGGCATATAATTCATATGACAGCCTCACTGCTTAGGTCAGGAACTCATATGGATCTATTCTTAACCCTTCAGGAAGCAGAATTCTTGTGGTGCAGGAAAATGCCATTGCAAGAAATTCATAGAAATCTTCCTTCTATTATTTATTTACTTATTGGAGCTTAACAACACCTTTGACAGCCAGGATCACCTTGTGTCAGGCATTTGTATGGGTGGGGAAGACAGACTACATGGAGAGAACCACCTAGCAACAACAAATAACTGCCAGATTCTCCAATGTACTAATTCCACACAAGCAGGGTTAGCACTGATCGAAGACAAGAGCAGCATCAACATTCAATACACCTTGGTACGCAGTGTCCCTTTGCTCCCACATGGGAAATTGGGATGATGTGCCTTACCCAAGGACACAGCACAGTTACCTCAGGTCTAATCCTTATGCTTTGAAGTCTGAATCCAGAACCAATGAGCCACCATGCTCCCTCTCTTTTCCCTATGATAACATTATATTATCATTGATAGAATTGGCCAAAATTGCTTGGCCAAATGAGAAAAGTGGGAGGTGGATACGGGAAGGGGTTCGGGTTGGGGATGGGTGGTGGTAAAATATGTATTTCTGATGGAGTATGTAGTTTACAAATGCATGTGATTTCTGTTGTTTGGTGTTTTTTGCACATTTAATCAGTTAATGTGTAATTAATAACCATTCGCTTAACCTGATCTTTCTCAATATTTTAACACAACTGCAATGAGAGTTATTGTCACCTGTGGCAAATGCATTGTGTCCTTGGGCAAGACACATAAAGGAACGCAATTGCCCCATGGTCACGGTGGCATTCTCTACTGTGGAGAAGATGGTGCACTTATCTTCAACCAATGCTAATGCTGCTTGTGTGGAGTTGGTATGTTGGAGAGCCTGACAGTTGCTTGACACTGCTCGATGGATGTCCCTGGGTACTCCAGCTTTTGCCACCTGTAAATCTGACAGATGGGACCCTGGCTGTCGAAAGTCTCATTAAACCCCATAAATAATTAAATAAATAAATAAATAAGTAAATGAGAGTTTTTGTCCTTTGTGATGCAACTGTGCATCCATCTAAGTTGAAGACTCTCCCCACAGCTACCCCAGGAAGTGAAGCAGTGCCTATTCACTGTGGTAAATTGGCTCTGTTTTACTGGTAAAATAGGACCCAGTCACCACTGCTTGGGGCGGTGAGTGTAAACCCTCTCTAAAATGGGCAACATGGCTTATTAATGCTCTCCCCTGGTCTTGAGTTGATACTCATGTTGTGGTCATAATTAGCCATTGTGCAAAAACATGTGACTTTAAACTCCAATAAATAAAAAAATAAATGGCACTAAGTTAATAATTTTATGTATGTATCATACATTATTTTCCTCTGAATTAAATATAGATGCACATGTTCTCTTACTGAGAGGGTGTGGTAGATTTTAATTTTTACCTATGGTCTCATTTCCTTTTAAAAAGTTCATTCATATCAGAGGTTAGCGGATATCCTCGGCCAAATGTCTATTTTGGACTACAGCTTTATTTTGTAATGGTATGCATTAATTAATAAGGCTCATTAATGATGATTTGAAAATATGTTGATGGATTTGATTCGAACTGTGTACTGTCAAGTGCATTTCAGTTGGAGATCAAGGTGACATGATTGTTTAATGAATAGCTGAGTCTTGTTTGTGTGCTGACAATCTGCAGGTGATAAATGGGACAATTTTGGCGTCAATCTGCTTTGAGAAAGCCCTTTGAAAGAAGGGATACGAAGCCCATATATTTTTACTTTGTCAGAATATTCATCTTATGTTGTAAAATCATCAGTGGTGAAATAAAGAATTCCAATGTATTATATCATAGTTTTATCATTCTTGATGCATGGAAATAGTTGGAAATCTCTCCCCAAAATGACACAATTTTGGCCCATTTTATGAGCAATCAACTGTGTAATTCAGCTGACTGTATTTGAGTGATATTGTAAAATTTTGATAGTGTGCTGTTTTCTCCAGGAAAGGCCACTCTGAGTGAGACCTTTCAGAAACTGTATACATTGTGATGATTGTAAATAGGGGAGGTAATTTAAATGCATTATATCCTGTGCCGTGTTAATAAGAAGTAGTGCACTTCTTGAAAAACTGATGTATTCAACCAAAAAACAGTTACTGCAATGAGACCTTAACTAGAAAACAGTGTTTGCTTTCGTTGCAAATTCTGGTCTCTAATCCCCATAACAAGCGACAGTATAAGTGGGAATATGTAGTAACTTGCACGATAACTAAAATAAATATTAAAAACATGTTTTTCCTTTTTCAGTGGTAGTGGTACATTGTAGAGATGAAATTTCCAGGAAAGTTCCCCTCTTGAGGTATTTATGTCAAGTTACGGTATTATCAAGAGAATTAGGTGGGTTAATTTTTATTTTACATACATTTGTTTGACAGTGTTAACTAGTATATTTATATGGAGAACTTTTTCAAAGAGCATTCCAAGAAATTGTGTCGAGAGTCTGATCTTGATAGTTGAGATAATTTGGGACTGAATATTCTTAATCGTTACATTTGTACAGCTTCTTTCAAATGGCATATAATTCATATGACAGCCTCATTGCTTAGGTCAGGAACTGATATGGGTCTATTCTTAACCCTTCAGGAAGCAGAATTCTTGTGGTGCAGGAAAATGCCATTGCAAGAAATTCAGAGAAATCTTCCTTCTATTATTTATTTACTTATTGGAGCTAAACAACACCTTTGACAGTCAGGATCACCTTGGGTCAGGCATTTATATGGGAGGGGAAGACAGACTACATGGAGAGAACCACCAAGCAACAACAAATAACTGCCAGACTCTCCAATGTACTAACTCCACACATGCAGGGTTAGCACTGATCGAAGACAAGAGCACCATCAACATGCAATACACCTTGGTTCGCAGTGTCCCTTTGCTCCCACATGGGAAATTGGGATGATGTGCCTTACCCAAGGAAACAGCACAGTTACCTCCGGTCTAATCCTTATGCTTTGAAGTCTGAATCCAGAACCAATGAGCCACCATGCTCCCTCTCTTTTCCCTATGATAACATTATATTATCACTGATAGAATTGGCCAAAATTGCTTGGCCAAATGAGGAAAGTGGGAGGTGGATAGGGGAGGGGGTTCGGGGTGGGGGTGGGTGGCGGTAAAATATGTATTTCTGATGGAGTATGTAGTTTACAAATGCATGTGATTTCTGTTGTTTGGTGTTTTTTGCACATTTAATCAGTTAATGTGTAATTAATAACCATTCGCTTAACCTGATCTTTCTCAAAATTCTAACACAACTGCAATGAGAGTTATTGTCACCTGTGGCAAATGCATTGTATCCTTGGGCAAGACACATAAAAGAACGCAATTGCCCCATGGTCACGGTGGCATTGTCTACTGTGGAGAAGATGGTGCACTTATCTTCAACCAATGCTAATGCTGCTTGTGTGGAGTTGGTATGTTGGAGAGCCTGACAGTTGCTTGCCACTGCTCGATGGATGTCCCTGGGTACTCCAGCTTTTGCCACCTGTAAATCTGATAGATGGGACCCTGGCTGTCGAAAGTCTCATTAAAGCCCATAAATTATTAAATAAATAAATAATTGAGAGTTTTTGTCCTTGGTGATGCAACTGTGCATCCATCTAAGTTGAAGACTCTCCCCACAGCTACCCCAGGAAGTGAAGCAGTGCCTATTCACTGTGGTAAATTGGCTGTGTTTTACTGGTAAAATAGGACCCAGTCACCACTGCTTGGGGGAGGGAGTGTAAACCCTCTCTAAAATGGGCAACATGGCTTATTAATGCTCTCCCCTGGTCTTGAGTTCATACTCATGTTGTGGTCATGATTAGCCATTGTGCAAAAAACATGTAACTATAAACACCAATAAATAAAAAAATAAATGGCACTAAGTTAATAATTTTTTGTATGTATCATACATTATTTACCTCTGAATTAAATATAGATGCACATGTGCTCTCACTGAGAGGGTGTGGTAGATTTTAATTTTTACTTAAGGTCTCATTTCCTATTAAAAAGGTCATACATATCAGAGGTTAGCGGATATCCTCGGCGAAATGGCGATTTTGGACTACAGCTTTATTTTGTAATGGTATGCATTAATTAAATAATGCTCATTAATGATGATTTGAAAATATGTTGATGGATTTGATTCGAACTGTGTACTGTCAAGTGCATTTCAGTTGGAGATCAAGGTGACATGATTGTTTAATGAATAACTGAGTCTTGTTTGTGTGCTGACATTCTGCAGGTGATAAATGGGACAATTTTGGCGTAAATCTGCTTTGAGAAAGCCCTTTGAAAGAAGGGATACGAAGCCCATATATTTTTACTTTGTCAGAATATTCATCTTATGTTGTAAAAGCATCACTGGTGAAATAAAGAATTCCTATGTATTATATCATAGTTTTATCAATCTTGATGCATGGAAATAGTTGGAAATCTATCCCCAAAATGACACAATTTTGGCCCATTTTATGAGCAATCAGCTGTGTAATTCAGCTGACTGTATTTGAGTGATATTGTAAAATTTTGATAGTGTGCTGTTTTCTCCAGGAGAGGCCACTCTGAGTGAGACCTTTCAGAAACTGTATACATTGTGATGATTGTAAATAGGGGAGGTAATTTAAATGCATTATATCCTGTGCCGTGTTAATAAGAAGTAGTGCATTTCTTAAAAAACTGATGTATTCAACCAAAAAACAGTTACTGCAATGAGACCTTAAGTAGAAAACAGTGTTTGCTTTCGTTGCAAATTCTGGCCTCTGATCCCCATAACAAGCGACAGTATAAGTGGGAATATGTAGTAACTTGCACGATAACTAAAATAAATATTAAAAACATGTTTTTCCTTTTTCAGTGGTAGTGGTACATTGTCGAGATGAAATTTCCAGGAAAGTTCCCCTCTTGAGGTATTTATGTCAAGTTACGGTATTATCAAGAGAATTAGGTGGGTTAATTTTTATTTTGCATACATTTGTTTGACAGTGTTAACTAGTATAATTATATGGAGAACTTTTTCAAAGAGCATTCCAGGAAATTGTGTTGAGAGTCTGATCTTGATAGTTGAGATAATTTGGGACTGAATATTCTTAATCGTTACATTTGTACAGCTGCTTTCAAATGGCATATAATTCATATGACAGCCTCATTGCTTAGGTCAGGAACTGATATGGATCTATTCTTAACCCTTCAGGAAGCAGAATTCTTGTGGTGCAGGAAAATGCCATTGCAAGAAATTCAGAGAAATCTTCCTTCTATTATTTATTTACTTATTGGAGCTTAACAACACCTTTGACAGCCAGGATCACCTTGGGTCAGGCATTTATATGGGTGGGAAAGACAGACTACATGGAGAGAACCACCAAGCAACAACAAATAACTGCCAGATTCTCCAATGTACTAACTCCACACAAGCAGGGTTAGCACTGATCGAAGACAAGAGCACCATCAACATGCAATACACCTTGGTTTGCAGTGTCCCTTTGCTCCCACATGGGAAATTGGGATGATGTGCCTTACCCAAGGAAACAGCACAGTTACCTCCGGTCTAATCCTTATGCTTTGAAGTCTGAATCCAGAACCAATGAGCCACCATGCTCCCTCTCTTTTCCCTATGATAACATTATATTATCATTGATAGAATTGGCCAAAATTGCTTGGCCAAATGAGGAAAGTGGGAGTTGGATAGGGGAGGGGGTTCGGGGTGGGGGTGGGTGGCTGTAAAATATGTATTTCTGATTGAGTATGTAGTTTACAAATGCATGTGATTTCTGTTGTTTGGTGTTTTTTGCACATTTAATCAGTTAATGTGTAATTAATAACCATTCGCTTAACCTGATCTTTCTCAATATTCTAACACAACTGCAATGAGAGTTATTGTCACCTGTGGCAAATGCATTGTGTCCTTGGGCAAGACACATAAAGGAATGCAATTGCCCCATGGTCACGGTGGCATTGTCTACTGTGGAGAAGATGGTGCACTTATCTTCAACCAATGCTAATGCTGCTTGTGTGGAGTTGGTATGTTGGAGAGCCTGACAGTTGCTTGCCACTGCTCGATGGATGTCCCTAGGTACACCAGCTTTTGCCACCTGTAAATCTGACAGATGGGACCCTGGTTGTCGAAAGTCTCATTAAACCCCATAAATAATTAAATAAATAAATAAAAAAATGAGAGTTTTTGTCCTTGGTGATGCAACTGTGCATCCATCTAAGTTGAAGACTCTCCCAACAGCTACCCCAGGAAGTGAAGCAGTGCCTATTCACTGTGGTAAATTGGCTCTGTTTTACTGGTAAAATAGGACCTAGTCACCACTGCTTGGGGGAGGGAGTGTAAACCCTCTCTAAAATGGGCAACATGGCTTATTAATGCTCTCCCCTTGTCTTGAGTTCATACTCATGTTGTGGTCATGATTAGCCATTGTGCAAAAAACATGTGACTATAAACACCAATAAATAAAAAAATAAATGGCACTAAGTTAATAATTTTTTGTATGTATCATACATTATTTACCTCTGAATTAAATATAGATGCACATGTGCTCTCACTGAGAGGGTGTGGTAGATTTTGATTTTTACTTAAGGTCTCATTTCCTAATAAAAAGGTCATACATATCAGAGGTTAGCGGATATCCTCGGCGAAATGGCGATTTTGGACTACAGCTTTATTTTGTAATGGTATGCATTAATTAAATAAGGCTCATTAATGATGATTTGAAAATATGTTGATGGATTTGATTCGAACTGTGTACTGTCAAGTGCATTTCAGTTGGAGATCAAGGTGACATGATTGTTTAATGAATAACTGAGTCTTGTTTGTGTGCTGACATTCTGCAGGTGATAAATGGGACAATTTTGGCGTAAATCTGCTTTGAGAAAGCCCTTTGAAAGAAGGGATACGAAGCCCATATATTTTTACTTTGTCAGAATATTCATCTTATGTTGTAAAAGCATCACTGGTGAAATAAAGAATTCCTATGTATTATATCATAGTTTTATCAATCTTGATGCATGGAAATAGTTGGAAATCTGTCCCCAAAATGACACAATTTTGGCCCATTTTATGAGCAATCAGCTGTGTAATTCAGCTGACTGTATTTGAGTGATATTGTAAAATTTTGATAGTGTGCTGTTTTCTCCAGGAGAGGCCACTCTGAGTGAGACCTTTCAGAAACTGTATACATTGTGATGATTGTAAATAGGGGAGGTAATTTAAATGCATTATATCCTGTGCCGTGTTAATAAGAAGTAGTGCATTTCTTAAAAAACTGATGTATTCAACCAAAAAACAGTTACTGCAATGAGACCTTAAGTAGAAAACAGTGTTTGCTTTCGTTGCAAACTCTGGCCTCTGATCCCCATAACAAGCGACAGTATAAGTGGGAATATGTAGTAAATTGCACTATAACTAAAATAAATATTAAAAACATGTTTTTCCTTTTTCAGTGGTAGTGGTACATTGTCGAGATGAAATTTCCAGGAAAGTTCCCCTCTTGAGGTATTTATGTCAAGTTACGGTATTATCAAGAGAATTAGGTGGGTTAATTTTTATTTTGCATACATTTGTTTGACAGTGTTAACTGGTATAATTATATGGAGAACTTTTTCAAAGAGCATTCCAGGAAATTGTGTTGAGAGTCTGATCTTGATAGTTTAGATAATTTGGGACTGAATATTCTTAATCGTTACATTTGTACAGCTTCTTTCAAATAGCATATAATTCATATGACAGCCTCATTGCTTAGGTCAGGAACTGATATGGATCTATTCTTAACCCTTCAGGAAGCAGAATTCTTGTGGTGCAGGAAAATGCCATTGCAAGAAATTCAGAGAAATCTTCCTTCTATTATTTATTTACTTATTGGAGCTTAACAACACCTTTGACAGCCAGGATCACCTTGGGTCAGGCATTTATATGGGTGGGAAAGACAGACTACATGGAGAGAACCACCAAGCAACAACAAATAACTGCCAGATTCTCCAATGTACTAACTCCACACAAGCAGGGTTAGCACTGATCGAAGACAAGAGCACCATCAACATGCAATACACCTTGGTTTGCAATGTCCCTTTGCTCCCACATGGGAAATTGGGATGATGTGCCTTACCCAAGGAAACAGCACAGTTACCTCCGGTCTAATCCTTATGCTTTGAAGTCTGAATCCAGAACCAATGAGCCACCATGCTCCCTCTCTTTTCCCTATGATAACATTATATTATCATTGATAGAATTGGCCAAAATTGCTTGGCCAAATGAGGAAAGTGGGAGGCGGATAGGGGAAGGGGTTCGGGTTGGGGGTGGGTGGCGGTAAAATATGTATTTCTGATGGAGTATGTAGTTTACAAATGCATGTGATTTCTGTTGTTTGGTGTTTGTTGCACATTTAATCAGTTAATGTGTAATTAATAACCATTTGCTTAACCTGATCTTTCCCAATTTCCAACATAACAGCAATGAGAGTTATTGTCACCTATGGCAAGTGCATTGTGTCCTTGGGCAAGACACATAAAGGAAAGCAATTGCCTCTTGGTCACGGTGACATTGTCTACTGTGGAGAAGATGGTGCACTTATATTCAACCAATGCTAATGCTACTTGTGTGGAGTTGGTATGTTAGAGTGCCTGACAGTTGCCTGCCACTGCTCGATGGATGTTCCTGGGTACTCCAGCTTTTGCCACCTATAAATCTGACAGACAGGACCCTGGCTGTCGAAAGTCTCATTAAACCCCATAAATAATTAAATAAATAAATGAATAAATGAGAGTTTTTGTCCTTGGTGTTGCAACTGTGCATCCATCTAAGTTGAAGACTCTCCCCACAGCTACCCCAGGAAGTGAAGCAGTGCCTATTCACTGTGGTAAATTGGCTCTGTTTTACTGGTAAAATAGGACCCGGTCGCCACCGCTGGGGGCGGTGAGTGTAAACCCTCTCTAAAATGGGCAACATGGCTTATTAATGCTCTCCCCTGGTCTTGAGTTCATACTCATGTTGTGGTCATGATTAGCCATTGTGCAAAAACATGTGACTTTAAACACCAATAAATGAAAAAATAAATGGCACTAAGTTAATAATTTTTTGTATGTATCATACATTATTTTCCTCTGAATTAAATACAGATGCACATGTTCTCTTACTGAGAGGGTGTGGTAGATTTTAATTTTTACTTATGGTCTCATTTCCTATTAAAAAGGTCATACATATCAGAGGTTAGCGGATATCCTCGGCCAAATGGCTATTTTGGACTAGAGCTTTTTTTTGTAATGGTATGCATTAATTAAATAAGGCTCATTAATGATGATTTTAAAATATGTTGATGGATTTGATTCGAACTGTGTACTGTCAAGTGCCTTTCAGTTGGAGATCAAGGTGACAAGATTGTTTAATGAATAACTGAGTCTTGTTTGTGTGCTGACATTCTGCAGGTGATAAATGGGACAATTTTGGCATAAATCTGCTTTGAGAAAGCCCTTTGAAAGAAGGGATACGAAGCCCATATATTTTTACTTTGTCAGAATATTCATCTTATGTTGTAAAATCATCAGTGGTGAAATAAAGAATTCCAATGTATTATATCATAGTTTTATCAATCTTGATGCATGGAAATAGTTGGAAATCTATCCCCAAAATGACACAATTTTGGCCCATTTTATGAGCAATCAGCTGTGTAATTCAGCTGACTGTATTTGAGTGATAGTGTAAAATTTTGATAGTGTGCTGTTTTCTCCAGGAAAGGCCACTCTGAGTGAGACCTTTCAGAAACTGTATACATTGTGATGATTGTAAATAGGGGAGGTAATTTAAATGCATTATATCCTGTACCGTGTTAATAAGAAGTAGTGCATTTCTTAAAAAACTGATGTATTCAACCAAAAAACAGTTACTGCAATGAGACCTTAAGTAGAAAACAGTGTTTGCTTTCATTGCAAATTCTGGCCTCTGATCCCCATAACAAGCGACAGTATAAGTGGGAATATGTAGTAACTTGCAGGATAACTAAAATAAATATTAAAAACATGTTTTTCCTTTTTCAGTGGTAGTGGTACATTGTAGAGATGAAATTTCCAGGAAAGTTCCCCTCTTGAGGTATTTATGTCAAGTTACGGTATTATCAAGAGAATTAGGTGGGTTAATTTTTATTTTGCATACATTTGTTTGACAGTGTTAACTGGTATAATTATATGGAGAACTTTTTCAAAGAGCATTCCAGGAAATTGTGTTGAGAGTCTGATCTTGATAGTTGAGATAATTTGGGACTGAATATTCTTAATCGTTACATTTGTACAGCTTCTTTCAAATAGCATATAATTCATATGACAGCCTCATTGCTTAGGTCAGGAACTGATATGGATCTATTCTTAACCCTTCAGGAAGCACAATTCTTGTGGTGCAGGAAAATGCCATTGCAAGAAATTCAGAGAAATCTTCCTTCTATTATTTATTTACTTATTGGAGCTTAACAACACCTTTGACAGTCAGGATCACCTTGGGTCAGGCATTTATATGGGTGGGAAAGACAGACTATATGGAGAGAACCACCAAGCAACAACAAATAACTGCCAGATTCTCCAATGTACTAACTCCACACAAGCAGGGTTAGCACTGATCGAAGACAAGAGCACCATCAACATGCAATACACCTTGGTTTGCAATGTCCCTTTGCTCCCACATGGCAAATTGGGATGATGTGCCTTACCCAAGGAAACAGCACAGTTACCTCCGGTCTAATCCTTATGCTTTGAAGTCTGAATCCAGAACCAATGAGCCACCATGCTCCCTCTCTTTTCCCTATGATAACATTATATTATCATTGATAGAATTGGCCAAAATTGCTTGGCCAAATGAGGAAAGTGGGAGGCGGATAGGGGAAGGGGTTCGGGTTGGGGGTGGGTGGCGGTAAAATATGTATTTCTGATGGAGTATGTAGTTTACAAATGCATGTGATTTCTGTTGTTTGGTATTTGTTGCACATTTAATCAGTTAATGTGTAATTAATAACCATTCGCTTAACCTGATCTTTCCCAATTTCCAACATAACAGCAATGAGAGTTATTGTCACCTATGGCAAGTGCATTGTGTCCTTGGGCAAGACACATAAAGGAAAGCAATTGCCTCTTGGTCACGGTGACATTGTCTACTGTGGAGAAGATGGTGCACTTATATTCAACCAATGCTAATGCTACTTGTGTGGAGTTGGTATGTTAGAGTGCCTGACAGTTGCCTGCCACTGCTCGATGGATGTTCCTGGGTACTCCAGCTTTTGCCACCTATAAATCTGACAGACAGGACCCTGGCTGTCGAAAGTCTCATTAAACCCCATAAATAATTAAATAAATAAATGAATAAATGAGAGTTTTTGTCCTTGGTGATGCAACTGTGCATCCATCTAAGTTGAAGACTCTCCCCACAGCTACCCCAGGAAGTGAAGCAGTGCCTATTCACTGTGGTAAATTGGCTCTGTTTTACAGGTAAAATAGGACCCGGTCACCACCGCTTGGGGCAGGGAGTGTAAACCCTCTCTAAAATGGCCAACATGGCTTATTAATGCTCTACCCTGGACTTGAGTTCATACTTATGTTGTGGTCATGATTAGCCATTGTGCAAAAACATGTGACTTTAAACACCAATAAATAAAAAAATAAATGGCACTAAGTTAATAATTTTTAGTATGTATCATACATTATATTCCTCTGAATTAAATATAGATGCACATGTGCTCTCACTGAGAGGGTGTGGTAGATTTTAATTTTCACTTAAGGTCTCATTTCCTATTAAAAAGGTCATACATATCAGGTGTTAGCGGATATCCTCGGCCAAATGGCTATTTTGGACTACAGCTTTATTTTGTTATGGTGTGCATTAATTAAATAAGGCTCATTAATGATGATTTGAAAATATGTTGATGGATTTGATTCGAACTGTGTACTGTCAAGTGCATTTCAGTTGGAGATCAAGGTGACATGATTGTTTAATGAATAACTGAGTCTTGTTTGTGTGCTGACATTTTGCAGGTGATAAATGGGACAATTTTGGTGTAAATCTGCTTTGAGAAGGCCCTTTGAAAGAAGGGATACAAGGCCCATATATTTTTGCTTTGTCAGGATATTCATCTTTTGTTGTAAAATCATCAGTGGTGAAATGAAGAATTCCTATGTATTATATCATAGTTTTATCAATCTTGATGCATGGAAATAGTTGGAAATCTATCCCCAAAATGACTCAATTTTGACCCATTTTACGAGCAATCAACTGTGTAATTCAGCTGACTGTATTTGAGTGATATTGTAAAATTTTGATAGTGTGCTGTTTTCTCCAGGAAAGGCCACTCTGAGACCTTTCCGAGACTGTATACATTGTGACGGTTGTAAATAGGGGAGGTAATTTAAATGCATTATATCCTGTGCCGTGTTAATAAGAAGTAGTGCATTTCTTGAAAAACTGATGTATTCAACCAAAAAACAGTTACTGCAATGAGACCTTAAGTAGAAAACAGTGTTTGCTTTCGTTGCCTGGCCTCTAATCCCCATAACAAGCGACAGTATAAGTGGAAATATGTAGTAACTTGCACGATAACTAAAATAAATATTAAAACCATATTTTTCCTTTTTCAGTGGTACTGGTACCTTGTAGAGATAAAATTTCCAGAAAAGTTCCCCTCTTGAGGTATTTATGTCAAGTTATGGTATTATCAAAAGAATTAGGTGGGTTAATTTTTATTTTACATACATTTGTTTGACAGTGTTAACTGGTATAACTATATGGAGAACTTTTTCAAAGAGCATTCCAGGAAATTGTGTCGAGAGTCTGATCTTGTTAGTTGAGATAATTTGGGACTGAATATTCTTAATCATTACATTTGTACAGCTTCTTTCAAATGGCATATAATTCATATGACAGCCTCATTGCTTAGGTCAGGAACTCATATGGATCTATTCTTAACCCTTCAGGAAGCACAATTCTTGTGGTGCAGGAAGATGCCATTGCAAGAAATTCAGAGAAATCTTCCTTCTATTATTTATTTACTTATAGGAGCTTAACAACACCTTTGACAGCCAGGATCACCTTGTGTCAGGCATTTATATGGGTGGGGACGACAAACTACATGGAGAGAACCACCAAGCAACAACAAATAACTGCCAGATTCTCCAATGTACTAACTCCACACAAGCAGGGTTAGCACTGATCGAAGAAAAGAGCACCATCAACATGCAATACAGCTTGGTACACAGTGTCACTTTTCTCCCACATGGGAAATTGGGATGATGTGCCTTACCCAAGGACACAGCACAGTTACCTCAGGTCTAATCCTGATGCTTTGAAGTCTGAATCCAGAACCAATGAGCCACCATGCTCCCTCTCTTTTCCCTATGATAACATTATATTATCATTGATAGAATTGGCCAAAATTGCTTGGCCAAATGAGGAAAGTGGGAGGTGGATAGGGGAAGGGGTTCGAGTTGGGGGTGGGTTGCGGTAAAATATGTATTTCTGATGGAGTATGTAGTTTACAAATGCATGTGATTTCTGTTGTTTGGTGTTTTTTGCACATTTAATCAGTTAATGTGTAATTAATAACCATTCGCTTAACCTGATCTTTCTCAATATTCTAACACAACTGCAATGAGAGTTATTGTCACCTGTGGCAAATGCATTGTGTCCTTGGGCAAGACACATAAAGGAACGCAATTGCCCCATGGTCACGGTGGCATTGTCTACTGTGGAGAAGATGGTGCACTTACCTTCAACCAATGCTAATGCTGCTTGTGTGGAGTTGGTATGTTGGAGAGCCTGACAGTTGCTTGCCACTGCTCGATGGATGTCCCTGGGTACTCCAGCTTTTGCCACCTGTAAATCTGACAGATGGGACCCTGGCTGTCGAAAGTCTCATTAAACCCCATAAATAATAAAATAAATAAATAAATAAATAAATGAGAGTTTTTGTCCTTGGTGATGCAACTGTGCATCCATCTAAGTTGAAGACTCTCCCCACAGCTACCCCAGGAAGTGAAGCAGTGCCTATTCACTGTGGTAAATTGGCTCTGTTTTACTGGTAAAATAGGACCCAGTCACCACTGCTTGGGGCGGGGAGTGTAAACCCTCTCTAAAATGGGCAACATGGCTTATTAATGCTCTCCCCTGGTCTTGAGTTCATACTCATGTTGTGGTCATGATTAGCCATTGTGCAAAAACATGTGACTTTAAACACCAATAAATATAAAAATAAATGGCACTAATTTAATAATTTTTTGTATGTATCATACATTATTTACCTCTGAATTAAATATAGATGCACATGTTCTCTCACTGAGAGGGTGTGGTAGATTTTAATTTTTACTTAAGGTCTCATTTCCTATAAAAAAGGTCATACATATCAGAGGTTAGCGGATATCCTCGGCCAAATGGCTATTTTGGACTACAGCTTTATTTTGAAATGGTATGCATTAATTAAATAAGGCTCATTAATGATGATTTTAAAATATGTTGATGGATTTGATTCGAACTGTGTACTGTCAAGTGCATTTCAGTTAGAGATCAAGGTGACATGATTGTTTAATGAATAACTGAGTCTTGTTTGTGTGCTGACAATCTGCAGGTGATAAATGGGACAATTTTGGCGTAAATCTGCTTTGAGAAAGCCCTTTGAAAGAAGGGATACGAAGCCCATATATTTTTACTTTGTCAGAATATTCATCTTATGTTGTAAAATCATCAGTGGTGAAATAAAGAATTCCAATGTATTATATCATAGTTTTATCATTCTTGATGCATGGAAATAGTTGGAAATCTCTCCCCAAAATGACACAATTTTGGCCCATTTTATGAGCAATCAACTGTGTAATTCAGCTGACTGTATTTGAGTGATATTGTAAAATTTTGATAGTGTGCTGTTTTCTCCAGGAAAGGCCACTCTGAGTGAGACCTTTCAGAAACTGTATACATTGTGATGATTGTAAATAGGGGAGGTAATTTAAATGCATTATATCCTGTGCCGTGTTAATAAGAAGTAGTGCACTTCTTGAAAAACTGATGTATTCAACCAAAAAACAGTTACTGCAATGACACCTTAAGTAGAAAACAGTGTTTGCTTTCGTTGCCAATTCTGGTCTCTAATCCCCATAACAAGCGACAGTATAAGTGGGAATATGTAGTAACTTGCACGATAACTAAAATAAATATTAAAAACATGTTTTTCCTTTTTCAGTGGTAGTGGTACATTGTGGAGATGAAATTTCCAGGAAAATTCCCCTCTTGAGGTATTTATGTCAAGTTACGGTATTATCAAGAGAATTAGGTGGGTTAATTTTTATTTTACATTCATTTGTTTGACAGTGTTAACTGGTATAATTATATGGAGAACTTTTTCAAAGAGCATTCCAGGAAATTGTGTCGAGAGTCTGATCTTGATAGTTGAGATAATTTGGGACTGAATATTCTTAATCGTTACATTTGTACAGCTTCTTTCAAATGGCATATAATTCATATGACAGCCTCATTGCTTAGGTCAGGAACTGATATGGATCTATTCTTAACCCTTCAGGAAGCAGAATTCTTGTGGTGCAGGAAAATGCCATTGCAAGAAATTCAGAGAAATCTTCCTTCTATTATTTATTTACTTATTGGAGCTAAACAACACCTTTGACTGTCAGGATCACCTTGGGTCAGGCATTTATATGGGAGGGGAAGACAGACTACATGGAGAGAACCACCAAGCAACAACAAATAACTGCCAGACTCTCCAATGTACTAACTCCACACATGCAGGGTTAGCACTGATCGAAGACAAGAGCACCATCAACATGCAATACACCTTGGTTCGCAGTGTCCCTTTGCTCCCACATGGGAAATTGGGACGATGTGCCTTACCCAAGGACACAGCACAGTTACCTCCGGTCTAATCCTTATGCTTTGAAGTCTGAATCCAGAACCAATGAGCCACCATGCTCCCTCTCTTTTCCCTATGATAACATTATATTATCATTGATAGAATTGGCCAAAATTGCTTGGCCAAATGAGGAAAGTGGGAGGTGGATAGGCGAGGGGGTTCGGGGTGGGGGTGGGTGGCGGTAAAATATGTATTTCTGATGGAGTATGTAGTTTACAAATGCATGTGATTTCTGTTGTTTGGTGTTTTTTGCACATTTAATCAGTTAATGTGTAATTAATAACCATTCGCTTAACCTGATCTTTCTCAAAATTTTAACACAACTGCAATGAGAGTTATTGTCACCTGTGGCAAATGCATTGTATCCTTGGGCAAGACACATAAAAGAACGCAATTGCCCCATGGTCACGGTGGCATTGTCTACTCTGGAGAAGATGGTGCACTTATCTTCAACCAATGCTAATGCTGCTTGTGTGGAGTTGGTATGTTGGAGAGCCTGACAGTTGCTTGCCACTGCTCGATGGATGTCCCTGGGTACTCCAGCTTTTGCCACCTGTAAATCTGATAGATGGGACCCAGGCTGTCGAAAGTCTCATTAAAGCCCATAAATTATTAAATAAATAAATAAATAAATAATTGAGAGTTTTTGTCCTTGGTGATGCAACTGTGCATCCATCTAAGTTGAAGACTCTCCCCACAGCTACCCCAGGAAGTGAAGCAGTGCCTATTCACTGTGGTAAATTGGCTGTGTTTTACTGGTAAAATAGGACCCAGTCACCACTGCTTGGGGGAGGGAGTGTAAACCCTCTCTAAAATGGGCAACATGGCTTATTAATGCTCTCCCCTGGTCTTGAGTTCATACTCATGTTGTGGTCATGATTAGCCATTGTGCAAAAAACATGTGACTATAAACACCAATAAATAAAAAAATAAATGGCACTAAGTTAATAATTTTTTGTATGTATCATACATTATTTACCTCTGAATTAAATATAGATGCACATGTGCTCTCACTGAGAGGGTGTGGTAGATTTTAATTTTTACTTAAGGTCTCATTTCCTATTAAAAAGGCCACACATATCAGAGGTTAGCGGATATCCTCGGCCAAATGGCTATTTTGGACTACAGCTTTATTTTGTAATGGTATGCATTAATTAAATCAGGCTCATTAATGATGATTTTAAAATATGTTGATGGATTTGATTCGAACTGTGTACTGTCAAGTGCATTTCAGTTGGAGATCAAGGTGACATGATTGTTTAATGAATAACTGAGTCTTGTTTGTGTGCTGACATTCTACAGGTGATAAATGGGACAATTTTGGCATAAATCTGCTTTGAGAAAGCCCTTTGAAAGATGGGATACGAAGCCCATATATTTTTACTTTGTCAGAATATTCATCTTATGTTGTAAAAACATCAGTGGTGAAATAAAGAATTCCTATGTATTATATCATAGTTTTATCAATCTTGATGCATGGAAATAGTTGGAAATCTATCCCCAAAATGACACAATTTGGGCCCATTTTATGAGCAATCAGCTGTGTAATTCAGCTGACTGTATTTGAGTGATATTGTAAAATTTTGATAGTGTGCTGTTTTCTCCAGGAAAGGCCACTCTGAGTGAGACCTTTCAGAAACTGTATACATTGTGATGATTGTAAATAGGGGAGGTAATTTAAATGCATTATATCCTGTGCCGTGTTAATAAGAAGTAGTGCATTTCTTGAAAAACTGATGTATTCAACCAAAAAACAGTTACAGCAATGAGACCTTAAGTAGAAAACAGTGTTTGCTTTTGTTGCAACTTCTGGCCTCTAATCCCCATAACAAGCGACAGTATAAGTGGGAATATGTAGTAACTTGCACGATAACTAAAATAAATATTAAAAACATGTTTTTCCTTTTTCAGTGGTAGTGGTACATTGTAGAGATGAAATTTCCAGGAAAGTTCCCCTCTTGAGGTATTTATGTCAAGTTACGGTATTATCAAGAGAATTAGGTGGGTTAATTTTTATTTTACATACATTTGTTTGACAGTGTTAACTGGTATAATTATATGGAGAACTTTTTCAAAGAGCATTCCAGGAAATTGTGTTGAGAGTCTGATCTTGTTAGTTGAGATAATTTGGGACTGAATATTCTTAATCGTTACATTTGTACAGCTTCTTTCAAATGGCATATAATTCATATGACAGCCTCATTGCTTAGGTCAGGAACTCATATGGATCTATTCTTAACCCTTCACGAAGCACAATTCTTGTGGTGCAGGAAAATGCCATTGCAAGAAATTCAGAGAAATCTTCCTTCTATTATTTATTGGAGCTTAACAACACCTTTGACAGCCAGGATCACCTTGTGTCAGGCATTTATATGGGTGGGGAAGACAGTCTACATGGAGAGAACCACCAAGCAACAACAAATAACTGCCAGAATCTGCAATGTACTAACTCCACACAAGCAGGGTTAGCACTGATCGATGACAAGAGCACCAACAACATGCAATACTCCTTGGTACACAGTGTCACTTTGCTCCCACATGGGAAATTGGGATGATGTGCCTTACCCAAGGACACAGCACAGTTACCTCAGGTCTAATCCTTATGCTTTGAAGTCTGAATCCAGAACCAATGAGCCACCATGCTTCCTCTCTTTTCCTTATGATAACATTATATTTTCATTGATAGAATTGGCCAAAATTGCTTGGCCAAATGAGGAAAGTGGGAGGTGGATAGGGGAGGGGGTTCGGGGTGGGGGTGGGTGGCGGTCAAATGTGTATTTCTGATGGAGTATGTAGTTTACAAATGCATGTGATTTCTGTTGTTTGGTGTTTTTTGCACATTTAATCAGTTAATGTGTAATTAATAACCATTCGCTTAACCTGATCTGTCCCAATATTCCAACACAACTGCAATGAGAGTTATTGTCACCTATGGCAAATGCATTGTGTCCTTAGGCAAGATACATAAAGGAATGCAATTGCCCCTTGGTCACGGTGGCATTGTCTACTGTGGAGAAGATGGTGCACTTATCTTCAACCAATGCTAATGCTGCTTGTATGCAGTTGGTATGTTGGAGAGCCTGACAGTTGCTTGCCACTGCTCGATGGATGTCCCTGGGTACTCCAGCTTTTGCCACCTGTAAATCTGACAGACGGGACCCTGGCTGTCGAAAGTCTCATTAAACCCCATAAATAATTAAATTAATAAATAAATAAATGAGAGTTTTTGCCCTTGGTGATGCAACTGTGCATCCATTTAAGTTGAAGACTCTCCCCACAGCTACCCCAGGAAGTGAAGCAGTGCCTATTCACTGTGGTAAATTGGCTTTGTTTTACTGGTAAAATAGGACCCAGTCACCACTGCTTGGGGCGGGGAGTGTAAACCCTCTCTAAAATGGACAACATGGCTTATTAATGCTCTCCCATGGTCTTGAGTTCATACTCATGTTGTGGTCATGATTAGCCATTGTGCAAAAACATGTGACTTTAAACACCAATAAATAAAAAAATAAATGGCACTAAGTTAATAATTTTTAGTATGTATCATACATTATTTTCCTCTGAATTAAATATAGATGCACATGTGCTCTTACTGAGAGGGTGTGGTAGATTTCAATTTTCACTTAAGGTCTCATTTCCTATTAAAAAGGTCATACATATCAGGTGTTAGCGGATATCCTCGGCCAAATGGCTATTTTGGACTACAGCTTTATTTTGTAATGGTGTGCATTAATTAAATAAGGCTCATTAATGATGATTTGAAAATATGTTGATGGATTTGATTCGAACTGTGTACTGTCAAGTGCATTTCAGTTAGAGATCAAGGTGACATGATTGTTTAATGAATAACTGAGTCTTGTTTGTGTGCTGACATTTTGCAGGTGATAAATGGGACAATTTTGGTGTAAATCTGCTTTGAGAAGGCCCTTTGAAAGAAGGGATACAAAGCCCATATATTTTTGCTTTGTCAGGATATTCATCTTTTGTTGTAAAATCATCAGTGGTGAAATGAAGAATTCCTATGTATTATATCATAGTTTTATCAATCTTGATGCATGGAAATAGTTGGAAATCTATCCCCAAAATGACTCAATTTTGACCCATTTTACGAGCAATCAACTGTGTAATTCAGCTGACTGTATTTGAGTGATATTGTAAAATTTTGATAGTGTGCTGTTTTCTCCAGGAAAGGCCACTCTGATACCTTTCAGAAACTGTATAAATTGTGTCGATTGTAAATAGGGGAGGTAATTTAAATGCATTATATCCGGTGCCGTGTTAATAAGAAGTAGTGCATTTCTTGAAAAACTGATGTATTCAACCAAAAAACAGTTACTGCAATGAGACCTTAAGTAGAAAACAGTGTTTGCTTTCGTTGCCTGGCCTCTAATCCCCATAACAAGCGACAATATAAGTGGGAATATGTAGTAACTTGCACGATAACTAAAATAAATATTAAGAACATATTTTTCCTTTTTCAGTGTTAGTGGTACCTTGTAGAGATAAAATTTCCAGGAAAGTTCCTCTCTTGAGGTATTTATGTCAAGTTATGGTATTATCAAGAGAATTAGGTGGGTTAATTTTTATTTTACATACATTTGTTTGACAGTGTTAACTGGTATCACTATATGGAGAACTTTTTCAAAGAGCATTCCAGGAAATTGTGTCGAGAGTCTGATCTTGTTAGTTGAGATAATTTGGGACTGAATATTTTTAATCACTACATTTGTACAGCTTCTTTCAAATGGCATATAATTCATATGACAGCCTCATTGCTTAGGTCAGGAACTCATATGGATCTATTCTTAACCCTTCAGGAAGCAGAATTCTTGTGGTTCAGGAAAATGCCATTGCAAGAAATTCAGAGAAATCTTCCTTCTATTATTTATTTACTTATTGGAGCTTAACAACACCTTTGACAGCCAGGATCACCTTGTGTCAGGCATTTATATGGGTGGGGATGACAGACTACATGGAGAGAACCACCAAGCAACAACAAATAACTGCCAGATTCTCCAATGTACTAACTCCACACAAGCAGGGTTAGCACTGATCGAAGAAAAGAGCACCATCAACATGCAATACAGCTTGGTACACAGTGTCACTTTTCTCCCACGTGGGAAATTGGGATGATGTGCCTTACCCAAGGACACAGCACAGTTACCTCAGGTCTAATCCTTATGCTTTGAAGTCTGAATCCAGAACCAATGAGCCACCATGCTCCCTCTCTTTTCCCTATGATAACATTATATTATCATTGATAGAATTGGCCAAAATTGCTTGGCCAAATGAGGAAAGTGGGAGGCGGATAGGGGAAGGGGTTCGGGTTGGGGGTGGGTGGCGGTAAAATATGTATTTCTGATGGAGTATGTAGTTTACAAATGCATGTGATTTCTGTTGTTTGGTGTTTGTTGCACATTTAATCAGTTAATGTGTAATTAATAACCATTCGCTTAACCTGATCTTTCCCAATTTCCAACATAACAGCAATGAGAGTTATTGTCACGTATGGCAAGTGCATTGTGTCCTTGGGCAAGACACATAAAGGAAAGCAATTGCCTCTTGGTCATGGTGACATTGTCTACTGTGGAGAAGATGGTGCACTTATATTCAACCAATGCTAATGCTACTTGTGTGGAGTTGGTATGTTAGAGTGCCTGACAGTTGCCTGCCACTGCTCGATGGATGTTCCTGGGTACTCCAGCTTTTGCCACCTATAAATCTGACAGACAGGACCCTGGCTGTCGAAAGTCTCATTAAACCCCATAAATAATTAAATAAATAAATGAATAAATGAGAGTTTTTGTCCTTGGTGATGCAACTGTGCATCCATCTAAGTTGAAGACTCTCCCCACAGCTACCCCAGGAAGTGAAGCAGTGCCTATTCACTGTGGTAAATTGGCTCTGTTTTACTGGTAAAATAGGACCCGGTCACCACCGCTTGGGGCAGGGAGTGTAAACCCTCTCTAAAATGGCCAACATGGCTTATTAATGCTCTACCCTGGACTTGAGTTCATACTTATGTTGTGGTCATGATTAGCCATTGTGCAAAAACATGTGACTTTAAACACCAATAAATAAAAAAATAAATGGCACTAAGTTAATAATTTTTAGTATGTATCATACATTATATTCCTCTGAATTAAATATAGATGCACATGTGCTCTTACTGAGAGGGTGTGGTAGATTTTAATTTTCACTTAAGGTCTCATTTCCTATTAAAAAGGTCATACATATCAGGTGTTAGCGGATATCCTCGGCCAAATGGCTATTTTGGACTACAGCTTTATTTTGTAATGGTGTGCATTAATTAAATAAGGCTCATTAATAATGATTTGAAAATATGTTGATGGATTTGATTCGAACTGTGTACTGTCAAGTGCATTTCAGTTGGAGATCAAGGTGACATGATTGTTTAATGAATAACTGAGTCTTGTTTGTGTGCTGACATTTTGCAGGTGATAAATGGGACAATTTTGGTGTAAATCTGCTTTGAGAAGGCCCTTTGAAAGAAGGGATACAAGGCCCATATATTTTTGCTTTGTCAGGATATTCATCTTTTGTTGTAAAATCATCAGTGGTGAAATGAAGAATTCCTATGTATTATATCATAGTTTTATCAATCTTGATGCATGGAAATAGTTGGAAATCTATCCCCAAAATGACTCAATTTTGACCCATTTTACGAGCAATCAACTGTGTAATTCAGCTGACTGTATTTGAGTGATATTGTAAAATTTTGATAGTGTGCTGTTTTCTCCAGGAAAGGCCACTCTGAGACCTTTCCGAGACTGTATACATTGTGACGGTTGTAAATAGGGGAGGTAATTTAAATGCATTATATCCTGTGCCGTGTTAATAAGAAGTAGTGCATTTCTTGAAAAACTGATGTATTCAACCAAAAAACAGTTACTGCAATGAGACCTTAAGTAGAAAACAGTGTTTGCTTTCGTTGCCTGGCCTCTAATCCCCATAACAAGCGACAGTATAAGTGGAAATATGTAGTAACTTGCACGATAACTAAAATAAATATTAAAACCATATTTTTCCTTTTTCAGTGGTACTGGTACCTTGTAGAGATAAAATTTCCAGAAAAGTTCCCCTCTTGAGGTATTTATGTCAAGTTATGGTATTATCAAAAGAATTAGGTGGGTTAATTTTTATTTTACATACATTTGTTTGACAGTGTTAACTGGTATAACTATATGGAGAACTTTTTCAAAGAGCATTCCAGGAAATTGTGTCGAGAGTCTGATCTTGTTAGTTGAGATAATTTGGGACTGAATATTCTTAATCATTACATTTGTACAGCTTCTTTCAAATGGCATATAATTCATATGACAGCCTCATTGCTTAGGTCAGGAACTCATATGGATCTATTCTTAACCCTTCAGGAAGCACAATTCTTGTGGTGCAGGAAGATGCCATTGCAAGAAATTCAGAGAAATCTTCCTTCTATTATTTATTTACTTATAGGAGCTTAACAACACCTTTGACAGCCCGGATCACCTTGTGTCAGGCATTTATATGGGTGGGGACGACAAACTACATGGAGAGAACCACCAAGCAACAACAAATAACTGCCAGATTCTCCAATGTACTAACTCCACACAAGCAGTGTTAGCACTGATCGAAGAAAAGAGCACCATCAACATGCAATACAGCTTGGTACACAGTGTCACTTTTCTCCCACATGGGAAATTGGGATGATGTGCCTTACCCAAGGACACAGCACAGTTACCTCAGGTCTAATCCTGATGCTTTGAAGTCTGAATCCAGAACCAATGAGCCACCATGCTCCCTCTCTTTTCCCTATGATAACATTATATTATCATTGATAGAATTGGCCAAAATTGCTTGGCCAAATGAGGAAAGTGGGAGGTGGATAGGGGAAGGGGTTCGAGTTGGGGGTGGGTGGCGGTAAAATATGTATTTCTGATGGAGTATGTAGTTTACAAATGCATGTGATTTCTGTTGTTTGGTGTTTGTTGCACATTTAATCAGTTAATGTGTAATTAATAACCATTCGCTTAACCTGATCTTTCCCAATTTCCAACATAACTGCAATGAGAGTTTTTGTCACCTATGGCAAGTGCATTGTGTCCTTGGGCAAGACACATAAAGGAAAGCAATTGCCTCTTGGTCACGGTGACATTGTCTACTGTGGAGAAGATGGTGCACTTATATTCAACCAATGCTAATGCTACTTGTGTGGAGTTGGTATGTTGGAGAGCCTGACAGTTGCTTGCCACTGCTCGATGGATGTTCCTGGGTACTCCAGCTTTTGCCACCTGTAAATCTGACAGACAGGACCCTGGCTGTCGAAAGTCTCATTAAACCCCATAAATAATTAAATTAATAAATGAATAAATGAGAGTTTTTGTCCTTTGTGATGCAACTGTGCATCCATCTAAGTTGAAGACTCTCCCCACAGCCATCACAGGAAGTGAAGCAGTGCCTATTCACTGTGGTAAATTGGCTCTGTTTTACTGGTAAAATAGGACCCAGTCACCACTGCTTGGGGCGGGTAGTGTAAACCCTCTCTAAAATGGGCAACATGGCTTATTAATGCTCTCCCCTGGTCTTGAGTTCATACTCATGTTGTGGTCATGATTAGCCATTGTGCAAAAACATGTGACTTTAAACACCAATAAATAAAAAAATAAATGGCACTAAGTTAATAATTTTTAGTATGTATCATACATTATTTTCCTCTGAATTAAATATAGATGCACATGTGCTCTTACTGAGAGGGTGTGGTAGATTTTAATTTTCACTTAAGTTCTCATTTCCTATTAAAAAGGTCATACATATCAGGTGTTAGCGGATATCCTCGGCCAAATGGCTATTTTGGACTACAGCTTTATTTTGTAATGGTGTGCATTAAGCATAAGGATTTCTTGCAATGGCATTTTCCTGCACAAGAATAAGGCTCATTAATGATGATTTGAAAATATGTTGATGGATTTGATTCGAACTGTGTACTGTCAAGTGCATTTCAGTTGGAGATCAAGGTGACATGATTGTTTAATGAATAACTGAGTCTTGTTTGTGTGCTGACATTTTGCAGGTGATAAATGGGACAATTTTGGTGTAAATCTGCTTTGAGAAGGCCCTTTGAAAGAAGGGATACAAAGCCCATATATTTTTGCTTTGTCAGAATATTCATCTTATGTTGTAAAATCATCAGTGGTGAAATGAAGAATTCCAGTGTATTATATCATAGTTTTATCAATCTTGATGCATGGAAATAGTTGGAAATCTATCCCCAAAATGACTCAATTTTGACCCATTTTACGAGCAATCAACTGTGTAATTCAGCTGACTGTATTTGAGTGATATTGTAAAATTTTGATAGTGTGCTGTTTTCTCCAGGAAAGGCCACTCTGAGACCTTTCAGAAACTGTATACATTGTGATGATTGTAAATAGGGGAGGTAATTTAAATGCATTATATCCTGTGCCATGTTAATAAGAAGTAGTGCATTTCTTGAAAAACTGATGTATTCAACCAAAAAACAGTTACTGCAATGAGACCTTAAGTAGAAAACAGTGTTTGCTTTCGTTGCCTGGCCTCTAATCCCCATAACAAGCGACAGTATAAGTAGGAATATGTAGTAACTTGCACGATAACTAAAATAAATATTAAAAACATATTTTTCCTTTTTCAGTGGTAGTGGTACCTTGTAGAGATAAAATTTCCAGGAAAGTTCCCCTCTTGAGGTATTTATGTCAAGTTATGGTATTATCAAAAGAATTAGGTGGGTTAATTTTTATTTTACAAACATTTGTTTGACAGTGTTAACTGGTATAACTATATGGAGAACTTTTTCAAAGAGCATTCCAGAAAATTGTGTCGAGAGTCTGATCTTGTTAGTTGAGATAATTTGGGACTGAATATTCTTAATCATCACATTTGTACAGCTTCTTTCAAATGGCATATAAGTCATATGACAGCCTCATTGCTTAGGTCAGGAACTCATATGGATCTATTCTTAACCCTTCAGGAAGCAGAATTCTTGTGGTTCAGGAAAATGCCATTGCAAGAAATTCAAAGAAATCTTCCTTCTATTATTTATTTACTTATTAGAGCTTAACAACACCTTTGACAGCCAGGATCACCTTGTGTCAGGCATATATGTGGGTTGGGAAGACAGACTACATGGAGAGAACCACCAAGCAACAACAAATAACTGCCAGATTCTCCAATATACTAACTCAACCCAAGCAGGGTTAGCACTGATCGAAGACAAGAGCACCATCAACATGCAATACAGCTTGGTACACAGTGTCACTTTTCTCCCACGTGGGAAATTGGGATGATGTGCCTTACCCAAGGACACAGCACAGTTACCTCTGGTCTAATCCTTATGCTTTGAAGTCTGAATCCAGAACCAATGAGCCACCATGCTCCCTCTCTTTTCCCTATGATAACATTATATTATCATTGATAGAATTGGCCAAAATTGCTTGGCCAAATGAGGAAGGTGGGAGGTGGATAGAAGGGGTTCGGGTGGGGGTGGGTGGCGGTAAAATATGTATTTCTGATGGAGTATGTAGTTTACAAATGCATGTGATTTCTGTTGTTTGGTGTTTGTTGCACATTTAATCAGTTAATGTGTAATTAATAACCATTCGCTTAACCTGATCTTTCCCAATTTCCAACATAACTGCAATGAGAGTTATTGTCACCTATGGCAAGTGCATTGTGTCCTTGGGCAAGACACATAAAGGAAAGCAATTGCCCCTTGGTCACGGTGACATTGTCTCCTATGGAGAAGATGGTGCACTTGTATTCAACCAATGCTAATGCTACTTGTGTGGAGTTGGTATGTTGGAGAGCCTGACAGTTGCTTGCCACTGCTCGATGGATGTTCCTGCGCACTCCAGCTTTTGCCACCTGTAAATCTGACAGATGGGACCCTGGCTGTCGAAAGTCTCATTAAACCCCATAAATAATTAAATAAATAAATAAATAAATGAGAGTTTTTGTCCTTTGTGATGCAACTGTGCATCCATCTAAGTTGAAGACTCTCCCCACTGAAGTGAAGCAGTGCCTATTCACTGTGGTAAATTGGCTCTGTTTTACTGGTAAAATAGGACCCAGTCGCCACTGCTTGGGGCAGGGAGTGTAAACCCTCTCTAAAATGGGCAACATGGCTTATTAATGCTCTCCCCTGGACTTGAGTTCATACTTATGTTGTGGTCATGATTAGCCATTGTGCAAAAACATGTGACTTTAAACACCAATAAATAAAAAAATAAATGGCACTAAGTTAATAATTTTTAGTATGTATCATACATTATTTTCCTCTGAATTAAATATAGATGCACATGTGCTCTTACTGAGAGGGTGTGGTAGATTTTAATTTTCACTTAAGGTCTCATTTCCTATTAAAAAGGTCATACATATCAGGTGTTAGCGGATATCCTCGGCCAAATGGCTATTTTGGACTACAGCTTTATTTTGTAATGGTGTGCATTAATTAAATAAGGCTCATTAATGATGATTTGAAAATATGTTGATGGATTTGATTCGAACTGTGTACTGTCAAGTGCATTTCAGTTGGAGATCAAGGTGACATGATTGTTTAATGAATAACTGAGTCTTGTTTGTGTGCTGACATTTTGCAGGTGATAAATGGGACAATTTTGGTGTAAATCGGCTTTGAGAAGGCCCTTTGAAAGAAGGGATATGAAGCCCATATATTTTTGCTGTGTCAGAATATTCATCTTATGTTGTAAAATCATCAGTGGTGAAATAAAGAATTCCTATGTATTATATCATAGTTTTATCAATCTTGATGCATGGAAATAGTTGGAAATCTATCCCCAAAATGACTCAATTTTGACCCATTTTACGAGCAATCAACTGTGTAATTCAGCTGACTGTATTTGAGTGATATTGTAAAATTTTGATAGTGTGCTGTTTTCTCCAGGAAAGGCCACTCTGAGACCTTTCAGAAACTGTACACACTGTGACGATTGTAAATAGGGGAGGTAAGTTAAATGCATTATATCCTGTGCCGTGTTAATAAGAAGTAGTGCATTTCTTGAAAAACTGATGTATTCAACCAAAAAGCAGTTACTGCAATGAGACCTTAAGTAGAAAACAGTGTTTGCTTTCGTTGCCTGGCCTCTAATCCCCATGACAAGCGACGGTATAAGTGGGAATATGTAGTAACTTGCACGATAACTAAAATAAATATTAAAAACATATTTTTCCTTTTTCAGTGGTACTGGTACCTTGTAGAGATAAAATTTCCAGAAAAGTTCCCCTCTTGAGGTATTTATGTCAAGTTATGGTATTATCAAAAGAATTAGGTGGGTTAATTTTTATTTTACATACATTTGTTTGACAGTGTTAACTGGTATAACTATATGGAGAACTTTTTCAAAGAGCATTCCAGGAAATTGTGTCGAGAGTCTGATCTTGTTAGTTGTGATAATTTGGGACTGAATATTCTTAATCATTACATTTGTACAGCTTCTTTCAAATGGCATATAATTCATATGACAGCCTCATTGCTTAGGTCAGGAACTCATATGGATCTATTCTTTACCCTTCAGGAAGCACAATTCTTGTGGTGCAGGAAAATGCCATTGCAAGAAATTCAGAGAAATCTTCCTTCTATTATTTATTTACTTATTGGAGCTTAACAACACCTTTGACAGCCAGGATCACCTTGTGTCAGGCATATATATGGGTGGGGAAGACAGACTACATGGAGAGAACCACCAAGCAACAACAAATAACTGCCAGATTCTCCAATGTACTAACTCAACACGAGGGGGGTTAGCACTGATCGAAGACAAGAGCACCATCAACATGCAATACAGCTTGTTACCCAGTGTCAATTTTCTCCCATGTGGGAAATTGGGATGATGTGCCTTACCCAAGGACACAGCACAGTTACCTCTGGTGTAATCCTGATGCTTTGAAGTCTGAATCCAGAACCAATGAGCCACCATGCTCCCTCTCTTTTCCCTATGATAACATTATATTATCATTGATAGAATTGGCCAAAATTGCTTGGCCAAATGAGGAAAGTGGGAGGTGGATAGGGGAAGGGGTTCGGGGTGGGGGTGGGTGGTGGTAAAATATGTATTTCTGATGGAGTATGTAGTTTACAAATGCATGTGATTTCTGTTGTTTGGTGTTTTTTGCACATTTAAGCAGTTAATGTGTAATTAATAACCATTCGCTTAACCTGATCTTTCCCAATTTCCAACATAACTGCAATGAGAGTTATTGTCACCTATGGCAAGTGCATTGTGTCCTTGGGCAAGACACATAATGGAAAGCAATTGCCCCTTTGTCACGGTGACATTGTCTACTGTGGAGAAGATGGTGCACTTATATTCAACCAATGCAAATGCTACTTGTGTGGAGTTGGTATGTTGGAGAGCCTGACAGTTGCTTGCCACTGCTCGATGGATGTTCCTGGGTTCTCCAGCTTTTGCCACCTGTAAATCTGACAGACAGGACCCTGGCTGTCGAAAGTCTCATTAAACCCCATAAATAATTAAATTAATAAATAAATAAATGAGAGTTTTTGTCCTTGGTGATGCAACTGTGCATCCATCTAAGTTGAAGACTCTCCCCACAGCTACCACAGGAAGTGAAGCAGTGCCTATTCACTGTGGTAAATTGGCTCTGTTTTAGTGGTAAAATAGGACCCAGTCACCACTGCTTGGGGAGGGAGTGTAAACCCTCTCTAAAATGGGCAACATGGCTTATTAATGCTCTCCCCTGGTCTTGTGTTCTTACTCATGTTGTGGTCATGATTAGCCATTGTGCAAAAACATGTGACTTTAAACACCAATAAATAAAAAAATAAATGGCACTAAGATAATAATTTTTTGTATGTATCATACATTATTTTCCTCTGAATTCAATATAGATGCACATGTGCTCTTACTGAGAGGGTGTGGTAGATTTTAATTTTCACTTAAGGTCTCACTTCCTATTAAAAAGGTCATACATATCAGGTGTTAGCGGATATCCTCGGGCAAATGGCTATTTTGGACTACAGCTTTATTTTGTAATGGTGTTCATTAATTAAATAAGGCTCATTAATGATGATTTGAAAATATGTTGATGGATTTGATTCGAACTGTGTACTGTCAAGTGCATTTCAGTTGGAGATCAAGGTGACATGATTGTTTAATGAATAACTGAGTCTTGTTTGTGTGCTGACATTTTGCAGGTGATAAATGCGACAATTTTGGTGTAAATCTGCTTTGAGAAGGCCCTTTGAAAGAAGGGATACGAAGCCCATATATTTTTGCTTTGTCAGAATATTCATCTTATGTTGTAAAATCATCAGTGGTGAAATGAAGAATTCCTATGTATTATATCATAGTTTTATCAATCTTGATGCATGGAAATAGTTGGAAATCTATCCCCAAAATGACTCAATTTTGACCCATTTTACGAGCAATCAACTGTGTAATTCAGCTGACTGTATTTGAGTGATATTGTAAAATTTTGATAGTGTGCTGTTTTCTCCAGGGAAGGCCACTCTAAGACCTTTCAGAAACTGTATACATTGTGACGATTGTAAATAGGGGAGGTAAATTAAATGCATCATATCCTGTTCCGTGTTAATAAGAAGTAGTTCATTTCTTGAAAAACTGATGTATTCAACCAAAAAACAGTTACTGCAATGAGACCTTAAGTAGAAAACAGTGTTTGCTTTCGTTGCCTGGCCTCTAATCCCCATAACAAACTACAGTATAAGTGGGAATATGTAGTAACTTGCACGATAACTAAAATAAATATTAAAAACATATTTTTCCTTTTTCAGTGGTAGTGGTATCTTGTAGAGATAAAATTTCCAGAAAAGTTCCCCTCTTGATGTATTTATGTCAAGTTATGGTATTATCAAGAGAATTAGGTGGGTTAATCTTTATTTTACATACATTTGTTTGACAGTGTTAACTGGTATAACTATATGGAGAACTTTTTCAAAGAGCATTCCAGGAAATTGTGTCGAGAGTCTGATCTTGTTAGTTGAGATAATTTGGGACTGAATATTCTTAATCATTACATTTGTACAGCTTCTTTCAAATGGCATATAATTCATATGACAGCCTCATTGCTTAGGTTAGGAACTCATATGGATCTATTCTTAACCCTTCAGGAAGCACAATTCTTGTGGTGCAGGAAAATGCCATTGCAAGTAATTCAGAGAAATCTTCCTTCTATTATTTATTGGAGCTTAACAACACCTTTGACAGCCAGGATCACCTTGTGTCAGGCATTTATATGGGTGGGGAAGACAGTCTACATGGAGAGAACCACCAAGCAACAACAAATAACTGCCAGAATCTCCAATGTACTAACTCCACACAAGCAGGGTTAGCACTGATCGAAGACAAGAGCACCATCAACATGCAATACAGCTTGGTACACAGTGTCACTTTTCTCCCACGTGGGAAATTGGGATGATGTGCCTTACCCAAGGACACAGCACAGTTACCTCTGGTCTAATCCTTATGCTTTGAAGTCTGAATCCAGAACCAATGAGCCACCATGCTCCCTCTCTTTTCCCTATGATAACATTATATTATCATTGATAGAATTGGCCAAAATTGCTTGGACAAATGAGGGAGGTGGATAGGAGAAGGGGTTTGGGGTGGTGGTGGGTGGCCGTAAAATATGTATTTCTCATGGAGTATGTAGTTTACAAATGCATGTGATTTCTGTTGTTTGGTGTTTGTTGCACATTTAATCAGTTAATGTGTAATTAATAACCATTCGCTTAATCTGATCTTTCCCAATTTCCAGCATAACTGAAATGAGAGTTATTGTCACCTATGGCAAGTGCATTGTGTCCTTAGGCAAGACACATATAGGAAAGCAATTGCCCCTTGGTCACGGTGACATTGTCTACTGTGGAGAAGATGGTTCACTTATATTCAACCAATGCTAATGCTACTTGTGTGGAGTTGGTATGTTGGAGAGCCTGACAGTTGCTTGCCACTGCTCGATGGATGTTCCTGGGTACTCCAGCTTTTGCCACCTGTAAATCTGACAGATAGGACCCTGGCTGTCGAAAGTCTCATTAAATCCCATAAATAATTAAATTAATAAATGAATAAATGAGAGGTTTTGTCCTTGGTGATGCAACTGTGCATCCATCTAAGTTGAAGACTCTCCCCACAGCTACCCCAGGAAGTGAAGCAGTGCCTATTCACTGTGGTAAATTGGCTCTGTTTTACTGGTAAAATAGGACCCAGTCACCACTGCTTGGGGCAGGGAGTGTAAACCCTCTCTAAAATGGCCAACATGGCTTATTAATGCTCTCCCCCTGGTCTTGAGTTCATACTCATGTTGTGGTCATGATTAGCCATTGTGCAAAAAACATGTGACTATAAACACCAATAAATAAAAAAATAAATGGCACTAAGTTAATAATTTTTAGTATGTATCATACATTATTTTCCTCTGAATTAAATATAGATGCACATGTGCTCTTACTGAGAGGGTGTGGTAGATTTTAATATTTTTATACTGTACCAATGACCCAGACATAGCTGGTGCTAACTCCTAAAATATAGGGCCAAACACAAATTTTGCCCCCCAATCCCCAAAATTTACATCTAAAACCAAAGAAAACATGTCCTGAAAGGCCCTCCACACTTCGCCCCTACTGTGCATGCGCAGTGTCAAGGACGTTCCGAAATTGGCGCCATTAATCATTCTAAGTTTGGCCCTTCATCAGTTAACATCTGACTGAGCTTTGTGCTTATAAATCTCAGTTTAAATGATGCCAGACACATAAATATTAGTGAAATGGTGATTCTAAGGAGGATAGAGAAGGAGGAGAGGAAAAAAATGTGTGACAGACTATTATCAGGGCTGTAACTTAAAATTTTTGAATGAAATTATGTTAAGTTACCTATTTTCGAGGCAGCAGCCATTTTGTTGTCATTCTGATTATTTAGTTACACTGTTTTTTAAGTGTTTTCCTCTCTCCCTGTCCTTTAAGTCCCCCCTTGCTATTCTCCCATGCTTTTGGCATAGTTTTTGTAATTATTATTACTAAATTTTCTTGGGAGTTTTAGCTGAATGACAGAATGAATTCTGTTCTTTTCCCCATGTTTACGTCTTCACCTACGGGTGGTTAGGCGTTGTGTTCTGCATCTACCATCTGATGTTCTGCAGTTTCTTCCCTGGAAGTCTCTGTTTTGCATCAGATAGTGTATTTTTGGTAACTGATTTCGGGCCTGGGTGCCTGGAGTCTTATTTTAGTGTTTTTACACTCATTGTTTACATTTACAACAGCCCTCTGTGTGAGGGGGGGATTTCTGGAAAATAATATCTTGATGTTATTTTAATCATAACTAGATACATTATTATTGTTCGTAAGTGTTGAATAAATTGTTTAAAATATTTTTAAAATTTTTGTCCACACTTAGGCTTGGGATCCATTGGGGCTCAACGTTACTTTTCAGAAACTTGGGCTGTTCTGAAAAAATATTTTTTCAAAATATTTTGATTTCAATTATTTTTTCTATATTAATGGATCATATTATTATTATGTATTTTGATTGCCAGGGGTTAGTGCGAGTACCAGGACTTGTTTTCTTTTCACATTGAAAGGATATTGATCAATTGTATTAAGAGGAAGTCTTCCTCTGACTTTATAATCATTCTATATGTGGTCAGTGTACTCGCATTAACTCCTGTTCTGTATCGTATGATTTCGATGACAATATGGGAAGCGTATGTCACGGTATGTTATTGGGGATTTGGACACTCCGGTCCTTTCCCCGCAGGGTCACTCTACTTTATCAATTTCTATTTCAGACGATCAAGATTAGGGTGATGTATCTGTGATGTCTTCCAACAGTGTGCCTCCGTCGTCACAATTAATGAAGGGCTAGCGGAAAAGTGCTCATGTAAATACGCCAATTGCCTAAGAGGACCCTAGTAGGTTGAACGGCCTTTGACGTCCTCTAGCTCGCCCGGTGTAGCGTCCATTCACCGAATGGTTCGGCAGCCGGGTTCGTCCGTTGCGGTCTAGAAGGAATTTTGGGGTGATGCGAGCACTATAAATTAACCTAATGCACACCCAGTGACGGCGGATCGGAGGGAGAACGGAGGAAGCCTTTTAGTCCGGTTCATAGCTCGTTCCGGTCCATCCGGACAGCAAGCGAGAGAGGCCCCTCTCTCGTTCAACAACATCTGTCCCCAGATGTTGTGGTACAAAATGTGTCGCAAGCGGAGCATACGTCCGTCGCTCGGGAAGCTTCGTTGTATAGGCAGTCCGCGGAGACTGCTAAGGCTTCCTCTTCTCATCAGCGCACACGACCGCACCTTGGCTGCGTGACCGCCGATATATTACCAGCTTCGCCGATCAAGGATTCTTCGGCGACCAGGTCACACCATCCGGTAGCCAGGGACACGAGGCCTGCAGACTCCGGACGTTCGCTTAGGAAGTGTGCGGGAGTCAACGTTCACGGAGCTTCCGGCGGCAATGCATCGTAAAACCGCTACTGCACAGCCCTCGGGAACGGACGTGCTTTCCTTAATAGCACAGTTTATCGCAGCATCCCAGCATCAACTGAATCTGTCGCATATATTTTATCCGACGATGCTGGGGCGGGACGCTCCGCGGAAGCAGGTACGGACGTCCGAAAGTTTCATCCGGTCCGACGGGATACCGAAAGGGATTTGGAGGATTTCGAGCTTTCCCTTTCGGAACAACATATGCTGTTGTGTATGTCATCTGACTTGGTCTTCTACAGCTTCTTTTGTCGGACCAGAATGCTGCGATGCCGGATAAGAAACTGATAGCATCGGTGGACTTAGAAATTTTTGGTTCGGTTCAGGGACATCGTCCCTCAGTTCCGACATAGTCCAATAATGTCACACAAACTTTCGAATTATTGCACGACGCTATATATATTATTATTTTATGCTTGCTATAACCAAGCATTTCTCGTTTCTTGTTCGCAGAGTTATGGAGATGTCTTTCATAAGTGTGCCTCTGTCGTCATAGTTAATGAAGAGCTAGCGGCAATAAGTGCTCATGGAATATGTCTATCGCCTACGGAGTGACATTCGCTAGCTCACCCGGTGTAGCATACATTCATCGAATGGTTCGGCTGCCGGGTTCGTCCGTTGCGGTCTAGGAAGGAGATTTGGGTGATGCAAGCACTTTAATTACTTTAGTACTCACCCAGTGACGGCAGATTGAGGACAGATTGGAGGAAGCCTGTTAGTCCGGTTCCTGGCTTGTCCAGGTCCGTCCGGGCTGTGAGCGAGAGAGGTCCCTCTCTCGTCCAACAACATAGGGGACCGCATGTTGTGGTTCAGATATTTTACATTTGGAGCATATGTCCGTCGGTCGGGACGCTCCGTTATATTGACAGTCCGAGAGACTGTCCTTAATGCTTCCTCATCCTCACAGCAGGGCACACGACCGCACATTGGCTACGTGACCTCGAGTATCCGATCAGTTTCGTCATTCAGTGATTCCACGGCGAATAGGTCGCGCCATCCGGTAGCCAAGGGACACGAGGCCTATACACTCCGTTCGCTCGCATATTGGTAGTATGCACGGGGTAACGATCATGGAGCTTCTCCTCAGGCCTCAGTGACGGACGTGCTATCCGAGTTAGCACAGTTGTTTCGCAGCATCCCAGCAATTGACAGTTTCTCGGTCGAATCAGGAATTATCCGACGGCGCTGGGTCGGTGCGGTCCGCGGTTGCATCAGCTACGGACGACCGAACGCTTTATAGGGTCCGACAGGATGGCGAAAGGGATTCGAAAGATTTCGAGTTTTCCCTTTAGTAGTATCGGAAGCTGCCTTTCATATCTTCTGGCATTATCTTCCAGTGATTGTTATTTCGGACTTCATTGCTGCGATCTTGGATAAGAGACTTATAGCGTCATTGGACTCGGATTTTTCGATCGGTTCAGTGACATTGTCCCTGACTTACCGACGCAGTCCAATATTGTCATTACAACATGTGTTTTATTTTTCGACGCTATATATATATATATATATACAAGCCTGCTACCAAGCATGATAGTTTAGTTTCTTGTCCGCGTTGCTCATTTCTGCCATTTTATCTTTTATACGAATAGTTTATTTTGGCAGAGCAGGGCATACCGAGAGTTCTTATGCGTCTAGACGGTGTGGTTAAAGACTGCATATATTCTTTTTCGCCGTTTATGTCTTTTCCAATTTCAATGTTGGAAACGACATGATGTATAGTAGACTTAACTTAGACGCTTTATCATACGTAATCCGCCTTACTGAGGCGTTATCATTACGTCTTCAAGAAAAGATTTACGGGATATTATTCTCAATGTAATTTCTTTTGAGGGCAGTAGTTTGTTCACGTATAACTCCGCCCTTCAGTGGCTGATTGGAGTTGGTTAGACGTGACGCAGCCCTAGCTACATCCACACGCGTGGATAGTAAGGTTAAGAACTCTCTCAGAGTCGCTTCGTTCTCGGAGGAGCTTCTCTTCGACGGCAACTTTTCGGCAATCCATGATTTGCTCGATTTACACGTTCTCTTGTCTATCTAGTGTTACAAGAGATTCAGACTGGGGCAAACATTCGGTGGTTGACTCAGAGAGTGCCACCGCAGTTGCCGGACCCGAGTGTGGCTGTTATGACGGTTGCCAGTCAAACAGATTGGGATATAATACTGATCCCTACGGATTCGAAGTGCCAGGGTCTTTGGGTTCCGCAGTCTCTTAGCAATCAGTTTTCTTCTGCGGAATAATGTTTTTTAGGCTTGCTTTATGTCATTGCATGAACATTATTCAGAAACGCATGCCCAAATCCTGTCCTTTAATTCGACAGTAGTGGCGTATCTCCGGAACCAGGGAGGCACTCTTTCGTTTCCGTTATTCAATTTAATGGAAAGAATCCGTCTGTTGGTTATAGTACACCAAGTTCTGTTTTGGTCCGTCATATTCCGGGTAGTCTGATTGTTTTACCGGACTCCCGTTCTCTTACGGGTCGCTTGTTGCTGTCAGAATGGACTCTCAACAAACAAGTATTCAATCAGATTTGCTATCTACGGGAGCGCCCAATGATGATTTATTTACGACACAGTTTGCTAATCAATTGCAGACGTATGTGTTAGCTTGTCCAGATCTCTGAGCTAATGTTGTTAACGCTCTATTGATCTATAGGACGGAATGATAGGATACGCGTATCCTCCGGCGCTGTTGTTTCAGCAGGTATTGCTAAGATAAACAACTACAATACATTTCTGTTGATAGCATCTCTATCTTCACAGAGATCATGGGTAATTTACTCTCTTGTCTACTGTGGGTCTTAACGTGAAATCTTCCTCTATATGAGGATCTTTTTTCACTGGGTAAATCGTGTCATCTTTATCACAACCCGCAAGGTCGCAACCTTCATGTATTCCGTTGTGTGGTCCGTATTGCATTGTATGCACTGTACTGGATGAGCTTTGGACGCGATTTCTTACTATAGGAGATCCTCTTCTTCGCTATTCTATGCGGCTAAAGTGGAGGCTCTTCCGTCGTGGTGTAGGGATCATTATGTTCATATTGTTGATCCCTCCATACTACTCATTGCAATTTTTTAGTATACTTGTTTCATAAGATCTACTGCAGCCTGTTATTTAGGTTATAGGTTTATGTTACCTCATACCTATGCACTCTACGATAGTTTACAATTGAGTCTTTTGTCTCTTTATCTAAGTCAGTTAGTAACTTGTTGATAAATAGACTTAGAATCTTTAGATTAAATTCCTATATGGATTTTAACTTCGGTTCTTATTTAGCTAAGTAATCATTTGAGCCTCTGGAAACAGTAGTTTTCAAATTCTGACCTTTTAGACAGTAATTCTGTTGGTTTCTCTTTTACAGTAGAGTCAGTGAGTTTCATGCACTATCGATGGATGATTTTCACTTTCGTAGTTTCGGAAATGCTACTTCCGTTACTATTTAGGTTGGATTTTTGCATAAGAGTTAGGCTCCTATTATCCGGAACCTATTATTTTAAGGTCCTTCCGTCTTCGTATGGGCATAGGCCTTTACTCTTTCCGGGTACAGTTTATGTATTTATAAACAGATATCTGTTTATTACTATGGGCGTAAGCTTCTTCTGTCTTTGATGCCTAGTAGAAGGACGTTACGCTCCATTTTATTGTTAATGAATTCTATTTACTATCGGTACTGCTTATGGTATATCATTGACTTAGCAGTTGTGCTTAAGATTTCGGCTCATGACGTAAGAGCTCTTCTACTTCTTGGGCTTACATTAATAGTGTCGCTATTATAGATTTTTGAAGGCCGCTCATTGCGCTCAGCCATCCACATTCATGAATTTTATCTCAGAAATATCGAGTCCATTTCTGGAGGCCTCTATTGTTAGGTCTATTATCTACTGCTCAGAATGTCATTCACTTAACAGTTGCTACTATAGCTAGGTAGGCTGTCTGTTTCGGCAGTGTCTCCGTTCTGCTGCCCTCTCTTCGCTCTGGGCTATTTGACCCAGGGCAAGAAAAAGGGGGGGGGGGAGGGTGTTCCCTTGGGTCACCTGTTTTACTATGAAAACAAGGGGATACCTCCTCCGGAGTTAGTTATTCTGAGCTGTTATTGGGATGGTTGTTTAGTGAGAAGTTTAGGTTTTTAAAATTCATTCAAGTCTTAGTTTTTAAAGTATAGCTTTTGAATATTGCATATGTCAACGGACATGATTATGCAATCCTCAGACACTTTTAGGAGTATAAGAGTCTCTATTCTATAGACTTACTTTATTTATTGGCTTACTTTAAAAATTATTAGTATAAGGATTATATTGGATATTAATAGAGTACATGGATGTATTAAGCTCAATTTTGGAAGGTGTTGTATCTTTCTAATTTATCATAAATAAGAAAGATACATGTAAGGCCTATTACTTCTTTTTCCCTACAGGGGATGACTCTATTTTATTTTATTGAGCGTATTCCATTTTGCTCTATGTCCTTGGCCCTCCAGCCTTTTTACTATTCAGCTATGTCTGGGTCATTGGTACAGTATAAAAATGTTAAAAAATTTATAGTAATATATATATTTTTTATACTTACCAATGACCCAGACGGGGATGGCCCTCCCAGGAGTTGGGAACTCTTGCCTCCCCGCTGAGTACATAGCGCTTACCAGGCACTGGTTATTAGAAAGATTAATGGCGCCAATTTCAGAACGTCCTTGACACTGCGCATGCGCAGTAGGGGCGAAGTGTGGAGGGCCTTTCAGGACATGTTTTCTTTGGTTTTAGATGCAAATTTTGGGGATTGGGGGGCAAAATTTGTGTTTGGCCCTATCTTTTAAGAGTTAGCACCAGCTATGTCTGGGTCATTGGTAAGTATAAAAAATATATAAATTACTATAAATTTTTTAACTTTCACTTAAGGTCTCATTTCCTATTAAAAAGGTCATACATATCAGGTGTTAGCAGATATCCTCGGCCAAATGGCTATTTTGGACTACAGCTTTATTTTGTAATTGTGTGCATTAATTAAATAAGGCTCATTAATGATGATTTGAAAATATGTTGATGGATTTGATTCAAACTGTGTACTGTCAAGTGCATTTCAGTTGGAGATCAAGGTGACATGATTGTTTAATGAATAACTGAGTCTTGTTTGTGTGCTGACATTTTGCAGGTGATAAATGGGACAATTTTGGTGTAAATCTGCTTTGAGAAGGCCCTTTGAAAGAAGGGATACAAAGCCCATATATTTTTGCTTTGTCAGAATATTCATCTTATGTTGTAAAATCATCAGTGGTGAAATGAAGAATTCCTATGTATTATATCATAGTTTTATCAATCTTGATGCATGGAAATAGTTGGAAATCTATCCCCAAAATGACTCAATTTTGACCCATTTTACGAGCAATCAACTGTGTAATTCAGCTGACTGTATTTGAGTGATATTGTAAAATTTTGATAGTGTGCTGTTTTCTCCAGGAAAGGCCACTCTGAGACCTTTCAGAAACTGTATACACTGTGACGATTGTAGATAGGGGAGGTAAGTTAAATGCATTATATCCTGTGCCGTGTTAATAAGAAGTAGTGCATTTCTTGAAAAACTGATGTATTCAACCAAAAAACAGTTACTGCAATGAGACCTTAAGTAGAAAACAGTGTTTGCTTTCGTTGCCTGGCCTCTAATCCCCATAACAAGCGACAGTATAAGTGGAAATATGTAGTAACTTGCACGATAACTAAAATAAATATTAAAAACATATTTTCCCTTTTTCAGTGGTACTGGTACCTTGTAGAGATAAAATTTCCAGAAAAGTTCCCCTCTTGAGGTATTTATGTCAAGTTATGGTATTATCAAAAGAATTAGGTGGGTTAATTTTTATTTTACATACATTTGTTTGACAGTGTTAACTGGTATAACTATATGGAGAACTTTTTCAAAGAGCATTCCAGGAAATTGTGTCGAGAGTCTGATCTTGTTAGTTGAGATAATTTGGGACTGAATATTCTTAATCATTACATTTGTACAGCTTCTTTCAAATGTCATATAATTCATATGACAGCCTCATTGCTTAGGTCAGGAACTCATATGGATCTATTCTTAACCCTTCAGGAAGCACAATTCTTGTGCAGGAAGATGCCATTGCAAGAAATTCAGAGAAATCTTCCTTCTATTATTTATTTACTTATTGGAGCTTAACAACACCTTTGACAGCCAGGATCACCTTGTGTCAGGCATTTATATGGGTGGGGACGACAGACTACATGGAGAGAACCACCAAGCAACAACAAATAACTGCCAGATTCTCCAATGTACTAACTCCACACAAGCAGGGTTAGCACTGATCGAAGAAAAGAGCACCATCAACATGCAATACAGCTTGGTACACAGTGTCACTTTTCTCCCACATGGGAAATTGGGATGATGTGCCTTACCCAAGGACACAGCACAGTTACCTCAGGTCTAATCCTGATGCTTTGAAGTCTGAATCCAGAACCAATGAGCCACCATGCTCCCTCTCTTTTCCCTATGATAACATTATATTATCATTGATAGAATTGGCCAAAATTGCTTGGCCAAAATTGCTTGGCCAAATGAGGAATGTGGGAGGTGGATAGGGGAGGGGGTGGGGGTGGGTGGCGGTAAAATATGTATTTCTGATGGAGTATGTAGTTTTCAAATGCATGTGATTTCTGTTGTTTGGTGTTTTTTGCACATTTAATCAGTTAATGTGTAATTAATAACCATTCGCTTAACCTGATCTTTCCCAATATTCCAACACAACTGCAATAAGAGTTATTGTCACCTATGGCAAATGCATTGTGTCCTTGGGCAAGATACATAAATGAATGCAATTGCCCCTTGGTCACGGTGGCATTGTCTACTGTGGAGAAGATGGTGCTCTTATCTTCAACCAATGCTAATGCTGCTTGTGTGGAGTTGGTATGTTGGAGAGCCTGACAGTTGCTTGCCACTGCTCGATGGATGTCCCTGGGTACTCCAGCTTTTGCCACCTGTAAATCTGACAGACGGGACCCTGGCTGTCGAAAGTCTCATTAAACCCCATAAATAATTAAATAAATAAATAAATAAATGAGAGTTTTTGTCCTTGGTGATGCAACTGTGCATCCATCTAAGTTGAAGACTCTCCCCACAGCTACCCCAGGAAGTGAAGCAGTGCCTATTAACTGTGGTAAATTGGCTCTGTTTTACTGGTAAAATAGGACCCAGTCACCACTGCTTGGGGTGGGGAGTGTAAACCCTCTCTAAAATGGGCAACATGGCTTATTAATGCTCTCCCCTGGTCTTGAGTTCATACTCATGTTGTGGTCATGATTAGCCATTGTGCAAAAACATGTGACTTTAAACACCAATAAATAAAAAAATAAATGGCACTAAGTTAATAATTTTTTGTATGTATCATACATTATTTTCCTCTGAATTCAATATAGATGCACATGTGCTCTAACTGAGAGGGTGTGGTAGATTTTAATTTTCACTTAAGGTCTCATTTCCTATTAAAAAGGTCATACATATCAGGTGTTAGTGGATATCCTTGGCCAAGTGGCTATTTTGGACTACAGCTTTATTTTGTAATGGTGTGTATTAATTAAATAAGGCTCATTAATGATGATTTGAAAATATGTTGATGGATTTGATTCGAAGTGTGTACTGTCAAGTGTGGGAGCGTGGTGGCTCAGTAGGTAGAGGTGCAGGCTGCAAGCCGAGAGGTCCTCGGTTCGAATCCCACCTGCGGCAACCGCGTTGTGTCCTTGGGCAAGACACTTCATCTCCATTGCCCGCGTGGGGGCACGATGATGCCGTGTACTAAGGCGTACTGCACGTCGATGGTACACATGTCTTCAACCAATCTAACCCTGCCTGTGCTGCAGTGCGGGGTTACGATGTTCGGCAGCTGGCAGCTGTTCGTCGTTGCTCGGTGGTTCCCTCCGGGTACTCCGGCTTCCTCCACCCGTAAAACTGTCACGGTCATGATTAGCCATTGTGCATAAATATGTGACCTTAAATATCAATAAATAATAAATACTGTCAAGTGCATTTCAGTTGGAGATCAAGATGACATGATTGTTTAATGAATAACTGAGTCTTGTTTGTGTGCTGACATTTTGCAGGTGATAAATGGGACAATTTTGGTGTAAATCTGCTTTGAGAAGGCCATTTGAAAGAAGGGATACGAAGCCCATATATTTTTGCTTTGTCAGAATATTCATCTTATGTTGTAAAATCATCAGTGGTGAAATGAAGAATTCCTATGTATTATATCATAGTTTTATCAATCTTGATGCATGGAAATAGTTGGAAATCTATCCCCAAAATGACTCAATTTTGACCCATTTTACAAGCAATCAACTGTGTAATTCAGCTGACTGTATTTGAGTGATATTGTAAAATTTTGATAGTGTGCTGTTTTCTCCAGAAAAGGCCACTCTGAGACCTTTCAGAAACTGTATACATTGTGACGAATGTAAATAGGGGAGGTAATTTAGATGCATCATATCCTGTGCCGTGTTAATAAGAAGTAGTTCATTTCTTGAAAAACTGATGTATTCAACCAAAAAACAGTTATTGCAATGAGACCTTAAGTAGAAAACAGTGTTTGCTTTCGTTGCCTGGCCTCTAATCCCCATAACAAGCGACAGTATAAGTGGGAATATGTAGTAACTTGCACGATAACTAAAATAAACATTAAAAACATATTTTTCCTTTTTTAGTGGTAGTGGTATCTTGTAGAGAAAAAATTTCCAGGAAAGTTCCCCTTTGAGGTATTTATGTCAAGTTATGGTTTTATCAAGAGAATTAGGTGGGTTAATTTTTATTTTACATACATTTGTTTGACAGATTTAACTGGTATAACTATATGGATAACTTTTTCAAAGAGCATTCCAGGAAATTGTGTCGAGAGTCTGATCTTGTTAGTTGAGATAATTTGGGACTGAATATTCTTAATCATTACATTTGTACAGCTTCTTTCAAATGGCATATAATTCATATGACAGCCTCATTGCTTAGGTCAGGAACTCATATGGATCTATTCTTAACCCTTCAGGAAGCACAGTTCTTGTGGTGCAGGAAAATGCCATTGCAAGAAATTCAGAGAAATCTTCCTTCTATTATTTATTTACTTATTGGAGCTTAACAACACCTTTGACAGCCAGGATCACCTTGTGTCAGGCATATATATGGGTGGGGAAGACAGACTACATGGAGAGAACCACCAAGCAACAACAAATAACTGCCAGATTCTCCAATGTACTAACTCAACACAAGCAGGGTTAGCACTGATCGAAGACAAGAGCACCATCAACATGCAATACAGCTTGTTACCCAGTGTCACTTTTCTCCCACGTGGGAAATTGGGATGATGTGCCTTACCCAAGGGCACAGCACAGTTACCTCTGGTCTAATCCTTATGCTTTGAAGTCTGAATCCAGAACCAATGAGCCACCATGCTCCCTCTCTTTTCCCTATGATAACATTATATTATCATTGATAGAATTGGCCAAAATTGCTTGGCCAAATGAGGAAAGTGGGAGGTGGATAGGAGAAGGGGTTCGGGGTGGGTGTGGGTGGCCGTAAAATATGTATTTCTCATGGAGTATGTAGTTTACAAATGCATGTGATTTCTGTTGTTTGGTGTTTGTTGCACATTTAATCAGTTAATGTGTAATTAATAACCATTCGCTTAATCTGATCTTTCCCAATTTCCAACATAACTGCAATGAGAGTTATTGTCACCTATGGCAAGTGCATTGTGTCCTTGGGCAAGACACATAAAGGAAAGCAATTGCCCCTTTGTCACGGTGACATTGTCTACTGTGGAGAAGATGGTGCACTTATATTCAACCAATGCTAATGCTACTTGTGTGGAGTTGGTATGTTGGAGAGCCTGACAGTTGCTTGCAACTGCTCGATGGATGTTCCTGGGTACTCCAGCTTTTGCCACCTGTAAATCTGACAGACAGGACCCTGGCTGTCGAAAGTCTCATTAAACCCCATAAATAATTAAATTAATAAATAAATAAATGAGAGTTTTTGTCCTTGGTGATGCAACTGTGCATCCATCTAAGTTGAAGACTCTCCCCACAACTACCCCAGGAAGTGAAGCAGTGCCTATTCACTGTGGTAAATTGGCTCTGTTTTACTGGTAAAATAGGACCCGGTCACCACTGCTTGGGGCGGTGAGTGTAAACCCTCTCTAAAATGGGCAACATGGCTTATTAATGCTCTCCCCTGGACTTGAGTTCAAACTTATGTTGTGGTCATGATTAGCCATTGTGCAAAAACATGTGACTTTAAACACCAATAAATAAAAAAATAAATGGCACTAAGTTAATAATTTTTAGTATGTATCATACATTATATTCCTCTGAATTAAATATAGATGCACATGTGCTCTTACTGAGAGGGTGTGGTAGATTTTAATTTTCACTTAAGGTCTCATTTCCTATTGAAAAGGTCATACATATCAGGTGTTAGCGGATATCCTCGGCCAAATGGCTATTTTGGACTACAGCTTTATTTTGTAATGGTGTGCATTAATTAAATAAGGCTCATTAATGATGATTTGAAAATATGTTGATGGATTTGATTCGAACTGTGTACTGTCAAGTGCATTTCAGTTGGAGATCAAGGTGACATGATTGTTTAATGAATAACTGAGTCTTGTTTGTGTGCTGACATTTTGCAGTTGATAAATGGGACAATTTTGGTGTAAATCTGCTTTGAGAAGGCCCTTTGAAAGAAAGGATACGAAGCCCATATATTTTTGCTGTGTCAGAATATTCATCTTATGTTGTAAAAGCATCACTGGTGAAATAAAGAATTCCTATGTATTATATCATAGTTTTATCAATCTTGATGCATGGAAATAGTTGGAAATCTATCCCCAAAATGACTCAATTTTGACCCATTTTACGAGCAATCAACTGTGTAATTCAGCTGACTGTATTTGAGTGATATTGTAAAATTTTGATAGTGTGCTGTTTTCTCCAGGAAAGGCCACTCTGAGACCTTTCAGAAACTGTATACATTGTGACGATTTTAAATAGGGGAGGTAATTTAAATGCATTATATCCTGTGCCGTGTTAATAAGAAGTAGTGCATTTCTTGAAAAACTGATGTATTCAACCAAAAAACAGTTACAGCAATGAGACCTTAAGTAGAAAACAGTGTTTGCTTTTGTTGCCTGGCCTCTAATCCCCATAACAAGCGACAGTATAAGTGGGAATATGTAGGAACTTGCACGATAACTAAAATAAATATTAAAAACATATTTTTCCTTTTTCAGTGGTAGTGGTATCTTGTAGAGATAAAATTTCCAGGAAAGTTCCCCTCTTGAGGTATTTATGTCAAGTTATGGTATTATCAAAAGAATTAGGTGGGGTATTTTTTATTTTACATACATTTGTTTGACAGTGTTAGCTGGTGGTATAACTATATGGAGAACTTTTTCAAAGAGCATTCCAGGAAATTGTATCGAGAGTCTGATCTTTTTAGTTGAGATAATTTGGGACTGAATATTCTTAATCATTACATTTGTACAGCTTCTTTCAAATGGCATATAATTCATATGACAGCCTCATTGCTTAGGTCAGGAACTCATATGGATCTATTCTTAACCCTTCAGGAAGCACAATTCTTGTGGTGCAGGAAAATGCCATTGCAAGAAATTCAGAGAAATCTTCCTTCTATTATTTATTTACTTATTGGAGCTTAACAACACCTTTGACAGCCAGGATCACCTTGTGTCAGGCATTTATATGGGTGGGGAAGACAGACTACATGGAGAGAACCACCAAGCAACAACAAATAACTGCCAGATTCTCCAATGTACTAACTCCACACAAGCAGGGTTAGCACTGATCGAAGACAAGAGCACCATCAACATGCAATACAGCTTGGTACACAGTGTCACTTTTCTCCCACGTGGGAAATTGGGATGATGTGCCTTACCCAAGGACACAGCACAGTTACCTCAGGTCTAATCCTTATGCTTTGAAATCTGAATCCAGAACCAATGAGCCACCATGCTCCCTCTCTTTTCCCTATGATAACATTATATTATCATTGATAGAATTGGCCAAAATTGCTTGGCCAAATGAGGAAAGTGGGAGGTGGATAGGGGAGGGGACTCGGGGTGGGGGTGGGTGGCCGTAAAATATGTATTTCTGATGGAGTATGTAGTTTACAAATGCATGTGATTTCTGTTGTTTGGTGTTTTTTGCACATTTAATCAGTTAATGTGTAATTAATAACCATTCGCTTAACCTGATCTTTCCCAATATTCCAACACAACTGCAATAAGAGTTATTGTCACCTATGGCAAATGCATTGTGTCCTTGGGCAAGATACATACATGAATGCAATTGCCCCTTGGTCACGGTGGCATTGTCTACTGTGGAGAAGATGGTGCACTTACCTTCAACCAATGCTAATGCTGCTTGTGTGGAGTTGGTATGTTGGAGAGCCTGACAGTTGCTTGCCACTGCTCGATGGATGTCCCTGGGTACTCCAGGCTTTGCCACCTGTAAATCTGACAGACGGGACCCTGGCTGTCGAAAGTCTCATTAAACCCCATAAATAATTAAATTAATAAATAAATAAATGAGAGTTTTTGTCCTTGGTGATGCAACTGTGCATCCATCTAAGTTGAAGACTCTCCCCACAGCTACCCTAGGAAGTGAAGCAGTGCCTATTCACTGTGGTAAATTGGGTCTGTTTTACTGGTAAAATAGGACCCAGTCACCACCGCTTGGGGCAGGGAGTGTAAACCCTCTCTAAAATGGGCAACATGGCTTATTAATGCTCTCCCCTGGTCTTGTGTTCATACTCATGTTGTGGTCATGATTAGCCATTGTGCAAAAACATGTGACTTTAAACACCAATAAATAAAAAAATAAATGGAACTAAGTTTATAATTTTTTGTATGTATCATACATTATATTTTTATACTGTACCAATGACCCAGACATAGCTGGTGCTAACTCTTAAAATATAGGGCCAAACACAAATTTTGCCCCCCAATCCCCAAAATTTGCATCTAAAACCAAAGAAAACATGTCCTGAAAGGCCCTCCACATTTCGCCTCTACTGCGCATGCGCAGTGTCAAGGATGTTCCGAAATTGGCGCCATTAATCATTCTAAGTTTGGCCCTTCATCAGTTAACATCTGACTGATCTTTGTGCTTGTAAATCTCAGTTTAAATGATGCCAGACACATAAATATTAGTGAAATGGTGATTCTAAGGAGGATAGAGAAGGAGGAGAGGAAGAAAATGTGTGACAGAATATTATCAGGGCTGTAACTTGAAATTTTTTAATGAAATTATGTTAAGTTACCTATTTTCGAGGCAGCAGCCATTTTGTTGTCATTCTGATTATTTAGTTACACTGTTTTTTAAGTGTTTTCCTCTCTCCCTGTCCTTTAAGTCCCCCCTTGCTATTCTCCCATGCTTTTGGCATAGTTTTTGTAATTATTATTACTAAATTTTCTTGGGAGTTTTAGCTGAATAACAGAATGAATTCTGTTCTTTTCCCCATGTTTACGTCTTCACCTACAGGTGGTTAGGCGTTGTGTTCTGCATCTACCATCTGATGTTCTGCAGTTTCTTCCCTGGAAGTCTCTGTTTTGCATCAGATAGTGTATTTTTGGTAACTGATTTCGGGCCTGGGTGCCTGGAGTCTTCTTTTAGTGTTTTTACACTCATTGTTTACATTTACAACAGCCCTCTGTGTGAGGGGGGGATTTCTGGAAAATAATATCTTGATGTTATTTTAATCATAACTAGATTCATTATTTTTGTTCGTAAGTGTTGAATAAATTGTTTAAAATATTTTTAAAATTTTTGTCCACACTTAGGCTTGGGATCCATTGGGGCTCAACGTTACTTTTCAGAAACTTGGGCTGTTCTGAAAAAATATTTTTTCAAAATATTTTGATTTCAATTATTTTTTCAATTTTAATGGATCATATTATTATTATGTATTTTGATTGCCAGGGGTTAGTGCGAGTACCAGGACTTGTTTTCTTTTCACATTGAAAAGATATTGATCAATTGTAATAAGAGGAAGTCTTCCTCTGACTTTATTATCATTCTATATGTGGTCAGTGTACTCGCATTAACTCCTGTTCTGTATCGTATGATTTCGATGACAATATGGGAAGCGTATGTCACGGTATGTTATTGGGAATTGGACACTCCGGTCCTTTCCCCGCAGGGTCACTCTACTTTTTCAATTTCTATTTCAGACGATCAAGATTAGGGTGATGTATCTGTGATGTCTTCCAACAGTGTGCCTCCGTCGTCACAATTAATGAAGCGCTAGCGGAAAAGTGCTCATGTAAATACGTCAATTGCCAAAGAGGACCCTAGTAGGTTCGACGGCCTTTGACGTCCGCTAGCTCGCCCGGTGTAGCGTCCATTCACCGAATGGTTCGGCAGCCGGGTTCGTCCGTTGCGGTCTAGAAGGAATTTTGGGGTGATGCAAGCACTATAAATCAACCTAATGCACACCTGGTGACGGCGGATCGGAGGGAGAACGGAGGAAGCCTTTTAGTCCGGTTCATAGCTCGTTCCGGTCCATCCGGACGGCAAGCGAGAGAGGCCCCTCTCTCGTTCACAACATCTGGCCCCAGATGTTGTGGTACAAAATGTTTCGCATTCGGAGCATACGTCCGTCGCTCGGGACGCTCCGACATATAGTCAGTCCGGAGTAGACTGTCAATAAGGCTTCCTCATTCTCATAGTTGCGCACACGACCGCTCTTGGCTACGTGACCACGGATATCCAGTCAGCTTCGCCAGTCAGAGATTCATCGGCGACCAGGTCACACCATCCGGTAGCCAGGGACACGAGGCCTGCAGACTCCGGACGTTCGCATAGGAAGTGTGCGGGAGTCAACGTACACGGAGCTTCCGGCGGCAATGCATCGTAAGACTGCTACTGCACAGGCCTCGGGAACGGACGTGCTTTCCTAAATAGCACAGTTTATCGCAGCATCCCAGCATCAACTGAATCTGTCGCATATTTTTTATCCGACGATGCTGGGTCGGGACGCTCCGCGGAAGCAGGTACGGACGTCCGAAAATTTCATCCGGTCTGACGGGATACCGAAAGGGATTTGGAGGATTTCGAGATTTCCCTTTCGGAACAACATATGCTGTTGTGTATGTCATCTGACTTGGTCTTCTACAGCTTCTTTCGTCGGACCAGAATGCTGCGATGCCGGATAAGAAACTGATAGCGTCGGTGGACTTAGAAATTTTTTGCTCGGTTCAGGGACATCGTCCCTCAGTTCCGACATAGTCCAATAATGTCACGCAAACTTTTGAATTATTGAACGACGCTATATATTATTATTATATGCTTGCTATAACCAAGCATTTCTGGTTTCTTGTTTGCAAAGTTATCGGAGATGTCTTTCAAAAGTGTGCCTCTGTCGTCATAGTTAATGAAGAGCTAGCGGCAATAAGTGCTCATGGAATATGTGTATCGCCTACGGAGTGACATTCGCTAGCTCACCCGGTGTAGCGTACATTCATCAAATGGTTCGGCTGCCGGGTTCGTCCGTTGCGGTCTAGGAAGGAGATTTGGGTGATGCGAGCACTTTAATTACTTTAGTACTCACCCAGTGACGGCAGATTGAGGACAGATCGGAGGAAGCCTGTTAGTCCGGTTCCTGGCTTGTCCAGGTCCGTCCGGGCTGTGAGCGAGAGAGGTCCCTCTCTCGTCCAACAACATAGGGGACCGCATGTTGTGGTTCAGATATTTTACATTCGGAGCATATGTCTGTCGGTCGGGACGCTCCGTTATATTGACAGTCCGAGAGACTGTCCTTAATGCTTCCTCATCCTCACAGCAGGGCACACGACCGCACATTGGCTACGTGACCTCGAGTATCCGATCAGTTTCGTCATTCAGTGATTCCACGGCGAATAGGTCGCGCCATCCGGTAGCCAAGGGACACGAGGCCTATACACTCCGTTCGCTCGCATATTGGTAGTATGCACGGGGTAACGATCACGGAGCTTCCAGCGGCAATGCATTGTAGGACCGCTTCTCCTCAGGCCTCAGTGACGGACGTGCTATCCGAGTTAGCACAGTTGTTTCGCAGCATCCCAGCAATTGACAGTTTCTTGGTCGAATCAGGAATTATCCGACGGCGCTGGGTCTGTGCGGTCCGCGGTTGCATCAGGTACGGACGACCGAACGCTTTATAGGGTCCGACAGGATGGCGAAAGGGATTCGAAAGATTTCGAGTTTTCCCTTTAGTAGTATCGGAAGCTGCCTTTCATATCTTCTGGCATTATCTTCCAGTGATTGTTATTTCGGACTTCATTGCTGCGATCTTGGATAAGAGACTTATAGCGTCATTGGACTCGGATTTTTCAATCGGTTCAGGGACATTGTCCCTGACTTACCGACGCAGTCCAATAATGTCATTACAACATGTGTTTTATTTTTCGATGCTATATATATGCATACAAGCTTGCTACCAAGCATGATAGTTTAGTTTCTTGTCCGCGTTGCTCATTTCTGCCGTTTTATCATTTATACGATTAGTTTATTTTGGCAGAGCAGGGCATACCGAGAGTTTATATGCATCTAGACGGTGTGGTTAAAGACTGGAAATATTCTTTTTCGCCGTTTATGTCTTTTCCAACTTCAATGTTGGAAACGACATGATGTATAGTAGACTTAACTTAGACACTTTATCATACGTAATCCGCCTTACTGAGGCGTTATCATTACGTTTTCAAGAAAAGATTTATGGGATATTATTCTCAATGTAATTTCTTTTGAGGGCAGTAGTTTGTTCACGTATAACTCCGCCCTTCAGTGGCTGATTGGAGTTGGTTAGACGTGACGCAGCCCTAGCTACATCCATACGCGTGGATAGTAAGGTTAAGAACTCTCTCAGAGTCGCTTCGTTCTTGGAGGAGCTTCTCTTCGACGGCAACTTTTCGGCAATCCATGAATTGCTTGATTTACACGTTCTCTTCTCTATCTAGTGTTACAAGAGATTCAGACTGGGGCAAACATTCGGTGGTTGACTCAGAGAGTGCCACCGCAGTTGCCGGACCCGAGTGTGGCTGTTATGACGGTTGCCAGTCAAACAGATTGGGATATAATACTGATCCCAACGGATTCGAAGTGCCAGGGTCTTTGGGTTCCGCAGTCTCTTAGCAACCAATTTTCTTCCGCGGAATAATGTTTTTTAGGCTTGCTTTATGTCATTGCATGAACATTATTCAGAAATGCATGCCCAAATCCTGTCCGTTAATTCGACAGTAGTGGCGTATCTCCGGAACCAGGGAGGCACTCTTTCGTTTCCGTTATTCAATTTAATGGAAAGAATCCGTCTGTTGGTTATAGTACACCAAGTTCTGTTTTGGTCCGTCATATTCCGGGTCGTCTGATCGTTTTACTGGACTCCCGTTCACTTACGGGTCGCTTGTTGCTGTCAGAATGGACTCTCAACAAACAAGTATTCAATCAGATTTGCTATCTATGGGAGCGCCCAATGATGATTTATTTACGACACAGCTTGCTAATCAATTGCAGACAGATGTGTTGGCTTGTCCAGATCTCTGAGCTAATGTTGTTAACGCTCTATTGATCTATAGGACGGAATGATAGGATACGCGTATCCTCCGGCGCTGTTGTTTCAGCAGGTATTGCTAAGATAAACAACCACAATACATTTCTGTTGATAGCATCTCTATCTTCACAGAGATCATGGGTAATTTACTCTCTTGTCTACTGTGGGTCTTAACGTGAAATCTTCCTCAATGTGAGGATCTTTTTTCACTGGGTAAATCGTGTCATCTTTATCACAACCCGCAAGGTCGCAACCTTCATGTATTCCGTTGTGTGGTCCGTATTGCATTGTAAGCATTGTACTGGACGAGCTTTGGATGCGATTTCTTACTATAGGAGATCCTCTTCTTCGCTATTCTATGCGGCTAAAGTGGAGGCTCTTCCATCGTTGGTGTAGGGATCATTATGTTCATATTGTTGATCCCTCCATACTACTCATTGCAATTTTTCAGTATACTTGTTTCACAAGATCTACTGCAGCCTGTTATTAATAAGGTTATAGGTTTATGTTGCCTCATACCTATGCACTCTAGGATAGTTTACAATTGAGTCTTATGTCTCTTTATCTAAGTCAGTTAGTAACTTTTTGATAAATAGACTTAGAATCTTTAGTTTAAATTCTTATATGGATTTTAACTTCGGTTCTTATTTAGCTAAGTAATCATTTGAGCCTCTGGAAACAGTAGTTTTCAAATTCTGACCTTTTAGACAGTAATTCTGTTGGTTTCTCTTTTACTGTAGAGTCAGTGAGTTTCATGCACTATCGATGGATGATTTTCACTTTCGTAGTTTCGGAATCACTATTCCGTTACTATTTAGGTTGGATTTTTGCATAAGAGTTAGGCTCCTAATATCCGGAACCTATTGTTATTAAGGTCCTTCCGTCTTCGTACGAGCATAGGCCTTTACTCTTTCCGGGTAGAGTTTATGTATTTATAAACAGATATCTGTTTATTATTATGGGCGTAAGCTTCTTGTCTTTGATGCCTAGTAGAAGGACGTTACGCTCCATTCTATTGTTAATGGATTCTATTAACTATCGGTACTGCTTATGGTATATCATTGACTTAGCAGTTGTGCTTAAGATTTCGGCTCATGAAGTAAGAGTTCTTCTACATCTTGGGCTTACATTAATAGTGTCGCTATTATAGATTTTTGAAGGCTGCTCATTGCGCTCAGCCATCCACATTCATGAATTTTTATCTCAGAAATATCGAGTCCATTTCTGGAGGCCTCTATTGTTAGGTCTATTATCTACTGCTCAGAATGTCATTCACTTAACAGTTGCTACTATAGCTAGGAAGGCTGTCTGTTTCGGCAGTGTCTCCGTTCTGCTGCCCTCTTCGCTCTGGGCTATTTGACCCAGGGCAAGAAAAAGGGGGGGGGGGGAGGGTGTTCCCTTGGGTCACCTGTTTTACTATGAAAACAAGGGGATACCTCCTCCGGAGTTAGTTATTCTGAGCTGTTATTGGGATGGTTGTTTAGTGAGAAGTTTAGGTTTTTAAAATTCATTCAAGTCTTAGTTTTTAAAGTATAGCTTTTGATTATTGCATATGTCAACGGACATGATTATGCAATCCTCAGACACTTTTAGGAGTATAAGAGTCTCTATTCTCTAGACTTACTTTATTATTGGCTTACTTTAAAAAAATTATTAGTATAAGGATTATATTGGATTTTAATAGAGTACATGGATGTATGAAGCTCAATTTTGGAAGGTGTTGTATCTTTCTAATTTATCATAAATAAGAAAGATACATGTAAGGCCTATTACTTCTTTTTCCCTACAGGGGATGACTCTATTTTATATTATTGAGCGTATTCCATTTTGCTCCATGTCCTTGGCCCTCCAGCCTTTTTACTATTCAGCTATGTCTGGGTCATTGGTACAGTATAAAAATGTTAAAAAATGTATAGTAATTTCTATATTTTTCATACTTACCAATGACCCAGACGGGGATGGCCCTCCCAGGAGTTGGGAACTCTTGCCTCCCCGCTGAGTATATAGCGCTTACCAGGCACTGGTTTTTAGAATGATTAATGGCGCCAATTTCGGAACGTCCTTGACACTGCGCATGCGCAGTAGAGGCGAAGTGTGGAGGGCCTTTCAGGACATGTTTTCTTTGGTTTTAGATGCAAATTTTGGGGATTGGGGGCAAAATTTGTGTTTGGCCCTATATTTTAAGAGTTAGCACCAGCTATGTCTGGGTCATTGGTAAGTATAAAAAATATAGAAATTACTATAAATTTTTTAACTTTCCTCTGAATTCAATATAGATGCACATGTGCTCTTACTGAGAGGGTGTGGTAGATTTTAATTTTCACTTAAGGTCTCACTTCCTATTAAAAAGGTCATACATATCAGGTGTTAGTGGATATCCTTGGGCAAATGGCTATTTTGGACTACAGCTTTATTTTGTAATGGTGTGCATTAATTAAATAAGGCTCATTAATGATGATTTGAAAATATGTTGATGGATTTGATTCGAACTGTGTACTGTCAAGTGCATTTCAGTTGGAGATCAAGGTGACATGATTGTTTAATGAATAACTGAGTCTTGTTTGTGTGCTGACATTTTGCAGGTGATAAACGGGACAATTTTGGTGTAAATCTGCTTTGAGAAGGCCCTTTGAAAGAAGGGATACGAAGCCCATATATTTTTGCTTTGTCAGAATATTCATCTTATGTTGTAAAATCATCAGTGGTGAAATGAAGAATTCCTATGTATTATATCATAGTTTTATCAATCTTGATGCATGGAAATAGTTGGAAATCTATCCCCAAAATGGCTCAATTTTGACCCATTTTACGAGCAATCAACTGTGTAATTCAGCTGACTGTATTTGAGTGATATTGTAAAATTTTGATAGTGTGCTGTTTTCTCCAGGAAAGGCCACTCTGATACCTTTCAGAAACTGTATACATTGTGACGATTGTAAATAGGGGAGGTAATTTAAATGCATTGTATCCTGTGCCGTGTTAATAAGAAGTAGTGCATTTCTTGAAAAACTGATGTATTCAACCAGAAAACAGTTACTGCAATGAGACCTTAAGTAGAAAACAGTGTTTGCTTTCGTTGCAACTGCTGGCCTCTAATCCCCATAACAAGCGACAGTATAAGTGGGAATATGTATAACTTGCAGGATAACTAAAATAAATATTAAAACCATGTTTTTCCTTTTTCAGTGGTAGTGGTACCTTGTAGAGATAAAATTTCCAGGAAAGTTCCCCTCTTGAGGTATTTGTAAAGTTATGGTATTATCAAGAGAATTAGGTGGGTTAATTTTTATTTTACATACATTTGTTTGACAGTGTTAACTGGTATAACTATATGGAGAACTTTTTCAAAGAGCATTCCAGGAAATTGTGTCAAGAGTCTGATCTTGTTAGATGAGATAATTTGGGACTGAATATTCTTAATGTTACATTTGTACAGCTTCTTTCAAATGGCATATAATTCATATGACAGCCTCAATGCTTAGGCCAGGAACTCATATGGATCTATTCTTAACCCTTCAGGAAGCACAATTCTTGTGGTGCAGGAAAATGTCATTGCAACAAATTCAGAGAAATCTTCCTTCTATTATTTATTTACTTATTGGAGCTAAACAACACCTTTGACAGCCAGGATCACCTTGCGTCAGGCATTTATATGGGTGGGGAAGACAGACTACATGGAGAGAACCACCAAGCAACAAAAAATAACTGGTATAATTAAATGGAGAACTTTTTCAAAGAGTATTCCAGGAAGTTGTGTTGAGAGTCTGATCTTGTTAGTTGAGATAATTTGGGACTGAATATTCTTAATCGTTACATTTGTACAGCTTCTTTCAAATGGCATATAATTCATATGACAGCCTCATTGCTTAGGTCAGGAACTCATATGGATCTATTCTTAACCCTTCGGAAGCACAATTCTTGTGGTGCAGGAAAATGTCATTGCAAGAAATTCAGAGGAATTTTCCTTCTATTATTTATTTACTTATTGGAGCTTAACAACACCTTTGACAGCCAGGATCACCTTGTGTCAAGTATTTATATGGGTGGGGAAGACAGACTACATGGAGAGAACCACCAAGCAACAACAAATAACTGCCTGATTCTCCAATGTACTAACTCCACACAAGCAGTGTTAGCACTCATCGAAGACAAGAGCACCATCAACATGCAATACACCTTGGTACACAGTGTCACTTTGCTCCCACGTGGGAAATTGAGATGATGTGCGTTACCCAAGGACATAGCACAGTTACCTCAGGTCTAATCCTTATGCTTTGAAGTCTGAATCCAGAACCAATGAGCCACCATGCTCCCTCTCTTTTCCCTTTGATAACATTATATTATCATTGATAGAATTGGCCAAAATTGCTTGGCCAAATGAAGAAAGTGGGAGGTGGATAGGGGGAGGGGGTTCGGGGTGGAGTTGAGTGGCAGTAAAATATGTATTTCTGATGGAGTATGTAGTTTCCAAATGCATGTGATTTCTGTTTGGTGTTTTTTGCACATTTAATCAGTTAATGTGTAATTAATAACCGTTCGCTTAACCTGATCTTTCCCAATATTCCAACACAACTGCAATGAGAATTATTGTCACCTATGGCAAATGCATTGTGTCCTTGGGTAAGACACATAAAGGAATGCAATTGCCCCTTGGTCATGGTGGCATTGTCTACTGTGGAGAAGATGGTGAACTTATCTTCAACCAATGCTAATGCTGCTTGTGTGGAGTTGGTATGTTGGAGAGCCTGACAGTTGCTTGCCACTGCTCGATGGATGTCCCTGGGTTCTCCAGCTTTTGCCAACTGTAAATCTGACAGACGGGACCCTGGCTGTCGAAAGTCTCATTAAACCCCATAAATAATTAAATAAATAAATAAATGAGAGTTTTTGTCCTTTGTGATGCAACTGTGCATCCATCTAAGTTGAAGACTCTCCCCACAGCTACCCCAGGAAGTGAAGCAGTGCCTATTCACTGTGGTAAATTGGCTCTGTTTTAGTGGGAAAATAGGACCCAGTCACCACTACTTGGGGCGGGGAGTGTAAACCCTCTCTAAAATGGGCAACATGGCTTATTAAAGCTCCCCCCTGGTCTTGAGTTAATACTCATGTTGTGATCATGATTAGCCATTTTCCAAAAACATGTTACTTTAAACACCAATAAATAAAAAAATAAATGGCACTAAGTTAATAATTTTTTGTAGGTATCATACATTATTTTCCTCTGAATTAAATATAGATGCACATGTGCTCTTACTGAGAGGGTGTGGTAGATTTTAATTTTCACTTAAGGTCGCATTTCCTCTTAAAAAGGTCATACATATCAGGTGTTAGCGGATATCCTCGGCCAAATGGCTATTTTGGACTACAGCTTTATTTTGTAATTGTGTGCATTAATTAAATAAGGCTCATTAATGATGATTTGAAAATATGTTGATGGATTTGATTCGAACTGTGTACTGTCAAGTGCATTTCAGTTGGAGATCAAGGTGACATGATTGTTTAATGAATAACTGAGTCTTGTTTGTGTGCTGACATTTTGCAGGTGATAAATGGGACAATTTTGGTGTAAATCTGCTTTGAGAAAGCCCTTTGAAAGAAGGGATACGAAGCCCATATATTTTTGCTGTGTCAGAATATTCATCTCATGTTGTAAAATCATCAGTGGTGAAATAAAGAATTCCTATGTATTATATCATAGTTTTATCAATCTTGATGCATGGAAATAGTTGGAAATCTATCCCCAAAATGACTCAATTTTGACCCATTTTACGAGCAATCAACTGTGTAATTCAGCTGACTGTATTTGAGTGATATTGTAAAATTTTGATAGTGTGCTGTTTTGTCCAGGAAAGGCCACTCTGAGGCCTTTCAGAAACTGTATACATTGTGACGATTGTAAATAGGGGAGGTAATTTAAATGCATTATATCCTGTGCCGTGTTAATAAGAAGTAGTGCATTTCTTGAAAAACTGATGTATTCAACCAAAAAACAGTTGCTGCAATGAGACCTTGAGTAGAAAACAGTGTTTGCTTTCGTTGCCTGGCCTCTAATCCCCATAACAAGCGACAGTATAAGTGGGAATATGTAGTAACTTGCACGATAACTAAAATAAATATTAAAAACATATTTTTCCTTTTTCAGTGGTAGTGGTACCTTGTAGAGATAAAATTTCCAGGAAAGTTCCCCTCTTGAGGTATTTATGTCAAGTTATGGTATTATCAAGAGAATTAGGTGGGTTAATTTTTATTTTACATAGATTTGTTTGACAGTGTTAACTGGTATAATTAAATGGAGAACTTTTTCAAAGAGCATTCCAGGAAGTTGTCTTGAGAGTCTGATCTTGTTAGTTGAGATAATTTGGGACTGAATATTCTTAATCGTTACATTTGTACAGCTTCTTTCAAATGGCATATAATTCATATGACAGCCTCATTGCTTAGGTCAGGAACTCATATGGATCTATTCCTAACCCTTCAGGAAGCACAATTCTTGTGGTGCAGGAAAATGCCATTGCAAGAAATTCAGAGAAATCTTCCTTCTATTATTTATTTATTTATTGGAGCTTAACAACACCTTTGACAGCCATGATCACCTTGTGTCGGGCATTTATATGGGTGGGGAAGACAGACTACATGGAGAGAGCCACCAAGCAACCACAAATAACTGCCAGATTCTCCAATGCACTAACTCCACACAAGCAGGGTTAGCACTGATCGAAGACAAGAGCACCATCAACATGCAATACACCTTGGTACACAGTGTCACTTTGCTCCCACGTGGGAAATTGGGGTGATGTGCCTTACCCAAGGACACAGCACAGTTACCTCAGGTCTGATCCTTATGCTTTGAAGTCTGAATCCAGAACCAATGAGCCACCATGCTCCCTCTCTTTTCCCTATGATAACATTATATTATCATTGATAGAATTGGCCAAAATTGCTTGGCCAACTGAGGAAAGTGGGAGGTGGATAGGGGAGGGGGTTCGTGGTGGGGGTGGGTGGCGGTAAAATATGTATTTCTGATGGAGTATGTAGTTTACAAATGCATGTGATTTCTGTTGTTTGGTGTTTTTTGCAGATTTAATCAGTTAATGTGTAATTAATAACCATTCGCTTAACCTGATCTTTCCCAATATTCCAACACAACTGCAATGAGAGTTATTATCACCTATGGCAAATGCATTGTGTCCTTGGGCAAGACACATAAAGGGTCGCAGTTGCCCCTTGGTAACGGTGGAATTGTCTACTGTAGAGAAGATGGTGAACTTATCTTCAACCAATGCTAATGCTGCTTGTGTGGAGTTGGTATGTTGGAGAGCCTGACAGTTGCTTGCCACTGCTCGATGGATGTCCCTGGGTACTCCAGCTTTTCCCACCTGTAAATCTGACAGACGGGACCCTGGCTGTCGAAAGTCTCATTAAACCCCATAAACAATTAAATTAATAAATAAATAAATGAGAGTTTTTTGTCCTTGGTGATGCAACTGTGCATCCATCTAAGTTGAAGACTCTCCCCACAGCTACCCCAGGAAGTGAAGCAGTGCCTATTCACTGTGGTAAATTGGCTCTGTTTTACTGGTAAAATAGGACCCAGTCGCCACTGCTTGGGGCGGGGAGTGTAAACCCTCTCTAAAATGGGCAACATGGCTTATTAATGCTCTCCCCTGGTCTTGAGTTCATACTCATGTTGTGGTCATGATTACCCATTGTGCAAAAATATCTGACTTTAAACACCAATAAATAAAAAAAATAAATGGCACTAAGTTAATAATTTTTTCTATGTATCATACATTATTTTCCTCTGAATTAAATATAGATGCACATGTGCTCTTTCTGAGAGGGTGTGGTAGATTTATATTTTCACTTAAGGTCTCATTTCCTATTAAAAAGGTCATACATATCACAGGTTAGCGGATATCCTTGGCCAAATGGCTATTTTGGACTACAGCTTTATTTTGTAATGGTGTGCATTAATTAAATGAGGCTCATTAATGATGATTTGAAAATATGTTGATGGATTTGATTTGAATTGTGTACTGTGAAGTGCATTTCTGTTGGAGATCAAGGTGACATAATTGTTTAATGAATAACTGAGTCTTGTTTGTGTGCTGACATTTTGCAGGTGATAAATGGGACAATTTTGGTGTAAATCTGCTTTGAGAAAGCCCTTTGAAAGAAGGGATACGAAGCCCATATATTTTTGCTTTGTTAGAATATTCATCTTATGTTGTAAAATCATCAGTGGTGAATTAAAGAATTCCTATGTATTATATCATAGTTTTATCAATCTTGATGCATGGAAATAGTTGGAAATCTATCCCCAAAATGTCGCAATTTTGACCCATTTTATGAGCAATCAACTGTGTAATTCAGCTGACTGTATTTGAGTGATATTGTAAAATTTTGATAGTGTGCTGTTTTCTCCAGGAAAGGTCACTCTGAGACCTTTCAGAAACTGTATACATTGTGACGATTGTAAATAGGGGAGGTAATTTAAATGCATTATATCCTGTGCCGTGTTAATAAGAAGTAGTGCATTTCTTGAAAAACTGATGTATTCATCTAAAAAACAGTTACTGCAATGAGACCTTAAGTAGAAAACAGTGTTTGCTTTCATTGCAACTTCTGGCCTCTAATCTTCATAACAAGCGACAGTATAAGTGCGAATATGTAACTTACAGGATGACTATAATAAATATTAAAAACATGTTTTTCCTTTTTCAGTGGTAGTGGTACCTTGTAGAGATACAATTTCCAGGAAAGTTCCCCTCTTGAGGTATTTATGTCAAGTTAAGGTATTATCAAGAGAATTAGGTGGGTTAATTTTCATTTTACATACATTTGTTTGACAATGTTAACTGGTATAGTTATATGGAGAACTTTTTCAAAGAGCATTCCAGGAAATTGTGTCAAGAGTCTGATCTTGTTAGTTGAGATAATTTGGGACTGAATATTCTTAATCGTTACAGTTGTACAGCGTCTTTCAAATGGCATATAATTCATGACAGCCTCATTGCTTAGGTGAGGAACTCATATGGATCTATAATTAACCCTTCAGGAAGCACAATTCTTGTGGTGCAGGAAAATGTCATTGCAAGAAATTCATAGAAATCTTCCTTCTATTATTTATTTATTTATTGGAGCTTAACAACACCTTTGCCAGCCAGGATCACCTTTTGTCAGACATATATATGGGCGGGGAAGACAGACTACATGGAGAGAACCACCAAGCAACAACAAATAACTGTCAGATTCTCCAATGTACTAACTCCACACAAGCAGGGTTAGCACTGATCGAAGACAAGAGCACCATCAACATGCAATACACCTTGGTACACAGTGTCACTTTGCTCCCACGTGGGAAATTGGGATGATGTGCCTTACCCAAGGACACAGCACAGTTACCTCAGGTCTAATCCTTATGCTTTGAAGTCTGAATCCAGAACCAATGAGCCACCATTCTCCCTCTCTTTTCCCTATGATAACATTATATTATCATTGATAGAGTTGGCCTAAGTTGCTTGACCAAATGAGGAAAGTGGGAGGAGGTAGATAGGGATGGGTGTTAAGGGTGGGAGTGGGGGTGGGTGGCGTTAAAATAAGTATTTCTGATGGAGTATGTAGTTTACAAATGCATGTGATTTCTGTTGTTTGGTTTTTTCTGCACATTTAATCCGTTAATGTGTAATTAATAACCTTTGGCTTAACCTGATCTTTCCCAATATTCCAACACAACTGCAATGAGAGTTATTGTCACCTATGGCAACTGCATTGTGCCCTTGTGCAAGACACATAAAGGACTGCAATTGCCCCTTGGTCACGGTGGCATTGTCTACTGTAGAGTTGATGGTGCACTTATCTTCAACCAATGCTAATGCTGCTTGTGTGGAGTTGGTATGTTGGAGAACCTGACAGTAGATTGCCACTGCTCGATGGTTGTCCCTGGGTACTCCAGCTTTTGCCACCTGTAAATCTGACAGGATGGGACCCTGGCTTTCGAAGGTCTCATTAAACTCCATAAATAAATAAATGAGAGTTTTTGTCCTTGGTGATGCAACTGTGCATCCATCTAAGTTGAACACTCTCCCCATAGCAACCCCAGGAAGTGAAGCAGTGCCTATTCACTGTGGTAAATTGGCTCTGTTTTACTGGTAAAATAGGACCCAGTCACCACTGCTTGGGGGTGCAAACCCGCTCTAAAATGGACAACATGGCTTATTAATGCTCTCCCCTGGTCTTGAGTTCATACTCATGTTGTGGTCATAATTAGCCTTTGTGCAAAAATATGTCACTTTAAACACCAATAAATAAAAAAATAAATGGCACTAAGTTAATAATTTTTTGTATGTATCATACATTATTTTCCTTAGAATTAAATATAGATGCACATGTGCTCTTACTGAGAGGGTGTGGTAGATTTTAATTTTCACTTAAGGTCTCATTTCCTATTAAAAAGGTCATACATATCAGAGGTTAGGGGATATCCTCGGCCAAATGGTTTTTTTGGACTACAGCTTTATATTTTTATGCTGTACCAATGACCCAGACATAGCTGGTGCTAATTCTCAAAAATCTAGGGCCAAACACAAATTTTGCCCCCCAATCCCCAAAATTTGCATCCAAAACCAAAAATAACATGTCCTAAATGGTCCTCCATACTTTTCCTCCACTGCGCATGCGCAGTGTCAAGGAGGTCTCGAAATTGGCACCAATTATCATTCTTTGTTTGGCCCTTCATCAGTTCACATCTGACTGATATATGTGCTTATAAATCTCAGTTTAAATGATGCCAGACACATAAATATTAGAAAAATGGTGGATCTAAAGAGTAAATAGAAGGAGGAGAGGAAAAATTAGTGGCAGGAAATAATCAGGGCTGTAACTTAAATTTTTTTATCAAATTATGTTATGTTCCCTAATTTCAAGGCATGGGCCTGTTGTTGTCATTTTTGCTATAAACTTACACTGCTTGATCAGTGTTTCCTCTCTGCCTTTCCTTTAGTCCCCCCTTTCTATTCTCCCATGCTTTTGGCATATTTTCTGTAATATTATTACTAAAATTTCTTGGGAGTTTTAGCTTGGTAACAGAATGAATTCTGTTTTTTTCCCCATGTTTACGTCCTCACCCATGGGTGTTTAGGCGTTGTGTTCTGCATCTACCATCTGATGTTCTGCAGTTTCTTCCCTGGAAGTCTCTGTTTTGCATCAGATAGTGTTTTAATTGGTAACTGATTTCGGGCCATGTTTATCAGTGCCTGGAGTCATGTTTCCGGTTTTTATACACTTCTTGTTTACATTGACAACGGTTTCTGTTGAGAGTGATTTCTTGTCTTTGTATTAGTTTAATCATAACAAGATACATTATTATTAAATGTAAGTGTTGCATTAATTTTTTTTAAATATTTTAAAACATTTTGTCCACACTTAGGCTTTTTTGGGATCCATTGGGGCTCAATGTTACTTCAGAAACTTGGGCTTTTCTGAAAAAATATTTTTTCCAAAAATTTTTTTGATTTCATTTATTTTTTCTATATGTTAATGGATCATGTTATTATGTACCTTTGTTTTGAGGGGTTGGTGCGAGTACTAGGACTGTTTGTGTTCTTTTCACAATGAAAGGATATTGTTCAAATTGTAATAAGAGGAAATCTTCCTCTGACTTTCATAATCATTGTATTAATTATAGTCAGTGTACTCGCACTAACTCCTGCTCAGTGTGTGTCAATTGGGATGACAAACATTGTAAACGTGTGTCACGGTATGTTGTTAGCGGGGATAAGGCCATGCCAGTCCTTTCTCCGCAGGGTCGCTCTAGTTTTTCAATCTCTTTTTCAGAGGAACAAGAACAGGGTGATGTTTCCGTGATGTCTTCCAAAAGTGTGCCTCCGTCATCACAGTTAAATGAAGAGCTAGCGGCAAAAGTGCTCATGGAAATACGTCAATTGCCTAAGAGGTCCCTAGTAGGATCAACGGCATTGGCGTCCGCTAGCTCGCCTGGTGTAGCGACCATTCATCGAATGGCTCGGCAGCCGGGTTCGTCCGTTGCGGTCCAGGAAGGAGATTTGGGTGATGCGAGCACTATAATAAGACAAAGTGCACACCCAGTGACGACGGATCAGAGGATGGAACGGAGGAAGCCTATTAGTCTGGTTCCTAGCTCGTCCAGGTCCATCCGGGCTGCGAGCGAGAGAGGTCCCTCTCTTGTACAACAACATCTGGGACCAGATGTTGTGGTACATAACGCTTTGCATTCGGAACATACGTCCGCCACTCGGGACGCTCCGTTATATAAACAGTCCGGAGAGACTGTCAATATGGCTTCCTCATCCTCACGGCAGCGCGCACAACCGCACCTTGGCTACGTGACCACGGATATCCAGCCAGCTTCGCCGATCAGGGATTCCATGGCGACCAGGTCACGCCATCCAGTAGCCAGGGACACGAGGCCTGTAGACTCCGGACATTCCCATAAAAGAAATATGCAGGAGTCAACGTCCAGGGAGCTTCCAGCGGTAAAGCAACGTAAGGCCGCTGCTCCACAGGCCTCAGTGACGGACGTGCTATCACAAATAGCACAACTTATCGCAGCATCCCAGCAGACAACAGAATCTCTGTCGGATCAGGAATTATCCGACAACGCTGGGTCGGTACGCTCCGCTGAAGCATCAGGTACGGACGACCGAGAACTTCAAATGGTCCGACAGGATGGCGAAAGGGATTCAGAGGAGCTGGAGTTTTCCCTTTCGGAACAACATAAAGCTGCCATAGATTTTATCCGGCATTATCTTCCAGGGGTTGTTCCGTCGGACCAGAATGCTGCGATGCCAGATAAGAGACTGATAGCGTCACTGGACACAGAATTTTTTGATCGGTTTAGGGACATCGTCCCTGAGTTCCCGACACAGTCCAATAATGTCACAAGAACATTTGAACTATTGAATGACACTATATATAAGCTTGCTACCAAAACGAGCAAGTATGGTTTCTTGTCCGCAAATGCTCTACATCTGCCTTTCATCAATTCAAGGAATAAATTTGAAATGGCAGGACAGGGCATACCGAGAGTTCCTCTGCGTCTAGACGACCAGGCTGAAGACTTAGAATTGTCTATTCCGTCGTCTATGTCAATTCCAACCACGACGTTGGAAACGACAATAATGTCTAATAGAGTTAACTTGGACGCTTTATCATACGCAGATCACCTTACTAAAGCGTTATCATTACGTCTTCAAGGGAAAGAATTCCAGGATATACAATCCTCCTTAAGAGTTCTTTCGAGGGCCATAGCTTATTCCACGTATAACTCCGCCCTTTCAGTGGCAAACCTGGAGTTGGTTAGACGTGACGCGGCCCTAGCCACATCCAGGCACGTGGATAGTAAGGTCTCCGGAGAGCTTCTCTTCGACGGCAAGCTTTCAGCAATCTATGATAAGATAACTAAGAAAGCTTCGGATTCTCTGCTATTCAAATCCACTTCCAAAAAGTCGGATTTAGCAGATAAGAGTAAGACAGGCACTTCTGGGACAAGTACGCCAAAGAGAAGTTCCTATAGAGTTTCTTATACGTCCTCTAGGTCTTTTTCTAGAGACCGTCAAGGCAGCGACTCACGTACGGGACGTTATTCTGGCCGAGACAACCGGTCAGACGTCCCTAGGTCGACGGGACGAGGTGCGGGTCGTGGAGGACGTAGTTTCTCCTTCCGCAAGCCTCGCAGGTCCAGGAGGTGATCGTATGAACCTCTATCGTGTTCCGGTAGGCGGAAGATTGTCGAGTTTTATAAACAATTGGGCGTCAATTACGGACGACCCCTGGGTTCGACGGGTAATTTCGGAAGGACTAGGAATATCCTTCAAACGAAAGCCTCCATTAACTCGAAGTCCAAAATGGACTCAGCTTCCGTCAAATCCGCAGAAAAGAGACGCTCTTTTATCAGAAGTACAGTCTCTTCTGGAGAAGAACGGGTAGAGGTTGTAGAAGACCAGGAATCACCGGGTTTCTACAGCCATCTGTTTCTGGTTCCGAAACCAGACGGCTCGTTCCATCCAGTCATAGATCTGAGCTGGATAAACAAGCTGATCGTCGCTCCGAAGTTCTATATGGAGACAATTCGATCAGTCAGAGCGAGTATTCGGGTGAATGACTATGCTACAAGCATAGATCTCAAGGATGCGTACTTTCACGTCATGGTACATCCGACATTCAGAAAGTATCTACGCTTCGCAGTCCTAGGAGTTGTATATCAGTTCCGAGCGATGTGCTTCGGTTTGAACCTAGCACCCTGGGCTTTCACTCGAATAATGAACTCGGTAATGATGCATTTCCGAGCTCATTCATCTGCGGTAACGTCGACCTACCTGGACGACATTCTTCAGAGGTACGGCAACGAGTTAAAGCTTCAGAACGATGTGCAGAATCTGCTTTTATTACTCCGACGTCTCGGTTTTATAATAAACGAGGAGAAGTCTGATCTGGTGCCGTCCAAGTCATTCACCCACTTGGGAATGAGCTTCGAGACGCACAACAATCTCGTTCATCTGCCGTTAACCAGAGCGAAATTAATCAGTTGTTACGCTCGCTATTGTCTTCACTCAGACAAAGTCACAGCTAGAGAATTCATGAGACTCATAGGTCTGTGTGGAGCTGCTGCAGATCTCATTCCGATGGGGCGGTTATGCACTCGTCCTCTCCAAATTTTCTTTACTCAGAATTGGAGAGTAAAGATTCATTCGCTCGATATAGACGTTCTCTTGTCAAATCAAGTGAAACAAGAGATTCAGACTTGGGCAAACAATCAGTGGTTGACTCCGGGAGTTCCGCTGCAGTTGCCGGATCCGAGTTTTACTATTATGACGGATGCCAGTCAAACAGGTTGGGGTGCAACATTGATCCCAACGGATTCGAAGTGCCAGGGTCTTTGGAATCCGCAGTTTCTAGGCAAGCACATAAACATCAAAGAAATGATGTCAATTTGGCTTGCACTATGTCATTGGATGAACATATTCAGAAAGCACATGTCCAAATCCTGTCCGACAATACGACAGTAGTAGTGTATATTCGGAACGAGGGAGGCACTCATTCCATTCCATTATTCAATTTAACAGAAAGAATCCTTCTGTTTGTACTAGAACACCAAGTTCTACTTTTTGTCCGTCATATTCCGGGTCGTCTGAATGTATTAGCAGACTCCCTTTCACGGAAGGGTCGCTTGTTGCCGTCAGAATGGACTCTCAACAAACAGGTATTCAATCAGATTTGCTACCAATGGGAACGGCCAATGATAGACTTATTTGCGACACATCTCAACAATCAGTTGCAGATGTATGTGTCTCCATGTCCGGATCCTCGAGCATATGCAGTAGACGCTCTATCAATCTCGTGGGACGGAATGATAGGATATGCGTATCCTCCAGCGCCGTTGATTCAGCAGATATTGCTAAAGATAAAACAATCTCAACGCAAAATTCTGTTGGTAGCATCTCTGTCTCCACAGAGACCGTGGATAAATCTACTCAGGTGTCTGCTGTGGGACATACCGCGGAAGCTTCCTCCACGAGAGGATCTTCTTTCGCAGGGGAAATCGCGTCAACTACATCACAATCCGCAAGGTCTCAACCTTCACGTATTTCCGTTGTGCGGTCCTTCTTGCACGGCAAGCATTTTACAGGACGAGCAGTGGATGCAATTTCTAACAGTAGGAGGACCTCCTCTTCGCTAAACTATGCGGCTAAGTGGAAGGTCTTTTGTCGTTGGTGTAGGGATTATTCTGTTGATATTTTTGATCCCTCCATTCCAGACATTGCAAACTTTCTAGTATACTTGTTTGATGAGATCAAACTGCAGTCTGTTACTATTAAAGGTTATAGGTCTATGTTATCTGATACCTATGCACACCATGATAGTTTACAAATTGGATCTAATGTCTCTTTTTCTAAATTAGTTAGAAACTTTTCGATAAATAGACCTAGAACCCTTAGATTAATTCCTAAATTGAATTTAGCTTGGGTTCTTCTTAAACTAAAAAACCATTTGAGCCTCTTGAGACAGTGGACTTCAAATTCTTATCTTATAAGACAGCATTTCTCTTAGCTTTCTCTTCTGCTAGAAGAGTCAGTGAGCTTCATGCACTATCGGTGGACGATTCTCACTATCGTAGTGTCAGGAACACTATTACCTTTACTACTAATGTTGGATTTTTGGCTAAGAATCAGGCTCCTAATAAATATCCGAAACCTATTGTTATTAAGGCCCTTCCGTCTTCAGACGTGCGTAGGCCTTTACTCTGTCTGGTTAGAGCTTTACGTATTTATAAACGAAGATCTCAGTTTATCAGAAAGGGACGAAAACGCTTCTTTCTGTCTCTGATACCTAATAGAAAGGACATTATGGTCCATTCTATTGCCTGATGGATTCAATTAACTATCCGTACTGCTTATGATAATCTATCTTCAACTCAGCTGTCTGTGCTTGAGATTTCGGCTCATGAAGTAAGAGCTCTTTCTACATCTTGGGCTTACGCAAATAGTGTTGCTATTACAGATTTAATGAAGGCTGCATATTGGTCTCAGCCATCCACATTCACAAATTTTTATCTCAGAAATATTGAGTCCATTTCTGGAGACCTGCATTTTTTTAAGTCCGTTATCTGTTGCTCAGAATGTCGTCCACTAAACAGTTGCAACTATAGTTATGCAGGCTTTCTGTTCCGGCAGTGACTCTGTCCTGCTGCCCTCTTCGCTCTGGGCTATTTGAACCAGGGCAAGGGGAAGGTGGGTGGGGGGAGGGTGTTCCCTTAGGTCACCTGCTTTATAGTGAAAAGCAAGGGGATACCTCCTCCGGAGTCAGTAATTCTGAGTCGGTACCGGGATGGTTTTAAAGTGTAAAGCTAATGTTTAAATTCATTCTTGTCATATTTTTAAAGTGTAGCTCGATGTGAAGCATTTGTATATGTCACGTGTCAAACGGGAGTTAATATACAATCTTCGGACACTTTTAATGAGTATAAAGAGTCTCAATTCTCTGGACTTACTTTATTTATTGGCTTACTTTAAAAATAATTAGTATAAAGGGTTATACTGGATGTTAATAGAGAACATGGATGTTATTATGCTCAATTATGGAAGGTGTTGTGTCTTTATAATTTGTCATAAATAAGAAAGATACATGTAAAGCCTAATCCTCCTTTACTCCTCGAGGGGATAACTCTATTATATATAGTTGAGCTTATTGGATTTTCCTCTATGTCCTAGGCTCTCCAGCCTTTTTCTATTCAGCTATGTCTGGGTCATTGGTACAGTATAAAAATGTTAAAAAATTTATAGTAATTTATATATTTTTTATACTTACCAATGACCCAGATGGGGATGGCCCTCCCAGGAGTTGGGAACTCGTACCTCCCCGCTGAGTACATAGCGCTGACCAGGCACTGCTTGTAAGAATGATAATTGGTGCCAATTTCGAGACCACCTTGACACTGTGCATGCGCAGTGGAGGAAAAGTATGGAGGACCATTTAGGACATGTTATTTTCGGTTTTGGATGCAAATTTTGGGGATTGGGGGGCAAAATTTGTGTTTGGCCCTAGATTTTTGAGAATTAGCACCAGCTATGTCTGGGTCATTGATAAGTATAAAAAATATATACTTTTTTTTAACTTTTCTAATGGTGTGCATTAATTAAATAAGGCTCATTAATGATTATTTCGAAAATATGTTGATGGATTTGATTCGAATTGTGTACTGTCAAGTGCATTTCAGTTGGAGATCAAGGTGACATGATTGTTTAATGAATAACTGAGTCTTGTTTGTGTGCTGACATTTTGCAGGTGATAAATGGGACAATTTTTGTGTAAATCTGCTTTGAGAAAGCCTTTTTAAAGAAGGGATACGAAGCCCATATATTTTTGCTTTGTCAGAATGTTCATCTTATATGTTGTAAAATCATGAGTGGTGAAATAAAGAATTCGTATATATTATATCATATTTTTATCGATCTTGATGCTTGGAAATACTTGGAAATTTATCCCCAAAATGACACAATTTTGACCCATTTTACGAGCAATCAACTGTGTAATTCAGCTAAATGTATTTGAGTGATGTTGTAAAATTTTGATAGTGTGCTGTTTTCCCCAGGAAAGGCCACTCTGAGACGTTTCAGAAACTGTATACATTGTGACGATTGTAAATAGGGGAGGTAATTTAAATGCATTATATCCTGTGCCATGTCAATAAGAAGTTGTGCATTTCTTGAAAAACCGATGTATTCGCCAAAAGAACAGTTTCTGCAATGAGACCTTAAGTAGAAAACAGTGTTTGCTTTGTTGCAACTTCTGGCCTCCAATCTCCATAACAAGCGACTTTATATATATATATATATATATATATATATATATATATATATATATATATATATATATATATAAATTAATAAATAAATAAATGAGAGTTTTTGTCCTTGGTGATGCAACTGTGCATCCATATAAGTTGAAGACTCTCCCCACAGCAACCCCAGGAAGTGAAGCAGTGCCTATTCACTGTGGTAAATTGGCTCTGTTTTTCTGGTAAAATAGGACCCAGTCACCACTGCTTGGGGGGGAGGGGGGGGGGGTGCAAACCCTCTCTAAAATTAGCAACCTGGCTTATTAATGCTCACCCCTGGTCTTAAATTCATATACTTATATCACATGTTAACCCTTTACCCAACACAGCTTTTTAAGTTTTAAAACATAAACTTGATTTGATAGTTTTTTAAAAATAAGCAGTATTTACCAAAAACCCTTGCAAATATGGATGTCATTGGAACCGGCTCATTGTGCCGGTTCCAATTCAACCACATTGTACATTTTTATTGACAAAATGTCAGGTCATGTTAGCCTTGTATTGGTTAATTTGCTTCTGCTTTTTTAGGTAAAGGGGTACACTTCTGCAACAGTCTGTTGTATTCAATTTTCAGTAGTTCGAAATCAGTAATTTCTGCAGGACTTTCCAGTTTTTTTCAGAGTTTAAGATTTCAGGCTACACAAACAGCACAGTGAGCACCCTCGTGATTTGAGGGCAACAAATAGGGTACAACAAGCCTCATTGAAATTTACCTTGTTAGTTGAATTGACTTTTAAATGTATGTGGTGGATGAAGTGATTTTGTGTGTAACGATTGATGTGAATCAGTTGTTTTAAACTACAGTACATGGAAAGTGCATTATCACTAAATCACCTGCAGAGTGGAGATTCCACCCAAGCAAAAATTGCACATTTGTTGCAAAGCATAACAATCACCAGCAAAGTTCCAGCCAATGGACCTCCGGGTTATACCCGGAGATCCATTGGCTGAAACATTGCTTGTGTTTTTTGTCCACATGTCCAGAATGTGAAAGTGATACTTTGGGTAATAACTCCACTCCCTGGGTGATTTACTTACAATCCACTCTCCATGTACTGTACACCTTATAATCTAAATTACCTGGAATTATTTGCGTCATACACGGTCAGATCTACAAAATCAACAGCTTTCAGTTTCATGTTTGGAATATGATGGCTTAAAATTTTCTAAAAATTCATCAGTATCTTCATTTGAATGTTCCCAAATGATAAAAATGTCATCTAAATATATGAGAGAATGGTTTGCACATTTGCTTGAAGCTTATTCCTCCCATTCCACTACAGAAATGCTTGCAAAAAGTAGAATCTTTTTACCATAGGATATTTGTAAATAATTTTCTCCACTGAACTGAGTCATATATATATATTTTTTATTTTTTTGCAACAGAAAGAAATATTCTTCAATTGTTAGAAGCAATTAAAGAGAGTGTGAGAAACAAAACCCAGCTCATACAATTATTGTTGAGCAATGGTGGTAATTCCAGACAGGAGGCTGCGGCTTTACCAGAGTATGTGTCTTTCCCAATGAAGACATTTGAGGAGTTGAACATGTTGGAAAATGAATTGGAGGATGGAGGTGAAAGACAACTGGTAAGTATCAGAGATATATAGATAACTTCAAATCATTTCAACGATCTCATTTTTTAGACAATAGACAGAAATGAGCCTTCCAGCACACTTGTAATTGACCCTGAGTACGATGCTGTCATCGAAAAGCACATGTCGGTAAAAGTTTATTTCGTTTAAACTAAAATGATTTGCAATACTTCTATTGACTTGTAACCAATCCTAAAAGCTCCTGTATGCGAAAAAGGTCATGTAATTATTTTTTAATCATTTGCCCCCGCCTCTGCATTTGATTGGTTGAAAGCATACAGCGTGAAAGTTGTCAAAATCGTATAAACCAAATCACGTCATGATTTGGAATGTTTACACCTTCGCACACATCTGATCCAACTTTGAAGACTCTGGAAGCCCCGCCCACTCAACTCAAATTGTCACCATGAGGGCGTGACGGCAGACTGATAGATGGATAACAAGCTTGAATATGATAATTTCTCGGGAACAATTGAATTTAATAAAATATACCGAAGTGGGAGACAAATAAAAAGATCATACATCCAAACGTCATTTTGGGGGAACTTGTGCTGCATAGAATATATAGCCTTCTATGCAGCACAAGTCTTATTTGGCAAATTTTTATCAAAGTTACTTACTGCATGTCGATGGTGCACATGTCTTCAACCACTGTCACCCTGCTTGAGTGGAGCTTGAACAGAGTTAGAATGTCGATGCTCAGTGGTTCTCCGGCTTCCTCCACCTGTAAAACTGTCACATCACGATTAGCCATTTTACATAAGTATATGACCTTAAACACCAATAAATAAATAATTAATCAATATAATTCAGGATTTCATGATCTTGTGATTTTGTGCCATGACCATGCCATCTTTAGGAGGTCCTGCTGACAATAGACGACAAAACTCATGGGCAGGGATTTCTAGTCATGTCTTCGCTGCATTAATTGGCAGCCAGGACTTGACTAGAAATCACTGTTAAGCAATGGACATGTACAGGGTGTAGTCTAGTGGGAATTGAGGATGGTTGTCCAGTCCATTGAGGGTTAACAAAACTTTGTTAGAATGTTGAGGAACTGACAGTTGCTCGTCAATGCTCTGTGGTTCTCTCTGGATACTCTGGCTTCCTCCACCCGTAAAACCATCATGGTCATGATTAGCTGTTGTGCATAAGTATGTAACCTTAAATATCAATAAATAAATAAATCAATCAAAGTTACTAGTCTTTATTAGCTTAGAATTCTGTTCATTCTATCAGCAGTGAGTTGTTTATGCTCAATAACTTTCAACGGACTTAATATATATCAGGCCTTTAAATTCATTTATTTTGGGCACACCCTTTTGCCCTAATTTGGGCACATTAAAACCAGAAATAATAGCCTTATCCTGTTATATTTATTACCAAGCCTTTCTTTGTGTTTCTCTGATCATATTATGAGGAAATTATTCTCAAATGTTGAACAGTCACAGAGACTTCATATATTTTTCTTGATGTCTTAAATGCTTATCTAATTTGGGCACCTCCGTAAACGGTCTGAAATTGGGGTAATCTAAACGCCTGTACATATATCTGTTAAGATTTTTGAAAATAAACTAAATTTAATATTTATTTGGAAAATTATATCACTAATGTTGATAATATCAAACAAATATGGATGTAATAGGAACCAGCTCATTGAGCCTGTACCTATGACATCCATATCTGTATTGTTATATCGAGAAAGTTACATGGTATTTTTGGCTGTTTTAACCTTATTATGGCCAATTTCCTGACTGGTTTTAGATGGTACATACTTAATGGGCTATATAATGGCCATTTGGGACAACATCTGCATAATTCTGGTCGTTATAAACTACACTTAGTTGAAACTAATATTCATTTCATTTAATTTGTAGATGCAGTCTGAAAAAATCCTCTCACATCCAGCAGCCAGAATCTTGATATTGAAACCGTGATTAAAAACTGGCTGTGATATACAAAAGATAAAGATGGCGAGAGGAAGAAAAAATCTTTGGAAAAAAAGTTTGGGTGTGGCAGTTCCTGTGCCAGAACACTAAACGTTAATAATATATCAGTTTTTTCAACAGGCAAGGGAACTTGACATAATACAATACAGTGAAGCCCTCTAAATTGGATATCTCTTTACTGAATAACCCTGTTAATTGAATATAATTTCCAAACACAAAACCATTTACCATACCTCCAGTACAAATTTGACCTGTTAATTGAATAGAGGTTATAGAGTAAACTCCTATTAATTAAATAAAAAATCTTGTAACCTGCCAAGAAATTACCTCTACTCTCCCCAGTTTTCCTTTATTTATAGACCTATTTGGCCTCAGTACATCCAGTGCAGTCATTTAATCTATTATATCTTGTTTGACAGAGCTCATGGAGCTCTGTCAAACAAGATATAATAGAATAAATGCTAAGTTTATCTCTAGAAAGTGACACAATCCCTGTTAATTGAATACTGCTGTTAATTGAATAATTTTCATTGGCAAAGTGGCTATTCAGTTAACAGGGTTCCACTGTAGTAACAATACCATTGAAAATAGGTTGCAGTATTAACTCGGTAACATTTTAACAGCATTTGCTCTTCATTGACAGCATGAGCCCATGGCATCCTTTCTTGGAAAGCTCTCTCAAAGAAAGAATGCCTGGTGCCCCTGTCCTATCATTGAAGGACAAATGCTGATAAACTTTTGTAGAATTTATTCTACAACTTATTATCAATGGTACTCTTCAAGTTAAATATCATGTCACATATAGAGGATATGGAATGAGTGTTTTTTCTCATATAATATTTATGAAATGAGTCTAAGAATTTTCCGTTTTGGCGAGCCCAAACAGAAAATTCGGACCAGTTTCATAAATATTAAAGGAGAAAAACACTCATTTCATATTCTATTTATCATATGACACACACACACACACACACGCACAAATTAGCCATTTAGTATGACTTTTTAACCCATCACCTAACTTGAGTTGCAGACGGCACTTGGAAAAAACATCCTCGTGTAACTAAATATTTTCATTTTTTGCTTCCAAAACATAGGTTATGCCATCTCATTGGAACGAGCTCGTCGAGCTCATTCCAATGAGGGGTCATAACCTATGTTTTGGAAGCAAAAAGTGAAAATATAAAAAAAAATGAATGGCATTTTTCTTGTAGGTAAAAGATTAATACAATGTAACCCACCCTAAATAGGACAGATAATGTAAATTCTCCCTACTGAAATTTTGCAAATATGACTCAGTTGTATTTTGTTTAGCCAATCAAATTGCCCAGTTTTGAAATTGACCAATGAAAGCTCCCAATTCTAATTATGCAAATTATGAAAATGTGGCCCAGTTGTATTTTGTTCAGCCAATCAAATTGTCTAGTTTTGAAATTGACCAATGAAATTGACGGAAGGCTTTATTGATCACTGATCAATATGAAAACAAAATATCAAATGTTTAAAGTGAACAAAACGGACGAGTTATATGATAAAAATAATTATTTTGAGACTTTGAAGTTTTAAATTAAAACCCTACAGATATTGATGTTATTGGAACTAGTTGATTGAGTTGGTTCGATTGAGTTCAATAATTGTTTGGTTTCATTGGGAAAGTGTAAATTTTACACAGTATATGTTAAATATTTTATAACTGTATAAAAAATTGTTAGTAAACCACAGTTACTGGAAGTTGTGAATACAACCACTTTATTCACTGATAACAATGAAAGCACCACGTCAGTCCTGACCCCGTGTTACACATACAGTAGTCTATATAATAATAGACAAGTAATGAAAGCTTTTTGGCCCTGACCGATACCCCCTTCCCAGTTCATTTGTGAATTCGTTCATTGAACAAAGATTCATCAACACAGTTTTCTTGTACAGCTATCCACAAAGAATTTAACTTCATGTTTATCATAAATTAATAATCAAATCATCATACTACGGCTTCTTTATTTGATAAAAAAAACTCTCCGTTCGACTTTTTTGCCCGCGACTCGACGCCATTAGAACAACGATGATGGCGTGACATTTCGTTGCTAGGCTGTACAAAAGTTAACCCGGAAGCGAAACTACGCACTGCGTTGTTCTTGTGCTGCAGACGACAGAACAGAAGAATAATGGATGTAAGCTATAATGTAAGAGTCTTCAAAACAATTGTTGCACCCCTGTCCTCGAGTTCTATTTATTGTCAAGGCTCAACCAACTTGTCCGAACTTTAATAAAAAAAAACCTGGTGGTTAATTTAAGACAGCGCTACCTTGTTGTCAGAAGTTGAAAATGCAGGAAGCTTTGAAAGGAATATGTGTTGGGGGCGGAAAGGGTATTAGATCTTGGCTATGGGCCTATATGACAGACAGGGAGGGGTCAGAGTGATCTCATGGCCTGTATAAAAAGGAAATTCTATTGCATCTCTTTTTTACAATGCCAGCTAGGAATCGTGACATTGACAACATTTAAATTTAATGCTGAACAACCTTAATCATAATAGTGTATTAGGCCCACTAGCCTGCATGTTGTCTGAAACGTGGCTGGGGGGGGGGGGGGGGGGGGTGAATGGGTTGGGAGCGGCGAGGCTTGTTGTAGGCCTAGGCACATATTATTCAGACGAAGCACTTGACCGATTAAGATATCTCGGGGTCTCGACAAACAATCTTTCCCGGAGACATTTCTTTTTAAAAAAAGAAAAACCTTTCTAGAAAACCCACTGCGAGCATTTGTGCGTGCGTTTGGGAGTCGGTGGGGAGGCAAGGGCAGTGATGCTTTTGGGGGAACGCCGTTCCCCTTGACCCCTTCTACTTGCTGCTGCAAACGTTCTTCCTCCTCAATTGCCAAACTTGAACTGGCTACATCAAAAATTACCTGTTACTTGCATGAGGAGTGAAACGTAAAATTAGAAGCTGGTGAATGGGAGGGGTGGGGGAGGGGGCTTGTAGGCGCAGACTTTCAGATGCGGCGCTTGGTGGATGAAGATCAACAGCCCTTTGCCTTATTAACGGCCCTCGACTCTCGGGCCGGTAATAAACCCTCGGGCTTTTATTCATTCCTCTCGGGCCGGTAATAAACCGCAAGGCCCTCCAAACTCATGGTATTGTTATATTATTGGAAGATATCTTCAGAATCTGTAGTTTATGTTAACTTGGCTGCTCGCAGTTACTGGCTTTCTTGCCTCTAGATTCACGGATAAGCCTATTGTGATTTTTTCCCAATTAAAACAAAAATTATGCACATCTGGCCAAACCATGGTCGGCCTGGGGATTTCGAGACGTCTGCCCGCGGGAACCCAGGGAAGTAAAGCCGTGCCTGTTCACTGCGGTAAACAGGATCTGTTTTACTGGTAAAATAGGACCCAGTCACCAATTCAGGAGGTGTAACCCTCTCTAAAATGGTTAACATGGCTTATTAACGCTCACCCCCGGTGTTGAGTTGATATTCATGTTGTGGGAATGATTAGCCATTGTTAAAAAATATGTGACCTTAAACACCAATCAATAAATAAATTGTCTAGACCCCCCCCCCCCCCCCACAATAAATTGTCTAGACCCCCCCCCCCCGGGTGGGGGTCATACGCCTACATCGGGGGAATGTTGGGCGCCATCCCTAGATTGCGGCGCATTTCCAAAGTCAAATAACCTGAGAGAACGAAATAAGCAACACTAATGAGGTGTATAAATGGGGGTAGGCCTAGACTTTATTTATTTAATTTTTTCCTTTGAACTAACCGTAACATTAGCTGCACATTTTCCGCACACGCAGATAGTGCTGCCAACATGTCCAGCTTCTAAGTACTTCCATTTTCTTATCATAAATAGCATAAAACATACGACTGCAGTCTAAAAATTCACCGACTATCACTGCAAAGCAGATGACAAGAACTTGATCCGTTTCAGTATTCCGCAATCATTTTTAGACGGTATTTTTAGACACTAGAAACGTTACGTCATCATTGTTGTTCTAATGGTGTCGAGTCGCGGGCAAAAAAGTTTTTTTTTATCAAATAAAGAAGCCGTAGTATGATGATTTGATTATTAATGTATGATAAACATGAAGTTAAATTCCTTGTGGATAGCTGTACAAGAAAACTGTGTTGATGAATCTTTGTTCAATGAGCGAATTCACAAATGAACTGGGAAGGGGGTATCGGTCAGGGCAAAAAAGCTTTCATTACTTGTCTATTATTATATAGACTACTGTATGTGTAACACGGGGTCAGGACTGACGTGGTGCTTTCATTGTTATCAGTAAAAAAAGTGGTTGTATCCACAACTTCCAGTAACTGTGAGTAAACCTTCACTATTTTTCTACCCCTAATAGGGAGGTATCTTAAATCTGGGTTGCCTGTAAGTCTGTCTGTCCAGCTTTATTTGTCCATCCAAAGCCATAACTCTATAATGCTTTGGTGGATTTCCATGAAACTTTACACAAGGATAAAGGCCAATAGAAGGTATTTCACACAGCAACACCATATTTGAGTGACAAAGGTCAAAGTCATGGGAAATGGAAAACTTAATTCTCTCACAGACTGTATTTGTCTGTCCAGAGCCATAATTCTATAATGCTTGTCTGACAAAGTTGTCGTCTGCTTACACACTTTTGTCTATTACACTCCCTGTATGCAGGATTTCATTGTTTAAAAGGTTAATCTATATCACTTAATCCTTTATCGCAGAAAGGGTTTTTTGTTTTTAAAAATAACTAAATTCCACTCATGGGGGGAAAAATTTTATCTCTATTTTCCAACAAAAACCATTCAGATATCGTTGTCAAAAGAACTTGCACATTACAGTACAAGTCAAAATAAGTTGTAACATAACTGCAATAAACTAAGTATACTGCTGCGTGTGCACTGATAAGATCAGAATCTGACATCATTTTCTGGAAAGCTCTCTGTGAGAGCTTTCCAGAAAATGATCTTAGTTTCTGGTCTTATCAGTGTTGGAAGAGATAGATGCATAGTTTACAGTGGTTATCCTACAATTTTATTTTGACTTGTACTGTATGCCAATTCAAGTGACATCCAAATGTAATGTGTACAAACCTGAAAATAAGCAATCTATCATCTGCAGAATGATGTCCTCCGAGGGTGAATTTGATGATGCTATCCCAAACAGTGGGCCAATTTATCCTCTGGGTACCTCTTTCTGTTTAGGTTTCAGACCTTGATTCAGATTGAGGCTCACAAAGGGTAAATTTAGTAATGCTACCCTGCTATGCAGGGTAGCATCACTAAATTCACCCTCTGGGGACCTCATTCTGCAGATGAGAGTGCGCTTATTTTCGGGCTTGAATGTGTATTGTTCTGTTGAGAAAGTTCCAACATATAATTGACTGTATTGACCTTATGGAAATAAGATCAGTACAGCCTTTGGGTGCTATGTTAAATTCGAAACCTTATGGACTATAGTGAGCACCAAATTCAACACAAAACTTCTCATTCCAGTATTATAGGCCATTGGCCATAGTTCAAGGGTATCCGTGACCGGACCGTCACTGTTAGTCTTGTTGAAATTAGCTCATATATATATACTTTCAATGAATTTTACCCCCTGTCTGGAACGACGTTGTGTCCTTGGGCATGGCACTTTGTCCCGGTTGCCTACATGGAGGCACGATGGCACCATTTACTAAGGCGTACTGCATGTCAATGGTGCACATGTCTTCAACTGCTGTAACCCTGCTTAAGTGGAGCTTGAACTGAGTTAGAATGTTGAGGAGCTGACTGTTGTTTGTTGATGCTCAGTGGTTCTCTCTGGTTACTCTGGCTTCCTCCACTCATAAAACAGTCATGGTCATGATTAGCCATTGTGCATAAGTATATGACCTTAAACACCAATAAATAAATTAATAAATAAATAAATTTTACCTGAAATTGTAACAGATATAACAGGAAAAAGAGCAGAATATTCTTGGAAAAGTGCAAATAAAATCAAAATGAAGTGTCAGTGACACTAGCTTGGTAAGTTATAAGTGAAATGACCAAATTGAAGATCATTGGTTTAAATGTTATTTGGTGAAACTTCAGCATAACAGCATTGTGTGTGCACAATGTCAGAGCAATCCATGAATTATTAAATGTAAACTGTAAGCCTGAATAAAGGAAGAATCTTGATACACAAAAATGCAGTAAGTTTAAAGGTCATTGTAAATGGCAACTTTTTTCACAGAAATGAATGCTCATCGATAGCTTTTATCAAGAGGTCTCGCCTAATGAGCATACTAAGTTAAAAAAAACAGTCCTATGATAAATGTGCCCTGTATGCCATATCAATGAAACAAATAAGCATACAGTAAAACCTGTCTTGTGAGACCACTGTCGTGAGAGACTACCTGTCTTGAGAGACCACTGTGGCCATGTACCAATTGGTTTCACTCTATAATGGACCTGTTTTGAGAGACCACCTGTCTTGAGAGACCACAAAACTGTGGCAAAAACTTAGTTTTTCACCTGTTTTGAGAGACCGAAAAAACAATTTTGGGCAGTTTCAGAGGATTAAAATCAATAAACAGGTTGAGGGTTAGATTTTTTTTGGTGGTCTGAATTTGTTATTCAAATTTGTTTTATTAAAGATTATTGGACAGTGCATGTTGGCACTCTCCAATAATTTGTAATAAAACAAATTTATACAGACAAAATATTTGTGTTTGACTGAAGAGGAAACATGAGCAAGGAAAAAGATGGTTTTTGTTCTGGTACCCTCGTAACTCAGCCAGTTAAGATCAATGCAGTGTGCACAGAAATCAATAGTTCAAAAATGTAACCAGGACATCGTCCCAACAGCGAAGTTTCTCAGTTTATGTACTTTTATCTTTAATTTATTAAACAATGCCTTTGTACTTGTATTTAAACTGAATTAAAATAAAACAATAATAAAAAAGTTTTAAAAAAATCAGTTCTCTATTTCTGCAACAAATATTCTCTGGTTGGTCATTAACTGACTAGCAAAAATGTCAAACCTGTAATGAGAGACCATCTGTCTTGAGAGACCACTTTTGCTCGGCAAAAGGGGTGGTCTCTCAAGACAGGTTCTACTGTACCAAGTTTCAAAACAACTTGATAATGAATGCACCCTCCGAGGCATGCCAAAGGAAGATCTTAATGCACTAAGTCTGAAGGTCATTGCTGGCAGCATTGTTTTTTTCTCTTTTTTTTCTGGAAATTTATAAATATGCCCTGTAGAGAATGCAAAAGGGATAAGTTGCTGCTCAAATGCACTAAGTTCAAAGACTGGCACCCACGACAATAATTTTTTATGGAAATGAAAGAAAATCTATAGCTCCCATCTAGTGGTCACACACGCATACCAAGATAAAAAATGTGCCCTGTAGGGCATGCCAGAAGAATATATTGATGCCTGGCTAAATTTAGTTCTAATGTTGTTGCCAAGTTAATGACAACAGCAACATTTTTTGATGGAAATGGATGAAAATCGATAGCTCCCATCTAGAGGTCACCCTAAATAAGCTGACCAATTAATAGGTTCCAATAATATCTATATTTGTATGGTTCCAGATAGTAAAATATCCTTACTTAATCTGCTGAACCCAAGCAGTTTGAATCTTTCTCAGTAATGCAATAAATATGGATGTCAGTGAAACCAATTAAACTAATAAAAATCATATATAATTGGCTTCAGCAAGCATATCTTAAGCAGTACAAATAATATCAGCATAAAAAAATTTCAACATTACATACAAACATTTAGCATTAACAATAAAACATATTAGAAATCATAAAACAATATATATTTCCAAATAAAAAGTATAAAAAACCTTCAAATTGTAACACAAAAAATGCTCCGACGTGAGAAGATTCGGCCTTCTAATTTTGCCGAAGTGAGAATATTCAGCCTTTTTGGGGGCAGATTCTTCCTGGCTGAATCTTCTTGGCTGAATATTCTTGGAATAATCTTCCCACGGTCAAATCTTCCTATACCTGCAACTAAACTAAGTTCAAAGGTCATTGCCAGTGGCAACATTTTTGGACAGAAATGGAAGAAAATTGATAGCTCCCATCTGAGGTCAACCCAAACAAGCACACCAAGTATCAAAGCGATCTGATCATAAATGTGCCCTGCAGGGTATGCAAAAGGGAAATATTGATGCATACCTGCTCTAAGTTCATTGAAGGTCGTTGCCAGTGTCAACATTTTCTGGCGGAAATGGAAGAAAATCAATAGTTCCCACCTAGAGGTCACCCCAAACCAGCATACCAAGTTTCAAAGTGATCTGATCATAAATATGCCCTAATTATATTCAATTAAAAAGGTTATTCAGTTTAGAGACATCCAATTAAGTGGGCTCCACTGTATCAGTCTTTCACCATTACTAGTTATCAATTTTCAAAGATACAGTGGAACCCTGTTAATTGAATAGCCACTTTGCCAATAAAAATCATTCAAGTAACAGGAGTATTCAATTAACAGGGATTGTGTCACTTTCCTCTATTCTAGAGATAAACCTAGCATTTCTTCTATTATACCTTGTTTGACAGAGCTCCATGAGCTCTGTCAAACAAGATATAATAGAGTAAACGCCTGCATTGGATATACTGAGGCCAAATAGGCCTATAAACAATGAAAAACTGGGGAGAGTCAGGGTAATTTCTCGACAGGTTTCAAGAATTTTTATTCAATTAACTGGTAAAGTGCTGAGTTTTTTCTGACAACAAATCAAAGCTCATCATATACTGCTCTGTTTCATTTAATTGGATAGTGCCTTATAGGCACTATCCAATTAAATGTCAGAGAGCAAGGTATTGTATAAAAAATCTGATTCATATCAGGGACAATAAAGGCTTCCTCAGGCAGAATGTAGCTACAGACAGTTATTGCCTGTCACTTTTAGTAAAGCCCAAAATAGGGCTTCCAGCACTCTACCAGTTAACAGGAGTTTACTCTTTTACCTATATTCAGTTGAAAGGTCAAATTTGTTCTGGAGGTATGGTAAATGATTTTGTGTTGGGAAATTATATTATATATATATTTTTTTTTTTCGAGTTATTTTTGGACTTATTGGAATATTATTTAGACATGTTGGTGGTGGGGATGATGGGTGGGATTAGCCCTCACATGCCACAGCACTTTTTAAGGGAGCCGTAGGAGATGTGGAGACCAATAACCTCTGGCATTCCACAAGGATCTATTCTAGGTTCACTGTTATTTTTAATATATATTAGTGACATAACTGAAAATCTACTGAGAAGTATATGGATATTCACAGCGATGTGAAGTTAGTTACTTATTCCCTGTTTGACATTTTTTATTCCATCAAAACAGGAAAAATGGCACCTGCTGTAGGGTGGCACAGATGAAGAAGAGTTGATTGACATGTTGCCCATCCCCATATGACCCCTAATGGGACAACCAAGGCCCTAAAAGTGATAACCTCCCAGACAACCTTCTCGATGGGCAAATCTGATCAAATAAAAGGTGTTGTAGGGTAGCACAAATGAAGACGAGTTGACTGACATGTTGCCTGTCCGCATAAGGCCTCTCTTTATGGGGCAACCAAGGCCCTAAAAGTGACAACCTCCCAGAAAACCGAGATGGGCAAATCTGATCAAATAAAAGGTGCTGTAAGGTAGTACAAATGAGGGCGAGTTGATTGACATGTTGCCTGTCCGCATAAAGCCTCTCTTTATGGGGCAACCAAGGACCTAAAAGTGACAACCTCCCAGAAAACAGAGATGGGCAAATCTATCAAATATAAGGTGCTGTAGGGTGGCACAAATAAAGACGAGTTGATGACATGTTGCCTGTCCGCATAAGGCTTCTCTTTATGGGGCAACCAAGGCCCTAAAAGTGACAACCTCCCAGAAAACCCTCTAGATGGATAAATCTGATCAAATAAAAGGTGCTGTAGGGTAGTACAAATGAGGGCGAGTTGATTGACATGTTGCCCATCCCCATATGACCCCTCTTTATGGGGCAACCAAGGCCCTAAAAGTGACAGCCTCCCAGAAAACCTAGATGGGCACATCTGATCAAATAAAAGGTGCTGTAGGGTGGCACAAATGAAGACGAGTTGATTGACATGTTGCCCATCCCCATATGACTCCTCTTTATGGGGCAACCAAGGCCCAAAAAGTGACAGCCTCCCAGAAAACCTTCTAGATGGGCAAATCTGATCAAATAAAAGGTGCTGTAGGGTGGCACAAATGAAGACGAGTTGATTGACATGTTGCCCATCCCCATATGACCCCTCTTTATGGGGCAACCATGGCCTTAAAAGTGACAACCTCAGAAAACCTACCAGATGGGCAAATCTGATGAAATAAAAGGTGCTGTAGGGTGGCACAAATGAAGACGAGTTGATTGACATGTTGCCAGTCTGCATAAGCCCTCTCTTTATGGGGCAACCAAGGCCCTAAATGTGGCAAACTCCCAGAATACCTTCTAGATGGGCAAATCTGATCAAATAAAAGATGCTGTAAGGTGGCACAAATGAAGAAAAGTTGATTGACATGTTGCCCGTCCACATAAGGCCTCTCTTTATGGGCAACCAAGGCCCTAAAAGTGACAACCTCCCAGAAAACCTAGATGGGCAAATCTGATCAAATAAAAGGTGCTGTAGGGTGGCACAAATGAAGACGAGTTGATTGACATGTTACCAGTCCCCATATGACCCCTCTTTATGGGGCAACCAAAGCCCTAAAAGTGACAACCTCCCAGAAAACCTACTAGATGGGCAAATCTGATCAAGTCATAGGTGCTGTAGGGTGCCACAAATGAAGATGAGTTGATTGCCATGTTGCCTGTCTGCATAAGGCCTCTCTTTATGGGGCAACCAAGGCCCTAAAAGTGACAACCTCCCAGAAAACCTTCTAAATGGGCAAATCTGATCAAATAAAAGGTGCTGTAGGGTGGCACAAATGAAGACGAATTGATTGACATGTTGCCCATCCTCATATGACCCCTCTTTATGGGGCAACCAAGGCCCTAAATGTGACAAACTCCCAGAATACATTCTAGATGGGCAAATCTGATCAAATAAAAGGTGCTGTAGGCTGTCACAAATGAAGGCGAGTTGATTGACATGTTGCCCATCTGCATAAAGGCTTCCCTTTATGGGCAACCAAGGCCCTAAAAGTGACAACCTCCCAGAAAACCTTCTAGATGGGCAAATCTGATCAAATAAAATGTGCTGTAGGGTGGCACAAATGAAGACAAGTTGATTGACATGTTACCAGTCCCCATATGACCCTTCTTTATGGGGCAACCAAAGCCCTAAAAGTGACAACCTCCCAGAAAACCTACTGGATGGGCAAATCTGATCAAGCCATAGGTGCTGTATGGTGGCACAAATGAAGACGAATTGATTGACATGTTACCAGTCTGCATAAGGCCTCTCTTTATGGGGCAGCCAAGGCCCTAAATGTGACAACCTCCCGGAAAACCTTCTAGATGGGCAAATCTGATCAAATAAAAGGTGCTTCATGGTGGCACAAATGAAGACAAGTTGATTGACATGTTGCCCGTCTGCATAAGGCCTCTCTTTATGGGGCAACAAAGGCCCTAAAAGTGACAACCTCCCAGAAAACCTTCTAGATGGGCAAATCTGATCAAATAGAAGGTGCTGTAGGGTGGAACAAATGAAGACGAGTTGATTGACTTGTGGCCCGTCTGCATAAGGCTTCTCTTCATGGGGCAGCCAAGGCCCTAAAAGTGACAACCTCCCAGAAAACCTTCTAGATGGGCAAATCTGATCAAATAAAAGGTGCTGTAGGGTGGCATAAGTGAAGACGAGTTTATTGACATGTTGCCCGTCCGCATAAGTCCCCTCTTGATGGGGCAACCAAGGCTCTAAAAGTAACAACCTCCCAGAAAACCTCCCAGATGGGCAAATCTGATCGCATAAAAGGTGCTGCAGGGTGGCACAAATGAAGACGAGTTGATTGACATATTGCCCAGTTCCATATGACCCCTCTTTATGGAGCAACCAAGGACTAAAAGTGACAGTCTCCGAGAAATCCTTCTAGATGGGCAGATCTGATCAAATGAAAGGTGCTGTTGGGTGGCACAAATGAAGACGAGTTGATTGACATATTGCCCATTCCCATATGACCCCTCTTTATGAAGCCACCAAGGACTAAAAGTGAGAATCTCTGAGAAATCCTTCTAGATGGATAAATCTGATCAAATAAAAGGTGCTGTAGGTTGACTCGAGTTTAAAGCGAGTTTATTGTCGATATTAACACAAATTTATCCGCGAGATTATCGCGACTTTATCCGCTTTTTTAGCGAGAGTTAATTCACCAGGTTGACGCGAGTTTGTCGCGAATTTATCCGTGAGGTTAGCGTGAGTTCTATGCGAGTTTATCCGTGAGGTTAACACAATGTTAACGCGAGTTTGACAGGAGTTTATCAGCAAGGTTGACGTGAGATTAACACTAGTTGACCCGCGAGGATAACAGATGTTAATCTGCATGGAGTTTGACACGAGTTTACCCACGAGTTTAACGCGAGTTGTACGCGAGTTTAACACAAGGTTAACATGAATTTGACAGGAGTTTATCCGCTAGGCTATCGCGAGTTTGGCACAAGGTTTTCCATGAGGTTAACGTGAGTTTAACTGCGAGGTTAACGTGAGTTTATCTGCAAAGTAAACGTGAGTTTATATGTGAGCTTAATGCGAGTTTAACGTGCATTTTACACAAGTTGATCCACAAGGTTGACGCAAGATTAACGCTCGTGTTAATCTCGTGTTAACCTTGCGGATAAACTCGTGTTAAACACGTGCTAACCTCATGGATACTCTCGCCTTAACCTTGCGTCAACCTCGCACTAAAAATGCGAATAAACTCCCATTAAACTTGAATTCACCTTCCAGATGAACTCGCGTTAATCTCGAGTTAATCCTACTTTAAACTCGCGTAAACCTAGCATATAAACTCTTGTTAATCTTGCGATTAAACTCGCGTTAGTGTCACACATAAACCCACACTAACCCCGTGGATGAAAATGCGCTAAATACGCCATTTAACTCGCATTAATCTTGCATTAACCCCAGGGCTAAACGCGCGTTAACCTCTCGGATTAAGTAGCGTTAAACGTGCATTAAATTCGCCTTAACATCGGGGATAAATTCGCGTTAAACTCGCGGGTAAAAACACGTTAACATCGCGGATTAACTCACTTTAAAGTTGCGTTACACCCATGTGTTAACCTCGCGGATAAACTTGCGTTAACCTCGCAGATGAACGTGCATTAACCTCCCAGATTAATTCCCGTTAAACTCGAGTTGACCTTGATTTACATTCAGTTAAACCTAGCGGTTAGACTCCCCTTAATCTCGCGGATAAACTCGCGATAAGCTCGCATTAGGGTCGTGCATAAACTCGTGCTCACCTCGTTAACCATGCGAATTAACTCAAGTTAATCTCGTGTTAACCACGATGATAAACTCGTGTAAAACACACGTTGTTTTTGTGTTAACCTCAAGGATTAACTCGCGGATAAACTCGCGATAATAACACATATAAACTCACGATAACCTGGTGCATAAATTTGTGTTAACATCGCCGATAAACTCGAGTTGAACTCAAGTTAACTTCGCAGATAAACTAGCATTAATGTCGTGCATAAATTCGTAACAAACTCACGTTAACCTCGTGGATAAATGCACATGAAACTCACGCTAATAACGTGAATAAACCAGCGATAACCTTTCGCACAAACTCGCATTAATATCACGGATAAAGTTGCGTTAATCTGCCGAAAAAAAATCGCATTAACGTCGCGCATAAACTCTCGCTGACGGCGCCGATAAACACAAGTTAACCTCGCAGATTAACTCGCGTAAAGCTCGCATTAAACTCGCTGATAAACTTGTGTTAAACTCATGGATGAACACGCGCCAAATCGCATTAACTTCGCACATAAACACCCGCTAAACTGGAGTTAACCTTGTGGATAAATTCGTAGTTACCTCACGAATAAACTCACGTTAATCTCGCATTGACATCACAGATATACTCTTGCCAAACTCGCGATAACCTAGCGGTTGAACTCTCCTCATACTCGTGTTTAACTCGCGCTGACAAACCGGGTAAATTCACGGTAACCTCACAGTAAACTCGCCTTAACATCGTCGATAAACTCGTGTTAAACTCAAGTTAACCTCGTGGATAAACTTGTGTCTAACTCGCGTTAACCTTGCGGATAAACTAGCGTTAAACACGCGTTAACCTCACAGATAATCTTGCGATAACTTCGCGTTAACCTCGCGGATTAACTGTCTCTAACAACACTGTCTCTATAAACACGTAATAACCTTGTGGACAAATTTGCTTTAAACTCATGTTAACCTTGTGTCTAACTGGCGCTAACAACGTGCATAAACGCGCATAAACTCGTGATAACCTCGCATTAACATCGCTGATAAACTCGAGTTAAGCTCATGTCAACCTCGCGGATAAACTCGTGTTCACCTCACGGATAAACTACCGCCAAACTCGTGGGCGACCATGCATTAAATTCACGTTAAACTTGAGTTAACCTCGCGTTTTACTCACACTAACAACGTGGATAAACTCGTAGAAACCTTGCACATAACCTCGCGTTAACATCGCCAAAAAACGCGCGTTAAACATGAGGTAACCTCGTGGATAAACTCATGATAACCTGGCGTATGAACTCGTGCCAAACTCGCATTATCTTCGCAGATAAACTTGTGATAACCTCGTGTTAACATCGCTGATAAACTCGCGTTAAAACTCATGTCAATCTCGCGCATATATTAATATTAATGCGGGTTTGTGCGAAAGGTTATCGTGGGTTTATTCGCGTTATTAGCACAAGTTTGACGTGTATTTATCCACAAGGTTAACGCGAGTTTAGCGCGAATTTATGCACTATGTTAACGCGAGTTTATCTGCGAAGTTAACACAAATTTGTGCGCGAGGTTATCATTTGTTTATATGTGTTGTTATCGCAAGTTTCTCCGCTTGTTAATCCTCGAGGTTAACGCAAAAATAACATGTGTTTGTTCGCGAGTTTTACACGAGTTTATCGTCGTGGTTAATGCGAGATTAGAGTTAATTCGCGTGGTTAACGAGGTGAGCACGAGTTTATGCGTGACCCTAATGCGAGCTTATCGTGAGTTTATCAGCAAGATTAAGGGGTGTCTAATACTTCGTTAAACTGAATGTAAATCAAGGTCAACTCGAGTTTAACAGGAATTTATCCATGAGATTAACGTGAGTGTAACGCAACTTTAAAGTGAGTTCATCCGCGATGTTAATGCGTTTTTACCCGCGAGTTTAACACGAATTTATCCCTGATGTTAAGGCAAATTTAACGCATGTTTAACGCTACTTAATCCGCGAGGTCAACATGCGTTTATCCCTGAGGTTAATGCAAGATTAATGCAAGCTAAATGGCGTGGTTAGCGCGTGTTCATCCACAGGATTAGCTTGGGTTTATGTGCGATGCTAATGCGAATTTCATCACAAGATTAACACGAGTTTATCCACTAGGTTTACGCGTGTTTAAAGTGAGGTTAACTCTAGTTTAACGCGAGTTCATCCGGGAGGTGAATTCGAGTTTAATGGGAGTTTATTCGCGTTCTTAGTGCGAGGTTGATGCGAGGTTAATGTGAGAGTATCCATGAGGTTAGCACATTTTAACACAAGTTTATCTGCAAGGTTAATGCGAGATTAACACGAGCGTTAATCTTGCGTCAATCTTGTGGATCAACTTGCGTAAAATGTGCGTTAAACTCGCATTAACCTTGCATAAACCTTGCATATAAACTCGCGTTTACTTTGCGGATAAACTCCCGTTAACCTCATGGTTAAACTCGCGTTAACCTCGCAGAAAACCTCGCACCAAACTCACGATTGCCTTGCGGATAAACTTCTGTCAAATTCATGTTAACCTTGTGTTGAACTCGCGTACAACTCGCGTTGAACTCGTGGGTAAACTCGTGTCAAGCTCCCGTTAACCTTGCAGATTAACATCCGTTATCCTCACGGGTCAACTAGCGTTAATCTCACGTCAACCTCGCTGATAAACTCTAAACTTTATTTGATCAGATTTGTCCATCTAGAAAGGATTTCTCGTAGGTTGTCACTTTTAGGACCTTGGTTGCTCCATAAAGAGGGGTCATATGGGAACAGGCAATATATCAATCAACTCATTTTCATTTGTGCCACCTTACAGCACCTTTTATTTGATCAGATCTGCCCATCTAGAAGGTTTTCTGGGAGGTTGTCACTTTTAGGGCGTTGGTCGCCCCATAAAGAGGGGACTTGTGTGGATGCGCAACATGTCAATCAACTCATCTTCATTTAATTTTAATTTTGTTTGGATGAATGAGTTGTTACAGAGTTACTTCCCTCGAACCTAATCATTTGATGAATCTAACCTGTATCATGACTCCTGAGGACCTCATAATAAACCTCCACCTATGGATGTGGTGTTACAGAGTTACTTCCCTCGAACATAACTGTTTGACGGATTATTTGTTACGAAGTTACTTCCCTTGAACCAACCCTGTATCATCACCTCTGATGTACTCATAATAAACCTCTACTTTGGAATGAGTTGTTACCGAGTTACTTCCTTGAACCTAACCTGTATCGTGACCCCAGATGATCTCATAATAAACCTCTACCTTTGGATGAACGGAGTTACTTCCATTGAACCTAACCTATATCATGACCTCTGATGACCTCTTAATAAACCTCTACCTACGGATGGCAGAGTTACTTCCCTTTGAACCTAACCATTTGGTAGATGAGTTGTTGCAGAGTTACTTCTCTTGAACCTAACCATTTGACAAGTTTTTTTTTTAAACTGAACCCTGAACGCAATCTGTACAAAAAATCAGAAAATACTGCACAAGTGAATGCAATTTTCAGAGAACTATTCACATGATTTTCTATACTAATTTGTATTCATCGAGTCCTTCATATTAATACCTCACATGCCTGGATTTGTAAAAAGGAAGACTATTTCAGCTCATGTCGTGGCCCCACCCCCACGATGAGGGTTAAAATTACGATCTTTTTAATTCACTCGTCGATACCTTCAATTTGGTAGGTCCTGTGACCACCTTCTCGAAACTTTCGATTTTTTGATGGGTGTGACCCCCACCCCCACGTAAAATGAAAAAAATGTCATTTTCGTAATGTATTCAGGGAGCCCTTCATATTAGTACCTCACATGCCTGGATCTGTAAAAAGAAAGATGTTTTTCACCTGTGGTCGTGACCCTGCCCCCCACGACGAGGGTTAAAATTACAATCTTCTTAATCCACTCGTTGATACCTTCAATTTGATAGGTCACATGACCACCTTCTCGAAACTTCAGATTTTCTGATGGGTGCGACCCCCACGACGAGGGTTAAAAATGTTATTTTTCATAATCTCCTTGAATAATCCGGTGATAAGAATCGATTGACTTCTTTGTAATGAGGGGAGATAACTTTGTATGATTAAGTTCAGGTTATGAGAATCAAGCAATCTGATTGGTTAATTAGCGTCAGGAACGTGAAGTGATTGGGTGATTACTTATTTCTTCGAGCTTTTACAATTTCTTCCACGCTTCCTGAGTTGAAATTCCCAATCATTCGTCAACGACTGGATAGCACCCACCACCATCTAGAATGCGATGCTGAACGTTGGGAGAATTTTGTCGATTCTTTTTTTTTTCGACTTCTTATTTTTTTATATTTTCTGTCCTAGAAATCGGCAGGCATTCGTCAATGATCGGTCGCACCGTCTAGAAAGCAATGACGAACAATTGAGGATTTCCAACTCAGATTTCTTCCGCACATCCTGAGTTGGAATCCCCAATTGTCAGCGACTGGATCGCACCCACTATGGTCTAGAACACGACGATGAACGTTGGGAGAATTTCGTAGATTCTTTTTTTTTTGACTACTTAATTTTTATATTTTTCTGAGTTGGAAACCGCAACGCGTTTGTCAACTCCCGATCGCGCTGTCTAAAATGCGATGACGAACATTGGGAAAATTCGAGGGTCGATTTCTTCCGCACATCCTGAGTTGGAATCCCCAATCGTTCATCAACGTCTGATTGAACCATCTAGATTGCGATGATCAACGAGTGGGGATTCCAACTCAGATTTATTAAAAAAATGTTTTGCAAAAATTTTCGAAATTTTGTACATTTTAACACTAAACTCTATGGGTACATGTACAGAAAGTGAGTTGGGATCCCGTTGTTTACACCTACTGTTGCCACATAAAGAGGGGTCATATGGAGATGGGCAACTTGTCAATCAACTCGTCTTCATTTGTGCCACCCTACAGCACCTTTTATTTGATCAGATTTGCCCATCTAGAAGATTTTCTGGGTGGTTGTCACCTTTAGGGCATTGGTTGCCCCATAAAGAGAGGCCTTATGCAGATGGGCAACATGTCAATAAACTCGTCTTCATTTGTGCCACCCTACAGCACCTTTTATTTGATCAGATTTGCCCATCTAGAAGGTTTTCTGTGAGGTTGTCACTTTCAGGGCCATGGTTGCCCCATAAAGAGGGGTCATATGGGGACAGGCAACGTGTCAATCATCTCGTCTTCATTTGTGCCACCCTGCAGCACCTTTTGTTTGATCAGATTTGCCCATCTAGAAGGTTTTCTGATAGGTTGTCACTTTTAGGGCCTTGGTTGCCCATAAAGAGGGGCCTTATGCGGACGGGCAACATGTCAATCAATTCGTCTTCATTTGTGCCACCCTACAGCACCTTTTATTTGATCAGATTTATCCATCCAGAAGGTTTTCTGGGAGGTTGTCACTTTTAGGGTCTTGGTTGCCCCATAAAGAGAGGCCTTATGCGGACGGGTACCATGTCAATCAACTCGTCTTCATTTGTGCCACCCTACAGCAGGTGCCATTTTTCCTGTTTTGATGGAATAAAAAATGTCAAAATGTCAAATAGGGAATAAGTAACTAACTTCACATCGCTGGTATTCACAGACGATACATTTCTTATCACCCTACCTACCATTGTTTACTACAGGCTTGCACTACAGTGGAAGTCCCTAACTCGGATAATATGCTCTCTATTTTTGTCTTTCCCAAGCCATTTGGGAAAGAAAAGTGGTGCAAAAGCACCAAGAAAAAATAAGCCAAAACTGGGTCGAGTGCAACCGGTGCAGACCCAGTACGGGATGCTCTCTTCCAAGTTCAACTCCACGACTTCCGTTGCCAGTGCGCATATGTGTCGCTAATGACTGATTCTTTTTCTATCCGAGACACATGAAAGATGTGTCTCCGCCACGTGCATTATGAAACAGTGATAATTCAACTCGTCGATAATGGTTTTCCTGTGACTGGAATTATGGATCTGAAGATCGTATAATAATAGGACTGTTTTATATATTCTCGTTAATATTTTCAACCACATTCTCATTGTATATTATTTACTATTCCGTTATCGCGAATGTTTTGTTTTCGACTTCGTGTCAACACAGTTTGACAATGAATTTTTCGCTTGATAAATTTAATTGTTATTGGAGATAGGTGTCAATCAGGGACTGTCTGGACAGGATTTCTTCACTCTGTTGAGGGCTGAATTTCTGAGAGAGGGGGGGGGGGGGGGTTTGGTCCCTGTCGGCCGTCTGGGTTCTGTCGTGTACCCACCGTTTTTTTTTTCTGAAACCTTCTCTCGTAGTTGAGGGTGTTCTTCTACTTTCTGTTTCTGTTGAGTTCACCTTTTTCTTCTACTGCTCTCACCTCTGTTATTTCCAGTTTGGTTCCTTTAGGGCAATTCCTTTTGCCCTCGCCTTGTTGCGTTCTCGTGTCCGTTTCGACTGGTGTGAGTTTTCCCCCTCCATGGAGGATGTGCAGCTCCTCCAGCACCTGCGGGGGCGAGGGGGAGCTGTTGTTTCGGGGACCCCCGACTTGATCACGTCTGGTGTGAGTTATACCCCCTCCGTGGGGGATATGCAGCTCCTCCCGCACCTACGGGGTGGGGGAACGCTGTCGTTACGGGCCACCCTGACTTGACCACGTCTGGTGTGAGTTATACCCCCTCCGTGGGGGATGTGCAGCTCCTCCCGCTCCCACAGGGGGTGGAGAACGCTGTTTCGGGCCGCCCAATTCGACCACATCTGGTGAGAATTGCTCCCCCTCCGTGGGGGATGTGTAGCTCCTCCCGCACCAGTGGGGGGTGGGGAACACTGTCGTTTCGGGGCTTCCCGACTCGACCATGTCTGGTGAGAGTTATTCCCCTTCTGTGGGGAATGTGCAGTTTTTTTTACCGTGGTGGATACTGCAAGAGCTGTTGGATTTCTGGTGAAGAGATGCCTGGTTCTGGGACTATGCGCCCTCTCCAGTCGACATCTGAGGCTGTCACTAGGGTTGTGACTCCTCCTTTGGAGGCCGAGCTAGGTGACTCTCTCCGCTTTTCCGCCAGTTTCAACAGCTCCCATCATATCTGCTGCTACTGCTACTGCTGTTCTGTCTACAACATCACTGGGCACCGTTTTAGCCAACCTTGGCTTATCCCTGCAAGGGTCTGCAAGGATGTCTGTAGTGTGGTTGTGGGGTATTTGCCTCAGCCTTTCCCAACTTCAACTCGGCGAAGTCGGAAGTGGCTGCCGACTGAACCACCTACTGTGTCCTCTCACCCGTTGAGCACAGTAGTTTTATACCTGCAGTGGTCTGTAGCGGTGTCTGGGAGTGTAGACGTGGGGGTATCGCCCTCAGCCTTCCCTGACTTCAACTCAGTGAAGTTGGAAGTGGCTGCTGGCCAGACCCTCTACTGTGATCTCTGTGCTGTCGAGTACCACAGTTTTGTCATTGGCATTCTGTCCACTCATTCTGGTCCTGTTTCGGGTGTATTGGAGGATTGGGACCCTTCGCTGGTTAAGAGGGTCAGGTGTGAAGCCACTTTGCTGGTTCGTTCCCATGTTGAACCGGCTGGTACGGGCAGTGAGCTTAGGGAGGCCCTCTCCTTACTCACTCAGGTTTTGTCCAAGAGCCTTGCCGTTGCTTCCAGCGAGGCAGCAAGTGGTTTCCAGGCGCCCCCTATGGCACCGCCTACCGGTATTGGAAACAGGCCGCTTTCTGATTCCCCTGGTGCCTACACCATGGGAGGCGTCGTCTGGTTTGCCCACGATGTCTTCAGACTCCGGGGAGGAGTCAGACATCCTTGATGTCGAGAGCCAGCAGTCTTCTGACTTTGGGGCAGCTCTTGACTTTGTGTTTGGGTTCCTTCCGGATCTCAAACCATCCAACCAGCCGACTGTGTCAGCCAGGCCGCGATCATCGGTCGCGCGCCCACAGCCTGTGGATGTGGAGCAACCTGCTTCTGGGCGTCTTCGACCGTGCCAGTCAGTACAGGTGGTTGAAGCATTTTCAGCATTGGACTCTACGCTGAGTTCCAAGGCTATGAAGGCTCCGTTCTTCACCTAGGTTGACACCTTTTTGCCTCCGGTGCGTTATTGTTTCTATGATTTCGCCAATCCATCAGTCTGCCAGACTTTGATGTTTTTGGATCAGGACTCCAATTCCCTCGGGCTTTCCAAGTCCAAGTCGGCCTTCATTCCTATGACGACTCTGGAGTCCATGTTAGGCTTATCGAGAGAAATGCTGGGTATGCTTTCTCTCTCTGATCACGTCGTATCTGCCTTCAGATAGGTTTGACGATGTACAGACTCCTTTGCGTGTGCTATCCAAGGCGCTCATGCATCTTACTCACACGCATGTCTGTGACACGGCTATTTTGGAACTAGTTCGAAGGGACTCTGTGCTGGACACAGGTCGATCCCTTCCTGGGGGCAGCGCACTGCTCTTCGATCTGCTTCTTTGGCAGGTCCGCTACTCTTCCATGTGTTTCGTGTTGATGGTCTGGGATGACATCCTACGTCATTCCAAAGATCAGCTGCTGCTTCGTCAGCTTGATCAGCCTTCTAGGGGAGGCAGGGACCATTCAAAGCCTAACAAGTACCCTTCTGCTTCCTCTGTGAAGCAAATGGCTGATCCTTCTGCCACCGCTTCTACTTCTTACTCATGGGGTAGGGGTACGCGCCAGCAGGCTAGAGGGAATTCTCAGGATTCTTCATTCAGTAGAGGAGGTGGTTTCTCCTCTCGCGGGTCTCTTTGGGGCTCGAACTGAAGGTCCTCACCTCGATTCATCCAGGTTGGAGGAAGGATAGCAGAGTTCACAGACCGTTGGGACACCATCACATCCGATCCTTGGGTGTTAGATGTTGTTCGGGTCCGGGCTGCGAATATCCTTCCGAAGACGCTCCACTCTGTCCAGAGTGCCTCTTCCAACCACAGTTCGTTCAGACGTTTTACGTCGGGAGCTTTTGTCCACGGAGATAGACATAATCCTGGCCAAGGGGGCGATTGAGGTTGTCAAGAACATTCAGTCAGTGGGGATTTATTCCCACCTGTTCTTGGTGCCGAAGAAGGGTGGCCGACTCCGACCGGTTATCGATCTGAGTATCCTGAATCAGTCTATCATTGCTCCCACGTTCAGCATGGAGACTTTCAGGTCGGTCCGCCGTTCCATTCACCAGGGAGATTTCGCTTCCAGCATCGACCTGCGAGACGCTTACTTTCACGTTCCGATTCATTGGGAGTCGCGAAGTATCTCAGGTTCGCTTTTCTGGGGCGAGTTTACCAGTCGAAGGCCATGCCTTTTGGCCTCAACCTGGCTCCTGGGCCTTCACCCAACTGATGTCGCATGTGATAGCCTTCCATCGCACACAGTCCAGTCGCGAGTCAACGAGGAGAAGTCAGATCTGGTCCCTTCTCAGACGTTTTGTCATCTGGGGATGGCCTCCTTCTGCACTCAGTTCAATACGGCCAGGGCTGTGATTCCCTCAGCTTTTGCTCTGACTCTGTTCCCAGTCCACATCCGTGACAGCACGGGGTATTCTACGGCTGCTCGGTCTCTGCGGTTCGGTGACAGATCTCATTCCTCTAGGTCATCTGGATGTCAGACCTCTCCAACACTTTCTGCTCAGTCGATGGAGGCCGAATGTTGATTCTATGGATCTGGTGCTTCAGTTACCAGAATCTCTTATCCTCACCTATCCACAGGATGAATGTTCAGTGGATCACGCAGGGTGTCCCGTTGGACTTACTCACGTCCGATCACGGTCTGACGGCAGATGTCAGCGATCTCGGATGGGGTGCGACGTTGGATCCTCTAGGTCTTTACCTTCACGGGATGTGGGACCAGGATCGGGCATCGCTACACATCAATTAGAAGGAGCTTCTTGCTCTTCTTCTGAGTTTCAGGCTGTGGATCCCTCACCTGTCGATTTGTCAGGTCCTTCTGTTGTTTGACAATTCGACAGTGGTTGCTTACATTCAGAACCAGGGCGGCACGCACTCGGTTCCAATGTATGAATTGGCTTGGGATCTTCTACTGCTCGCTCAGGATGTCAACGCCGGGGTGGTTGTTCGTCACATTTCCGGTCATCTGAACGTCCTAACCGACTCCCTGTTCCGATGGGGCAGGTTCTTTTCCACCGAGTGGATGCTCCACATGGCAGTGTTCCATCGATCTCTTTGCGACTCATTGGAACCATCAGGTGGACACTTTTGTGTCCCTGTGTCCAGATGCTCTGGTTTTCGCCATGGATGCTGTGGCCCTCCTTTGGGACAGTCTTGTAGGCTACGCCTTCCTGCCAGTTCCGATTCCTCCTCAGGTTCTCGCCCAGATATGAACCTGCAGTCCTTTCGATCACACCCCTGTCACCTCGGTGGGTGTGGATCACTCTGCTCCGCTCTCTGTTAGCGGTGGTTCCGGCATGTCTCCCTCTACATCACGACTTTCTTTGCCAAAGTCGCCCGAGGAGGTTTCAAGTTGACCCGACTTCATTGTGCCTTCGCACCTGTCTTTTATCGGGTCCTGTCTCCTCCGTAGTGGTTATTCGAGACAAGCAGTGGAGTTGCTTTTCTTCTTCAAAGGATGCACTCGCTCCACTGGTTTAGCCTCCGTGGCTAAGTGGAAGGTTCTTCTGTCGATGGTGTGCGATCACTCTGTTGCTTCTGTCACTCCTTCGATCACACCACTAGCGGAGTTTCTGGTATATGTTTGTTCTGGGGGTCTCCAGCAATAGGTACAAGTCCATGCTTCGGAGACCTTTTTCATATGTGGTACCGCATTGTTTCGACACGCATCCTTGCCTCTCCAAGCTTTTTCAGCTCTTTTCCTTGAAAAGGCCTAGGACTTTGCAGTTTACTCCAAGATGGACATTTTCTTGGGTGCTGCTCTGCTTGGGGGTGGGGGGGGGGGGGGGGCATTCGCGCCTTTATCCTGGATGGATATGCGTTTTCTCACATGCCAGATCTCTCCTGCATCCATTTCTCGATGGATTTGTTTTTACTAACTCCGTCATGTTGTCAGATGTTATACTGGCAGCCGACTGCAGAAATGCTACCTTCTCCATTTATCTGCGACAGTTGCAAGAGCCGACAGAGGACCTTTGTCCTTCGGGCCCTCTTTCTTCGGCTCAGGCTGTTGTCTATTCCAGCCATTCAGCTTTTTACAGGGTCAGTTCCAGCTCCATGCTATTCCTGCCCTTTCTGTCTGTGCGTCGCACAGAACCATACGCCTTACCTTTCATAGTTTTTAGCTCACCTGAGCAAAGCTCGAGGTGAGCTTTACTAATCTTTTTCCGTCCATCGTCCGTCTGTCGTTGTCCGGCATAAACTTTACAAAACCAACTTCTCCAAAGAAACCACTGGCCCAATATTTTTCAAATGTTGGGTAAATGTTTATTACCTAATGACAATTCAGATTTGTTCAAATGAAGTTGCCCCTCCTCCTGGGTGGGCCCACGCCCCTAAAGGGCACCAAAATCTTTGAAAATCTTCTTCTCATGAACCAGCAGTAGCAGAGACTTGATATTTGGTATGCAGCTTCCTTTTGAGGTGTAGAATCAAATTTGTTCAAGAGAAGTTTGTCGGGCATTATTTGCCTTCGTTATGGGAGGGGCAAAAATTTTGGCCACGCCTAAAATTTCTATTTTCTGAACCGTGAGGTCGATTTGAACCAAATTTGATATGAGATGATAATGGGTCATAAGTAGTTGATTGATGCAAAAAAATGTTCTCATTGCCCCGTGGGAACCTCGGGAGCTAAAAATAGGAAAAACCTTAAAACTGCCATATCTCCAAAACTACACGGCACAGAGAATTCTTATTTATAAAGCTTACTTTCATCTAGTAGAATAGAATGGTTAAAAAAAATCCATACTGGTTTGATCACAAGGTACTTTTTTCAGGACTTTGAAAAAGTGCTGAGTCAGCACTTTTTAACACTGTAGGCAATGGGAAAAACATTAAAAAATCTTCTCCAGATCCAGCAGGCAGAATCTTTTCATATTTGGTATGCAACATTGTGGGGTGGATCTGATTCAAGTTTGTTCAAATCGGCTCCCTAAATTCATATTTGGGCTCACTATAGAAGCTCGAATTCGAACTTAGTGCATTTTAGGCAAATTTCTTCAAAAATCTTTTTCTCCACATCCAGAAGGCAGAATCTTTTCATATTTGGTATGCAACATTGTGGGGTGGATCTGATTCAAGTTTGTTCAAGTCAGCTCCCTAGATCCATATTTGGGCTCACTATAGAAGCTCGAATTCGAACTTAGTGCATTTCAGGCAAATTTCTTCAAAAATCTTCTCCAGATCGAGCAGGCAGAATCTTTTCATATTTGGTATGCAACATTGTGGGGTGGATCTGATTCAAGTTTGTACAAATCGGCCCCCTGGATTCATATTTGGGCTCACTATAGAAGCCCAAATTCGAACTTAGTGCATTTCAGGTAAATTTCTTAAAAAAAATCTTCTCCAGATCCAGCAGGTAAAATCTTTTGATATTTTGTATGCAACATTGTGGGGTGGATCTGATTCAAGTTTGTTCAAATCGGCTCCCTAGATTCATATTTGGGCTCACTATAGAAGCTCGAATTCGAACTTAGTGCATTTCAGGCAAATTTCTTCAAAAATCTTCTCCAGATCGAGCAGGCAGAATCTTTTCATATTTGGTATGCAACATTGTGGGGTGGATCTGATTCAAGTTTGTACAAATCGGCCCCCTGGATTCATATTTGGGCTCACTATAGAAGCCCAAATTCGAACTTAGTGCATTTCAGGTAAATTTCTTAAAAACTCTTCTCCAGATCCAGCAGGCAGAATCTTTTCATATTTGGTAAGCAACATTGTGGGGTGGATCTGATTCAAGTTTGTTCAAATCCCACCCCCCCCCCCCCTCCGGGTTTATATTTGGGCTCAGTATAGGAGCCCAAATTTGAACTTAGTGCATTTCAGGAAAATTTCTTAAAAAAATCTTCTCCAGATCCAGCAGGTAGAATCTTTTGATATTTGGTACGCAACATTGTAGGGTGGAATCTGATTCAAGTTTGTTCAAATCGCCCCCACCCCCCCCCCCCCCCCCCCCCGGGTTTATATTTGGGCTCAGTATAGGAGGCCAAATATGAACTTAGTGCATTTGTGCATTTCAGGCAAATTTCTTAAAAAATCTTCTTCTCCAAATCCAGCAGGCAGAATCTTTTGATATTTGGTATGCAACATTGTGGGGTGGATCTGATTCAAATTTGTTCAAATCGGCACCTTAGATTCATATTTGGGTTCACTATAGAAGCTTGAATTTGAACTTAGTGCATTTCAGGCAAATTTCTTCAAAAATCTAATTCTTCAGATCCAGCAGTCAGAATCTTTTGATATTTGGTATGCAACATTGTGGGGTGGATCTGATTCAAGTTTGTTCAAATCGGCCCCCTGGGTTTATATTTGGGCTCGGTATAAGAGCCCAAATTTGAACTTAGTGCATTTCAGGCAAATTTCTTTGAAATCTTCTTCTCAAGATTCAGCCGGCAGAATCTTTTGATATTGGGTATGCACCATGCTTGGGGAGGGGGGGGGGGGGGGGGGGGGGGGGGGGTGAGATTCAAGTTTGTTCAAGCCAAGTCCCTGGGTTCATATTTTGGCTCCCTGTGGTAGCCCAAATTATAACTTAGTTCAAAATGAGGAATTTTCTTTAAAAATCTTCTTCAGAATGTTTTGATATTTGGTATGCAGCATCCTTAGGGGGTGAGATTCAAGTTTGTTCAAGCCATGGCCCTAGGCCCTAGGTCCATATTTGGACTCACTGTGGGAGCTTGAATTGTAACTCTGTTCAAAATGATTAATTTTTCTTTAAAAAAATCTTCTTCAGATCCAGCAGTCGGAATGTTTTGATATTTGGTGTGCAGCATCCGTAGGGGGGTGAGATTCAAGTTTTTTAAAGTCAGATCCCTGAGTTCATATTTGGGCTCCCTGTGGGAGCCTGAATTATAACTTAGTTCAATATGAGGAATATTCTTTAAAAATCTTTTTTTTTAGATCCACTGGTTAGAATCTTTGGATATTTGGTATAAGCTTTTCTTAGGAGGAGCAGATGCAACTTGTTGAAATCAATTCTCTGGGTTGATATTTAGGCTACCATGTCAGGTGAGCACCCTCAGGCCCCTTGGGGCCTCTTGTTTACTAATGTTTGTCATGCTATGGTTGATAAACCTCAGGACCTCTTCAGTCTGTTCACGATCCAGTGCACTTGGGTTATGTGTAGGGTTGGTTATGCGATTCCCTCCATCCCATTGTCTTTTCAGCCTGTAGTAAACAATTGTGGGTAGGTTGATAAGAAATTTAAATTTTATAGTAAATTTCCTTTCTTATTATACCTACCACAATTGTTTACATGGAGGCCCTCCCGTCTTATATGGGTAAGAATCCTTCCTCCCCGCTTATCACATAACTCTCACGTTGGCAGATTCAAAAGAATGAGTCATTAGCGACCATATGCACACTGGCAACGGAAGTCATGGAGTTGTACTTGGAAGAGAGCGCCCCGTACTGGGTCTGCGCCGGTTGCACTCGATCCAGTTTTGGCTTATTTTTTCTTGGTGCTTTTGCGCCACTTTTCTTTCCCAAATTGCTTGGGAAAGACAAAAATAGAGAGTATATTATCCGAGTTAGGGACTTCCACTGTAGTGCAAGCCTGTAGTAAACAATTGTGGTAGGTATAATAAGAAAGGAAATTTACTATAAAATTTAAATATCTTTTCATAGTTGAGAATCCTGACCAGGTTACAGTTATAATCAACAATGATTGGGCCAAAAACATGATTGGTTGAGTTTAATCCTAAAAAACGGAGGCCACGTTAATTTCGTGAAAAATTAATGCTCCCACACATCCACCTTCATATTTAACCCTTTACCTAACATGAAATGCAGACGTCACTTGCAAACAAAATTCTTGAATAACTATTTTTTTTCTTTTTTTGTCTCAAAAACATAGGTTATGGCCCCTCATTGGAACGAGCTCGTTCCAACAAGGGGTGATAACCTATGTTTTAGAGACAAAAAATTAAAAAAATAATGAAAATTAATTGCCGATTTTTTAGAATAATGCTGGCCGGTTTTGGGCCGTTACGTTAGGTAAAGGGTTGAGCGAAATGCGCATAGCTGATGTAGATAGCCATGACCATTTGGGTGTAATTCTAAACAAGACATGTGGGGGCGCGGTGGCTCAGTAGGTAGAGGTGCAGGCTGCAAGCCGAGAGGGTCCTCGGTTCGAATCCCACCTGCGGCAACCGCGTTGTGTCCTTGGGCAAAACACTTCACCCCTATTGCCCACGTGGGGGCACGTTGACGTTGTGTACCAAGGTGTACTGCACGTCGATGGTGCACTGTCTTCAACCAATGCTAACCCTGCTTGTGTGGAGTTAGTTTGTTGGGGAGCTGACAGTTGCTCGCCGTTGCTCGGTGGTTCTCTCCAAGGTACTCCGGCTTCCTCCACCCGTAAAAACTGTCGAGGTCATGATTAGCCATTGTGCAGAAATATGTGACCTTAAACACCATAAATAAATAAACAAGACATGTACCTGGAATGAGCCTATTGACCACAACTGCACCATTCACCAAAGCCTGGACTCGCATAGACATGATGAGGGAGCACAAGTCCGAAAAAGATATATTTTGATTTTATTAGGCTGCTCTTGGAATACACCGATTGTGTCTGGGACAACTGCTCAGCAACTCGCACTGCAAACCTAGAGACAATTCAAGTAGCTGCAGCGAGAATAATTACTGGTGCTACAATGAGTGCCAGTAAAAATCTACTCTGTTCTGAGTCCCGATAGGATTCATTACAGGAAAGGTGCCGATCGCACAAGCTCAATCAGTTTTTTCAAGATGTACCATAGGCTAGTTCCCCATACTTTTCCAACAAGGTTCCATCAACTATCTCATCCATCAGCCCAAACCACCATACCCATTTGGATAAAAACCACTGTGTTCCGTTTTGCCATACTAGTCTGTACCAGTCTTCATTTTTCCCAGATATTACCAACCATTGGATATGCACTTCCTCCGTCAGTGAGAGAAAACTGTTCCATAATGAATTTCAAAACATTCCTAAACAGCCCGAACCAACGCCTGCCAACTTTCTGCTCTGGGCCCAAATCCTGTGCTTTTCAAATTTATCACTGTAGATTATGCCTGCATTGTAGTGGTATTGATGCCCACTTGTATGATAACCATCTCTCAATGTCTCCAATGGTAACTTGGAGACAACTGAACATTTTCTTCTGTTTTTCCCAAACTATGCTGATGCACGTAATTTAACAATTAATACTTTGCCATTTTCTTTTGAATTCTCTGTGCTTTTGTTTGGGTCTCCACAACTGAGCCACACCGAAAACATTCTAGTCTCACTTCAGAGTAGTGCAGGGTTATATCACACAGAATGGACGTTTTAGCTGAGCTATAGTGCATGCATAGCCATAAATTCAAGATAACTGAGTTCATGATTGAATGCAACTTACTTTATTTGGGTTTTTTATTCAGTAATTGTGTGACCTGTTAAAAAATGTGTCGGTTACTAAACTGCTAAATATTCTAAGCATAGATACATCCATATAATCCAGCCACTATTCGTACCTTGGACAACAACTTTCCAAGCCAAAATACATTCCAGTGGACTGTCCGATGTCTGCAGGTGTGCCATTTTTCTTTCTCTGCGATAATACTGCCTTGCATGGGTTATTATTGGATACCGGTGAGCTGCATCCACAGTAGGAACGGTCCACTTGCGGATTTGGGTTGGTCTAAGATGATACGCTTATCAATCAGTGAAGACATACAGGCTGCCCTCTAGGGTCTATTACTGGTAAGAATCACTGTTTTACCCCAGGTGACTGAATGGTTCTACAACTGATAGACATCTATGTAAAAGTTCAGGTTTCATCTACAGCTTTTCTCTTTCTTATTATACTCCCGCTTCGAAGAAGTGGGGGCTATATAGGAATCGCCCTGTACGTCCGTACGTCCGTCCGTCCGTCCGTCCGTCCATCCGTCCGTCCATCCGTACGTCTTTCCGGACATGAAATTCTTGTGTGCGCAACTCCTCCTACATTTATCAATCAATTTGGACAAAACTTTTCAGACATCATCACTACTAAGTGAACATGCGCATATTCCAAGATTTTTGATCTGCGACAATTTTAACCAGGTTATCTCCCTTTGACTTAGATTTATTGTGTCTTTCCATCCGAACAAATTCTTGTGTGCGCAACTCCTCCTACATTAATGAACCGATTTTGATGAAACCTTTCAAACATCATCTCTACTAAGTGAACATGTGCATATTCCAAACTTTTTAATCTGCGACAATTTTAACCAGGTTATCTCTCTTGAACTTTGATTTAATATGGGTTTCTACATGAAATTCTTGTGTGCGCAACTCCTCCTACATTTATCTTTCAATTTGGACAAAACTTTTCAGACATCATCACTACTAAGTGAACATGCGCATATTCCAAGATTTTTGATCTGCGACAATTTTAACCAGGTTATCTCCCTTTGACTTAGATTTATTATGTCTTTCCGTTCGAACAAATTCTTGTGTGTGCAACTCCTCCTACATTAATGAACCGATTTTGATGAAACCTTTCAAACATCATCTCCACTAAGTGAACATGTGCATATTCCAAACTTTTTGATCTGCGACAATTTTAACCAGGTTATCTCTCTTGAACTTTGATTTAATATGGGTTTCTGCATGAAATTCTTGTGTGCGCAACTCCTCCTACATTTATCAATCAATTTGGACGAAAGTTTACAGACATCATCACTACTAAGTGAACATGCGCATATTCCAAAATTTTTGAGCTGTGGCAATTTTAACTAGGTTATCTCCCTTTAACTTAGATTTATTATGGGTTTCTACATGAAATTCTTGTGCGTGCAACTCCTCCTACATTTATCAATCAATTTTGACGAAACCTTTCAAACATTATCACAACTAAGTGAACATACGCATATTCCCAAATTTTTGATCTGCGACAATTTTAACCAGGTTATCTCCCTTTAACTTGGATTTATTATGGGTTTTCAAATGGGATTCTTGTGTGTGCAACTCCTCCTACATTAATGAACCGATTTTGAATACATGTTGCACATTGTAAATGTGTTTTTCCAAATGTAAACCATATATGTGTGGGCTCTTTAAGTATTCAGTGCTGTTCTGTGGAAGGCCACATGCGAATACAAATTTCAACAACAAAAAATGATCTTTATGTATACATTTCCTTATGGCCTTCGCCTACATGATCAGAAGTGCATTCCTCTAAAAACCCAAAGCGGGGGTATTAATCACCTTCAGTGATAGTTCTAGTTTCATTCTGTATCTCTCATCTCCTACTTTCTATCTGCCATTGATAACTAGTTTAAACAATATTTCACTCAGCATTTGCAACCACCCATATATTTTGTAATTGTCTGGAAGACGGCTAATATAAGCTCAAAGCTTTCTGTCGAATCCTTTCCATTTACACTGTCATTTACTTGTTTGTCTTACTATAGTGCGTACTTCAGTATCATATTTACTTGTTTGTCTTACTATAGTGCATACTTCGGTATTATATTTACTTGTTTGTCTTACTATAGTGCGTACTCCGGTATTATATTTACTTGTTTGTCTTACTATAGTGCGTACTTCAGTATTATATTTACTTGTTTGTCTTACTATAGTGCATACTTCAGTATCATATTTACTTGTTTGTCTTACTATAGTGCGTACTTCAGTATCATATTTACTTGTTTGTCTTACTATAGTGCGTACTTCGGTATTATATTTACTTGTTTGTCTTACTATAGTGCGTACTTCGGTATCATATTTACTTGTTTGTCTTACTATAGTGCGTACTTCGGTATCATATTTACTTGTTTGTCTTACTATAGTGCGTACTTCAGTATCATATTTACTTGTTTGTCTTACTATAGTGCGTACTTCGGTATTATATTTACTTGTTTGTCTTACTATAGTGCGTACTTCGGTATTATATTTACTTGTTTGTCTTACTATAGTGCGTACTTCGGTATCATATTTACTTGTTTGTCTTACTATAGTGCGTACTTCGGTATCATATTTACTTGTTTGTCTTACTATAGTGCGTACTTCAGTATCATATTTACTTGTTTGTCTTACTATAGTGCGTACTTCGGTATCATATTTACTTGTTTGTCTTACTATAGTGCGTACTTCAGTATCATATTTACTTGTTTGTCTTACTATAGTGCGTACTTCGGTATTATATTTACTTGTTTGTCTTACTATAGTGCGTACTTCGGTATCATATTTACTTGTTTGTCTTACTATAGTGCGTACTTCGGTATCATATTTACTTGTTTGTCTTACTATAGTGCATACTTCGGTATCATATTTACTTGTTTGTCTTACTATAGTGCGTACTTCGGTATTATATTTACTTGTTTGTCTTACTATAGTGCGTACTTCGGTATCATATTTACTTGTTTGTCTTACTATAGTGCGTACTCCGGTATTATATTTACTTGTTTGTCTTACTATAGTGCGTACTTCGGTATCATATTTACTTGTTTGTCTTACTATAGTGCGTACTTCGGTATTATATTTACTTGTTTGTCTTACTATAGTGTGTACTTCGGTATTATATTTACTTGTTTGTCTTACTATAGTGCGTACTCCGGTATTATATTTACTTGTTTGTCTTACTATAGTGCGTACTTCAGTATTATATTTACTTGTTTGTCTTACTATAGTGCGTACTTCAGTATCATATTTACTTGTTTGTCTTACTATAGTGCGTACTTCAGTATTATATTTACTTGTTTGTCTTACTATAGTGCGTACTCCGGTATTATATTTACTTGTTTGTCTTACTATAGTGCGTACTTCAGTATTATATTTACTTGTTTGTCTTACTATAGTGTGTACTTCAGTATTATATTTACTTGTTTGTCTTACTATAGTGCGTACTTCAGTATTATATCCTCTGTACAGCTTCTGTGATATTAACAGTTACTTGTAAGTATTAAATCATATTTCTTTTTGAATAAATATTGTTTAAACTAAATTGTTTCTGTTCACTGAAGAATGTTTGTAAGCATTTTCCAGTAAACTGAAACAGTATTTCTGAACAACGAAGCTAATAATTTGCATATCTTCTTACATACGTACAGTTAAAACTAGAAGTCCTGTCACAAACTGTGCGCTTATCTAGGCTTAATTGCACCTAGGAATTGCGCGCAATTGCCATACTGAATGGCATCCAAAGCACTGGAGGGTCTCCTGGTTACTTATAGTAAACACATGCAATGTTTCTGCCAATGGACCTCAGAGTTACCTGGAGGTCCATTGGCTGAAACTTTGCTTGTGCACAGGCCTTATGTATAGAATTTGATAGCCTTACTATGGTCATAAAACGTAGATTAACGTGCAGATCAACATGCTATTTGTGTGCATTTCATGACAGGACTTCTAGTTTTAACTGTATGGAAGTAATAATAATTTTGGATTCTACCAGTCAAATGGAAGCTAATCAATCTCATATTCACCCACTGCTGTTTAAACCAACAGGAATACCAGAATGCACAGATTTTTCCTTGTTATTAGTAGTAGAATTAGAGTTTTGTAACTTACTTGTGTGTATAGATTGTTGTGTTTTACTTTATTTTGTTAAGATATAAGACAATATATGCATTTTTTAACCCATTGACCCATTGAATCTATAAGACAGATATTTTTCTTCTCAGTATTTTTTATGTCTTATTATATGAAGTCTACATATATATATAGAGGATATGGAATGAGTGTTTTTCTCATATAATATTTATGAAACGAGTCTAAGAATTTGGCAAGCCCAAACGTAAAATTTGGACGAGTTTCATAAATATTATATGAGAAAAACACTCATTTCATATTCTATTTATCACATGACACACACACGCACAAATTAGCCACTTAGTATGACTTTTTAACCTATCACCTAACTTGAGTTGCAGACAGCGCTTGGAAAAAACATCCTTGTATAACTAAAAAATTTCATTTTTTGCTTCCAAAACATAGGTTTTGACCCCCCCCCCCCCCCCCCCCATTGGAACGAGTGCGACATGCTAGTTCCAATGAGGGGTCATAACCTATGTTTTGGAAGCAAAAAGTAAAAATATAAAAAAAAATTAATGACGTTTTTCTTGTATTGCGTGAGACGGTTTTTGCCGTTACGTTAGGTAAAAGATTAATACAAAAAAAAAAACAACCTAAAAATGTGGCCCAGTTGTATTTTGTTCAGCCAATCAAATTGTCTAGTTTTGAAATTGACCATTGAAATTGGCGGAAGGCTTTATTTATCACTGATTAATATGAAAACAAAAATATCAAATGTTTTAAAGTGAACAAAACGGACGAGTCATATGATAAATAAATATATATGATCTTTGGTCCCAGCTTTTAACTCTTAACCCGCTAAGTTCATCAAATTTAGTGACTAGATTTGCTGAAACATTATCAATAACTTAACTTAAACAAGAGGCCTGAAGGGACCTTAATAGCTCTCCAGACAAAGTGATTCAAAGAAGTATATGGGGTCACTTTCAGTTAGACATGGTTCATCAATACTACAAAGGAATGAAGTCGTGAAAGGCAAATTTTATGGGAAAACACTAAGGAATGGATTTGAACAAACTTTAACATAACCTGCTCTCCTCCCCCTGCCCCCTTACCCCCCCCCCCCCCCCCCTCTCTACAGAGAGCCAAAATATTAACCCAGGGAGACGTTTTGAACTTGAATCTCGCCCATCTAAAAATGTTGTATACCAAATATGAAAGGATTCTGACTTTTGAATCTGAAGAAGATGACTTAAAGAAAAAATTCCCTCATATTGACCTAAGTTAAAATTCAGGTTCCTATAGGTAGCCCTTGTTAATAATGCAGGGACTCCATTTGGACAAATTTGAATCTGACTCCCCTATAGATGTAGACAAAATATAAAAGGATTCTGATTGGTTGATCTGAAGAATAAGATTTTTAAAGAAATTTCCTTTTTTTTGCACCAAGTTAACTTTGGTCTTGTGGTTTATGAGAAGTCGATAATGTAAAGTTCACGCTTGACAGACGACAGGAGGACGGGTGGACGACAGACAGAAAGTGATCACTTACACCCCCCTGACATTCAAGTATGTGAGCTGAAAATATTTGGTGAAAAAATCCATTCATTTTACAAGGGAAAACCTTGTCGAAAGTGCCCAAATAATACTTATTTCAGCAGTAAGACAAATCATGTCCTTGGCAGGAATATCCGCCAGCAGCATGCAAATCGTTAAACACATGAATCTCAATTAATTGAAGATCTGTGAAGATACAACTACCTGAATTTAATTTATATGCAATCTGCTGTCCCCAGACTGCCGATTGTAGTTAATACTTTATACTCCATGAATATGCATATTGGACTGATCTATCTCACTGTACATAGTAACGGTATCATTCTAGGAGACTCATTTCTAAAGGTAAATCTAAATTTGTTAACCCTTTACCTAACATGAAAAGCAGACGACACTTGCAAAAATAATTCTTGAATAACTAATTTTTTTCATTTTTTGTCTCAAAAACATAGGTTATGACCCCTCGTTGGAACGAGCTTGACGAGCTCGTTCCAACGAGGGGTCATAACCTATGTTTTTGAGACAAAAAATGAAAATATTTTGAAAATTAATTGGCGATTTTTGAGAATAGCGCTGGCCGGTTTTGGCCGTTACGTTGGGTAAAGGGTTAATCAAATAAAATATATTTAAATTTATATATTCTTTGTTTTATTCTTTTGACCTTCCAATGCCCCTGCAGTAAAGACGTACAAAATTCGGTATATCCACCGCCCTTCATGAGTGTTGTAAACCTTTTAGTCGGTGCTGTTGAAAGGTCCACAGCTTGCATGTTTCTACAACTATGAGCAGAACGTGTTGTTACACTGTAAACATACACTGTAACAAGTGTGGTTATAGTCTGGTCACTGTGTTTCATGTGTTTTGAATACAAAGGACCGAACACGTGCATCATGTTTTTAAATAAACTTTGTTTTCCTAATTTGAGTTACTCTTATTGTTAGATGACAAGTGTTACTTACTATAAATTCCAACCAAACTTTGGATTCATCATCACTTGAGAAATCTAGTGCTACTTGTCACAAGAGGAAGTGAGGGACACTATTAAGCAGTTTATATCTGAATGCTGGGAGGAGAGGAGGGGAAGAGGGGGTGGGGTGCAGGGGGAATGATGGCCTTCTCTTATGAGGACCGCGACAAATCAGCGGCTGGCCAAAGAGTTATTATTACATACGCCTATAAGTTTAAAACGTGTCCAAACGAGCTACAGTAAAGTATCCATGTGGTGAATGTGGGCAGAGTTGCCATCTCACAAACTGTCTGTTTTGTGGAATATGCCCCAGTTGGTAGAGGTGCAGACTGCAAGCCGAGAGGTCCTCAGTTCGAATCCCACCTGTGGCAACCGCGTTGTGTCCTTGGGCAAGATACTTCACCCCCATTGCCCACGTGGGGGCACGGTGACGTTGTGTACTAAGGCGTTCTGCACGTCGATAGTGCACCTGTCTTCAACCAATGCTAACCCTGCTTGTGTGGAGTTGGTATGTTGGGGAGCTGACAGTTGCTCGCCATTGCTCGGTGGTTCTCTCCGGGTACTCCGGCTTCCTCCACCCGTAAAACTGTCACGGTCATGATTAGCCATTGTGCAGAAATATGTGACCTTGACCTTAAAACACCAATAAATAAATATGTGGAATATGCAAAGCATGGCAACATATGGAGTGCCAAAACATGCTAAAGGAAGACTTTGATAAATGGTCATTGTTACATACATGTGCTTCTGTAAATAATGTTATTTTTCTGTACAATAAGCCCCTGCTGTATGTGCTCAGATCGTTATTTGTTAAGGTTTTACATTTTATGAAATAAATTAATAAAAGAAATGGTTGTTCTTGTTTCTCCAATACACTGATACGATGTCTCCCTAAAGGCACTATCTCTGCCTAGCCCCACGTAGTAATGTGTCATTGTTACTGAGTCAATGCTACTGCACAGGCGGCGAAATGTGTCGAAAATAGTGTGGGGGTGAGTTGTGAAGGGGAGGGTGTGGGGAGTGAGCTATCACTAATTCCACGAAGGTCCCGAAAGTTGAGAGAAAGAGTGGTTATGGGTGGCACCATTTTGATTTCATATAAACTGGTCCAAAATTGACATCACAAGTATAATATTTGGTTTGATACATCCTGTGGACGTAAACTCATATTAGACCTACGCCACAGCCCATGAGGTTTGGACTAGATATACACAAAATTTGCAAAAAACTTTTCACATTAATGGGAGCGGGGAGGGGGGGGGGGGGGGTTCTCCCAAACTAACTGAACGATCTCTACCTGTCCCGACTTAGATAGTACTAATGGGTCAAGTTCGACTGGCGCGCTGTAGTCTTGCTTTGAGAATTTGTCCCAAGAAACAATAACTTCGCAATTCAGTGAACGTACATATTAACTGGGTGTTAATCAGGTGTAATTGGGTGTTAACTGGGTGTAATTGCATGTAATTGGGTGTTAATTGGGTGAAACGGTGGACCCGCTACAGTACGCCGGAAGTGCTGTGGATGGCCTCAGACAAAGACTGGCACAGGCTTGTGTTTGTTTTTCAAATAACACAATCATGTTTTAGAATAATTTAGAATGTTGGTTTCTGATCACCCATCGAGATTCGAACTCTTGGCAACTCCGCCTGGCAACCAAGAGCACAACACCTAAACCACAAGATCATTACACACCGTCTAAAACAATGGCTGGAATCTAGCTTTTTAGATAAAGTTCTCATGATTACTTGGTTCAGCTTCCTAGAATAACTTCACAACTTGTTATAATCATTTCATAACTCATTGTGACTTACCATCAACTCGTGCTTTGAATGACTTATAACGTATTTTTGTAATGCTTCAGAACCTGTTTATAATGACTTGAAAACTTACTTTGTTATAACGACCTGTTATCTTGATAAAACTACCGGTCAGTTGTTGGCCATTTGGGTTAATTGCAAAACTGTGGTCAAAACAACTAGAGATTGTTTTGGGCAGTTATAATATGTTATTCTTATTCTCTTTCAACCTTTGCCACCAAATTGATGTGTTGTCTAACTGGATAATTCAAGTTCATTTTTGTTGCTATCAGGCCTAATAATTCAGTCATACAGGTTGCAATACACTGTTTTCATGCAAACAGCACCTTTTGCACCCCAACCTTTAATAGAGGATAAAAGATTTATCCAATTAGTGGAAAATGAACTGAGCTTGTAAATGTGAATAAAATTTTAAAGTGCATGTTTTGAAAAAAATATCAATTGGTGACAATTGTCTTCTGAAAAGTGTGAGAGAAGATAAAAATTGGGTGGGGGGTAGGTAAAAATATGTTCATTTCATTCAGTACGAAACTGCACCGGAGTATAGGAATCACCAAATTTAAAGGCAAAAGTCACATGGCGACCCATATTTTTGTTTCAGTATATTTTTTTCAATAGATGATAAACTAAATGGATAGATGGTTGTTTTTGCCCAAATCAACTTGATGAGATGGGTAGTGGAGGAAAGATTAGCACTGTCATCAATGGAAAAAAACAGTTTTAACCTAAAGCAGTATTTCTTGTAATTTCTGTCGAGTGATTTTACAAAAAATAGTTTTGGATGTTGGGTCTAACGGCATTATTACTTTGATGACTGAAGCCAAGTCGATTTGTACTTGGGTGGAAATTTTAGAGAAAAGGTAATTTTGAAGATGTTGGATGCCCATTTTTCATGAAGAAAGCCTATTTTAAAGTGCCCATATGCATAAAATGCTGGCCAAATAATAATATAATAATAACACTTTGGCCGACCGCTGATTTGTCGCGGCTCTCAAATGAGAAGGCTTCGGTTACCCCTGTTCTACCAACTGCCTCCCTATTCCCACACTTCTCTCCTCCCAACATTCGGTGACGAACTGCTTGAAGACATCCTTTGCCCCATTCTTCCCAATCTCCCCGAATAGCATATTAACCCTCTCCTTTGAGTCGCCTCCTATCCACTTGTCCTTCATTCTCCCATCCCACTTCCCCATTATACTCCCAGTGAATCTTGTTCTTTTTGACTGGTATTTTGGGCATTCTAGAAGAAAGTGTTCCAGGGTCTCCACCATGCCCAAATTACACATCTGGCACTCCTTTTCACTGTTTTTCCTAATTTTCCCCCTCAGCTCCAGGGACCGCGACCTCAGCTTGAACAACAGTGACTCCCCAAAGCAGCCATCAAGTTACTCTTCAAAACCAGGCTTCTCTTTATCCCGCAGGCCACCCAAAGACCTCTTTGATTTGACCCCCTCTCGCTAATTATGGTTACAATCCTCCATGGCCCTATCTCTGATGATCCTTTTACCCTGGTTTGCCCCAACGTCAAGGTCCAAGATCTCCAATGAGTAGTTTTCTACTAGCTCCCTCACTTGGACCATCCACCCCGTCTTGATATTTGAGTTGAAAGTTCTCAGGAACATTACTTTACACCATCGGCTATCGGGGAAATTTACCAAATAATTAAGATAACCGAGTTTCAATAGGTCGATCCTGTCCTTGATCCTCATCCACCCAAGCTCACCCCTGATTGCTTCTAGCGCTGCGGCATTACTCGACCCTGTTATCCATCGGCCTGCATCATTCTGCAGAATTTCCAAGCTCTTAACAGCCGTCTGGTTTAGGGGTACAACTTCCATACCGTATATGTTATACTTGGCAGACCCACCATTTCCCAAATGGTTTTCCCCACGAAAACCTTGTTGAAACTGTTTCTCCCTATAAGTTTCATTTGGCTAAAGATTCGCTTCCCCTCCAGAATCAATTTATTTGTGTGGTTTCGGAAGATGCCTCTTCCAGTGATGTTTATATTTACCCTCAGGTACTCATAGTCACTAGTCTCTCCTACACTAAGAAGTTTGCTGCTACCTTCTGGAATGCAGAACCCCCCCCCCCCCCCCCCCCCCCCACTCTCCACCTTCGAGTGGGGTCCACTTTGCGGGCCACAGGTATAACTTTGCTCTTGATTTCATCAAGTTCGAGTCTCCATTTGCTCCCATATTTCCCAACAATTCCCAGCATCTTCGCTAGCCCCTCTTCGCTTTCTGACACTAGCAACATATCGTCTGCAAAAAATAGCCCTGGGATCTTCAAGTCACCAACTGCAACCCCCTCGTCGCTATGCAGGAGTTCATCTCCTAAACCTTTGATGTACAATGCAAAAAGAACTGGCGAAAGGATACACCCCTGTTTTAGGCCTATCTCCATAGGCACACGTTTTGTTGTAATGTTTCCCAGGCTAAGTTCACTCTGTAGATCTTTATATAATAATGCTTTCATAATACCAACAAACTCGCCTCCCAAGCACAGAGCTTCCAACTTGCGCCAAATACCCTCCCTCCATACTATATCGTATGCCTTTTTAACATCCAAAAAGGCCATAAACATCTTTCTCTTTTTTTGCTTCCGCGGATCTATCATTTGGGATAGTGTGAAAAGATGGTCAGTGCCCCCCCCCCCCCCCTTCCTGAAGCCATTCTGGATTTCTCCAAAAAACCCTTCTCTTCAACCACCTCCTCTAATCTCCCATACATGACTGTACAAAAGACTTTTCTAATGTTGCTCCTGACAGAGATCCCTTGATAGTTATCCAAGACGTCTTTTCCCCCCTTTTTGTGAATAAATGTCACTTTACTTTCCCTCCACTCCTTTGGGACCTCTTGTTTTTCTATGGCTAAATTTAATTGGGCAGTTAGGCTTTCCAAGAGTTCCTCTCCCCCTTTTTGATAAACTCGTTAGGAATTTCGTCCACCCCTCCCGGTTTTCCATTCCTTAATTTTGAGATCACCCTTCGCACCTCCTCAGTTTTGATTTCGCCGCACACCAAGTTCGATAGATGTTCCTCGACCTGGTTCGGACGCTCTGGTGGGTTCCCCATGCCCCATTATTATCGTTTACCTTTTCCCAGTGCTTGACTAGTTCTAATGCGATTTGATCTCGCTCTTCTGTAACTTTGCCATCTACTTTAATGCTCTGTTGGTTATTCCCTTTGTTACGTTTGTTCAACTATTTCTAAAATACGTTCGAACTCGACCTCCCTGTCATTCTTATCGTCCTAATAAGACTGCTATTTCGCACTCTCCGATTGTCGTCTTTAATCTTATTTACTTTATTTCGTGCTTGTTGGTATTCTTCCTTTGCTACCATGGCCTCATTGCTTTTCACCGCCTTAAGTTTTCTACTTCTCCTGTATGCAGCACATTTAGCTTTTCTACCCTTTATGGCCCTTTTCAGTTCTTCGTTCACTCTGTACCCAAGTTCCCGTGTTGGCACCCTAATCTTTCCTACACTTTCCTTCCCTGCCTCCACTAGGCTCGCAACTATGGCGTCGACATCTTCTGGACACTGTCCCCCTTGTGTACAGTTGCCAGCTTTGGTTTCAGTTTTTCTTCAAACTTCGCCCAGTCTGCATCCTTTTTGAGTTCCCAAAACTCCTTGAAGCTTCCTTTGCTTTTATCTAGGTTTTTGGCCCTGATCGTCACTGTTATCAAGTTGTGATCACTATCCAACTCCATTATGCCCTCGTCATCCACTTCTACCCCTATCACCTCCCTCCATAAATTAATATCTGTGAGAATGCAGTCAATTATTGATTTTTCTGTCGTTTCTCTCCCAGGTCGATTTCCCCTTACACCTCACGTCCCTGTTCAGAATCTGCAGACCGAGCTCATTTGTGAAGTTCAACAGCTTCCTTCCATTCCTGTTGACTTTCTTGTCCCCGCCCTCTATGCAATCTTCCTTATCACCTATGTGTCCATTAAAGTCGCCCATCAGAATTATACCGAGTCCCCTGTTTTCTAGTTCAGTGATATTGGACCTTAGTGTTGAGCATATCAAGTCATTCCACTAGGGTTCACTTCCCTCCACCGCACAGTACACAATCCCAAGGGCAATACTTTTGTTTCTCAGATTGATCTTTACCCATCCAATTTCTTTTGACACCTCAGCCGAGGTGATGATATCTTCCTGATCTGTAATCAGCGACGGTTTTAAATCCTCTTTAATGTACATGCCTACCCCTCCCCCTTTTTCTGGCCTTCTGTTCGCCCTACACCTATCCACATGCACCCGCTTACTTGTCTACCCGTTCCTCGTGTCTTACCCACGTCTCGCTTAAGCCCATGACATCAAACTCCTCTGCCTCGATCAATGTAGAAATTTCACTTACTTCCGGTGGAGACCCTGGATGTTGCTATAACCCACTTTCAGGGTGCCGAGGTTCATTGGCTTCCGCCTACTGGGCCCATTGTTTTCTGGCGCAAGCCTTGGTAAACTTATTCTGTCCCCCTCACTCTTGTTCACCCCACCTATGTCCACTCTAGTTATACTTGCCTCTGACCTCCCACCCCGCTTCCCTCTAAAAAAGGCTCTGCTACCCGTAGAATTTTATCCCCTAATACCCGTTTCCCCGCCCTGCTAAGATGCAGCCCGTCACGCCCGTACATGCTCCCATTGCCCCAAAACGTGTCCCAATGGTCGATAAAGGGAATTTCCAGATCAACACAGTAGTCCTCTAACTCTTCCTTTAGCGCCAAAATCCTTGAGTTCCGTTCGTCCCCACCTCCAAGGACAGGGAGGACCCCGGATATGACTACCCTTGCATTCCTACTTAGCAGTTAGCTGACTAAGCCTCTATACGACTCCACCAAACTAACTGACCTTCTCTCTCTGATGTTGTTGGTCCCCACATGGACCACCACTACCGGTTCCGGTCCTGACTCTGCCACAATGCCATCTACCTGGTCCCTCAGATCCTCCACCTTCGCCCCCGGAAAGAACAAGACTGTTCGACTGGAACTGTCAGCACCACAAACCACATTGTCAATCCCACGTACAATGCTGCTCCCCGCTACAACTAATTTTCTTCTTCTGGCACAAGTTCCTATATCATTTGCACCTCCTCTCGTTTTGCAAGCCCCTGGCCCCCTCTTTCTCTTCACCGCCCTCCTTCCCCCGTCTGGCCTACCCACATCAACAACCATCTCATCCCCCGCAATTTCCCCCTCACTCTCGTACCCAGGGGTATCAGAATCTAAAACACTAAACCTGTTTTCTAAACAATGCCTACCAACCTTGGCAGCCTTACGCTGACTCTGGTTTCCGGACTCGACGCAGCCCTGTCCTGACGCCACCTCCCGAATTTTTCGACTACAACCCCCCTTTTCAGTTACACCCCTACATCAAGCATTCTTCCCCCACGTTTCCTGCTTCCCAGTTTCCTCCTTGAGTCCACAACGACCTTCCACCCACCTTCCACCTCACCGTCATAGGTAACCTTCAACGGGGTAACTCCAGATACACCGGCCCTCCCCAACCTCCCTTTCAGCTCAGCAATCTCCCGCTCAAATCCAACACACTTCTCTAACAACTGTAAAATATCCCTGCAATTCGCACATACCCCCACTACTCTCCATTGGCTGACCACCACTATACCTCATATTACACTGTTTACACGCCTCCGTATCCTCAATCTCCCCCACCTGCACCCCTCGACTCACCTCCCCCAGACCTCCCTTAACTCTTTACCTAACGAATCGCCCGCATCCGCCCACGTAATATGCAAATTGAGCAATTGAAAAAATTAAATTTTTCAAAATATTTCAACAAAACCATATCATGTGACCCCTCATTGGAACGAGATCATTGAGCTCGTTCCAATGAGGGGTCACATGATATGGTTTTGTTGAATTTTTTTTAAAAATTTAAAAAAATGATATTTAAAATAATAAATTTTGATATCGTCTGCATTGGGGAAAGGGTTAATAACCATACTTACCTCCGTCTGAACAATGAAATTAAGGTGGTTATTTTGTTATGTTTCTAGTCAATCAGAGGCAGGCCAATATGAAATGGCAGTATTAATTGAGCTAAATGTTGTTATCTGTGCAAAATAAGCAGGTTTTAACCCCCCCCCCCCCCCCTCCCCCCTCCCCAGTTCCGGCCAATATTGGTATGGAGCATATTTTCAATATTGAAAACATTCATCAGTCAAGTTTATTATTGATTATCACTTCCTAACTTATAACTCCATCCCCAAATATAGTTATAGTAGAAGTATCATGTCTTCCTATTTCAGAATTTAACCCCTCCTATCTACATATTCTTGCTGAAAGTGTGATTTTTAACATTCTGGTGTGTGAGGAACAGTCAATGAACAGGGATTTTTTTTTTATTTTGGCAGGTGTGATGGTCAAATTAATGAGAAATATCCTGTTTCAGTCTGTGATTTGATTTAAATGTTGTTTTGTTGAGATGCACGGGGGGGGTTTTACTCCATGAGAGCAATTCGGGTGTGGCACTACTTGATTTTTATATGTTGAAATATCTATTTTCCCTTATTTTTTTACAGAACTGTAGCTACATTATTATCCTTTATTGCTGGACACCTCTGGGCAACTTTCTAATCTTATTTTGGTGAAAACCTCTGCTTTGAAGTGTTTTTGTACACAAGATTGAGAGATATCTAGCAGTTTATTTAAGAAATAACTAACTTGTTTTCCTTCGGTTTATGCGATATAAACCGAAAATTTTCAGCACAAGCTTCATAACTCGCGTAGCGAGTTATGATTAAGCTTGTGCTGCAAATTTTCGGTTCATATCGCATAAACCGAAGGAAAACAACAGTTATTTCTTATAATTTAATCCGGCTGTAATATTAAAATATAAAAACTATGTGTACGTGAACGAAAAACTTTTAATTTTCGCAAAAGACAACAGTTTATTATTGATTATCACTTCCTAACTTATAACTCCATCCCCAAATATAGTTATAGTAGAAGTATCATGTCTTCCTATTTCAGAATTTAACCCCTCCTATCTACATATTCTTGCTGAAAGTGTGATTTTTAACATTCTGGTGTGTGAGGAACAGTCAATGAACAGGGATTTTTTTTTTATTTTGGCAGGTGTGATGGTCAAATTAATGAGAAATATCCTGTTTCAGTCTGTGATTTGATTTAAATGTTGTTTTGTTGAGATGCACGGGGGGGTTTTACTCCATGAGAGCAATTTGGGTGTGGCACTACTTGATTTTTATATGTTGAAATATCTATTTTCCCTTATTTTTTTTACAGAACTGTAGCTACATTATTATCCTTTATTGCTGGACACCTCTGGGCAACTTTCTAATCTTATTTTGGTGAAAACCTCTGCTTTGAAGTGTTTTTGTACACAAGATTGAGAGATATCTAGCAGTTTATTTAAGAAATAACTAACTTGTTTTCCTTCGGTTTATGCGATATAAACCGAAAATTTTCAGCACAAGCTTCATAACTCGCGTAGCGAGTTATGATTAAGCTTGTGCTGCAAATTTTCGGTTCATATCGCATAAACCGAAGGAAAACAACAGTTATTTCTTATAATTTAATCCGGCTGTAATATTAAAACATAAAAACTATGTGTACGTGAACGAAAAACTTTTAATTTTCGCAAAAGACAACAGTTAAACTCTGGAAAGTGTGCCACAAACAGGTCATGTCAATCATTGTCAAATTGTTGGTTGTTTTGATTTTCGATCGCAGACGACAGATATTTAGCAAGTCACGTAACAATATCATTAAAAACATTTTTTTTAAGTTCCCCCAAAATCATGTTTGGATGAAAAATCGATCATTGATCTTTGTTTATAAGCTTCCTATCCATCTATCAGTCTGTCATCACGCCCTCACGGTGACAATTGGATTGAGTGGGCGGGGCTTCCAGAGTCTTCTAAGTTGGATCGGATATGCGAACGTGTAGCGACATTCCAAATCATGACGTGATTTGGTTTATATGATTTTGACGACTTTCACGCTGTATGCTTTCAACTAATCAAAGTCAGAGGCGGGGCAAATGATTAAATTATAAGACTGTTGCATTAGAAATATTTCAGTCATTCACACTTCTGAACTCAGAGTGTCAACACCAACTAATTGAAACGGAAAACCTGGAATTACCAGCTCGTTTAGTCAAATACATCTCAGCTCTGGGCGTCTCTTGCCCCATCTCCTGGACCATCCAGGAAATGGGCGAGAACGTCCATCTGAATCTTGAATTCAAGATTGAACCTGCGGAAACAACCAAGAGACCACCCTCCTCGGGGAGAGGTAGCACCTTTGGTGAGAGGATCCCCTCTCGCACTGGTCCTCACCCGGGGAGGCCTGGAGGCCCTGAAAAGAGAAGGAGAAGCAAGAAGAGCCCGTCCACCAAGCGGAGGGATTCCTGACGCTTGGAGGCATTCTTGGAGATGAAGAAAGAGAAAGGTGAGGAAAAGAAAGAGCCAGAGGCGGTCACCACTTCCCCTCCCACTCCCACAGACAGCCCCATTTAAATGCCGGCTTCCCAGTCGGTATTGTCGGATGAGGAAAAGTCTGTGGAGACTGAGGTGGAAATGGAAGCTGTCCTCTCGCCTCTTCCTGACCCCCACTCGCCTCTTCCTTCTAAACCAGAATGCCAGGATGCGGACGACAGGATAAAGAACATCTTACGGGATAACAAGATACAAGGGGACCTTCACAGACAACAGAAGGACAGGCAATATGAATTATTTATGCAAAAAGTCGAAGAAACCCAAAAACTAATAGACGCCAGAAATCTACAACAACAAAAGACTCAGCAATCACCCACAACCACTCCAGACTCGGCTAGGACCAGACCCTACAAAACTCAGCAACCACCATCAGGCAGCCCACCAACAACACCAACTACCACTGTCTCTCCTTCCAAACCTCCACCTCTGAAATAGAAGCTGAAAAGACACAAGCGCCGCTAACAACCCGCAACTTCTCCTCCTTTACCACGTTCTGACACTTTCAAATTCTACAGCTAATGAGGGTCGAAAGGGGCTTGCTCCCCATATCGTCCCTGCGCGCAAAACCATTTGATTTTGAATATTTCAGTTAAAATAAGTTGTTGGACCTGGCTGGAGTGAGCTACTATGCCAATCCCATCCAGGTTCAGCAACTTATTTTTTTGGAAAATGTCAAACAAGTGGAGATATAGTGGATTGGGCATGTGGCTAAATGTACTATGCTAGCTTGATACTTGAGAATGTTGGTCAAATGAAGAAAGGTTGTGATATTGTACAGAACCGAGAGACTCCAAACTGAATTGTGGTTTTATTTAGGAAAATTATCTTTTTTATCCCCCCCCCCCCCACCCCACCAAGTTTCAATTATCCTGATCAATTTAATTTGAAAATTTGGCACCCATGAGTACCTCTGGATGCCTCAGGTGGTAAGTACTCACACATGTTCTATAGCATGCAGGCTCAGCCCATTGAACAGAGTACATGCCAAATATCACCCTGGTCTCAGTACAAAACCAGGAGAAATTTCCACTTTCATCTTATTTTAGAAGTGTCTCTATCACCCAAATGTTTGATTTATTAATTTTCCAAGTATCTTGTTAACTTTGTGCATTGTATGTGTGGGGAACACCTGGAAATACTGTCACTGGAATTGAAGTGTGTGGACTCAAATGGATTTGGTGTGGGCTTTCCTGCTAAACTGGTGGCAGGGATGTTGGGGGGGGGGGGGGGGGGAGGAGTCATGTAGCCAGCACTGTTTGTTTGTTTCTTTCTTTCTTCATTGAAGACACGATTATCTCATGTTAGAGTGTGCTTCTGTCATATGGTGTACATGTACTGTAAATTGTATTTTATCCAAATACCTTTATGAAACAAAAGTACGGTGGCTCAGTGGTAGACTGTTGGACTTCTATGCTAGAGGTTCCGAGTTTGATCCCCGTCCGGGATGACCCACGTTGTGTCCTTTGGCAAGGCACTTTATCCCGGTTGCCCACATGGGGGCACGATGACAGCGTGTACTGAGGCGTACTGCACGTCGATGGTGCACATGTCTTCAACCGCTGTAACCCTGCTTGAGTGGAGCTTCAACAGAGTTAGAATGTTGAGGATCTGACAGTTGCTCATCGATGCTCGGTGGTTCTCTCCGGGAACTCTGGCTTCCTCCACCAGTAAAACTGTCATGGTCACGATTAGCCATTGTGCATAAGTATGTGACCTTAAACACCAATAAATAAATAGAAACAAAAGTATATTTGTTTTCATTTTTATTTTGAGAATAATGGAAAGGTTAATGTTTTGGGCTTTCATTTCTCTGAGAAGAACTTTTTGACTTTGGTAGTTTATATAGCCACTCAGTTGGTATACTAATGTAAAAATGATGACAGTTTGAGGACAACAAATTCAATAAATTTGTTGTTTGGAATCAGTTTATAAGGAAAAATGTAAGAAGTGACATATGATTTTTTTTCACTCAAACAACCAGGGTGGGTTAATTGTAATGTTGATAGATCAGGCAAAGAGCATTTGGGCCAAAGTTATAGCAAAACATGGTAGACCATTGCTGTTGGGCATGTTTCACCGCCCACCCAGCAATATAAATAAACTGTGGACTATCATCTCCTCCTCCATTGTGAAAGCCAAAGACACCCAAATAGCCGATACTATTGTTACTGGTGATTTAATGATAATCAGTTAGTCCCTGCAGGAAGCAGTTTCTCAGAAATTGTTAAATATTCTAATTTAACCCAGCTTGTGAATGAACCCACGTGAGTTCATCTCACCCAGTTATTGACAAAGCCAGAAACACACCTCCTCCTGATCTCATTCTGTCCAAATGTTCAAGGAGAGCTGAATAAAAAAAAACAAACTCCGGACTGACTATGAGAAATGCAACATCTCCATGCTGTTCCAAGTGACTTCTATGGAACAAATTGAATGAGAAACTACAAAATGTAGTGGTCGGTTTGCAAAACCCAACAGTATATACACAAGCTTATCTTGTCACAAATCCTGACAACGATAAGGGAGATGAACCATAGACTTCATACCGGCACCTTCCAAATGTCTTCAAATATGATAGGTGAAGTATTGCGGTAATTAACCCTTTACCCAACGTAACGGCGAAAAAACGGCCAGCGCTATTCACAAAAATCGCCAATTAATTTTCATTATTTTTTCATTTTTCGTTTCAAAAACATAGGTTATGACCCCTCTTTGGAACGAGATCATTGCAATGAGGGCTCATAACCTATGTTTTTGAGACAAAAAATGAAAAAAGTAGTTATTCAAGAACTGTTTTGCAAGTGTCGCCTGCTTTTCATGATAGGTAAAGGGTTAAGAGCCGAAGCTCTTCTATAAAGCAGCCAAACACTACGATTATGCAACCAAACTCGTAGACAAAAGCAGCCAAGCACTTTGACAAAGCAGCCAAGATCCAATTAAGTAACCCATAAATAAGGGTGCTGACATCTGATACAGCCTAATCTGTTCTTAACCCTTTACCCAACGTAACGGCCAAAACCGGCCAGCGCTATTTACAAAAATCGCCAATTAATTTTCATTATTTTTTCATTTTTTGTCTCAAAAACATAGGTTATGACCCCTCTTTGGAACGAGCTCGTCGAGCTCGTTCCAAAGAGGGGTCATAACCAATGTTTTTGAGACAAAAAATGAAAAAAATTAGTAATTCAAGAATTTTGTTTGCAAGTGTCGTCTGCTTTTCATGTTAGGTAAAGGGTTGACAGCAGTAAGGGGTAATATAATCCCAGTGAGTGGAAATCCACCGACATGGTTGTTCAGCACAAATTAAGTGCAAAGAAAGGACACAAGATGACAAGGATGACATACACTGCACACTTGCTTTCAATCTATCGACAACATCCTTGGATTGTCGACAGTTAATTACTCAGACAATGGACTGAGCCTCATGATTGGAAAGCGCAAACCTCCAACAATACAGCACGCACATGCTAATGAGCCTTTTAGTGCGGTCATATCTCATAATACGTGCCAACACTGATACGATTTTACACGCTGAACATTATACCGACCACGACACTGATACGATTTTACACGCTGAACATTATACCGACCACAAAATAGGACCAAATACTTTTATTGGAAACAAGGCCTGAAAATAAGCAGTCTGACATTTGCAAAATGAGGTCCCCAGAGAGTGAATTCGATGATGCTATCCCATACATTATCCTCTAGGTACCTCTTTCTGTTTAGTTTTGAGACCCTGATTCAGATTGAGGTTCACAGAGGGTAAATTTAGTGATGCTGCTCTGCTTTTCAGATGACTGCTTATTTTCTGGCTTGTTGGAAACACGCATGGCCTCGACGTCGCATCATGGAAAGCACATGTACTCAGCAATATAGCATGCACTTATATATGAGCCTTAGAGAGAGGACTTGGGGTGAATGGAGGAAACGGGTAGCTGAGCCGTTCATGTCTAGTCTTCCACCAGTGCCATCGACCATCACGCATGCCAGATAATGATACGATCTCACAAATAAAACAGTGTTTTTTCGAACTGCATCCAATTAGTGAAACACATATTTGCACACGGCTCTGTGGTAGACTGTTGGACTTCTATGCTGGAGGTCCCAAGTTCGATCCCCGTCCGGGACGACCCGCGTTGTGTCCTTGGGCAAGGCACTTTTTCCCGGTTGCCTACATGGGGTCATGAAGACGCCGTGAACTAAGGCCCACTGCGCGTCGATGGTGCACATATCTTCAACCGCTGTAACCCTGGTTGCGCGGAGCTTGAACAGAGTTAGAATGTTGAGGAGCTGATAGTTGCTCGGTAGTTCTCTCTGGGTACTCAAGCTTCCTCCACCCATAAAACTGGCACCTTCACAATTAGCCATTGTGCATAAGTATGTGACCTTAAACACCAATAAATAAGTAATTCGCACACGCAGCAGTTACTCAGAATCCACAAACAATGTATCGTATGTGCCAAATGAGTAACCTGTAACTACGCTCAGCCTACAGCTGATAGAGCACCATCAAAGGGGTGGAAGTCCAAACATGGACCAAAATCAAAAACAATTTTCTACCCATATATACTCAGCGGACATAGAGTCATTACCACATTCTCTAAGAGTATTGGAGAGGCACCCCACTCCCCACATACACACTGGGTCGGACCCACCGAATGTCTCGCACTGAACGTGCAGTGGTAAACATGCAGCCACAAGACTAGCTCTGGAGACATCCAAACACTCTTTACAGAAAGTCATGTAACAGACCCCCGCAACTGCCTGTAAGCATGCTTTTGTTTCTGCTTCCCCTTTTGCAACCCGTAACTAAGCAGAACCTACAGCTGATAGAGCGCAATCTATTTTCATAAGCAGTGAAAAGTTCCATAACTCCAAGACTAGCTCTTGAGACATCCAAACTCTCTTTACAAAAAGTCATGTAACGAACTCCCACAACTGCATGTAAGCGTGGGGGTTAATATCTCCCTTCGAAAACACGTGAAAAGCCCACCCCCCCCCCCACCCCCCACACACGGTTCAAAATGGACACTGGCAGCCATCGTGAATTTTGGACCGCACCCAGAACCACTCGTTCTCGTCCCAAGGTGATAACAAAGGTACCCAAGAAGTTTCATGAAGATCGGTTCATAAATATAGCCTCTAGCCCGAGCCGTATTGAAATATGCACTTGCTGTGTATAAGTAGCACTGAATAAACCAAGGTTCATCTAATTTGCATAATTTCTGCACGAGAAAAAAAACTCCTATTATATGTGATGTATTCCATGGTACTAAACATTCATTCAAAAATTTATTCAAATCAGAACCTTGATATGGAAGTTCTGTACCAAAAACTGATTGTACATAATTTTGGAACAAAATGGCCACCGGTAGGCATCTTCAATTTCGGATCGCACCCCAAAACACTCGTTCCCGTCCCAAGGTGATAACAAAGGTACCCAAGAAGTTTCGTAAAGATCGGTTCATAAATACAGCCTCTAGCCTGAGCCGTATAGAAGTTGTGTACAAAAAACTGATTGGACCTAATTTCGGTACAAAATGGCCGCTGGCAGCCATCTTGAATTTTGGACCGCACCCAGAAACACTCGTTCTCGTCCCAATGTGATAACAAAGGTACGCAAGAAGTTTCATGGAGATCGGTTCACAAATACAGCCCCTAACCCGAGCCGTATTGACATGTGTACTTACTCTGTATAGGTAGCACTGAATAAATCAAAGTCCATCTAATTTGCATAATGTCTGCACGAGAAAAAACCCGTATTATATGTGATGTAGTCGATCTTACAAAACATTCATACAAAAATTTATTCAAATCAGAACTTTCATACAGAAGTTCTGTACAAAAAAACTGATTGCGCTAATTTTGGTACAAAATGGCTGCCGGTGGCCAGCTTGAATTTCGGACCACAGCCAAAAACACTCGTTCTCACCCCACGTTGATAACAAAGGTACCCAAGAAGTTTCGTGAAGAACGGTTCATAAATACGGCCTCTAGCCTGAGCCGTATAGTAGTGTGTACAAAAAACTGATTGGACCTAATTTCGTTACAAAATTGCCACTGGCAGCCATCTTGAATTTTGGACCGCACCCAGAAACACTCGTTCTCGTCCCAAGGTGATAGTAAAGGTACCCAAGAAGTTTCGTGAAGATCGATTCATAAATACAGCCCCTAGCCCGAGCCGTATTGACATGTGTTCTTATTGTGTGTAAGTAGCACTGGAAAAATCAAAGTTCATCTAATTTGCAGAATTTCTGCACGAGAAAAAAACTCGTATTATATGTGATGCATTCCATGCTACTAAACATTCAAACAAAAATTTATTCGAATCAGAACTTTCACACAGAAGTTCTGTACAAAAAACTGATTGCACTAACTAAAGTACAAAATGGCTGCTGGTGGCCATCTTGAATTTCGGACCGTACCCGAAAACACTCATTCTCGCCCCACGGTGATAACGAAGGTACGCAAGAAGTTTCGTAAAGTTCGGTTCATAAATACGCAAATTTGACTTACGTCAAAGTTGAGCTAAAAATTAAATAATTTTCACATTTTTCGAGAAAAAAAAATTCACAATTTTTCAATAAAACCATCAGGGTTGGTTGATTTAAATCAATCGAATTAAATAATTTAAAAAAAAAATAATTGATTTAAATAAAAAATTTACAAATTATTAGGAATATTTTCAAATAACTTGGAAAAGAGCACGAACAAGATGGAATGTATATTAACTGTTAAAACTAATTTGTAAAGTGGGAATACACACACCACTGTGTCTTGCCTACTGGAATGTGTTGTAGGTTAGTTAAATGTTCCTGAATAAGTTTAATAAGTTTATATAATTTTCAGCTCATGTGAATAGAACCATATTAAAGTGAACATGAGATTTTAAACCATTTCTATCATGATCTTTCAATGAATCCATCAAATAATACGAAATGAACTCTGAGAACAACGATCGGCCATTTTAGAATGTTGCAAGCAGCAAAATTGATTTTCAAGAAGTCATCTTCACTCAAGCAATGCTGTGACAATGAGAAAACACAAGTTTCAATGATTCCTTTCTTCTTCCATCTGTCCTGTCTCTTCTTTGCCAAATGTAATTTGAAATTCTTCCACTCATGCCTCCTCAAAGACTGAAATGGGTAACAGAGGTGAATGTTTTAGGATCAGTTATTAGTGTCCATTCTTTGGGTAGCTTTTAATACAACCTGCTACCAAGACAATCTGCTTCTCTTATTTAAAAAAAGAATCACGTGGAAAAATCTGTCCTCTGGTAAATAATTTATGGTATGAAAATAAAAATCAAAGAAATTAATTTAAATAAAAAAAATCTGATTTAAATAAAAAAAATCGAATTTTTTATTTTTAAACAAAAATAAAAAAATTACCAACCCTGACAACCAAACAAATATGGATATCATTAGGTTTTATTGAGAAACTTCGGAGATATTTTAGGCTGTGGTAGAGTTATCTGATAAATTTACTGGCCGTTTTTGGCGCTATATTAGGTAAAGGGTTAAGTAACGAATTCCGCATATTAGTGGATCCAGTATATATAGCGTTCCATTTTTCATTGTTTTCCAAGTCAATTGAATCGACCTGGGAATTCCATAGATATCGGACAGAACACTCTGTTCTGTCCGATATCTGTGGGGTATTCAGTTCATTGTGTCAACTCAAGTGTGAAATTGTGTGAATGCTTGAATGATTGAGTGTGAGTGTGGCCCTGTGAAAGGAGGATTGGTTCATTGAGTGGTGGGAAGGGGTTAAATACTTGAATACTGCAGTGAGGGGGAGGGGGGGGGGGGGAGAATGAGTGAGCGAGAATGAGTTTCTCCGGGCATGCTAAAAACGGAAAATTAAAGAGGTGACTTATTGACCCAAATGGACCGGGTACTGTTTTAACAATACTTTTATGTACTGTACTAAATTATGTTAGCACATGTCACGTGGATAAAGATATACGACTACTACTATTACTACACATGATTTGGAGCAATAAAACCAGACAATCCGAGTGACGTAATGAGAAAAAATAAATCCACTGTAAAAATCCAAAGAGGCTGAGACAAAACAGTAGTGAAATGCACTGTAAAAGCCCCCCTTGAAGAAACCGAGAAAAGAAAAACAGTAGAGAAACGAGCTATCCCCCCCCCCTCCCCGTCCAACCCACCTAAATCTGCCATCTTTTTTACTTGCCAGACTCAAGTCTGGGTAAATGATGTGGGGAAGTGATCAATTAAAAATGGAAATTAAATAAATAAATACCCAGAAATGAGACCGAAGATATGATTTTCTTTCAGACCTTAAACCTGAAGTAATACACACTAGAAACTAAAGTGTTAAAACTGACACTTTCAAGGTGTTAAACCCATTCTAACTCTTAGGGTTTGATTTTAACACTCAAAGTGCAATGCTTTAAGCACTTAGACATTACAATCGGCAGACATCTGAAACTTGAATGGATGGCACTTCCCATGTGTCTAGCATTGGTGGTTCTTCCAGAATCGTCCATAATTTGATTTGCGCTTGGTGGGTACATAATTAAAAGGACACAACGCAGATGACGCGGATCAGGCTCGAGAGTTCGAGCCTGATCCGCGTCATCTGCGTTGTTTCCTTTTAAGGGTCGCGACATTACACTTGTCAAGTGGTGTTATTGTAACACCTGTCAAGTTCTATGATATCTACACTTGAACAAAGTGCTAGTTCAGCACTTAGTAAGTGTTAAATACAGCACTTCAAGTGTAGTTTTTAACACTTTAGTTTTTAGCGTGTAGGAGGCTAAAATCAAGATATTACCAGCATATTTGGTATAAATTTTATATGTAATATAGCGTTTATTTTAATAGTTTTGCGTTTATTTGATATTATGAAGACCAATAATTTACTTGCAGGTCTCATTATCCCTGCTTGCGTAGTATCCGTTCTTTACATCTGAATAAGTTGAAAAAAACACATTATATTACTGAAAATTTAAATTCCTGGTTCTTTCTTTTGAAAAATTTCTTTCAACTTGGAAGAAGAATAAATAGCAGCACGTTTTGTAAACATCCACTCGACAGGTGTGTGTGCAATGGGTTGGGTTGCGCGATAGTGCCACACTTCTTTCATATGTGACCAAGGGGTGCAGTTCGCATTACCATAACATCTATGGATCTTATTTTCAGATCCACCACGTGAGGACGTGATACCACACCTGAAATTTGGAAATAAACATTTGAAAAGCCTGTTACCTGTACTTGGGAATTAGACCAGGACTTTCAATCATCTGTGTCAACATTTATAACTTTTTTTATTTTAAAGTGAAAAACTGTGTTATTTCGCCATACCATATCACGTTGTACGAGAAGTTCCATACGTACACCGTCCGTGGGTGAGCGGGGGTCGGAAAGATAAAATGAGCTGTAACTTTTGCGCCACAGAGGTGTAATTGGTGTCAAAATGACGAGTGTCGGGCGTAGTTTATGGCACACTATGTTGGGATGCTATGCCGCGCTCAGAGATAAACATTTGAGATCGAACCGTGAATAATCGTATTAATCGACATGACTCTCGGACATAAAAACGCGTCGAATACCGTTATTTGTTCAAGTCGATCACAAAATCGTTCGGAAATAGATTGGGACAGCAACAAGCCAGAAAAATGAGGTCCCCAGAGGGTGAATTTAGTGATGCTACCTGCATAGCAGGGTAGCATCACTAAATTTACCCTCTGTGAACCTCAATCTGAATCAGGGTCTCAAAACTAAACAGGAGGAGGTACCCAGAGGATAAATTGGACCACTGTATGGGAGAGCATCATCAAATTCACTCTCTGGGGACCTCATTCTGCAAATGTCAGATTGCTGGTTTTCTGGCCTGGACAGCAATGGGCAAGATCTGGACATTTTAACTTGCACACCAGCACAATCTCTACCCCCTGCTGAGAAACGTTGTTATACTACTCTATGGGCACCGCAGTCTGTGTTGCAAGTCCATTGTGCAAGAGTTTTAGTGGCAATCCACTTTCCAGATCAGGGCTCAAAATACTTTTTTTTCTATGCGTAGCAAAATGCTACACATTTCCGAAAAATTAATAGCATTTTGTTTAAATTACATATTTATTTATTGGTGTTTATGGTCACATACTTATGCACAATGGCTAATCGTGACCGTGACAGTTTTACGAGTGGAGTACCCGGAGAGAACCACCGAGCAACGACGAGCAGCTGTAAGCTCTCCAACATCGTAACTCTGAACTCTGCACCGCAGCACAGGCAGGGTTAGATTGGTTGAAGACATGCGCACCATCGACGTGCAGTACGCCTCAGTACACAGCGTCATCGTGCCCCCATGTAGGCAATCGGGGTGAAGTGTCTTGCCCAAGGACACAACGCGGTTGCCGCAGGTGGGATTCGAACCGAGGACCTCTCGGCTTGCAGCCTGCACCTCTACCGAGCCACCGCGCCCCCGTTTAAATTGCATAGCAGTTCTTGTATACCGGAGTTATGCCATACTGGTTTGTTTAGAACCTTTCTGAGCAAATAGAATAATGTCCATCAGTTTCTGTGCTTTTTCAAATGAACTGCAACACATGAAGCACTAGCTATGTTTTTTCAGCTGAACTGCCTTTAACAACTGCATGAATTTAGATATTTGCACATGCATAACATCTCTTAATTTGATGGGTTATTTTGACTGGGTGAATTTAAACCAATAAAAATTCACGTTACATATGAAGTTGCTAATGCAAGACGGAGAGTTAATCGTATATCAGGAGTAAAGCAACAGTGAACTAGCTTGCAAAGTTTCATTTTTACATTTTGCAATACAAGATATTCAACTGCAGCCTATTAGGCTGCAGTTGAATATATTGTATCGCAAAATGCTATACATAATTGAAAATTGCGTAGCCTTTAGCATGTTTTGCACAGCAAATAGCGATGCGAAACCACTTATTTTGAGCCCTACTCCAGATGCATTCATGTTCAGTTAAGTGCATTTATTAACTTTATTGATATTTCCTAAATGCTATTTAGCTTTATCTGTCAGGTTGACATTTTAATACCCGTTCTATACATGTTTATCTGAACAAATTGAAAATATGTTATAATACGGAACATTTGAATTTCCAGTTCTTTCTTTAGTATATTTTCTTTCAACTTACAAGAATAAATGGCAGCACGTTTTGTGAACTTCTACTCTACGGGTGTGTGGGTAGTGGGTTGGGTGGGGGTGGGGGATTACCTGCAGAATTTAAAACAGGCGTTACCAAGGGGTGCAGTTGGTATAACTAGAACAGCCATGGACCTTAGTTTCAGATGCAGCATGTGAGAACGTGATTCTACACCTGAAATTTGGAAATAAACATTTGAAAATCATGTTACCTGTACTTGGGAATTGGACCGGGATTTTCATTCATCATTGTTGATACTTATAACTTTTTTATTTTGAAGTGAGAAATTGTGTCCTTTCGCCATACCGCCGTATCGTATCGCCATACCGCTTCGGGGGTGGGGGGGGGGGGGTGGGGGGGATAAAATCAGCTGTAACTTTTGAAATAATTGTAGCACCGTAGTGTGGCTGGTGTCAAAATGACGGGTATCGGGCGTACTTTACAATACACCATACAGATGCTATGAGAAATAAACATTTGAGATCAAAACATGAATTATCGACGTGACTCTCGCGCATTAAAACGCGACGAAAGCTGTTGTTTGGCAGTGACATGCACTCAATTTTGTTCAAGTCGTTCACACAATTTCTCCAAAAAAGATTGGGACAGAAATGGGAAAGATCTGGGCATTTTAATGTACACAAAAGCACAATTTCTACTCCCTACCGAAAAACATCTTTCTTCTACTCTATTTGATCCGTCATTTTAAAATGGCTGAAACTGATAGCAGACCTCTAGGAGAATACCTTGTGGGCTGCGCAGGAGACTAACACCGTGAACGAATAACGCCCAAACCAGCCTCCAGCCAGACCGGCTTCCACAATTTCACCCATACCGGCCTCCACAATTTTACGCAAACCGGCCTCCGAGCATTTGTAACCACCGAGTGTGTAGCTTTTCATGGCATTGTAGAAAACCAACCAAAAAGCCACCACAGCCACCAACTCCAAGCAAAACAAGAAAAAGAAGCAGAAACAACGTCGCTAACCAAATGATCCTGACCTTTCTTCCTTTTACGCGTCCATACATGCTGCTAAAAAATTAACCTACACAGGAAAAGAGGGTCGAAAGGGGCTTGTCCCAACCCGACTCTAGCTGTGCGCTTTCGGCGCGCAAAACCATTCATCTTGCTTGCTTTCTTGCCCTTCAAACACTCACATTGATTGCTTGGCTATTCAAGTGATCGCACTTACCTGTAAACGCTCCTAATAAATACAATTAGCGACATGGATTTCCTCACGGCAAAAACGAAAGAGACTTCGATGGTACGGAACGCAGGCTCACCAATCAACTGGGATGTCCAGAATGGTGGTGACAGCGTTCAGACCACCATCAAACACAATGTGGATTCATCAAAGGGTACCGTAGTGGTAGTTCCTTTCACGGGGCCTCGCCCCACACTGGAAATTCGGGAAAGGTTAATAAATGTTTGCCCATACTTTAAAATGTCTGTGTTTTTCTTTTCAATCCTACATTGTCCCTTTCATTTTCCCCGCTCGTAAAATTCATGGAGGCCGGTTTGGGTAAAGTTGTGGCGGATGTTCTTGGAGGCCGGTTTGGGTAAAATTGTGGCGGACGTTCAGGATAAAATTTTGGAGGCCGGTTTGGGTAAAATGTAGAGGGCGGTTTGGGTTCATTGGAGGCCGGTTTGGTTGGAGGCCTGTTTGGGTATATTCGCCGTGAACTGTGTCAAAAATCGCCCCAGTTAAACGCGCGCTAAATAAGTACGTTACCCGACTTTTTCGTGTAGTACAAGTATCTTATATTATTCCTTAGTTGTCGATAGGTTGTTAATATTCCGTTTTGAGATATGTCTTACTGGAGTATTGTGGATGAAGGTTATTAACCCTTTACCCAACGCAGACGGTATCAAAATTTATTATTTTAAATATCATTTTTTAAATTTTTTCAAAAAATTTCAACAAAACCATATATTGTGACCCCTCTTTGGAACGAGCTCGACGAGCTCGTTCCAAAGAGGGGTCACATGATATGGTTTTGTTGAAATTCTTCGAAAAATAATATTTTTTCAGCTGCTGAATTTGCATATTACGCGGGCGGATGCGGGCGATTCGTTGGGTAAAGGGTTAAACTGTATGTATGAGTGCTGATTATGCGTGCGTTTGATGTGTAACAGATCGAGAGAGGATAAGGGGAGGGGCGAACCGTTGACACCCCCCCCCCCCCCGGCACACAAATCGATGGATTACCCCAAGGCTAAAAGATTCGGACCTACCAGGGTGGCTGGTTGGTAAATGGCATTTTAACCGCTGCTCTTCTCTCACGCTCTTTTGAGATTCGCCACCCGTAAATCTCAACCCAGATTCCACCTCAAAGCGGTCAAATCATCCACCGTACTTCACAATAGCACACCACTACGCCACCAATTTACTGCTGAGTGTTGGCCACGGTAACAACCCGGAAGTTGCGTCATAGTCACGTAACCCAGTTGCATCATGTTTCATTGTCGTGGTAGCCCGCGTGCGCGTCGGCATTATGACGACATTACTAAAAGTGATACGTTGTCTCAGTGCACATGTGTAGCACATGTTGTTAGGGTGACACGTGATTCCAGTCCATTTTGTATACTGGGGGCCTGCATCTTGGTTTTTATGGTGACACGTGCTTGCTTTGAGCCCTAAAGGCTTCTAATATAGTAGGGGGGGGGGGGGGGGGGTTGTTCTAGGGATACTTTCGACTAGACCGGAGTATGACTAATTACCATAAAAAATCGAACACCTATACCTAAAATCACCCAAAACGACTTTATGTGCTACCTATTTTCTAAGTTTCTAGCTTGGATTATCCCAGACACTTCGTTTTTCTACCTATACCTGGTTACTCTCGCCCCAGCTGTTTATCTCGTCCTGGCTACACCTAGAAATCACTAGTTTGACCAATCACATCACTCCGTTCATCTAAAGTCCGCCCAGTTAAAGTACGCCCGTGGTCTCGTCATTATCTGATACAAGGATTCCGATAGGAGCTATATAGAGGCAATAAGCTGTATAAGAGCCATGTATTAGGTATCCTCAAATACTGAGATGAATCAAAGAGAAGGAACCTGGACCCCCTCCCCCTCGTAGCTACGTCATTGTCCGAGAGTTGGGGAAGTCACTCGAGTAATTACTCGATAGCTCGTTTGTTCAATAAGCTTCGAGTAGTCCGATCAAAGCCTGTTTCAGTCAGTGCTCTCGTTGTTGTTTTGGGAAAGCCAGGTTTTGTCTTTATCAATGAGTTAAATCCATCATGTAAGTGGAAACTTTACATGCCTGAAAAATAGACCAAATAATCTATTATATGCCGCTCGGTGGGTCTGCTGGCTGGGTCTTGGTGGCTTCTCGACTTATTTGCTTCACCTCCTGCTGGACGTAGAAGAGTAGCCCACCATTGTACTGTTAAAGGGGTCGTAAGTAGGTAGTTCACTCCGTCCATGCGAGCCTTTGACGCACACAAACCTTCAGATTGCTTTGCAAGCCAGGAGAATCATAGTTAGGAAACTGTGAAAACATGTGGTATATGCCCAAGAATGGAGGGAACAGGGTATAGACAGATAAAAGCAAATGATCCTGAATGAATCTGAACTAAATAAATTGGTAGAAACGGAAGAATTTGAGCGAAATAAAGTCTTTACGCATGGTACGACTTCTCCCGGGCCAAGTTTGCAATGTGTTCAAACTCTGGACAACAATTATTACAACGAAATTTAGAAATAGTAAATGGAATCAAAACCTGAACGTCGGCGACTGTTGCCCAACTTGAGTTTCATCAAATTGAAGGTGGTAGTGGTAGGCGTATGACTTTCTTGGACAACAGGTCTGCTTGAATCTACAGTCACATCCGGGTGCAAGTGCTTCAAGTGACCGGATAGTAGTAATGGTAGTATATTATAGTGTCAATATTCCTTGAATAATTACCCCTCAAACTGTGATGTAAGCTGTTGAACTTGAAACTGCCAGAAAAAAAATATTGCTGTGCCCCATTTTGCGTCAAATGATTACCTTTTACCACTAAACCTCTTTCAAAATGAAATTACGTGATGTTATGTGACTTCGAAGTTAAATTACATTTTTGCTTTACAACAAAAATTTAATGTGAGCATAATACATGTAATCTCAATCATCCCAGACCAAAATATTTAGGAGGGCAATTTTTCGCTCTCCCTAATTCTTTCAGGAGGGCAGTAAGAAGAGCTAAAAAATCGCTCTCCTGAAATTGCCAAGCTTGGGTCTCTGCAATGTGGCCACACTGCTCCACACTTACCAAGGCCTGGAGGTGTGGGAGGGGCAATGTAGCCATCTCGCAGAGAGTACCTGGTTAGCAGCACCAAAATGCTATACATAATTGAAAATTGCGTAGCCTTTAGCATGTTTTGCACAGCAAATAGCGATGCGAAACCACTTATTTTGAGCCCTACTCCAGATGCATTCATGTTCAGTTAAGTGCATTTATTAACTTTATTGATATTTCCTAAATGCTATTTAGCTTTATCTGTCAGGTTGACATTTTAATACCCGTTCTATACATGTTTATCTGAACAAATTGAAAATATGTTATAATACGGAACATTTGAATTTCCAGTTCTTTCTTTAGTATATTTTCTTTCAACTTACAAGAATAAATGGCAGCACGTTTTGTGAACTTCTACTCTACGGGTGTGTGGGTAGTGGGTTGGGTGGGGGTGGGGGATTACCTGCAGAATTTAAAACAGGCGTTACCAAGGGGTGCAGTTGGTATAACTAGAACAGCCATGGACCTTAGTTTCAGATGCAGCATGTGAGAACGTGATTCTACACCTGAAATTTGGAAATAAACATTTGAAAATCATGTTACCTGTACTTGGGAATTGGACCGGGATTTTCATTCATCATTGTTGATACTTATAACTTTTTTATTTTGAAGTGAGAAATTGTGTCCTTTCGCCATACCGCCGTATCGTATCGCCATACCGCTTCGGGGGTGGGGGGGGGGGGGGGGGTGGGGGGGATAAAATCAGCTGTAACTTTTGAAATAATTGTAGCACCGTAGTGTGGCTGGTGTCAAAATGACGGGTATCGGGCGTACTTTACAATACACCATACAGATGCTATGAGAAATAAACATTTGAGATCAAAACATGAATTATCGACGTGACTCTCGCGCATTAAAACGCGACGAAAGCTGTTGTTTGGCAGTGACATGCACTCATTTTTGTTCAAGTCGTCACACAATTTCTCCAAAAAAGATTGGGACAGAAATGGGAAAGATCTGGGCATTTTAATGTACACAAAAGCACAATTTCTACTCCCTACCGAAAAACATCTTTCTTCTACTCTATTTGATCCGTCATTTTAAAATGGCTGAAACTGATAGCAGACCTCTAGGTGAATACCTTGTGGACTGCGCAGGAGCCTTACACCATGAACGAATAACGCCCAAACCAGCCTCCAGCCAGACCGGCTTCCACAATTTCACCCATACCGGCCTCCACAATTTTACGCAAACCGGCCTCCGAGCATTTGTAACCACCGAGTGTGTAGCTTTTCATGGCATTGTAGAAAACCAACCAAAAAGCCACCACAGCCACCAACTCCAAGCAAAACAAGAAAAAGAAGCAGAAACAACGTCGCTAACCAAATGATCCTGACCTTTCTTCCTTTTACGCGTCCATACATGCTGCTAAAAAATTAACCTACACAGGAAAAGAGGGTCGAAAGGGGCTTGTCTCAACCCGACTCTAGCTGTGCGCTTTCGGCGCGCAAAACCATTCATCTTGCTTGCTTTCTTGCCCTTCAAACACTCACATTGATTGCTTGGCTATTCAAGTGATCGCACTTACCTGTAAACGCTCCTAATAAATACAATTAGCGACATGGATTTCCTCACGGCAAAAACGAAAGAGACTTCGATGGTACGGAACGCAGGCTCACCAATCAACTGGGATGTCCAGAATGGTGGTGACAGCGTTCAGACCACCATCAAACACAATGTGGATTCATCCAAGGGTACCGTAGTGGTAGTTCCTTTCGCGGGGCCTCGCCCCACACTGGAAATTCGGGAAAGGTTAATAAATGTTTGCCCATACTTTAAAATGTCTGTGTTTTTCTTTTCAATCCTACATTGTCCCTTTCATTTTCCCCGCTCGTAAAATTCATGGAGGCCGGTTTGGGTAAAGTTGTGGCGGATGTTCTTGGAGGCCGGTTTGGGTAAAATTGTGGCGGACGTTCAGGATAAAATTTTGGAGGCCGGTTTGGGTAAAATGTAGAGGGCGGTTTGGGTTCATTGGAGGCCGGTTTGGTTGGAGGCCTGTTTGGGTATATTCGCCGTGAACTGTGTCAAAAATCGCCCCAGTTAAACGCGCGCTAAATAAGTACGTTACCCGACTTTTTCGTGTAGGACAAGTATCTTATATTATTCCTTAGTTGTCGATAGGTTGTTAATATTCCGTTTTGAGATATGTCTTACTGGAGTATTGTGGATGAAGGTTATTAACCCTTTACCCAACGCAGACGATATCAAAATTTATTATTTTAAATATCATTTTTTAAATTTTTTCAAAAAATTTCAACAAAACCATATATTGTGACCCCTCTTTGGAACGAGCTCAACGAGCTCGTTCCAAAGAGGGGTCACATGATATGGTTTTGTTGAAATTCTTCGAAAAATAATATTTTTTCAGCTGCTGAATTTGCATATTACGCGGGCGGATGCGGGCGATTCGTTGGGTAAAGGGTTAAACTGTATGTATGAGTGCTGATTATGCGTGCGTTTGATGTGTAACAGATCGAGAGAGGATAAGGGGAGGGGCGAACCGTTGACACCCCCCCCCCCGGCACACAAATCGATGGATTACCACAAGGCTAAAAGATTCGGACCTACCAGGGTGGCTGGTTGGTAAATGGCCTTTTAACCGCTGCTCTTCTCACACGCTTTTTTGAGATTCGCCACCCGTAAATCTCAACCCAGATTCCACCTCAAAGCGGTCAAATCATCCACCGTACTTCACAATAGCACACCACTACGCCACCAATTTACTGCTGAGTGTTGGCCACGGTAACAACCCGGAAGTTGCGTCATAGTCACGTAACCCAGTTGCATCGTGTTTCATTGTCGTGGTAGCCCGCGTGCGCGTCCGCATTATGACGACATTACTAAAAGTGATACGTGGTCTCAGTGCACATGTGTAGCACATGTTGTTAGGGTGACACGTGATTCCAGTCCATTTTGTATACTGGGGGCCAGCATCTTGGTTTTTATGGTGACACGTGCTTCCTTTGAGCCCTAAAAGCTTCTAATATAGTTGGGGGTTGTTCTAGGGATACTTTCGACTAGACCGGAGTATGACTAATTACCATAAAAAATCGAACACCTATACCTAAAATCACCCAAAACGACTTTATGTGCTACCTATTTTCTAAGTTTCTAGCTTGGATTATCCCAGACACTTCGTTTTTCTACCTATACCTGGTTACTCTCGCCCCAGCTGTTTATCTCGTCCTAGCTACACCTAGAAATCACTAGTTTGACCAATCACATCACTCCATTCATCTAAAGTCCGCCCAGTTAAAGTACGCCCGTGGTCTCGTCATTATCTGATACAAGGATTCCGATAGGAGCTATATAGAGGCAATAAGCTGTATAAGAGCCATGTATTAGGTATTCTCAAATACTGAGGTGAATCAATGAGAAGGAACCTGGACCACCTCCCCCTCGTAGCTACGTCATTGTCCGAGAGTTGGAGAAGTCACTCGAGTAATTACTCGACAGCTCGTTTGTTCAATAAGCTTCGAGTCGTCCGAGCAAAGCCTGTTTCAGTCAGTGCTCTCGTTGTTGCCTTGGGAAAGCCAGGTTTTGTCTTTATCAATGAGTTAAATCCATCATGTAAGTGGAAACTTTACATGCCTGAAAAATAGACCAAATAATCTATTATATGCCGCTCGGTGGGTCTGCTGGATGGGTCTTGGTGGCTTTCTCGACTTATTTGCTTCACCTCCTGCTGAGCGTAGAAGAGTAGCCCACCATTGTACTGTTAAAGGTGTCGTAAGTAGGTAGTTCACTCCGTACATGCGAGCCTTTGACGCACACAAACCTTCAGATTGCTTTGCAAGCCAGGAGAATCATAGTTAGGAAACTGTGAAAACATGTGGTATATGCCCAAGAATGGAGGGAACAGGGTATAGACAGATAAAAGCAAATGATCCTGAATGAATCTGAACTAAATAAATTGGTAGAAACAGAAGAATTTGAGCGAAATAAAGTCTTTACGCATGGTACGACTTCTCCCGGGCCAAGTTTGCAATGGGTTTGCAACTCTGGACAACAATTATTACAACGAAATTTAGAAATAGTAAATGGAATCAAAACCTGAACGTCGGCGACTGTTGCCCAACTTGAGTTTCATCAAATTGATTTCGGTTTACACAAATGTATGAAATTACGATTTATATATAATTCTAAAGCTGACAAGGTGACAGAACGAGATTCCGAAAAAAATAATTTCACTGGGCCGAGTGCGTTTCTATAACACTGGGAATTTACGTCTTACATCAAGTAAAATATGTTGTCATGCTTCGAAAACATCAAGGGGGAATTTTGATAGGAAAGTTTGGCAGGGGTCAGTTTATTTTTCATGTTGTTATTCTTAATTCAACAAAGCATTAACTTTGTGTGAGATGAAACCCGGCGTTCAAAACTTGTTATGTCACGTCTATCTGTCAAAAGTCAATGAAAACGTGTCATGGCCGACCACATACCATGTGATTTTTTCTAGAAATGCGCAGTGGTTTTTGGACTTCATCCAAAGACTTTTGCTCACATTTTTGTCACATTTGAAAACGCAGTTACTACTGCCTTAAACATTTCAACGATTAATGTCTTTTTGCTCTGGTCAGTCGGTTCCGGGATGACTTCGCTCCCGGTTATTTCGTGCATGTCGCTGCCTGTCCGGCTTCTCGTGGCCCGATTGGGTCGACGGAGAGAAAGCATGTATAAAACGTATAAAAACACGCCTGGTGTAAGATATATGTGCTTTGTAACTGTTGACGACGGGACACAGAAGTCACACCTAGAGGACAGAATAAGGTACATACATATTAGTAGCTTTTTTATTTTCTCTTTTAACAACACAACACAATCATGCCTCCAGCAGAAATACTATATTCATATTTTGTGGAGAAATCATAGGTACAAGTGGAAACAAGGTATAATGCTGCAGAAATACGCATGAACAGGTAGCAAAAAGGGTCAAATATTATTTTTCACGACAAAAGAGTGGAGATACATGTGAGGACATGTCAACTGGAATACTAGAATCACTCAGAAAAACTGCATGCTCACCATTATCTCCAAAAGACCATACTACCATCTGCTGGTTTTCTACAGATCTTTAGGAAATAACCTTTTTAGGCCTGCCACCCATAGGCTGTCTCGTTTACAACCCACTCCTCATCTGGCAGCATTTTAAGCATTTTTTTTCAATTGTGCACACCCCTGGCCACCACATACCGTATCCAGCACCCCCTTAATCTTTATGCAAATAATTCCCAGACCTCCCTCCTGCAAATCTCAAGTGATCTTGATCTCATATTGAAAAACACTGAATCCCATGATCTGCTTCTCTTCCCAGAATACAGTACACCATCATATTCTGTTTTTTGTTGTTGCTGCTGTTGTTGTTGTTGTTAAAGCAAATCTGGAGTTATTTTAGCCTTTATGAGCCCCAGTCAAGTTGTCAATTAAAGGTTTGGACAGTGTTCACTATCCCATGAAAAAACCTAGGGGGGGGGGGGGGGGGGGGGGGACTTGCCCCCGCGCTTCCCTAAAGAATGTTGGGAGGGGGTCAGTACACTTCCCTGAAGAAGGTAATTCTTTTTAATACACATTCCTGCCTGAAATGTCCAACATTGATTCATATTGGTTTCTCTTACCCTGATATGTCTTGGATCATTTTGATGTACATGGAGAGTGTGTTATCACTAAAGCACCTGTAGATAGAGTGGAGGTTCCACCCAAGCAATAATTGCAAATTTGTTGCAAAGCATAACAAGCACAAGCAACGTTCCAGCCAATATACAGTTAAAACTAGAAGTCCTGTCATGAAATGCGCACAAATAGCACGTCGATCTGCGCGTTAATCTACGCGTTATGACAATAGTAAGGCTATCAAATTCTGTACCTATGGCCTGTGCACAAGCAATGTTTCAGCCAATGGACCTCCGGGTAACCTGAAGGTCCACTGGCAGAAACATTGGCTGTGTTTGCTATGAGTAACCACGAGAACCTGCCGTGCTTTGGGTGTCATTCGATTCAGCAATTGCGCGCAAATCCTACGCGCAATTAAGCCTAGATAAGCGCACAGTTCGTGACAGGACTTCTAGTTTTAACTGTACCTCCAGGTTAAACCCGTAGGTGCATTGGCTGAAACATTGCTTGTGTTTTTTGTCTGCATGGACAGAATTTGAAAATGATACTTTGGGTGATTTAGTTACAATACACTCTCCACATACTGTAGTTATTCCTTCACTTTTTTGGAACTTCAGCCGTCAAAAAGTACCCATACGAGATCTAGTTGGGATGAAAAATTAATCCCCCCCCCCCCCCCCCCCCCCCCCCCCCCCCCACTTGGCAATACTCCCTGGACTATTCCCTATTGATGGGAGACGGGAATTCGAAATCTTAACCCAGCATGAGATTTAATGAAGTTTGGGAAAAAAATATTCAGAAAAATATTTTGTCCTCACTTCATTTAGAGTGGGCCTGCCCCTGTTGCCACATTAATGTTTATTGTAATATGCAAATAATCCTTTGCCTATATGACACAATTAGAAGACTGCTCAACAAACACTTTTCTTTATTAACCCTTTACCCAACGCAGACGATATCAAAATTTATTATTTTAAATATCATTTTTTTAAATTTTTCAAAAAATTTCAACAAAACCATATCATGTGACCCCTCGTTGGAACGAGCTCGATGAGCTCGTTCCAATGAGGGGTCACATGATATGGTTTTGTTGAAATTTTTTGAAAAATAATATTTTTTCAACTGCTGAATTTGCATATTACGCGGGGGGATGCGGCGATTCGTTAGGTAAAGAGTTAATAACCAAAAACTTCCATTTCTGGTTGACAAACTCCACTGGATCAAATTCCTTTCAGTGAGGAGTTACAATTAAGTTTTGTTATGAACGCAAAAATAGAAGAAAGTAGTTTGAATGGCGATATATGCTGATTCAATATCTAGATGTCTTATATTACATTCATTTTGGAACAGTTATTTCCTAAAATTGCCCCAAAATTTAGTCCTGAGCTAACATCACTGTTCACACAATTGTATCATTTAGTTTTCGAAATAGAGAAACAATTATATGCAACTTCCATAACCGGTTAGCTGTATGATATAGTTCACCGGTATTAACTCTTAACCTGCTGAGAATTTTAAAAATATTTTTATTATTTTTTCATTAAATCTTGACATGGATGCTGTGAAGCAGCCATGACTAGATAGCATGGAAAATTCATCAGATTTAATGCAAGAGTTTGCTTGTGAAAAAGTCGATACAATTTGCAGGGGAAAATTTAGTTAAATGTGCTCAAATTTAACTCATTTTAGTGGCAAGAGATGTCCTGTCTTGGGTAGAAATAACTGTCAGCACCATGCAGAGAGTTAAATCATCTTCAGTTTGATTGCTTCTAAACCCATACCATATATTAACTGTTTGCATGCTGCTGGTGGATATTCCTGCCCAGCACAGGGTTTCTCTTGTCACTGATATAAGTATAATTTGGGCATATATAAACATATTTTCCCCTGTAAATTGAATGGGCTTTTTCACCAATGATTTCTTGTTATATTTAGATTAATTTTTCATCAACTCTAGTCATGGCTGCTTTACAGCGAACGAAAAGCAGATCACTCCAAATTATCACCAAGTTGGATGATACAGTATGAATGAATGATGTTGAGCATCAACCAATCATCAGCTCCTGGGGTGTTTGCATATGTCTGAAGTATAGCTGCACTGTTGGCTAATTATTGGCCAACAGAGCAACTATATACTCGAGGCAGACACAATCACCTATGCTAATGATTGGTTGGTGCTCAACATCATTTTAAACTGTTGATCATTTTAAGATGTAGCATAGGTTCAAAATCAAGCAATGCCAATAAAATGTCTCGGCCACAAATAGTGATTATGACCTTGCATACAATGCTCAAAAGCTTTTCAATATGTTACCTGAATCTCTGAAAATGGTCCAATCTCTTCCAGTTTTCAAATCAAAGCTAAAATCTTTTCTATTTAAAAATATTACCCTGATGTTGATTAATCCCATATTCTGTGTATTTGTTTCTTTCGTGTTGTTCAGTGCCTTGGAACCTTTTTAATATTGTGAATGTGTGCTATGTAAATCTTACCTATTATTATTATTATTATTATTATAATTTTTATTATTATTATTATTATTACTCTTCTGCAGCATGCTTGCCCATGCCAAGATTAGGCTAAAGTTGCAACTAATTTGTATCTGAATTGCTGCAACACAGCTGCCTCATTGTTCCTAAGGACTCTTCTTTATTCATCAGGATATTGTTCAAAGGAGCAAGAACTTGACTATGATACAACAAACAGTTCATATATCAGAATACTTCCAATACAATATATATTTAAGCTACCTAATGGGTTAATTGAATCAAGTGCAAGGGAATGAACGACACATTACCAAAGTTCAGACCAGGTGAACGATCAATGGGTTATGCATAATTTTGAAAACAGCAGGCCTATATATTTTAGAATTCACGATATCGATGCATGATCTCTCATGGCATGCAACTACAGATGACTTCTTCATTTCACGTGGTGCTGTGGAAGATTGTGTTTTCCTCTCTCCCACTTCATTAGAGATGGGCAATATATTGAAAAACCGAACCGATACCGATACATGGGGATACTAAAAATATGAACAAACCAATTGTTGAATACCAGTTGTTGAATTCAGGAGAGCGATTTATTTGCTCGCCTACTGCTCGTCTTAAAAAAATTGAGGAGAGCAAAAAATAGCCCTCCTAGCCTTAGAAAATAAAATGATTACCACAACAACCTATTCCCCAAACCCACAGGTTTTCAGATCTCTGCTATGTTAGTGGTCTCTGCAATGTGGCCACACTGCTCCACACTTACCAAGGCTCGGAGGTGTGGGAGGGGCAATGTAGCCATCTCACAGAGAGTACCTGGTTAGCAGCACCAAATACAATATATGTGCAGACCCCACTAGGCAAAATTTATTAATAGTACAACTTCATTTTGCCACTTTTAGCTTTTGTAAGCTTGAGGAGAGCTAATCGCTCCCCTAGGCCATGTGAGGAGAGCGATTTTTAGCCCTCCGGCAGATTTAAGAATGCCAGGCCTCTGGAAATACCAAAAATATGAACCGAATCAATTATTGAATACCAGAACTGTCAGAATTTTCAAATTTTCCTACATTCGCTCTTTTATAAGTCCCTGTAGAGGCTTGATGAAAGTTGAAAGGTTCAGTTTCATAATAGAAATGACTGATTTTCTTTTCTGTTTTGTTAACCCTCAATAGACTGGGCAACTGTCCTGAATTCCCTCTAGACTAGGAGTAGAACTTGTACATGTTTTAACTGCTTAGCAATGATTTCTAGTCAAGACTTAGCTCAGAAATCACTGCCCAGGTGTTTTGTCTATTGTCAGCAGGACAGGGCACATGCTTTGAAATCGTAAAAACCTGAAATAGGTTTTTAAATATTAAGGTACATTTAGAATAAGTCACAAAATTACTGTAGATAGGATTTATGGTCATAAAAGAATGCCACTGTGGAGCTCATTGATAGTGTCATTTATAGTGTTGTGGTAGAATGAAACTACAACAACTTATTCTGTTTTTCCTGATGTGAATTCCTCTTTGGTACCATCTGTAATTCACAGTCAAGTCAGAAACCGAATACCGAATCGATACCGAGGTATACCCTCATAGGTATACCCCAAAGTGAAAGTCCTGAGAGCTTTTCTCAGGGGAAGAAATTAATTTTTTTAGCCATACTGGAGTAGTACTGAAATGGTTTAAAACCGGATAATCGGTTTGAAACTGGTTAGCTACCTAACCGATTAGAATAACCGTAAACCAGTTATGATAACTTATCCGAAATATTGATAGTGATCAGCATTCCACATTTAAAAAGCTGTAAATCTAATGCTTCTCCTTTGTGAAAGATTACACATCGAAGCCGCATTGTGTATATTGAGAAATAATCAACTTTGGCGATCAAGACTTCGCTAATGATCGGCAGTTTCCGTAAGTAATGAGTAATCGCAGAAACTATTCCGTAGTGTGTATATAAACGAATGTTGTCGAGTACTCGACAACGTTCGTTTGTATACACACTATGGAATAGTTTGAGGATACTGCTTTCCAGTTCCTATAGTTCCTATAGTTTTCATCCCATATTCGGTGAAATAATGGCCACAGATAACCGGATATTATCCGGTTATAGCTCTGTTAGTCGGTTACAAAAGTGGGCCAACTGTTTCAGCTCTATACTGGAGACCTTGGAACACTTTCTATTAAAACATCCAAAATACCAGTTGAACAGAAGAAGATTCACTGAGAGTATAATGGGGAATTGGAATGGGAGGGGGCGCGGTGGCATTGCGGTAACCAGTTCTCGTCAGATTACCGAAGTTAAGCAACGTCGAGCCCAGTTAGTCCTTGGATGGGTGACCGTCTGAGCGATCGATTCGGACTCCCGTATTGTGTCCTTGGTCAAGGCACTTAACCCCGATTGTCCACATGGGGGCACAATGACGCAGTGTACTAGAGGCATACTGCACGTCGATGGTATGCATGTCTTCAACCAATCTAACCTTGCCTGCACTGCAGTGCAGAGTTCGATGTTGGGAAGCTGGCAGCTGCTCGTTGTTGCTTGGTGGTTCTCTCCGGGTACTCAGGCTTCCTCCATCTGTAAAACTGTCACGGTCATGATTACTGATTAGCCATTGTGCATAAGTATGTGACCTTAAACACCATTAAATAATAAATTGGGATGGGAGAAAGAATTAGTGGGTGACACAAAGGACAGGGTCAGATTATCAGAGAGATTAGGAAGACTTGGGCACGGGATGTCATCCAACAGTTCAACTCTGTGTATTGGGAGGGAAGTCTGGAAAGAAGAGGCATGGGATTAGGGAGGCAGTTGGGATCACTGGGGTAACCAAGGTTTTCTCACCTAAGAACCATGACAAATCAGTGGCTGGCCAAAGTGTTATTGTTAGCTACTTTGGTCTTTGGGGACTTTACACATATTCATTAGGGCTGTCACGATTTTTTAATTTAGGAATCGATAAATTGTCGCAAATAATTGATAATAATCGATTAATTGTACCTAGATGTCCCCCCCCCCCCCCCCCCCCCCCCCCCCTCTTTGAAGTCGTTATAAATGAAGTTCAAGTCATTTGACCTATCTCCGGTAAACAACGAAGACGATCCTCTTTTAGATACATTCTTTGCAAGTTCACAACTGCCGACCAGTCTTGATTATTACACTCATGGTTCAAAAGTTCAGAACATCAAAGCTTTGAATGCACCTAAAAGACAAATGCTTCTAATGGCATCTTGGGGTTTAACGTCGACGTTCTTGACCTTTTACCTTTAGAAACAATAGTTTTTTCATCAAATTTTTTTTAATTATTACAGGTCTAAAAGAGGGTAAAATGTACCGATTCTTCGACAACGAAAAATACTAATTGATTTTGGCGTTACCGATCGACAATCGATTAATCGTGACAGCCCTAATATTCATTTCCAGTAGCTTACTTGTATTACAGATTTGAACAATAGGAGTAGATAACTTCTCAATGTGATAACCAATGACATTAAGCAATTTAAGGTTTTGAATTATGACTCATTTTCCAGTGCCTTTTTCCTCTCAGAAAAAAATGTTCTAAACATTTAATCTCTTGTATCTTGTTTGAGTGAGCTCCGTCAAACAAGATATAAAAAAGAATTAATCAAATAAGTATTTAGTAATATAGAGGGAATTAACCAAATTTTGATTAACTATTTATTTATTGGGGTTGAATGACACTTTTGACAGCCAAGGTCACCATGTGTTAGAAAGTTTTACAGGTGCAAGAAGCCATCGTACCCACAGAGCTCTGTGAAACAAGGTATAATGAATTAAATAAATAAATATTTAAAATGGAGGGACTTCACCAAATTTTGGTTATCTGACTAATCCCTTCAACTGGTAGAGTGCTGGAAGCCCATATTCGAGCTTTGAGATGAAAAGCATGTGTCCAGCTAAAAGGCGTCATATTCTGTGGATGTGCATCATATTATCTTTGAAGTGAAATCACTTAGTCTGTATGGATTTGACTTGTTACATATTATGGGAGAGTGCCAAGAGGCACTCTCCCATAAATTGTAACAAGGCAAAGACTTATGAATAAATTTTGATAAGGCCTACAAAAATTAAAAATCTGTTTCTCAGGCCCTCCTGCATGGTCCTTTTGGCGGCTGCTATGCTCTATTTTTATTAACCCTTTACCCAACGAATCGCCCGCATCTGCCCGCATCCGCCCGCGTAATATGCAAATTCAGCAGTTGAAAAAATATTATTTTTCAAAAAATTTCAACAAAACCATATCATGTGACCCCTCATTGGAATGAGCTCGTCGAGCTCATTCCAATGAGGGGTCACATGATATGGTTTTGTTGAAATTTTTTGAAAAATTTGAAAAAATGATATTTAAAATAAAAAATTTTCATATCGTCTGCGTTGGGTAAAGGGTTAAATGGTTTATGTCTAATATTTTACCCAAGTTAAAAAAATTGATAAATTTGTACCTTGAGTGCAAGAAGGCTTTGCAATGCTTTAGCACTGCAAAGCCTTCTTGCTCTTAAGGGACAAAATACACCACCACCAATGCTATTCTGTACATTATGAGGCCTAAAGCATAAACCAAGAGCATGAACTTTTGATGGCAAAGAAATAATTACAGAAATAAAATAAAAAAACGCTCATCCGCATACAATTTTACAAATAATGGCCCGAGAAATAGAAGATCTTCTTTGTGTGGCCTAACCAAAAATAATTTAACACTCTACCAGTTAAAGGCATACTTATCACTGTCAATTTTGGTATGCAAAAGCAGGGTTTCTCTGAACTAGTTTTCAAAATCCAAGAAGTTGTTTTGCCTGATATTATTTTTATTTATTGTATCCAAGCCAGAAAATAAGCAGACTGTCATCGTCAAAATGAAAATGCCAAGCCTGCTACATTTCTGTTAGAAATGGTCACTGAATGTCTTTAAAAAATTACTACATACTAGCCATCAATCAGCACTGTTAATCACTAACAGATATCCATATACTAAACTGCATGATCCAGCTTTTTGCCTTTGCAATAATCCAAAAATACATTTTCTAATATTTTTAGGCCCACAGCCATATTTTATAAAATATTAGAACCCTTAACTCCAGTTTCTAATATGATGTTCTTGTCAGGAGGTTCATTGTCTACAAGATTTACAGGATTCAATCGGGAGATCCTTTGTCTGCAGGATATGATGTTCTTGTCAGGAGGTTCATTGTCTACAAGATTTACAGGATTCAATCAGGAGATCCTTTGTCTGCAGGATATGATGTTCTTGTCAGGAGGTTCATTGTCTACAAGATGTACAGGATTCAATCAGGAGATCCTTTGTCTGCAGGATGCAAATAGTTCAGTGAGGAGATCCATCACTGCAAGAAGCAAAGGATTCAGTCAGGAAGGCCTTTGCTGCAAGAAGGACGGGATTCACTTGGGGGTCCTTTATCTGCAAGAAGCCCATGGTTCAATCATGAGAAGTCTTTAGCTGCTAAAAGCACAGGGTGTAATAAGGAGGTTCCCTCATTGGCAAGAGATACAGGGTACAATCAGGAGGTATTTTGTATGCAAGAAGTACAAGGTTCCACCAGAAAGTCTTTTTGACTTAGAACTACAGAAGAACTGTAGAAGCACGGGGTCCTTGGTCCTTTGTTAGCAAGAAGTACAGCACAGGGCCCTTGGTCCTTTGTTAGCAAGAAGTACAGGGTTCAATCAGGAGGTTCTTTGGCAGCAAGAAGCACATGGTTCAATTAGGAGGTCTTACAGATGCAAGAAGCACAGGATTCAATCAGAAAGGTTTTTAGGTGAAAGAAGCACATAGTTGAGACAGTACTTCCTCTGTTGGCAAAACCACGGGTAAATCAGTAGGTCCTTTGTCTGCAGGAAGCATAGGGTTCAGTCAGGAGGTACTTTGTCTGCAGGAAACGCAGGGTTCAGTCAGGAAAATGAAGCAAGATTGTACATTACTTGTTGCTATTTATGATGGCAGATATTCTTTTAACCCTTTACCTAACCTGAAAAGCAGACGACACTTGCAGAAATAATTCTTAAATAACTAATTTTTTTCATTTTTTGTCTCAAAAAACATAGGTTATGACCCCTCGTTGGAACGAGCTCTACGAGCTCGTTCCAATGAGGGGTCATAGCCTATGTTTTTGAGACAGAAAATGAAACAAATAATGAAAATTAATTGGCGATGTTTTAGAATAGCACTGGCCGGTTTTGGCCGTTACGTTAGGTAAAGGGTTAAGGTGGAAATTTAACAAACTTAAGTTGTATTACTTTGTCACTTTGTTGTAACCTGTCACAACCTGTGCAATCTGTAGTTTGTTCATGCAGTTTACAATTGACGTAACCCACATGTAACCTAAATGGTCATTTGTGAGTTATTTCCAGGTCTGGAAATTCCTTTGTCCGCAAGAAGCACATGGCTCAATCAGGAGGCCTTATCGATACAAGAACCACATGGTTGAGACAGGAGATCCTTTGTCTACAAAATCACAGGGTTCAGTCAGGAGATCTGCAAGAAGCAAACCATACAATCAGAAGTACGCTTGTCTGTAAGATGCATATGATTCATTGTTGAGGGAGGAGGTCCTTTGTCAGCAAAACACAGGGTTCAGTCAGGAGGTACTTTGTCTTTCAAGAAGCAAAGGCTGCAATCAGGAATTCCTTTGTCTGTAAGAAACACAGGGTTCATGGTTGAGACAGGAGGTCCTCTTTTGGCAAAGCCACAGGTTACAATCAGGAGGTCCTTTGTCTGCAAGAAGCACAGGGTACTAATAGTTCTCTTGATCGAAAAGGACAAGGGTTCAGTTAGGGTTCATTTGGGAGGCCTGTTGCCCATAAGGAGTACATTGCTGGGTGAGGAGGTTCTTTGGCTAGAAAATAGAGTTGAATCAAGAGGTAGTTTGGGGTTCAGACAGGAAGTTCTTTGTCAACAAGACACTCTGGGTTCAGTTAGGAGGTCATTTGGATGCAAGAACTGCATGGTTCATTTAAGAGGACCTTCAGGAGGTATTTATATCTGCAAGAGACAGGATTAGGATTAATCCAGGGGTTCAGTCCAGAAGTCCTTTGGATACAAAGAGTAAAGGGAGGGGGTGGGGGATGGGCTGTGACAGCAAAAAACACATACTTCACATCAGGGGTCCTTTGCAAGAAGCACATGATTCATTCAGGAAGTGTTTTGCTTGAAAGAAGTATGGGGTTCAACCAGGATGTGTTTTGTCTGCAAGGAGTATAGGGTTCAACCAGGAGGTGTTTTGTCTGCAAGAAGCTGAGGTTCAATCTCGATATCCTTGGCTGTTAAAAGCACAGGATGCAGTCAGCAGGAATCCTTGTCTGCAAGATGCACATGGTAAAACCAGGAGATCCTTCATCTAAAAGAAACACACAGTTCAATCCTTTGGCCACAAGAAGCACAGACAAGTCCTGTGGCTGAGGAGTGAATGGGAGGGTCCAGTCCGGAAGTCCATTGGCTGCAAGAAGCACAGGATCAGTACAGAGGCCCTTTGGCAACAAGATGCACATTGTTCAATCTGAGGTCTCACAAGGACCTTTGTTGTCAGGAAACACACGGTTTCTGTCATGAGGTCATTTATCTGCAAGAAATCTTTTGGTTTCAATCAGGAGGTCATTTGGCGGCAAGAAGCACAAGGCTCAACCCGAAGGTTCTTTGCAAGAACCATGGGGATTCAATCAGGAGGTCCTTTGGCTACAAGAAATACAATGTTCATTGACAAGATCCTTTGTCTGCAAGAATTGCAGGGTTCAGTTAGGCCATTTGGCTGCAAGAATTACAGTGTCCAGTCAGGGAGTCTTGGGCTACAAGAATTTCAGTGTTCAATCAGGAAGTCCTTGGGCTGCAATAGTTACATGTTTCAGTGAGGAGGTCACTGGGCTGCAAGAATTACAGGGTTCAATCATGGGGTCATTTGCCTGCAGGAAGTACAAGGTTCGATCATGAGGTCTTTTGGTTGCAGGAAGCACAGAATTCAGTCAGGAGGTAATTTATTTGCAAGAAGGTCTTTGGCTACAAAATGCCCAGGGTTCATCAGGTTGTTTGATTGCAAGAAGTGCTTTGTTCCACCAGGAGATCCATTGTGTTGAAGAAGCGCTGGGTTCATCCAGAAGGTCCTCTGCAAGGAGCTGAGCATTCAGCCAGTCCTTTGGCCTCCAGAAGCACTGAGGTAGGAGGACCTCTGGTTGCAACAAGCACATGCTACAATCTGGAGGTCTTTTGGCTACAAGCAACTCAGGATTTTAATCAGAAGGTCCTTTGTATATAAGCAACACAGGGTTCAGTCAGGAGGTCCTTTGGCTACAGGAAACACAGGGTTCAGTCAGAAGGTCCTTTGGCTACAGGAAACTCAAGGTTCAATCAGATGGTCCTTTGGCAATAAGCAACACAGGGTTCAGTCACAAGGTCCTTTGACTACAGGAAACCCAGGGTTCAGTCAGAAGGTCATTTGACTACAAGAAACTCGGTGTTCAGTCAGGAGGTCCTTTGGCTGCAGGAAACACAGGGTTAAGTGAGGTGATCCTTTGGCTACAGGAACACAGGGTTCAGCCAGGATGTCATTTGGCTACATGAAAAACTGGGTTCAGTCATGTGGTCCTTTGGCTACAGAAAACACAGGATTAAGTCAGGTTTGGCTACAGGAAACACAGGGTTCAGCCAGGACGTCATTTGGCTACATAAAATACAGGGTTCAGTCACAGGGTAATTTGGCTACAGGAAACAGGGTTCAGTCACAAGGTCCTTTGACTCCAGAAAACTCAGTTAGAATGTTGTTTGGCTACAAACAACAGTGTTCAGTCAGTAGGTCCTTTGGCTACAGGCAATAGATGGTTCAGTCGGGATGTCTTTTGGTTTTGTGAAACACAAGGTTCATTTTGGGGGTCCTTTGTTACAAACAGGAAAGATAGAGTTCAATCAGAAGGTATCTTGGCTATAGGAAACACGGGTTCAGTCAGAGGTCCTTTGGTTACACAAAACAGGGTTCAGCCAGGAAGTCCTTTGGATACAGGAAACACAGGGTTCAGTCAGGAGGTTCTTTAGCTACAGAAAATACAGGGTTCATTTGGAAGGTCTCTTGGCTACAGGAAATGCAGGGTTCATTTGGAAGGTCCCCTGGCTACAGGAAATGCAGAGTTCAGTCAGGAGGTCCGTTGGCTACATGAAACACAGGGTTCACTCAGGAGATTCTTTGGCCACAGGCAACACAGGGTTCACTCAGGAGATTCTTTGGCTACAGACAACACAGGGTTTAGTCAGGAGGTCCTTTGGGTATAAACAACACAGGGTTCAGTCAGGAGGTCCTTCAGTTGCCAAAAGCACAGGGTTCAGTCAGGATGTCCTTTGGCCACAGGAAACACAGGGTTCAGTCAAACAAATGGCGACCATGAGCCACTGTAGAAACCAAGATGGTGGTCTCCAGAAGACAAAATGTACAACGGAATCACATGTCGCACTAGTAACATGTGTTGTACATGCCAGCTGATACCACATATTGAGGTGATAATGATGTCACAACATGGCAACACACGTGTGCTGCCATGACAATCAAACATGATGTCATTGGGTCACATGACATGTCATTTTCGGGGTTCCCCAAATGTGATCTGAAAGGTGCTAGCACTATTGCTGATGCTGTTAGTGTAATATGAGTTTTTGCCACCCAGTTTTGTTTGATAGAGGCTGCCATCTTGGATTTCTAGGGTGGCATTGAAATAGAATTGAATTTGTTCTCCCTTGATGGTTCAGGTTCCACTCTACAGTTTCATACTATTGCACTGGGGTAAAATTCTCGAAGTTTTGGGCAGAGTTGGAGTCTAATGCATAGGGGTAAATTCAGGGCTAATATTTCGACGAGAATCGATTTGCACAAAGATTCGCGCAATAAAACCGGCGAGAATCCATGTAGATTCTCGCTGCACCTCTGCTAGGATTCGCGTCAAAAAAATGGAATCAATTTAACCCTTCAAACTAACACAGTGGCAACAAATTAACGAATAGAAGGCTATCATGACCAGAAATATCCTGACACTTTGTCAATAAAATCTTACAAATATGGCTGTCATTGGAACCGGCTCATTGAGCCGGTTCCAACGACAGCCATATTTGTAAGATTTTATTGGTAAATATTGTTCATTTAATTATTTTATCATTTATTTATTATTTATTGTTTAAAAATTATCAAATTTAGTTTTAAAAATTAAAAAGATGTGTTGGGTAAAAGGTTAACACGTGTTATCAGTATACTACAGTGGTTCAACCATGGTGGCGTCATGGGATTCTGGGACGCTCATAATAAGTATGGATTCTCGCAACCATTTTCACGAGAATCAAAATGGATTCTCACAAATTTAGACGAAATATAAGCCCTGAAATTACAGAAGATTTATGTAAACGTGGCTTCAAAAAATTGACTAACAGTTAGTGGAAGTTTAGTTGTATGTCAGTGGTACCTTAGTTCCAAGTTAGTTGTATATATAGGTGGTCTGGTAGTTGCATGTTAGTGGTACGTTTCTTGCATGTTAGTGGTATGGTAGTAACAGGGAGTTATATGTTAGTGATATGGAAGTTGTATGTCAGTGATATGGTAGTTGCATGTTAGTGGTGCGTAAGTTGTAAATGTTAGTGATACATTAGTTTATGTTAGTGGTACATTTGTTTTTTATTACTATGGTGGTTGTTTGTTAGTGGACCGATGGTTGTTTGTTAGTGGACCAATAGTTGTTGGTTAGTGGACAGATAGTTGTTGGTTAGTGGTAATTTAGTTAAATGTTGGTGGTACTTCAGTTGTAAGTTAGTGGTCCATAAGTTGTATGTTGGTGGCATGTTAGTTGTATGTTACATATCACTAGTTGCATGTTAGTGATATGGTAGTTGTATGTTAGTGGAATGTTAGTTGTATGTTAGTGGAATGGTGTTAGTTGTATGTTAGTGAAATGTTGTAAGTTAGTTGTGCGTTAGTGGTGTTGTAGTGGAATGTTGTATGTTAGTGGTATGGTAGTTGTATATTAGTGGTATGGTAGTTGTATATTAGTGGTATGGTAGTTGTATATTAGTGGTATGGTAGTTGTATATTAGTGGTATGGTAGTTGTATATTAGTGGTATGGTAGTTGTATATTAGTGGTATGGTAGTTGTATATTAGTGGTATGGTAGTTGTAAGTTAGTTGTATCTTAGTTGTAAGTTAGTGGTACCATAGTGGAATGTTGCATGTTGTCAGTTTAAAGTGGTATGGTAGTTGTAAGTTAGTTGTAATGACCCACCGAAGGACTAACCGGGCTCGATGTTGCTTAACTTCGGTGATCTGACGAGAACCGGTTACCGCAATGCTACCATGCCCCTAAATGGCCAAAGAATTGTCTTCAACTTGAGCCAGGTGACCGTTTTAGGCTTACTTGAACCTTCTAGTTGTATATTCATACCGAAAAACATTTTTTTGTAATCATTTCCCATTAAGATTTAAGAGAATTCTGCTATACATTACTATGGGATGTGTAACATTTGGTAAGATTTGAGAGAATCCTGCTATACTGGCACAAAGAACACAGTGGAACTCAGGAGACGATATTTGCTCTTATTTTATCTTTCTCAAGTTGTTTCATTTAATTACTCGACTATTTGAATTATAACAGCAAAATGTGATCGAATTGTCGGAAATCTGATAATATTTATGACTATTTTCAGGGTTTTTTGTTCGATTTTTATACTGTGGCGAGTGAGTGCGAAAAGCTTTCATTTAAACCATATACACTACACCTGATGTTTCGCGTGCACTTATACCCTGGATGTTGCACGCTCTCATATACCTTGGATGTTGGGTGCATCCTTTGCCATGGCTATTTGCCCAAGGCATTCTGACCAATCAAAAGACAGAATTTATCGGGATATAGGGACAACATCTATTGAATAATCTTTTACTTTAAAACAATTTGTTTTGGCAGTGGGGAGAGGTATGCAGGTCACAATATCGTACCTCTATCCTATACCCAATCCGCCATCCTACAGTATCGTACCTCTATCCTATACCCCATTCTCCATCCTACAATATTGTACATCTATCCTATACCCCATCCTCCATCCTAATGTAGAGAGTTGAAACTTTAGGATGTGATTACACATGCCTTGAAGATGTGCAACATCTATGAAGCTTGTAGAAAAAAAAAATTCCCAAAATTATTGCCTTTTATCGACTTAGAAACTTTTACTCATATTACAAAATATGTGAAGGTCAGGTTATCATGTATTTGCTCCAGAAACAGAACTGAGATATTTTTGGAAGGGTGAGGGATGGTGGCTGACAAAGAGAGATGGGTGAAGATATGCAGGTCAGGTTATCTTATCCCTACTTTCTCTTATCACTGATTGAATAAAATATGAAAACTGAACTGAAGTTTTTTTTTTTTTTTTAACCCTTTATGATAAATTACCCACATGATATCAAAACAGGCCTTAAAATTCGTCCCGATTTGCGAGATTCAGTTTGGATTCTCGCAAACTCCTGTGCGAGAACCAATTTTCAATCCTCAATTCAGAATTTGATAGTACTGTTATACCATTGTTCTTGTGAGTACAACCAGTCTATAATTCCTAATAAAAACAAACCTCATATTTATATATAAAAATATTTTCTGTAGTTTTGCCCAAAAGGGCCTATTTCCAATTTTTGTGTGACTCTTGCCTTGTGTGTTACTGTAGAACATGTGTTCCAACATACAAATAGTGGTCTTGCTGATAGAAGTTACAGTGCCTTGGCAGTGGTTTCTGGTGAAGTCTTGGCTGCCTGCACAGGCAGCCAAGACTTCAACAGACACCACTGCTACGTCAGAGTGTGTCCTTATTAGAGGAAGCAATAAAATAAGTAGAATCCTCCAGGCATTTAAGGACACTTTTAGAATCTATGTCGAGGATCAAATGAACATTTTGTAAGGAATCAATGTTGATTCTCATTGTTTTCCTTGCGAGAATCATTTGCGAGAATCGATTCTGATTCTCGCATGAATTTTAAGTCCTGCAAAGTGGGTTATTTTAATTATTTTTTTTTTTCAAATTTAAAAGAAAAATAAAACCTATCATGTGACCCCCAATCTTGGCATGAGCTAAACCCATTTCGTACAACCCCTCGTTCCAATGAGAGGGTGACATTATATGGTTTTGTTGAAATTATTTAAAAAATAATTAATTACTTGCAACTGCTCAGTTTGCTTATGCAGACGGTGGTGGCCATTTCTTCAGTAAAGGGTAAAGGTGTATTATTGGGCCTGCAACCTTCGAAGGAGGATTTGGGGGTACAGCGGAGCCCACTTAATTGTATATCTCTTAATTGAATAACCCTGTTAACTGATTATAATTTCCAAACACCAAACCATTTATCATACTTTCAGAACAAATTTGAACTCTTAATTGAATATAAGTTATAGAGCAAAGTCCTGTTAATTGAATAAAAAAATAATGTGTAGAGAAATTATCCTGACAATCACCAAATACCCAATGTTCAGAGACCTATTTCACATAAGTGCATCTAATATAGGCATTTATTCTATTATATCTTCTTTGACAGAGCTCCATGAGATCTGTCAAACAAGAGAAAAGAGAATAAATGCTCAATTTATCTTTAAAATACAGGAAAGTGATCATATCCCTGTTAATTGAATAATTCTCATTAGCAAAGTGGCTATTCAATTAACAGGGTTCCACTGTATCTAGTGAAGCCGTCCATCCACATTTCCGTCTGTCTGCATGTACAAACGTTTTGCATTATAATTTCAAAGCCATTGGTCAGATTTGGAGCTCCTTCAGTATGTTGATAGACCCACATGGGGGAACGGTTATGCACAAGGAATGGGTTCTATCCATAATTTTTCCCAGAGTTATGGCACCTTTTCATTCTTTCGACTTAGAAAATTTTTAGTGACTTCTGTATTGCATTCACTGCATGTTGGATTTGATTTATTGTTGGTATGCTCATGGAACTGCCCTGCAAAAGAATATCCACAAGTAACAGTGTTTGTCCCATTACTTTTCTAGAGTTATGGGCCTTTTTTGACTTGAAAATTTTTAATTTTTCTGGTTTGAGTTTGTTCTGGATTGTAATTTCAACACTGTTGGTTGGATTTTGATCTCCTTTGGTATGCTGATAGACCCCCATGGAGGAACAGATATGCACAAGGAACAGGTTCTGTCCAATAATTTTTCCCAGAGTTATGGCCCTTTTTCACTTTTTTGGACTTGGAAAATTTTTTCTGTTTTCACTCTTTCGACTTGGAAATTTTTTCAGTCCCACAATACCTTTAAGGCTACTTGAAACATGCCTATGGGCAGGGGTTGTGGCTCATGCTTTGCGTTCCCCTTGTTGTTTTATAGATGATTAATTATTTCTGCTGACATGTTGAGATTGGTGGGGGGGGGGGATATAAAGTTTATAATATACTACCCCCTAGACTGTTAGAACAACTTTTGGAAATTGTTTAACCCTTTACCCAACGTAACGGCCAAAACCGGCCAGTGCTATTCTCAACAATCGCCAATTAATTTTCATTATTTTTTTCATTCTGTGTCTCAAAAACATAGGTTATGACTCCTCATTGGAACGAGCTCATCGAGCTCGTTCCAATGAGGGGTCATAACCCATGTTTTTGAGACAAAAAATGAAAAAAATTAGTTCTTCCGAAAATTTTTTTGTTGGTGTCGTCTGCTTTTCATGTTAGGTAAAGGGTTAAATGAAGGTAAGTAAGTAAGTAAATTTATCCCAATTAACAAGAATCAATTTTAATTCTCATGAACTCCTATTGTGAGAGTCAGTTTTCAGTTTTTAATTGTTAATTTTGATTTAAGAGTAGTATGACCGGCGGGAATCTTCCCACGCGGTGGGTGCTTGACAAGCTCGAGATCAGACCACCTCTTTCCGGTTAAGAGATATTGCTCATGGAACACCGTGTAATGTTCGAACATCGGAGAGAAATGTCTACTAATGGGAGAAAGCTGACTTGCAAGGGGTTGTGGGATACATTAACGTTGATGGCACGACTGGGGTCCCACTATGTCGGTAATCCGGATTGGAACGTATTACCCCTCAGCTGATATAGGCTTTAGCTCTTACCTACAGGCCATTGTGTGGGTCACTCAGGGTTTATACACTAATGATAAGATGGATCAACGATTATGGTTTATATATATATTTACAACTCAATATTTCTATAAATTATCCCAATATTATAAGTCATCTTAAATCATATGACTAGTCACACCCCATAAATAATACAAATTATACACTAATAACTAGGGTAAGTATATATTTCCCAAATTCGTATTCGGGAGAAGATATTGGGGCCGGAATTAAGTACGGTCTGTTTATGAATATCTGCAGGTCATTGTTTCATTTAACCCTTTACCCAACGCAGACGATATCAAAATTTATTATTTTAAATATCATTTTTTCAAATTTTTCAAAAAATTTCAACAAAACCATATCATGTGACCCCTCGTTGGAACGAGCTCAACGAGCTCATTCCAACGAGGGGTCACATGATATGGTTTTGTTGAAATTTTTTGATTTTTTCAACTACTGAATTTATATATTACGTGGGCGTATGTGGCCAATTTGTTGGGTAAAGGGTTAATTATTAACCATCCGCATCTTAATATACTTGTGTTATGTGACTTCAGTAAAATTTAATATTATGTACTTCGACTGATATACAATACCCCTATGACGCTGCTCTGTGAAAGTATCGTTAAACCTCACTAACAAACAATTATAATATTCTCTCATAAAACATATTCCAAATCATAAAATACTTAACTTAAATCTGCCGATCTTCTACTCATGCGGACCCTATAACCAAAAACATGCTGCCCAGGATGGCAAGCCTAACGGAATACACAACTATGTAATGGAATTTTCTGTGCGGCCTATCCGCCCATATTTCTCCATCTGTCTTAGAATTAGCTATTTGCATGTTTATAGGAAACGTGAATCATTTATTTCTATTGTTACCGAAAGATTAATATCGGCTTGTTATTCACTCGATGCACAGGGTGCTGATTAGAATTACCGCGACTTGTGGAAACGTATCATTTGAACACGCGTTAATTAAGACTATTCTTTTTCGCCGCTTTGACATGAAGATGGGACGATGAACAGTCTTTAAATTAACCGAGAGAATCACTTTTTTCTTTAATGGGGTGTATCCTTTTTTTGCGGTTTCCCATGGGAACCCTTGGAGCTAAAAATAGACCAAAAATGAAAAGTCCAATATTTCCCAAACTGCATGGACTAGAGATTTTGTATTTGGTATGAAGCTTTCTTCTGAGCATTTGAAAGAATTGTACAAAAAAAATTGCTGGCGAATCTGTCATATGGTCTGTTTTTGATGTTATGAATATATGATGACTCTGCATTTTGTAACACTGAAGTCAATGGGAAAAAGATTACATGTTTACCTTTTTAAAAATATCTTCTCCTCACAAACCACTGACCCAAATTGAAACATATATGGGCCACATCATCTTGGGGGCATTCTGTTTTAGTTTTGTTCAAATGGGGTCTCTGCCCTTTTTGAGCTTGGGCTTATATCCAAATATCGTGAAATTCATTAAAAATCATCTTCTCATGAACCACAAGTGGGAATGCTTTGATATTTGGTATGAAACTTCCTCTGGTGTTCAAGATTAAAAATTGTTCAAAGAAAGCTGATAGGTCCATATTTGGGCTCCCCAGGGGATGGGCTCACTTTTGAGCTCCCCTGAAAATTTGTTTCAAGAACTAATGGAGCGATTTGAACCAAATTGTATATGTGGCATTAGTTGACCCTAAGTACTTCATTCATGCCCCCAAGATTTTCGTGGTTCCCCTTGGGAACACCTGGTACTAAAAATAGAAAAAAATGAAATGTCCAATATTTCCCAAATTGCACGGACAAGAGATTTTGTATTTGGTATGAAGCTCTCTTCTGAGCAGTTGAAACAACTGAACAAAAAAATTTCAGGCGAATCTGTCATATGGTTCATTCAGATTACATTTTCTCCATACCCATAACCCTTATACAGTTTAGGACAACTTGGTCCAGGTGAGTGTTTTAGGCTCTCTTTAGCCTCTAGTTTATTTTAAACTGGAGTTTTGAAAATTCTTTGTAGAAATTACATTGTGCTTCTCTTACCATATATATATATAAAGTTGGTTTGCTGTAATTTAACAGTAATGAATAATTAATCCTCCAGAGCTCTTTATACATATATGTTAATTAAAAGCTTGGATAATTTTAACCTTGTGATATTGATATTTGCTCTCAGTACATGTATATTCGAGACCAGTCACATGTTTTAGACATTCAGGTATTCTGTCTCCTGTTGGTTAACTCTTAACCTGCTGAGTATTTTCAAGATATTTTTCAAGATATTTGGGAGTGCGGTGGCTCAGTTGTAGACTGTTGGACTTCTATGCTAGAGGTCCCGAGTTCACTCCCCATCCAGGTCGACCCGCATTGTGTTCTTGGGCAAGGCACTTTATCCCGGTTGCCGACACGGGGAGCACGATGACACCGTGTACTGAGACATTCTCCACGTCGATGGTGCACATGTCTTCAACCACTGTAACCCTGCTTAGCGGAGCTCGCAGAGATAGAATGTTGAGCTGACAGTTGCTCGTTGATGCTCGGTGGTTTTTCTGTGGGTACTCTGGCTTCCTCCACCCATAAAACTGTCATGGTCACGATTAGCCATTGTGCATAAGTATGTGACCCTGAACACCAATAAAATAAAATAAATAAATAAATCAAGATGTTTTTCATCAAATCTAGTCATGGCTGCTGTGTAGCAGCCATGACCAGATTTGATGAAAAATTTATCTATATTTTACTCAAGAAGAATTCATTAGTGAAAAAATGCACCCTGAGGGAACCACGCGAAGTGAAGCATTGTTTGTTTACTGTGGAACTGGAACAATACGACCCATTCACCAATGGCTGGGGTGGAAGTCCTCTAAAATGGGCAACATGGGTATAAATGATTGGCTGGACTTGACTTTATCTCCATGTTGCAGTCATGATTAGCCATTGTGAAAAAGTATGTGACCTCAAACACCAATAAATAGTGAAAAAGTGCATTTAATTTACGGGGGGAAAATTTTATTAAGTGTGCCCAATTCTACTCGGGCCGATTTCAGTGTCTAGAGAAATCCTTCCTGGGCAGGAATATCTGTCAGCAGCATGTAAGAGGTTAAACAGAAAAGAGGAGTGCTTGATGAGAGCAAAAATAAAGGTAAACTGTTGAAACATGTCAGATAAAAATTGCTATGTGGTGAATTCCAAGGTGCATGTGTGAACACATCATATTGCATATTATATGTGTGTCCTCAATGTTAAATCAATTTCAAAGGTGATATAGACAGTCAAGTTACACATCAGTCAAATTAAATTGGAGATTTGGCTAATAAACTGTTCTCTATGTTATTGCAAAAATATTCTTGAATAGGCTGTTAAAAATTTTCTGTTTCTCTGGAACCTCCCTGAGGTAACTAAAAATTTGCCTCATCACTTCATTTTTTTTTACCTGGAAATCTCTTTGATGATTCTATTTTGCACTTATGGGACTGAAAATTTAACCAACTGTATCTTGTCTGACAGATCTCACTGAGCTCTGTCAAACAAGAAGTTGTTGGTTAAATTTGTAACTGCATTGTGGGAAATTTTTACTGCTGAAAACATTGATTTTTTTCACGTAATAGTGTAATGAGTTAAATTTCTAATTCTAACTTTATTCAGCACCGTCGGTGATGTTTATCCATTCTATAATAATGTGACCTTAAACACCAATAAATAAATAAAAAAGGAATAAGGAAAAAAGGAGTGTCCCTCCCTTATTATAAAATTGAGGAAAAATTGCCTGAGAAACTAGAAATTTTTTTTTTGTAGGCCAAAACTAAAAATTTTCATTTTTGGTCTCATAAGCATAGTTGATCACTGGTCTTTGGAATGAACTTAACAAGAGCATTCCGGGGGAACAGAGGCTCTGCATGTTAAGGCATACTGCATGTCGATGGTGCACCTGTCTTTAACCAGTGCTAGCCCTGCTTGTGTGGAGTTGACGTCTGACAGTTGCTCGTCACTGCTGGGTAGTTCTTTCTGGATTCTCCGGCTTTCTCCACCCTGAAAACTGTGTGACATGGGGTGACCCTGGCTGTTGAAAGTGTCATTTAAACCCCATAAAAAAATGCATTCCAATGAGAGGCTTTCCTAAGGCTATATATTTTGAAGGCAAGCCAGAAAATAAGCAGGCTGACATCTGCAAACTGAGGTCCTCAGAGGGTGAATTTAGTGATGCTACCCTCATAGCAGGGTAGCATCACTAAATTTAGCCTCTGTGAACCTCAATCTCAGTCAGAGTCTCAAAACTAAACAAAAAGAGGTACCCAGAGGATAAATTGGCCCATTGTATGGGATAGCATCATCAAATTCACCCTTTGGGGACCTCATTCTGCAAATGTCAGACTGCTTATTTTCAGGCCTGTTAGAAGGCAAAAATTTATAAAATAATAAAATTTTATGTGAATGGCACTGGCTGATATTGCCATTATGTTGGGGGAAGAGGCTGCAAACAATAAGTAGAATTCCCCCAGGACATTAAGGACACATTAGAATCTATGACAAGAATCAAATGTACATTTTGGGTGAATCAAAATTGACTCACATTGTTTTCCTTGCGAGAATCGATTCTGATTCTCGCATGAATTTTAGGCCCTGCTCTTAATTGAATAACCCTTTTTACCAGATATAACTTCCAAACACAAAACCATTTACCATATCTTCAGTACAAATGTGACCTGTTAAGGTACGCAGTGGCTCAGTGGTTACAGCTTAGACTTCAAACCGAAAGGTCCACGCTTTGATTCCCACCAGGAGTAACCGCGTTGCGTATTTGGCCAAGGCACTTAATTCTGATTGCCCATGTGGGTGCACGGTGGCGCTGTGTACTATCAGTTGATGGTGCACCTGATGTCAACCAATGCTAACCCTGCTTGTTCAGATTTAGTACGTTGAGGAATCGGGCAGTTGCTTGGTAGTTCTCTCTGGGTACTCCGGCTTCTTTCACCTATAAAACTGTCTGACCCGAGGTGACCCTGGCTGCCAAGTGTCATCGGCTCTTAACCCACTGAGTATTTTCAAGATATTTCTCATCAAATCTAGTCATGGCTGCGCTGAAGCAGCCATGACTAGATTTAATGAAAAATTCATCCAAATTTAACTCTTAAGAAATCAATGATGAAAACATCTATGCAATTTAGAGGAGAACATGTGATTAAATCAAATTCCACTTATTTCAGTGGCCTGTGAAATCCTGTCCTGGGCAGAAATATCTGCCAGCAGCAGCATGCAAAGAGTTAAACCCCAATAAATATATAAACTGCATGTAGGGAAAAAAGTAAACTCCTGTTAATTGAATACAAATCTTGATAAGTTAAGAAATTACCCTGACAATAACCAATTTCCCCTTGTTTTTTTTTATATTTGGCCTCTGTCCATCCAATACAGGTATTTAATCTATTATATCTTGTGTGACAGAGCTCCATGAGCTCTGTCACACAAGATATAATAGATTAAAAATGCAGGAAAGTGACAAATCCGTGTTAAATGAATATTCCTCTTTATTCCATAATTCTCACCAGCAAAGTGTCTATTCTATTAACCTCTACACACTGATGTCAAAATGGCAAAACATTTTAGCCGCAAATACGTCCCATAATGCAGTTTGATATTTAACCAAATATACCTTGTATGACAGAGCTCAGTGAGCTCAGTCAAACAAGATATAATTGGTTAAATTCTTATTTAAATGAGAAAAACAGTAATTGGAGAAAATTCTTTTTCACTACCAGAGTGCTCGGGGTTAACTCCCTTGCAAACTGCTGGCAGATATTTCTGCCTGTGACGGGAAATAACTTGCTACTATAATAAGTAATATTTGAGAGCCCATTTTTCCCAATTTTCCCCTGCAAATTGTATCGTTTTACTGACCTGTAGAGCAGCCATGACTAGAATTGAAGAAATATAGTTTAAAAATACTCAGTGGGTTAAACCCTTTACCCAGTGTAATGGCAAAAACCAGCTAGCCTTATTCTAAAAAATTGCCAAATCATTTTCATTTTTTGTCTCAAAAACATAGGTTATGACCCCTCTTTGGAACGAGCTCTTTGAGCTCGTTCCAATGAGGGGTCATAACCTATGTTTTTGAGACAAAAAATGAAAAAAATTAGTTATTCAAGAATTTTGTTTGCAAGTGTCGTCTGCTTTTCATGTTAGGTTAAGAGTTAAAAAGATTGCCCTGTACAGAGTGCAAGGAGTTAAGGCTTGGGCGATTTATTTTTCCCAACATAACTACTACAAAAAACATAAAATATTACTTGTACATTGTGGAGAGATAGGATATATGAGTGTATATAGCAAGTACACACATGCAATGTTTGATCAACTAAAGAACTGGAATCTGTTCAATTTTTTCTATGACACTTGAAACAGTGTTTACCCTGTTGCAATGTAGGCTTTGGTAACCAAATGTAAAGTTATTGTTTAGTGAATCAAAAGCAATTTCTGCAAGTTCAGACATGGTGCACTAGACTATAATTTCTCAACAAATGTTCTAATGTTCACATTTATCAACTAAGTTCTACAGCAAGCCGTATGTGAGTATCCCATGTATAGTTACAAATACTTGTTGAGGTTCATGCATATAATCTACGACGGTAAAGGTGGAATGAATTTCATTGGTTATTACTTGTCACATCTTCATTTCGACAATACAAAGGACAGTAATTTTTGCTTGATTATTTGGAAAAAATCTTATTAATTGGTAGAGTGCTAAATTATTTTTTGGGCATGACATGTTTTTGCCTTGTTACAATTTATGGGAGAGTGCCTCTCCCATAAATTGTAAGAGGGCAAATCCATACATTAAAACTAAATAATTTCACTTCAAAGGTAATATGAAACACATTAACAGAATATGAAGCCTTTAACCCTTTACTTAACACGAAAAGCAGACGACACTTGCAAATAAATCTTGAATAACTAATTTTTTTCATTTTTTGCATCAAAAACATAGCATATGACACCTCATTGGAACGAGCTCAATGAGCTTGTTCCAATGAGGGGTCATAAGCTATGTTTTTGAGACAAAAAATGAAAAAAATAATAAAAATTGAATGGTAATTTTTGTGAATAGCACAGGCCGGTTTTGGCCATTACATTGGGTGAAGAGTTAAGTTGTGGTACATGCACTTCAACTAAAGCCCAAATATGGGCTTCCAGCACTCTACCAGTTGAACAAACTTACTGATGAGTTGAAAACTTGTAACTTGCTGGCATAATCTCTGTCGGCAAGTTGAGTGCTGAAAGCCCATATTTGAGCGTTTTTCTGTTTTTGCAAGTACTGCAACTTAAAAGCTTCATTTTTCTGTGAATTGGTTTCATATTATCTTCAGAGTGAAATTATATCATCCATGTTGATTTGCCTTGATAAATTTATGGGAGATTGTTGGCACTCTCCCTTAAATTGTAACAAGGCAAAGACATGTGAACAAAACAAACAGTAAAAAAACAAAACTTTGTTATGAGCAGAAAACTTGCTGCTAGTATACTCTCAGTTAATGGCAGAGGTGGCTTGACCTCACTGTAGTGAAAAGGTACAAATTTTCCATTAAATCTCAGACCTGTCATGCTTCAACCAGGTTTCAGAACCCTGTTAATTGACTAGGCACTGTTCCAGTGAAAATTATTCAATTAAAAGGAGTATTCAATTAACACATCTAGATAATTTTCTGTATTCTACAAATAAACTCTGCATTTATTCTATTATATCTTGTTTGATGGTTCTAGCCTTGGCTGAGTTGGCTCCCTCTCTTCTTGGAGCTCATGGACCTCTGTCAAAATATAATAAATTAACCATTTACCCAGTGCCATACAGTAGAACCTGTCTTGAGAGACCACCCTTTTTGCCAGGCAAAAATCCACAAAAATTGTCATTCAAATTTGATTTTATTTTAAATTTTTGCCCCCCCAAAACACCTCCGATTGGAATGAGCTCATTCCATTGAGGTTTCAGGAGTAATTTTTTTGATGAAGCCAAATAAGTCCATAAACATAGGAAATTCAGTGGTTATCTCAGTAATTCTTCAAGTGTTTTTTTTTGCAACCGTATAAGATCAGGCCTGAAAATAAGCAGTCTGACATTTGCAGAATAAGGTCCCCAGAGGGTGAATTTAATGATGCTATCTCGTACAGTGGGCCAATTTATCCTCTGGGTACCTCTTTCTGTTTAGTTTTGAAACCCTTATTCAGATTGAGGTTCACAGAGGGTAAATTTAGTGATGCTACCCTGCTTTGCATCACTAAATTTACCCTCTGTGAACCTCAATCTGGGGCCTCATTTTGCAGATGTCTGCTTATTTTCTGGCTTGTATAAGATACTGGTAGCATTTATGTTTAAACAAAGTTTTTGTTTTCTGTTGTCACGATAAAGTTAAGAAAAATATCTCTCTGGAAGTGATGCGCTTCAAGCGACAAGTTTATAGTGATATCACTTCACGGTTCGTGTATTTTAACTCTTTAGCCAGTGTACACAATATCGAAATTTATTGTTTCATTTTATTTTTTCAAAAACAAAACCGTATGATGTGACCGTCTCCTCTCATTGTCAAGAGTTCAACAAGTTTGTTCCAGTGATTTAAAAAAATGTTTTAAAAAAAAATCCCTATCATGTGTCGCCCTCATTAGAACGAGCTCAATCTGTAAGTTATGCAGGTGGATGCAACCAGTTGAGTAGGTAATATAGATGGGCGGTGTTGGAATTTTCGGTTTCGGTACTTTTAGGGGGATATACCTCTGTATCAGTTCGGTATTCGGTATGTGACTTGACTGAGATTTGCTGACAGTACCAAAGAGGAATTCACATCAGGAAAAACTGCAGAAGTTGTTGTATCATTCTATCACAACACTATGAGGGCTCAGTAGGTAGAGGTGCAGGCTGCAAGCCAAAAAGGTTCTTGGTTCGAATCCCACCTGTGACAACCGGGTTGTTTCCTTAGGCAAGACACTTCACCCCCATTGCCCACATGGGGGCACAGTGGCATTGTGTACTAAGACGTACTGCACGTTGATGGTGCGCCTGTCTTCAACCAATGCAAACCCTACTTGTGTGGAGTTAGTATGTTGGGAGCTGAATATAAAAATAGTGTAGCGGTTGAGGTATAAAGGTACTACCTTGGTGATCTTTGCATTCAGGTTGATGGATGGTTTGTGTAGTGGTCGAGGTATAAAGGCCATTTATCCAACATGATTTGTCCTGATCTCTTAGTCTCATAGTAAATTGGTCAGTGTGTGTGCTAGATGTCGACGGTTCGAGCCTTGGCTCTTGCACTTCTCTTTCGATCTGTTACAGTTAAAGTCACGTCAGGATTCCATCATTATACTGATGGGTTTTATTTCTATCAGTTATTCCTCGGCAAGCAGATACGATTCAAAGGTGGCAGCCGTTTCTTCCTCCGTTTTTTTGCTAAATAAAAAAAAAATCAATAAATGAAATGGGGGGAGGGGTTAAATAGTACTGGTTAACTTACATGGATTAATTATATGTAACATTCTGTTATAACTCACCTGAATTGAATTGCATACAATATTTGGTTATTCATTACAGTTTTGACTGTATTATATGTGCACATTCACGAACAATTACTTCTTTCAATGATGTCAAATGTTTAGTATTCACAAGTGGATAGAAGACATGTCTAGGCCTGAGTATAACTTGTGTGTTTTCTGTACTGGTTAGTTATGCCTCCTTTACCATGTTAATTAACTATGGCTGTAGAGTACAGTTTTCACAGAATCTATTATCAGTGAAAAACATAGAACACAGTGTATACAAAGAAAAGGACTGCTGAGGTGTTATATGCTGACTAAGCTTGTTCCCTGACCAAACCTTTTCTTATTTAGGCCCCTCAAAGTATATCTTCTGTTTCTGGGGCAATTTTTTGTAAAATTGCATGTGGGTAGGTGGTTTTTTTATTTTATTTTGTTGTAATTATTTCTTTGTCATCAAAAGTTCATATACAGTACGTGGAGAGTGTATTATCACTAAATCACCTATGGAGTGGAGATTCCACCCAAGAAATAATTGAAAATTTGTTGCAAAGCATAACAAGCACAAGCAAAGTTCCAGCCCGGAGGTCCATTGGCTGAAACATTACTTGTATTTTTTGTCCATATGTACAGAATTTGAAAGGAATACGTTGGGTGATAACTCCACTCCACGGGTGATTTAGTTACAATCCACTCTCCACGTACTGTACTTGGTTTGTTTTACATTTTAGGCCTCGTAATCTACTGAATACATGGGTGATGGTGTATTTCGTTCCTTGAGTGCAAAGGCTTCGCAGTGCTAAAGCATTGAAAAGCTTGTTGCACTCAGCAGACAAAACTTTTATTAACTTGGGTAAAATATCAGACCATTTAATTTTTATTTTTCAAGTTTGCATTGGTTACAAAAAGAGAGCATGCCGCAGCTAAAATGACCAAAGTGAGGGCCTGAGAAACAGATTCTTAACTTTCTTAGGCCTTAACTATTATTTTTATCAACAGGTTTGTCATTTTTGAAAATCAGAGAAGCACAACTAATGCCCTCCTAGGAAAAGATTCAGGAAGGCGACTCCCCCATAGTGATACAGTAAAAACTGTTTTGAGAGCCCACTGTCGTGAGAGACCACCTGTCTCCTTGTACCATTCGGTTGTTTTACTCTGTAATGGACCTCTCATGTGGGCCCTGTTGTATTAGTAGGCTCCCCATGTCAGCCCAGTGTATTAGGAGGCTCCCCATGTCGGCCCAGTTGTATTAGGAGGCTTCCCCAGCCGGCCCAGTTGTATTAGTAGGCTCCCCATATCAGCCTAGTTGTATTAGGAGGCTCCCATTTTGGCCGAGTTGTATTAGGAAGCTCCCCACATTGGCTCAGTTGTATTAATAGGCTCCCCATGTCGGCCCAGTTGTATTAGTAGACTCTCCATATGAGCCTTGTTGTATTAGGAGGCTCCCCATGTTGGCCCAGTTGTATTAGGAGGCTCCCCATGTCAGCTCAGTTGTATTACAAGGCTCCCCATGTTGGCCCAGTCATATTAGTAGGCTTCCCATGTCAACCCAGTTGTATTTGGAGGCTCCCCATGTTGTCCCTGTTGTATTAGGAGGCTCTCCATGTTGGCCCAGTTGTATTACAAGGCTCTCCATCTCGGCCCTGTTGTATTAGGAGGCTCTCCATGTCGGCCCAGTTGTATTAGGAGGCTCTCCATGTTGGCCCAGTTATGTTAGGAGGCTACCCATGTCCACCCAGTTGTATTAGTAGGCTCCCGAATCAGCCCACTTGTATTTATAGGCTCTCCATTTTGGCCCAGTTGTATTAGGAGGCTCCCCATGTTGTCTCAGTTGTATTAGTAGGCTCCCCACATGGGCCCCAAGTTTTATTAATAGGCTCCCCATGTCGGCCGAGTTGTATTGGTAGGCTCCCCATGTTTGCCCAGTTGTATTAGGAGGCTCCCCATGCTGGCCTTTTACTTTAACACTATATTTGTATCAGGAAGTTCCCCATGTTGGCCTTTTACTTTAACACTGTATTTGTATCAGGAGGCTCCCCATGTCGGCCATTTACTTTAACACTGTGTTTGTATCAGGAGGCTCCCCATGTTGGCCTTTTACTTTAACACTGTGTTTTTATCAGGAGGCTCCCCATGTTGGCCTTTTACTTTAACACAGTATTTGTATCAGGAGGCTCCCCATGTTGGCCATTTACTTTAACACAGTATTTGTATCAGGAGGCTCCCCATGTTGGCCTTTTACCTTAACACTGTGTTTGTATCAGGAGGCTCCCCATGTTGGCCTTTTACTTTAACACTGTGTTTGTATCAGGAGGCTCCCCATGTCGGCCATCTACTTTAACACTGTATTTGTATCAGGAGGCTCTCCATGTCAGCCCTAACTTTAACACTGTGTTTGTATCAGGAGGCTCCCCATGTTGGCCTTTTACTTTAACACTGTGTTTGTATCAGGAGGCTCCCCATGTCGGCCATCTACTTTAACACTGTATTTGTATCAGGAGGCTCTCCATGTCAGCCCTAACTTTAACACTGTGTTTGTATCAGGAGGCTCCCCATGTTGGCCCTAACTTTAACACTGTATTTGTATCAGGAGGCTCCCCATGTCGGCCTTTTACCTTAACACTGTACTTGTATCAGAAGGCTCCCCATGTTGGCCCTAACTTTAACACTGTATTTGTATCAGGAGGCTCCCCATGTTGGCCCTAACTTTAACACTGTATTTGTATCAGGAGGCTTCCCATGTTGGCCCTAACTTTAACACTGTATTTGTATCAGGAGGCTCCCCATGTTGGCCCTAACTTTAACACTGTATTTGTATCAGGAGGCTTCCCATGTTGGCCCTAACTTTAACACTGTATTTGTATCAGGAGGCTCCCCATGTTGGCCCTAATTTTAACACAGTATTTGTATCAGGAGGCTCCCCATGTTGGCCCTAACTTTAACACTGTATTTGTATCAGGAGGCTTCCCATGTTGGCCCTAACTTTAACACTGTATTTGTATCAGGAGGCTTCCCATGTTGGCCCTAACTTTAACACTGTATTTGTATCAGGAGGCTCCCCATGTCGGCCCTAACTTTAACACTGTATTTGTATCAGGAGGCTCCCCATGTCGGCCCTAACTTTAACACTGTGTTTGTATCAGGAGGCTCCCCATGTCAGCCCTTTACTTTAACACTGTATTTGTATCAGGAGGCTCCCCATGTTGGCCCTAACTTTAACACTGTATTTGTATCAGGAGGCTTCCCATGTTGGCCCTAACTTTAACACTGTATTTGTATCAGGAGGCTTCCCATGTTGGCCCTAACTTTAACACTGTATTTGTATCAGGAGGCTCCCCATGTCGGCCCTAACTTTAACACTGTACTTGTATCAGGAGGCTCCCCATGTCAGCCCTTTACTTTAACACTGTATTTGATGAAAAAAGTATTTAAAAATCTAAGTCTCCATAACCATCGCTCCAAAAACATATTTCATATTTAACCTCGCAGAAGGAGGATTAACTGGTTTGTTCAAATCTTCAAATCAAGCCCCCTCCCCCATCCAACTTTGCTCTAGTTATTGAAAAACTAATAATCTTATCTGCTTTAATTTTAGGTTGACTGTGTGAGTTGATGGTATACAAGATGCCTGGTGGTTTGGTGCCATTAAGATTACAGAACACAGATATACAGTACTGGACGAAATCAATGCTACCTCAACTGTTGGAACACAGAAAAAATTGTCCACTTTCTTCAATAACTAATCAATCGGCTGCCATCATTATGAGTGCTCTAAAAAATAATGTTCAAATTCATAAGGCAAAGAAACAAAATAATTGTTTGTTTCTGGTTTCATGCTAGAAATAAAGAATAAACGTATAGTGTTTTCAAGTAAAAAATTTATTCTACGAGTAGGATTAAGAATGAAACCGACGAGCCTCTGGCGAGTCGGTTTCATTCTTAATGCCACAAGTAGAATAAATTTTTTACTTGAAAACACTAAACATTTATTTTGTTTATTCCATAAATCTTCTACAGGGCAGTTTTGGCAAAATTGTGCTATAATTCGCTACAAAAAACAGTGAGAAGTGAGGAGCACATTGGTCCACTTCGATCGATCCAGCAAAATTGGCAAAAATAAACAAAGTGCAGTAATACATTTCTGTCTAAAAATAATTCCCCTACAAACTTGAGCTAAACTTGCAAAAATACTTTATTATATGAGCAGTTGGTGGTGTTTTATACTGGCATTGTGTAATACTTTCAAAAAGATTTAAAGAAATCAACAATCAAACAATTAATTATGCTAGACAAATGTGGTAGAGGCCAGAGGTCAACAATTCCGTTGCTACGAGGGGAATAAATTCTTTCAGTGTTAAACCTATGGGGAAAATTTATCACCCTACTAGGTGAATAAAGCAAAAATTTATCCAAGGCCTTTATTGTTCAAATAAACAGCCATTTATGGGATAAATAAATAGGATCAGCAAGTTGAAATTTTAATTTAATTTTTGTAGTCATTTTCTGAATACTTGATCCATTCTGATAAAAAACCTGATCAAACTCATGAAATACATTTTTGAAGTCATAAAAGAAATATGAAATTGAAATTGTGAAATAATAAAGGAAATATGAAAATACTCTCACCTGCTGAATAATAGTGATGTCACTATCATTAAGATTGATGAAAAATGTTGGCCATCACTATTTTGGGATAATGGGATGATGAGTAAAAATACCATCCCTATTGTTAATTTTAATTTATTCCTTTACCCAAAGTTACCGCCAAAACCGGCCAGCGCTATTCTAAAAAATTGCCACTTTTCATTATAATTTCATTTTTTGTCTCAAAAACCTAGGTTGTGACCCCTCTTTGGAACGAGCTTGTCAAGCTCATTCCAAAGAGGAGTCATAACCTATGCTTTTGAAACAAAAAATGAAAAAAAATTAGTTATTCAAGAATTTTGTTTGCAAGTGTCGTCTGCTTTTCATGTTAGGTAAAGGGTTAAAATGCAGAGTGCATCACTATTATTGGGCTATGACTATTATTTGGCAGGTGAGAGTACAGGTAATTCTACGCCAAAATTACATTCTGAAGTAATGCAGAGGGTCTGTTGGTCAAGAACTCAGATTGAGAATGTGCACATGCTCTCTTTAAAATGTCTTGTTCCTGTTTTGTTAAATATGCCTATCAAAAACATGAATTTAGATACAACTAATGTGTTCAATAAATAGACTCATCTTACATATCATGCTGTTTGACACCTTGAGTTGAAAAAAAGACTTTCTAATAAAATTTAACTAAGGCCTAAAAAAAGTTAAAAATCTGTTTCTCAGGCCCTCCTGCATGGTCCTTTATGCTGCATGCTCTCTTTTCATAACCAATACAAACTTAAAAAAAGAAAAATTAAATGGTTTGTCTGATATTTTACCCAAGTTAATAAAATCAATAAATTTGTCTCCTGAGTGCAACAAGGCTTTAGCATTGCAAAGCCTTCTTGCACTCAAGGGATGATATTCACCACCCCTTGAGCCATTCTGTAGATTATGAGGCCTAAAATATAAAAATAACCCAAGAATATGAACTTCTGATAGCTGAGAAATAATTACAGAAAAAAAACAATAAAAAAAACAAAAAAACACCCGCCCACATTCAATTTATTCATATTCAAATTTACAAAAAATGGTCTGAGAAACAGAAGATGTACTTTGTGGAGCCTAATTTTAAAATGCCTCATTTGAAGTTGTACTGAGGTGTGGACAGTTTTTGAGATGTCTTTGGATGATGAAACATGTTAAGGATTAGTTCTGGAAATAAAGGGTGTATATCGTAACCCGTTGGCAGGTTACGCTATATAGCAAGGTGGTAATCCATAAAAAAGGGTGATGTGATGTTTCTCCTCTTTCTTCGTTTTTACGATGCCAGTCATGCTGTTTTACATCGAAACTGGATTTTCGACTACATAAATAACAACTAATGCACTATCTCGCCGAAGTTAGATAGTGGATTAGGGGGAGACTCAAAGGAGAGGGTTAATATTCTAATCAGAGAGATTGGGAAGAATGGGGCAAGGGATATCATCAAGCAGTTCGTCTCCGAGTGTTGGGAGGAGAGGAGAAGCGTGGGAATAGGGAGGCAGTTGGGAGTACAGGGGTAACCATGGCCTTCTCGTCCGAGAACCGCGACAAATCAGCGGCTGGCCAAAGTGTTATTATTATTATAGTTGTTGCTATTTATGTAGGTGGAAATTCTTTAAAATGGAAACAGCATTCCATTCTTGTCATATTTAAATGCCTTTGAGTTGAGATACTTCCAAAAGTTTATCAAGTCATTCTGGTAAAAAGAACAATATTAGTAATTTGATAAGTTATATTGTATAATTTTGTTCTAATCTGTAGTTCGTTCATGTATTTTACAATTCATTTAACCCACACGTAAATCGATTGTTTGCAGGTAATTTCCAGGTCTGGATTTAAATAAATGACAATTATTACCACTTTATAGGGCGTTCTCTAGTACATTAACAAAGTTTACCAGGGCATTACAGGAACGTAACAGTCTGCTTAAAAAGTCATGTGATGTGTCGGGCCGTTAAGGAGTTGAACATCTCATTAACAGCTCGACACGTCAAGTGACTTTTGCTCCTGGTTGTCGTACACTCAAAAATGGAAACAGTTGGCAGAAATGTTTTCAACTAGTAAACAATGCGATTTTCATTTTAATTATGTAAAATGTCCAGCAAAGTTAGTTCCATAAGAACAAGCAGCTGTATATAGTAAGTAAGTCTGCAGACATTTTAAGCCTTTATTCCTGACTTAAAAGTGGTAAATGTCGGGTCTGTTTTTAAGTTTTCTAACTTTGTTGCAATTGAAAGCGTATCGGTGCCTATCACGTGATAATCATGTGACACCAGTTTGTTTGAGAACAGGCGATAATGTCATCTGCCAAAATTGAAAACGTTAAAAATGTCTCAATCAATCGAATTGAAGACCAATTGGCAGTTTGTAGCTGCCATGTAAGGTACAGGGTTAAAACTTTCTCAGAATCGCAGTGGTAATAATAGTAATAACATGACTTTGTCAGGCCTTGTGGTTTATTAACGGCCCAACAGGTGTGAATAACAGCCCTTCAGGCCTTTTATAAGTTGTCGGACTGTTATTCACATCTGTTGGGCCGATAATAAACCACTATGCCCTCCAAAGTCATGTTATTGTTATATTATCGATCAGTTAATGGATTAGTCGATCTGCAGTTGGTTTTGTTGATTACTGAATATCAATTACTGATTGAATTTTAAAAGAGCTATCACAGATATAAATTTGGTATGAAAATGTTCGCAACATTGAGGATTGGATGATTTTTTTTGGTAGTATAAAATGTTTAGGTGAAAGTGAGGTCTGTCGGTTGGTCAGTCGGTCAGTCAGGAAATCAGAACCAAACAATTTTTCTTTCTCTGGCTAATATCAATTGAAGAAAGTTAAGGAGTTTTTACTGATTCTTCAGTAGTTTGGAGTAGCATTGATGCCCTAAAGACAATGTTGATGGTAAGTTTAATTGTTCCTTGTATGAATATTCAGTTCAAACCTCTTAATTGAAATTATAGAACAAATTTCTTTGATCAACATCCCCCCTCAGAACATATTCCACATGGACATGTTGGGAAAGAATATTATAAAGAGAAAATTCCCGCAATTATGTTCTGTAGGAATATGAAAATGTAATTGAATGAAGTAAGAAAATAAGAAATTAAGATGTCATAAACATGGTTTTGTGTTGAGATCTGTCATAAAGGAATATATTAAAGAAAAATTCTGTTGCACTACCAGAGTGCTAGAGGTTAATGTAGGCCTCCTTGTCAGAGCACTGCGACAAATCAGTGGATGGCCAAAAATTATTAATATCATTATTATTGGGTATGTCTTGAGGTTGGAATCTCTTTCAGGTGAGCACCTTAGTAGGACTCTGCAAAGTAGAGATGGGCGGCATTGGAATTTTGAGTTTGGTATTGGTTTTGGTATTTTAAGGGCCTATACCTCGGTATCGATTCGGTATCTGACTTGACTGAGATTTGCTGATGGTACTAAAGAGGTATTCACATGAGGGAAAACAGAATAAGTTGTTGTAGTATATCATTTTACCACAATGCTTTAAATGACACTGCCAATGAGCTCAACAGTAGCATTCTTTTACGACCACAAATCATATCTACAGAAATTTTATGGCTTGTTCAAAATGCTCCTTAATGTTTAAAGACCTATTTCAGGCTTTTGTGATCTCAGAGCATGTACCCTGACTGTACCTTCTTTAGGAGGACCTGTTGACAACAGACAAAACACCTGGGCAGTAATTTAACAGGCAGCCAAGACTTGACTAGAAATCACTGCTAATCAATTGGACATGTACAGGTTGTTCAGTGGGAATTCAGGACAGTTGCCCAGTACATTGAGGGTTAACAAAACAAATGCCGGACATAATCCCATCGGACATAATCCCATCCGGACAAAATCCCAGCAGACAAAATCCCAGTGGACAAAATCCCATACATGGGCGGACAGAATCCCAGTTGGGTATAAAAAATAAAAAGACACAATTTTTTATCCCATTGGATTCAAGTACTTTTATTTCTTAATATCAATAATATTAGCATTAATGTTCAGCAGAATTAATATAAGCACTGTAACTATGTTCTTCAAAGTAACTAGTGATTTATTATAACAATAAATAATAATAAAATAGAGGATACCTTTTCCTTTGAAATGCATCAATTGTGCCTTAACTACATAAGACTTAGACATACAAAAATACTTTTTACCACTGAAAATACCAGTAAGTAACATTAGTTATTGAAAAGCTCTGAGAGAGCTTTCCAAGAATTAATGTTAATGACTGGTATTTTTCTGGTAGAAAATAACTTTTTCCATTGAAATGCATCAATTGTGCCTTAACTAACTACATAAGACTCGACGAATGCTTTCAGGATTTCTGATTTTCTCACGTACATCATTTGTTGTTTGAAGAAGCGCTTCTGTAAGTAAGCGATTGGTTTTGGATTTTTGCTTTCTAGCATTAGACTTCAGCGTAAGTCTGAGTTTACATGTCTCAACGTCGGCTGTATCAGCTTCATGGCTGTGTTCTTTGGAATTAAATGCTGTTAACATTTCTAGGTCCGTTGTGTGTGCACCATTACATTGAAAGGCAACACGTTTGCTACATTCCCATCGGATGCTGTTCTTACTTTTATATTTTTTGTGTAGAGAAAAGCATCATAACAAAGTTTAAGGCCACCTTTCTGGCTTTTTATCACTTCCATACTGGACTTCAAATCTAATATGATTATTCTGTCCAACGGATTTGTGTTATATATCTTCGCTAAAAAAACAAGCGGGTTAACACAAAGCGAGTAGGCGGAATGATGGAAGTGAGAAGTTTGAGAACTGACATGATTGAAGTTTCATTGATGAAAAAATAGGCGGACAGGCGGTTTAAAACAAAGTGAAAAGTTTGAGAAAAACAACAACCAAAACACTGTTTTTGTAAATCAAAAATATTTCCTGGCATTTTGTCCGCTTTTGCCAGAAAAAAATACCTGGGATTTTGTCCACTTTTTGTGAAAAAATATTGCCTGGTGTCTTGTCCGCCCATGTCTGGGATTTTGTCTGCTGGGATTTCGTCCGGGTAAAAAATCTGGGATATTGTCCGGATGGGATTTTGTCCGATGGGATTTTGTCCGCGCACCTAACAAAACTGAAAGGAAAATTAGTCACTTCTTGTGTGAAAATGAACCTTTTAACTGTTATCAAACCTCAGCAGGAACCCATCAATAGTGACCAATAAATAATACTGGTACATGTTATTTTGCTTTTAACCTTTTCCCTTATGAATCGGACGCATCTGCCTGCATAATATTGCAATTCAGCAGCTGAAAAAAAACCCAAAATTCAAAAAATTTCAACAAAACCATATCGTGACCCCTGATTGGAATGAGCTCATTCCAATGAGATGTCACATGATATTGTTTTCTTGAAATTTTCTGAAAATTTTGAAAAAATAGTATTAAAAATAATAAATTTTGATATCGTCTGCATCAGGTAAAGAATTAAAATACTCATGGAATCACTGTGCATTTTGTTGCTGAAAGAATTGTTTCCTCTGGAATTTTGATGATCTCTGCTTTTTGGTAGATTGAGAATGTTGATGCTTCACCTGCGAGTATGTTATATATTTTTCATGTGGACTAAGGTACCATTCTTCACCTATGGGTAACTTATATATTTTTCATGTGGACTAAGGTACCATTCTGGGTTCGCAGTGAATTGAATTATGTGAACACAGCTGGTGGTATCTTGCTTGATGTGAAATAAATCTACAGTAAACAGAAGTTTGTCAACACACCTTATGGTATCTTCTTGGCTGTGAAGTGCATCTGTTTTGAGGCCCTGTACTAAGGCATATTCCTCTGATCCATGCCATCTGTTTTATGTTCTTGAGTGCTGTGTACTGATACATATTACACTTACCCATGTCACCTCTTTTGTGTTCTTAAATGCTGTGTATTGAGGTGTATTCTTCTGTTTCAAGCCACCTGTTTAGTGTCCCTGCATGCTGTATATTGAGGCATATTCCACTGACCCATGCCACCTGTTTTGTGTCCCTGCATGCTGTATGTTGAGTGTGTATTCCACTGACCTATGCCACCTGTTTTTTATCCCTGCATGCTGTATATTGAGGCGTATTCTACTGACCCATGCCAAATATTTTGTATCCCTGCATGCTGTATATTGAGGCATATACCACTGACCCATGCCAACTGTTTTGTGTCCTTTCATGCTGTGTACCGAGATGTATTCCACTGACCCCTGCCCCCTGTTTTTTATCCCTGCATGCTGTATATTGAGGCATATTCCACTGACCCATGCCAACTGTTTTGTGTCCTTTCATGCTTTGTACTGAGATGTATTCCACTGACTCCTGCCTCCTGTTTTGTGTCCCTGCATGCTGTGTATTGAGGTGTATTCCACTGACCCATGCCAACTGTTTTGTGTCTTTTCATTCTGTGTACTGAGATGTATTCCACTGACCCCTGCCTCCTGTTTTGTGTCCCTGCATGCTGTGTATTGAGGTGTATTCCACTGACCCATGCCAACTGTTTTGTGTCCTTTCATTCTGTGTACCGAGATGTATTCCACTGACCCCTGCCCCCTGTTTTGTGTCCCTGCATGCTGTGTACTGAGATGTATTCCACTGACCCATGCCACTTGGTTTGTGTCCTTTCATGCTGTGTACTGAGATGTATTCCACTGACCCCTGCCCCTTGTTTTGTGTCCCTGCATGCTGTGTATTTAGGTGTATTTTACTGACCCATGCCACCTGTTTTGTGTCCTTTCATTCTGTGTACTGAGATGTATTCCACTGACTCCTGCCCCCTGTTTTGTGTCCCTGCATGCTGTGTATTGAAATGCATTTCACTGACACTGATCCATGCCACCTTCCCCGTGGGAACCCCGGGAAGTAAGCAGCACTTGTTTACTGTGGTAAACCAGTTCCGCTTTACTAGTAAAATAGGACCCAGTCACCAATGCTTGGGGTGAAAGTCCTCTAAAATGGGCAACATGTAGATCAACGATTGACTACACTTGACTTCATCTCCATGTTGTGTCACGATTAGCCATGGTGCATAAATATGTGACGTTAACCTCCAACAAACAGACAAACCCATGCCACCTGTTTTGTGTCCTTTCATGCTGTTTCACTGAGTTGTATTCCACTCTGCCATGCCACCTGTTTTGTGTCCCTGTTTGCTGTGCATTGAAACTTATTTCACTGACCTGTGGCACCTGTTTTGTGTTCTTGCGAGCTGTGTGAGTGCGGTGTTTTTCACTGACCCATGCCACCAGTTGTCCTGAAGCGTTGTCCACTTGTCCATGCTTCCTGACTTGTGTCTTTGGGTGGTGCTGTGTGTACATTATAAGTGTTGCCATGTTGATTGTACCATTGGCTTCAGTCATTGTTAAAGTTGCTTATGCCTAGTTAACTGGTTGAGTGCTAAATTTTTTTTCAAAGGCGATGAAACATGGGTATTTTTTTCAAAGCTACCAGAAAGAGTAGACTTAGTTTACAAGACTTTGTTCATAACCAGTTGTTTTGTTTTATTACTTTCCAAAGTGTGATTTACGGGGATTTCTGGGTTTAATTATAAACGATAACTTCACAAGTGAATTATGCAATCAACAATTGTGTCATGTATTTGTGCGCACAAACGAAGATGCTTTGTCATGTGTGTAATGGGGACTTCATTGGGTTTTTTTTGCTTTTTTAACCCATTACCTAACATGAAAAGCAGACGACACTTACAGAAAAAATTCTTGAATAGCTATTATTTTCATTTTTTGTCTCAAAAACATAGGTTATGACCCTTCATTGGAACGAGCTCATAATCTAAGTTTTAGAGACAAAAAAAGAAAAAATAATGAAAATTAATTGGCGAGTTTTGAGAATAGCACTGACCATTTTTTGCTGTTACGTTAGGTAAAGGGTTAAATAATATAATTATCATTAATTATGAAAAGTAATAAACAGAGTAATCGCTTGACTGGGCTGGTTACGTGAAATAATTCATTCGAGACAATGGACTATATTCGCGTACTCGTGTTTGTACAACATCCCTCACCCCTCATGAGTTATTTCATGTAAACAGTCCAGTTAAGCGATTACTCTCTATATAATTTATTGGAGAATGCCAAACGATTTCATATAATTTTTTTCTCCTTCTGCTGAGCAAACAACAATCTAATGCATCCAGTGTAAAGCCACTAATGTGGCTCTTAGCACTTTTCAATAGAGCCATGATAGTGGCTTCAAGCACTCAACCAGTTGATGAAATGAAATGCACCCTCCAGTACTGCACCAGCTAAACCTGCACCTGCCAAGAGAACAATATATATAGGCATTGCCATCAAGCAGCTGTTCACCTCTGATAAAGTACCGCCTCCAGTTCAGTGAGTGACCTGAACCTAAGCTCTTGTATTAGTACCACCACCATTTTTTTTTTTATTAGGGTTTAACGACACATTAACAGCCAGGGTCATATCATGTCGGCGACAGTTTTATGGGTGGAGGAAGCCAGAGTACCCGAAGAGAACCACCGAGCAACGACGAGCAGCTGTCAGCTCTCTAACATCGTAACTCTGAACTCTGCACCACGGCACAGGCAGGATTAGATTGGTTGAAGACATGCACACCATCGACGTGCAGTATGCCTTAGTACACAGCGTCATCGTGCCCCCATGTAGGCAATCAGGGTTAAGTGCCTTGCCCAAGGACACAATGTGGGAGCACGATTCAGTCGCTGAAATGGTCACCCATCCAACTACTAACTGCGCTTGACGTTGCTTAACTTCGGTGATCTGACGAGAACTGGTTACCGCGATGCCACCGCACCCCCACCACCACCATTATCTATTCTCTAAATAGGCAAAAAGACTGAGACATAATACGGATAATACCACTATATTTATCAATGATACCAATAAATCGGCGCAAAATGTGTAACCTCAGCTTGAAACTCCTCAAAATGGAACATTAGCTCCTATTTTTACAAAAATGGACAGAACACAACCGGTCTACGGGCAAGTATACCAAAGGCCCATAGCCCCCGCTCCCATATTTCAATAGCCTGTTTACAAGATGTACTCATCCAAGCCAGCAGGCAAATTATACATATCACTCAAGATCAAGTTCAGCAAAAATTCAATGTTACCACCACCAAATTGGAAGCACTTAAAAGCAGATGCTACGGGGCCAGGGGGGCACAGGGGAACGTGTCCCCCCACATTTTTCCACAGATATGTTTCGCAGTTACACAATGAGTTCAAATGGGCACATGCAAACGTGTCAATGGGGAGCGCAGTGGCTCATTTGGTGGAGGTGCAGGCTGCAAGCTGAGAGGTCCTCCGTTCGAATCCCACCTGCGGCAACCGCGTTGTGTCCTCGGGCAAGACATATCATCTCCATTGCCCGCATGGGGGCATGGTGGCATTGTGTACTGAGGCATACTGCACATCGATGGTGTACTTGTCTTCAACCAATGCTAACCCTGCTTGTGTGGAGTTGGTATGTTGTGGAGCTGACAGTTGCTCGGTGGTTCTCTCCGGGTACTCCGGCTTCCTCCACCCGTAAAACTGTCATGGTCATGATTAGCCATTGTTCATAAATATGTGACCTTAAACACCAATAAATAAATAAATAAATATAAACGTGTCAATATACAGGCATCATTCCTGTAACATTATTTGTAAATCCAAACAATATTTAGCCAAAGAATCCCACTTTCGGTCGCTTTGGTCTGTTTCTTCTACTTCAACTATCTTCCAACCCGAAGGCTGGCCTTCGGGTTGGAAGATGGTTGAAGTAGACAAAACGGACAGGACAGTGACCGCACAGTGGCATATTCATCCAAACGAGAGTCTATAGTGAGTGATGGTAAATTTACTGATATACGATTGTAACCTTTCTCACTCTGGGTCGAACTAGGATAGCATTGTAAATTTGTGCCCCTCCACTTTTATCGAGCTTCAGCTGCTCCAGCGTAAACAGGAATTCTTTTCACAGGCCAGCCCAGACATCCAGCGGACCTAAATTACCGCATCATACAAGTTATATACTCCGACCCTGAACACCCCAATATTGTTGACCAATGTCAGAGAATAGAAATCCGATGGATATTCACTCTCAGAATACTTCAACCACTAGGACTGAACAGAAAGGACTTCTAGTACATTTGTAATATCTATAAAAAACAGACAATGAATCATTAAGGGAAGCATGTACATGCGAGGACCACAATACTTTAATTTTCTAACCATGTTATACTAAATTTTGTTGAAAGTAGTTGCCCCCAGAACCTTTTTTGCAGAGGAGGTTTAGTCCCTTTTGTGATTTTCAAACTGGCAAGCCTAGTTATTTCCAAATGAAATGAAATATTGCTTTTTAATTGGCTGAGTTGTACATTGCAACTTTTAGTTCGCAGTACCTTTTAATTTTTATGTCGTGGTTAACTACAGTATAAAAACAGGAATACACAACAACTGGTAAAAAGGCTGAAAAAAGTCCAGTTTATTTATATTATTATAAATATTTATTTACTAGCTCATTTATGTGTTCGAAAAAATAAAAATATTGTTAACTGAATATTTTGAAGTAAATTATTACACAAAACTTTAAGGAAAATAAAAATACTTACGTATCATGTAGGGATTATTTTTTTATGGTGCTATTTTTTAGAAGGGATATGATATGGTTTTTGTTTGGTGTCTGCTTAATTAAAAATGGCTCAAATTAATTTTAGGAAATGCTTTGCAAGTCCCACTGAAACTGAAATTTTAGAAAAAGTGAACAAAAGTAATACTAGTAAATACAGCCAAGTGCGACAAAAAGTGTGTCAATTTACTAAGAACATATTTATTGGAAAAAGGAGAAAATGTTGATTTTGAAATCTATATTAGCTGTAGGGTTAACAGAACGAAAGGATTTGAAAAAAAATCCATTAATCTTGTGTCTTTTGGGGTGTAAGGGAATTTACACCGGTTTGGAGACTCATACACCCTTACAGGCTATACAGCATAATTGGGGGGATGTCCCCACCCCAAAGCCCCTGCTTAGCAATGCCCCTGCATGAAATTGGTAATATTAGTAATCAATTCTTAGACTGTAAGAGTTAAAATATATATATATCTTTGTAGCTTCTAGAAGGATATTTGCTGAGTAAGGTGTCTTAAGAAGTATATAGTTGTAACCACAACAGAATGTGTAAATAGAGTACAGTTCATTATGTGTTAGACTGAAGTAAAAATCAATCACATACAATTTGCATACAATACAAACACAAGGTTTATTGTAAACCTAATGAATGATATATGTATGGCATAATCGTTCTTACTTGGCCAGTACCTTAATAATTAGCCTATTCCCATGGGAACTTGAATTGTATTAGTGCTTGTCTACTGAGGAAGAGTAACTACACCAAAATCGTAACACTATAATTTTGTTGCAAGGGAACTCAAAATGTTTTGTGGAGCACATCATCCATCCATCCATCCGTCCAGTCATAAGTCATTTAAAAATTATTCTGTGGTCTGATAATTTTCATGCTTTACAAGATTGCTTTTGACTCAGTTGTGTCATGATCTTGACCCAGCCAGGGTAGCAGCATTGTATCCTTGGGCAAGGCATTTAACTCTTAGAAACCGGGAGTCAAGTTTTCTTGCCTGTGATGTAATACGGCAGGTAATCTGGCTGTGATTGTTCAGCTGTCTTTGGGCTGGGGGAGAATTAAACACTGAGCAGGTACTTCTAGTCAAGTGTCGTCTGCCTGAATAGGCAGACGACACTTGACTAGAAGCAACTGCTTTACTTTAAGTTTTTCATGGTATGTCATGTTCAATAAATTCATTCTGATTCCCCGGCTTCTAAGAGTTAATCCTGATTGCCTATATGGGGGAATGGTGTCCTGTATACTAAGGCTTACTGCACATTGATGGTGTACTTGTCTTCAACCAATACTAACCCTGCTTTGGTGGACTTACTACGTTCTCCTGTGGGGAAACCTGGGAAGTGAAGCAGTACTTGTTTACTGTGGTAAACAAGCCCTATTTTACTGCTAAAATAAGACTCAGTCATCAGTACTTGGGGTGGAAGTTTTCTAAAATGGACAACATGGGTATAAACATTTGACTTACTTGACTGTATGTATATCCATGGGGGTCACAATTATCCGAACTGCAGAAATATGTGAGTTTGAATAAATAACAAATAAATAAATAACCCCATGCACGCTGATGTTAAAATATTAAAATTTATAATGGTGCAGATATTTCCTATAATATAACAAGGAATTTTACCAATTCAGTCTTGTTTAACAAAGCTCAGAGAGCGCAGTATTGAAAAATCTCAGCGAGCTCTGTTCAAACCAGACTGATATGGTTATAATTCAAGATACATGTTTGCTGTTTGAAATTTTGGTGTTACAACATCAGTGTGCAGGGTATTAACTGATGTAAAATCCCGTGGTGCTGTTCACAAAAATCTCAAATTTGATTATTTATTTCAATTCTTGCATCGAAAAAAAAATAGCTTATGACCCACCTTTGGATTTTTATAGTCATTCATATGAGCTAATGTGTTTGAGGCCTAAAATTGAAAAGTTTTTGTAAAGAAAGAACTTTTCTGCCAGTGCCCTCTTCTTTTCCTATTAACTGGTTGAGGGTTAGAATATTTTTGGGTGGTCTGAATATTTTATTCAAAATTTGTTTTATTACAAATTACTTGGAACCCACATGCGCTCTCCAATAATTTTTAATAGAACATATTTATATTAACAAAATATTACAGTGGAGCCCACTTAATTGGATATCTCTTAACTGAATAACCCTGTTAAATGAATATAATTTTCCAACACAAAACCATTTACCACACCTCCAGTACAAATTTGACCTGTTAATTGAATATAGGTTATGGAGTAAACTCCTGTTATTTGAATAAAAAATCTTGTAACCTGTCGATAAATGACACTGACTCTCCCCAGTTTTTCTTTGTTTATAGACCTATTTGGCCTCAGTACATCCAACACAGGCATTTATTCTATTATATCTTGTTTGACAGAGCTGATGGAGCTCTATCAAACAAGATATACTAGAATAAATGCTAAGTTTATCTCCAGAATCCAGAAAAGTTACACTATCCCTGTTAATTGAATATTCCTGTTAATTGAATAATTTTCATTGGCAAAGTGGATATTCAATTAACAGGGTTCTACAGTATTTGCATTTGACTGACTATGAAACATGAGCAAGAAAAATGTTGGCTTTTGCTCTGGTACCCTCTTTTGTTGAAAGCCCTGATAGTGGCTTCAAGCACCCAACCAGTTAATTCCTCTTAATTTTAAAAGGTTGGAATCTTAGGAAGTGGGAGTGTGGTGACTTCCTGGAGTGTGGTGGCCCAGGAAGTGGGAGTGTGGTGGCTTCCTGGAGTGTGGTGGCCCAGGAAGCGGGAGTGTGGTGGCCAGGTAGTTATGATATTGGACTTTAAACCAAAAAGGTTCAGGCTTCGATCCCTGCAAGGGGCAACTGTACTTAATCCCAGCTGCTCATGTTGGGGAGACACTGTGACACTGTGTATTAATGTGTACTGCATGTTGATGGTGCACCTTTGTTCAACCGATGCTGACCCTGCTTGTGTGGAGTTAGCACGTTGGGGAGTCGGACAGTTACTCTCTACTGTTTGGTGGTTCTTGCTGGGTACTCCAGCTTCCACCATCCATAAAACTATACAACATGAGGTGACCCAGGATGTTGAAAGCACTTGTTAAACACCAATAAACAGATCCCAGGAAATGAAGCGGTGTTTGTTCAGTCACAACTAAGCTCTGTTTTACTGATAAAATAGGATCCTGTCACCAATTCTTGGATTGCAAGTCCTCTAAAAAGGGCAAGTTGGGTATGAAAGATTGTCTAAACTTGACACTTGACTTTATCTCCATGTTGCGGTTACAATTAAGCATTTCCCAGAAATTTGTGACTCTAAACATTGATAAATAAAGAAATAATTTTATGGCCTAAAAAGTTAAAATCTGTTTCTCAGGTACCCCACATGGTCCTTTTGACTGCAACATGCTATCTTTTTATAACCAATGCAAACTAAAAAAAAATAAAAATTGAATGGTTTATATCTGATATTTTATTTTATTTTTAAGTTAATAAAGTTGATAAATTTATCCCTTGAGAGCTACAAGGCTTTGCAATGCTTTGGCATTCCAAAGCCTTCTTGCAGGCAAAGGACGAAATACACCACCACCTGTGCTAATCTGTAGATTGTGAGGCCTAAAACATAAAACAAACTGAGAACATGAACTTTTGATGGCAAAGAAATAATTGCAGAAATAAAAAATAAAATAAAAAACTACCCTCCCACATACAGTTTTACAAAAAATGGTCTGAGAAACAGAAGATCAACTTTGTGGAGCTTAAAAGGTTAAATTTTATATTAAAAGTTGTTTTGATCCAGAAAATGGTAGTTAGGCCTAAAAAAATAAAAAATCTGTTTCTCAGGCCCTCCCGCATGGTCCTTTTGGCTGCCGCATGCTCTCTTTTTATAACCAATTTAAACTTTAAAAAAATAAAAATTAAATAGTTTATGTCTGATATTTTACCCAAGTTAAAAATATTGATGAATTTGTCCCTTGAGTGCAAGAGGGCTTTGCAATGCTTTAGCATTACAAAGCCTTCTTGCACTCAAGGGATGAAATACACCACCACCCATGCTATTCTGTAGATTATGAGGCCTAAAACATGAACCAAGAACATGAACTTTTGATGGCAAAAAGAAATTACTGAAATAAAAAATAAAATAAAAAACCGCTTGCTCGCATGCAATTTCCCAAATAATGGCCTGAGAAACAGAAGATCTACTTTGTGTGGCCTTATGGGTTAAAATTATGCATATTTAGAGAAGTGAAATGATGTGCGAGATTAAGCAAACAGAAACACCCACTTTTAATCAACATAATAGACACATATACCAAATTATATGATCAATTAATCGTAACATCACTTTACATGTACACCAAGTCATCATATAGGACTGTTGAACTGAAGTATCTACCTCATAGATAATATTAATTAAGTGATTAGAAGGACGACTATTTTCAGCACACATCTTGTCATTGATTCTTAATTGACAGTGCTTGTTGATGATATATATATACTTAACATTTATAAGATGATTTAATGGAATTGTGAGTTTAATGTGGTGAGATTGCTTTCATTTATTTTGTATTTTTTTCATACTAGTTTTATTATTGCTTTGGATATTTTGTCATTGGAGTAAGCAACTTTTTTCTATGGGGAAACCTGGTGGGAAGGAGGTATTGTGACACACACATAACCCTTTGAACCTGACAGGCTGCTTTTCCAGCCCTGATTCTTTTTTTTTATTAGAGTTTAACGACACATTAACAGCCGGGGTCATATCATGTCAGCGACAGTTTTACGGGTGGAGAAAGCCGGAGTACCCGGAGAGAACCACCGAGCAACGACGAGCAGCTGCTAGCTCCCCAACATCGTAACTCCACACTGCAGCACAGACAGGGTTAGATTGGTTGAAGACATGTGCACCATCGACGTGCAGTACGCCTTAGTACACGGCGTCATCGGGCCCCCACGCGGGCAATGGAGATGAAGTGTCTTGCCCAAGGACACAATGCGGTTGCCGCAGGTGGGATTCGAACCAAGGACCTCTCGGCTTGCAGCCTGCACCTCTACCAACTGAGCCACCACGCTTCCCTTTCTTTACAATGGATAAGCGTGACCGACGGTGCTGAATTTATTTATTTATTTATTGGTGTTTAAGGTCACATGATGTCAGCTCTCCAACATCGTAACTCTGCACCACGGCACAGGCAAGGTTAGATTGGTTGAAGACATGCGTACCATCGACGTGCAGTACGCCTCAGTACACACGTACCCCCATGTAGGCAATAGGGGTTAAGTGCCTTGCCCAAGGACACAACGCGGGAGCGCGAATCAGTCGCTGAAATGGTCACCCATCCAACTACTAAGCGCGTGCGACGTTGCTTAACTTCGGTGAGCTGACGAGAACTGGTTACCGCGACGCCACCGCACCCCCTTCCAGCCCTGATACATTATAATTTTATAAGGTAGGATGGTTGCTAAGAGGAGGTGTGGGGTACACCAATCAAATTTTTCATTACACTGCTACAAGGTTGCGCATTGGAAATATTAATATGATCTACCCCCAATTAATGAATCAAAGTCTTCCAATTTATGCCATTGAACTGACATGGAAGATACCACCAGAGTTCAAAGCATTAACTTGATTACTTTTGCAGGTAAACAGTTTTAACCCTTTACCTAACACAAAAGGAAGACAACACTTGCAAATAAAATTCTTGAATAGCTAATTATTTTCATTTTCGCATCCAAAACATAGCTTATGACCCCTCATTGGAATGAGCTCTATGAGCTCATTCCAATGAAGGGTCATAAACTATGTTTTTGAGACAAAAAATGAAAAAATAATGAAAATTGAATAGTGACTTTCAGGCCTGAAAATAAGCAGTCTGACATTTGCAGAATGAGGTCCCCAGAGGGGGAATTTGATGCTATCCCATACAGTGGGCCAATTTATCCTCTGGGTACCTCTTTCTGTTTAGTTTTGAGAACCTGATTCAGACTGAGGTTCACAGAGGGTAAATTTACTGATGCTACCCTGCAATGCAGGGTAGTATCACTAAATTCACCCTCTGGGGACCTCTTTTTGCAGATGACAGTCTGCTTATTTTCTGACTTGGTGACTTTTGTGAATAGCACTGGCCATTTTTTGGCCATTACGTTGGGTAAAGGGTTAACGGTTAAACTCAGTCCATAACCACATGTGAGGGTGCGCAGTGGCTCGGTGGTAGACTGCTGGACTTCTATGCTAGAAGCCCTGAGTTCGATCCCTGTCTGGAACGACCCAGGTTGTGTCCTTGGGCAAGGTACTTTATCACGGTTGCCTACATGGGGGCACAATGACGCTGTGTATTGAGGTGTACTGCACGTCGATGGTTCACATGTCTTCAGCTGCTGTAACCCTGCTTGAGTGGAGGTTGAACAGAGTCCATCCCACTTTGGTTTCCCGATGATAACTTTAGGTATAGTTGGCCAAATCAAATGAAATTTGGTATGTTGGTATATCAATATAAAAATCAAGTTCGAATCGGAGTGCAGTCCAACAATTTTTGCTGAGTTTTGCACCTTTTTCTACTTTCAAAAATTCTTGTTTTGGGGGTTTCCCGATGATAACTTCAGTTATAGTTAACCAAATCAAACCAATTTTGGTACGTAGGTGTATCAACATAAAATACAGGTCACGTTTGAATCAGGTTGTGGCCCGACAATTTTTCATGAGTTATGCCCCTTTTTCGTCTTCAAAAATTCATTTTGTTTTGGTTTCCCGATGATAACTTTAGTTGTTGTTGACTGATTCAAATAAAATTTGGTATATCTGGTTAATTGAATGCACTTATCGACAAATGATTTCTTTAGATAAATTTAGAGGAATTTTTCATCAAATCTGTTCATGGCTGCTCCACAGCAACCATGACTAGATTTGATGAAAAATAGTTTGAAAATACTCAGCATATTAAGAGTTAAAGGCATAGGGAAATTGTCCTGGATTCCCACTACACTGCAATATCAACATGTCCAGTTGTTTAGCAGTGATTTCAAGTCAAGTCTTGGCTGCTTTAACAGGCAGCCAAGACTTGACTTGAAATCACTGATCAGATCCTAATGATTGCCTATTAATGGCGCATGTTCTGAGATTGCAGAAGCTGCATGTAGGCCTCTGAAGGTTAAGATACGTTTGGAACAAGTCATAAAATTAGTGCAGATATGATTTATGTTGTCAAAAGAATGCCAATGGTGAACTCACTGGCATTTGTGGTGCTGTGTTAGAATGATACAAGAACAACTTATTCTGTATTTTCCTGAATTTGTGAATTCCCCTTTGGAACTATCAGCAAATCTCTGGTCAAGCCAGATACCAAATTCCAAACCGATCCCGTGGTATACCCTCCTAAAAATACTAAAACTGATACCGTACTCAAAATTTCAATACAGATCATCTCTAGTTCTTTCTGGAAATTATGTTAAGATAACCCTTTACCTAACCTGAAAAGCAGACGACACTTGCAAAATGATTCTTGAATAACTAATTTTTTTCATTTTTTGTCTCAAAAACATAGGTTATGACCCCTCGTTGGAACGAGCTCGACAAGCTCGTTCCAACGAGGGGTCATAACCTATGTTTTTGAGACAAAAAATGAAAAAAATAATGAAAATTAATTGGCGCTTTTTGAGAATAGCGCTGGCCGGTTTTGGCCATTACTTTAGGTAAAGGGTTAACAGGGTTATTCAATTAACTGGGCTCCACTGTAACAGGATAGTAATTTTGCAATGACTTTACAGTTAATGCCCCCTGTGGGAACCCCGGGAAGTGAATCAATGTTTTTTTTCAACGTGGTAAACAAGCTCTGTTTTACTGATAAAATAGGATCCAATCACAAATGCTTTGGGTGGAACTCCTCTAACATGGGCAACATGGGTATAATTTATATTTATTTATTGGTGTTTAAGGTCACATACTTATGAACAATGGCTTATCGTGATTGTGACAGTTTTACGGGTGGAGGAAGCCGGAGTACCTGGAGAGAATCGATGAGCAACTGTCAGCTCCTCAACATTCTAAATCTGTTCAAGCTCCGCTCAAGCAGGGTTACGGCGGTTGAAGACATGTGCACCATCAACGTGCAGTACGCCTTAGTACATGGCGTCATTGTGCCCCCATGTAGGCAACCAGGATAAAGTGCCTTGCCCAAGGACACAATGTGGGTCGTCCCGGACGGGGATCGAACTCGCAACATGGGTATAAACGATTTACTCAACTGGACTTTATTTCCATGTTGTGACCTTAGACACCAATTAATAAATAATAAATAAATACATTTAATGTTTAAATATTGATTGTGTAAGATCAGAGCTGTCTATTGAAATCTTGTGATAAGGTGATATTCACTGAAAATATATTTAGTTTATTTTGGAATGAAAATGATGTGGTCAAGAGTTTAGAAGTAAATTCAACTTATTTTGCCTTATCTTTTTAACAGAATGACTTTCATTGTGAGTAAACAATTTATTATCTATTTTAAGTAATAAACTGTGGTTAGTGTTTTCAGAATAATCTTGCATGTGGAAGCTGGGTGACCACAAACAGATAAATTGGCTTAACATCAGATATGCCTTGTTTATTTTTCGAAAAAATTCATGAAGAAGCTGTCATGTTTGTTTAAGTAGAGAGTGGAGACTAGTATGTGCTTGCTTCATATTGTTTGTTTTATTTTTCCTTGTTTACTCTAAAGTTAATGCTAGCCTACACATTGTTCTTTACAGGTTCTATAAACTCTTTATGGAATGAAGATAAGCCACTTAGAAGTGTTGGAAGATGTTAGTCATATATTTACTATACTGCTAGCTGGAAACTTTCTACTGCTTATTCTTTGTGTAAGTCCATTTCACAATAACTTTGATATGTAATTACGTTTGTGGGTTGGCACGGAGGAGCCCAATTAACCCTTTACCCAACGCAGACGATATCAAAATTTATTATTTTAAATATCATTTTTTAAAATTTTTCCAAAAAATTTCAACAAAACCATATCATGTGACCCCTCGTTGGCACGAGCTCGATGAGCTCGTTCCAACGAGGGGTCACATGATATGGTTTTGTTGAAATTTTTTGAAAAATAATATTTTTTCAGCTGCTGAATTTGCATATTACGCGGGCGGATGCGGGCGATTCGTTGGGTAAAGGGTTAACTGGATATCTCTTAGAGGGTTCCTACAGGGCTTTGGATTCAAGGAATGTCCTTGAATTTGACTAGGGGGCATTCAAGGCCTTGAACTCCTGGAAAATGTGTCGGGTCTTTAACCCCTTCACTGCTGTGCAAGTTATTAATTTCCTGTGCTGAGCCATATATGGGGAAAAATGGAAAAATATGATAAAAAATGAAAAAAATCAGAAACGTAAAATAATTTGTAATTTTCATCTGCTAGAACATGTTTGAACATGTTTGGAGTCCAATGTTTAGTTCCAATCACCCATTGAAATGTCGTCGTCTTCACTTTCGATCGCAACAGTCGCATCGGAACTTCCCTCAGATTCATCAGGGTCGCTAAAGTCACTTGAACTATCTAAATCACCAGCATCACTATCATTGTCTGCATACAATTCTGCAACAACTTCTTCGGTTGTGTACAATCTTTTCGACATGTTTGCACTACAAGAACATCAGGAAAAGTAACTCTCACTGGAAATTTCACATGCAGTTCACTCGGGTATTTCCGTAAAAATGACAGAAATTACTCGAAAAAATATCTAACGTCACATTGTCGTCCTCTTACATGTGTCACCGAGTGCGTTATATTGAGAAGACCACTGTGCAACGTATTGATGTTATCTGTATGGTAACTCCGTACTCAGTATGGACGTGTAGCACAGGGAATCAAATTTTATGTCCATACTCAGTACGGACCTATAGCAGCGAAAGGGTTAAAAGCCTTAAATATTCTTGTTATAAAAAGTGCTGACAAAGCACATAATCATAGCTCTATATAGTTTTATATGCCAGAGTTAGTGAAGGCAGAGTCCTAACTAGGACCGCAGATCATTACCCCCTCCTCCCACTTCCCTTGGGAAGTGGGAGGAGGGGGTAATGATCAGAGGTCCTTGTTAGGGTTAGTGATGGCATGGTCTTGAAAATCCTTAAATTTAACTATTCTAGGGTCTTGAAACATGCTGAAATATATCGAGAAACGACCTTGAATAGCCTTGAATTTTATCAGACCTTGCCTGCAGGAACCCTGTCATAATTGAATCGTCCTGTTACTTGAATATAATTTCCAGACACAAAAGCATTCACCACACCTTCAACACAAATTTACCCTTTTAATTGCAGAAAGTCTATTGAATAAACTCCTTTTAACTGATTATAAAATCTTGTAATCCATCAAGGAATTACTCAGGCAATTTCTGAATTCCATTTTGTTATACCTGGCTGTGCAGTGGCTCAGTCAGGTGCAGAAAGTCTGTTGAATAAATTCCTTTTAACTGAATATAAAATCTTGTAATCCATCAAGGAATTACTCAGGCAATTTCTGAATTCCATTTTGTTATAGACCTACCTGGCTGTGCAGTGGCTCAGTCAGTGGTTAGAGCACTGAACTTGAAACAGAAAGGTCCACAGTTCAATTCTGATCAGTGATAACTGTATTGTGTCACTTGATCTTGATTGCCCACGTGGGTGCACGGCAGCACTGTGTACTGATTGATTGCCCACGTGGGTGCACAGCAGCACTGTGTACTGAGGCATACGGCCTGCCAGTGGTGCACTTGCCTTCAACCAATGCTAACTCAGCTTCTGCAAGAAGGGGGTCTATCACTTGCTTGCCACAGATTGGTTGTTTTCTCCAGATACTCCAGCTTTCTTCACCCGTAGAACTGTCTGACACAAGGTGACCCTGGCTGCCAATATCCCACAAGCAACATGATGTAAATCGGGACCTTTCCTGCTATTGAGTTAGATGTATGGTTGTTTCGGTTGGCTGTGAGAACCTTGGAAAGTGCAATAGTGCTTGTTTACTGTGATAGACATGTTCTGTTTTACTGGTGAAACAGGTGCTAGTAACCAACATCTGGAGTGGAGTCCACCAGGGTGGACAGCATAGGTTTGAAAATACTGTCGGCAAAAACTTGACTTTATACTGGTGTTCCAGCCATGATGTATCCATAGATGCTGGAAGTGATCTTTGGAAACACCAATAAATAAATAAATAAGACCAGACAAATTTTGAACCCATTATTTGGGTGTCAAATAAGATGGGAAATGAAGCAATAGTCAAATCTCTCCAGGAAAAATACAGCTTGACTGTAAGTCACTTGTTTCAGTTTTTGCTCCCAGATGATTGAAACTAACAAAAATACCATAAACATTCATTTCCTTTGAATCAACAGAAGAAATATTTCTCAATTTAGAACATCCGAATTCTTTAATGACTTTACCAATACTAGTATACTTGCTTGTTTACTAAATAAGTATGAATAAAAAAACCCACCACAGCTACAGTTTTATGATTATGTTACATAGTTCCCAAATTGTGTTAATATCTTGGTATTTTAAAGGCAAATTAAATGCCCATTGATTGGAATATCTATAACATGATATGAAAGAATATCTATACTTTTTAGCTCACTGAGATTGTGGGAGCTTATGTCATGAACCGAGGTGCGTCAGCATCAATACTTGTGTTAAAGTTATTGTAAGAGTCCACCTGTTACTATGCACCTCATACTGTTTCTATGGCTTACAATTACCCACAGACACTTTCCCAGTGATAGTTTTTTTATTTCTAGAATGTTTTTGCAATGTTAGACATTTTTGTTACAATGAACTTCGAAAATTTCTGACCTGTTTTGGTATGCATGGGTGGAGGCTACCACCAGTATGCTGTGGTTTGTATATTTCATATACGTGTTAAATGCATCAATATAAGATGACATTAACCCTTGGCTGGACATTTTTCAGAGATTTTGGACTTTTTTAATACAATATTTGACTTTTTTGTAAGTGTTCTGATCTGTTATGCAATACATTCACATGAGTGGAGGTTACCACCGCTGTGTTGTGGCTTTTATATTTCATATATGTGTTAAATGCATCAATATAAGTCAGCATTAACCCTTGACCAGATCTTTTTTACCGATTTGTAATAAGCCTAGTTTTATTGTATGCCATGTATTGGTGAGCTAGGGTGCGCGGTGGCTCAGTAGGTAGAGGTGCAGGCTGCAAGCCGAGAGGTCCTCGGTTTGAATCCCACCTGCGGCAACCGCGTTGTATCCTTGGGCAAGACACTTCATCTCCATTGCCCGCGTGGGGACACGATGACGCCGTGTACTAAGGCGTACTGCACGTCGATGGTACCCATGTCTTCAACCAGTCTAACCCTGCCGTGCTGCAGTGCGGAGTTACGATGTTGGGGAGCTGGCAGCTGCTCGTCGTTGCTCGGTGGTTCTCTCCGGGTACTCCGGCTTCCTCCACCCGTAAAACTGTCACGGTCATGATTAGCCATTGTGCATGAATATGTGACCTTAAACATCAATAAATAAATAAATAATATTGGTGAGCTAATGGGGATGGACACTCCTCTTGTTGAGTAAAGGGACAACCCATAAAATAAATAGAAGTCTGCGTGCAAACATCACAAACAAAAGGGAGTAAAAAATAGCCCATAACAACAACAAATTCCTTATAGAATTAGTCGGGTGGTCTGGGAACTTCACTTTTGTGGACTTTTTATCCAGCATCTCGGTATTCTCATTATTTTTTTCCTTTTTATTTACAGATATATTACATCTTAATCAACAGATGTGCACTGAAACCATGATCAGTTGAAGAACTAATGGTGTGAGTTGAATAAGGCTTAAAAAGTTTTAAAAAAAACCCTGTTTCTCTGGCCCTCCTGCATGGTCATTTTGGCTGCTGCATGCTCTCTTTTTTTAACCAATGAAAACTTAAAAAAATAAAAATTTAATGGTTTATGTCTAATATTTTATCCAAGTTAATGAAATTGATAAATTTGTCCCTTCAGTGCAGCAAGGCTTAGCATTGTAAAGCCTTCTTGCACCCAAGGGATGAAATACATGACAACCCAGGCTTTTTTTGTAGATTATGAGGCCTTAAACATAAAACAAAACAAGAAAATGAACTTTTGATGGCAAAGAAATATTTACAAAAATAAAAAATAAAATAAAAAAAAACACCCACGCGCATGCAAATTTACAAAAAATGGCCTGAGAAACAGAAGATCTACTTTGTGAGGCCTAATTAATAAACTTTCCCTGACATCTGTAATGTTCTTAACCCTTTACCCAACCCAGACGATATCAAAATTTATTATTTTAAATATAATTTTTTTAAAATTTCAAAAAATTTCCACAAAACCATATCATGTGACCCCTTGTTGGAACGAGCTCAATGAGCTCGTTCCAATGAGGGGTCACATGATATGGTTTTGTTGAAATATCTTGAAAAATTTAATTTTTTCAACTGCTCAATTTGCATATTACGCAGGCGGATGCGGGCGATTCATTGGGTAAAGGGTTAACTGACTAATACTGATTTCTGTTGTTATCAGTATAACTAACTCTGTTATAAAGGTGTTAGGAAAAATGGTTTAGTGTTGTCAGAATGAGTGGTCTTATGACTTGTTTCAATTTTGATTCCATTAACAAGTTTAAATGGTGTCACCACTAATTTTTAATTAAGTCTTACTTGAAGTATAATTAAGTAATAACTATTACAACACATGTCATGGCATCACCACTGATTTCTAATAAAGTCTTACTTACAGTATACTTAAGTAATAACTATTACAGCAGATCAAATAGCATCACTACTGATTTCGAATAATCTTATTGCAGGAGATGTAATGGCATCATCACAGATTTGTGATAAACTTTTAATTGTAGTATAATTAAGTAATAAACTAATACAGCAGATGTAATGGCATCATCACTGATTTTTAATGAAGTATTAGTTGCAGTATAATTAAGTAACAACTATTGCAGTAGATGTAATGGCATCACCGCTGACTTCCGATAGTCTTACAGTATAATCAAGGTATAACTATTACAACACATGTATTGATATCACCGCTGATTTCTGATCATCTTACAGTATAATCAAGGTATAACTATTACAACACATGTCATGGCATCACCGCTGACTTCCGATAGTCTTACAGTATTATCAAGCTATAACTATTACAACACATGTAATGGCATCACCGCTGACTTCCGATAGTCTTACAATATAATCAAGGTAATCAACACATGTAATGGCATCACCGCTGATTTCTGAGCATCTTACAGTATAATCAAGGTATAACTATTACAACAGATGTAATGGCATCACCACTGATTTCTGATCATCTTACAGTATAATTTATTTATTTATTGATGTTTAAGGTCACATATTTATGCACAATGGCTAATCATGACCGTGACAGTTTTACGGGTGGAGGAAGCCGGAGTACCCGGAGAGAACCACCGAGCAACGACGAGCAGCTGCCAGCTCCCCAACATCGTAACTCCGCATTGCAGCACAGGCAGGGTTAGATTGGTTGAAGACATGCGTACCATTGGCGTGCAGTACGCCTTAGTACACGGCGTCATCGTGCCCCCACGCGGGCAATGGGGATGAAGTGTCTTGCCCAAGGACACAACGCGGTTGCCGCTACAGTATAATTAAGGTATAACTATTACAACACATGTAATGGCATCACCACTGATTTCTGATAGTCTTACAGTGTAATTAAGTAATAACTATTACAACACATGTAATGGCATCTCCACTGATTTCTGATAGTCTTACAGTGTAATTAAGGTATAACTATTACAACACATGTAATGGCATCACCACTGATTTCTGATAGTCTTACAGTGTAATTAAGTAATAACTATTACAACACATGTAATGGCATCTCCACTGATTTCTGATAGTCTTACAGTGTAATTAAGGTATAATTATTACAACACATGTAATGGCATCACCACTGATTTCTAATCGTCTTACAGTATAATTAAGGTATAACTATTACAACACGTAATGGCATCACCACTGATTTCTGATAGTCTTACAGTGTAATTAAGGTATAACTATTACAACACATGTAATGGCATCGCCACTGATTTCTGATCGTCTTACAGTGTAATTAAGGTATAACTATTACAACACGTAATGGCATCTCCACTGATTTCTGATAGTCTTACAGTGTAATTAAGGTATAACTATTACAACACATGTAATGGCATCACCGCTGATTTCTGATCGTCTTACAGTATAATTAAGGTATAACTATTACAACACGTAATGGCATCTCCACTGATTTCTGATAGTCTTACAGTGTAATTAAGGTATAACTATTACAACACATGTAATGGCATCACCGCTGATTTCTGATAGTCTTACAGTATAATTAAGGTATAACTATTACAACACATGTACCATGGTCAACTGTGCCAGGTGTGACTATTCTGACACCAACGTGCACTTAATTGAAAGTCAGATAAAACAACAGACATCAGTGTTGAGTAATGTTCGACATTGGATGATGTCATCTTCTGAGGCCTTTAACTTTTTGTGAATGAAAATAGTCCAGAGCTTGGAATCTTCACCTGTCCACCTGACATTATGAAATTGAGTAGTGATGGGTAAAACAAACATGTGTTGTCTGTGAATGATTATACCCTTGCCTACCAGTCAGGGGTATATAGTATTCCTCATGTGCGTCAGTCAGTCTGTCAATTGCAAAGTTTTATAATACACAACACTCACACCTTTCAAGACAGCCATCATAAATTTCGCTCAGTGCAAAACTACATTCAGCACATTACCATGTTAGAAGGTCAGACAACTCTGCATGTTTTTGTCACAGTCATAGCCCTTTATCAACTTAGAAAATTTCATGTTTTTTAATTGAGGGTACCTTCATGGTGTAATCATCTCCTCCCTCAGTTTCTAATGTAGAGGGTTGAAACTTTAGTATGTGGTTACACAATGCGAGAAGATATGCAACATCTATAATGTTTGCAGAAAAAATATTTTTTAACAAAATTATTGCCCTTTATCGACATAAAAAATTTCCTGTTTTTTTAATTGAAGGTACCTTCATGTTGTAATGAACTCTTTCCTCAATTTCTAATGGAGAGAGTTGAGACTTTAGGATATGGTTACACATGCTTTATGTACAACATGCTTTATGTACAACATGCTTTATGTACAACATGCTTTATGTACAACATGCTTTATGTACAACATGCTTTATGTACAACATGCTTTATGTACAACATGCTTTATGTACAACATATAGAAAGTTTGGGGAAAAATATTTTTTCACAAAATTATCAAATCAAATAAATCGCTCTTACATTCGGTGAAGAGGCAGGGAGTACCCTATGCTGACGCTTAATAGTTTTTATGATAATGTCCCAATGGTCTGTAATCTGTCAAAGGTCCATCGTCTGTTATCCATCATCCTTCACCCAATAATAAATGTTTCATTTCTGTAATGCTATCCATGTTATTGCAGACGGGGGTATTTGCCACCCTCAGCGTTGCTGTAGTTTAATTCTGAAGTCAAAGCATCAGGATCATTGAAAATCTTATCCTAATCCTTGATTGAACGAAGTCAAAACACCTGTCTTCATGCTAAAAATATCATGAGTATCCATTTCTGTTTCAACTTGATACACGATCAAGCACATCAAGGGAGCTAACTCTAACTATACAGATCAGCACATGCAAATGAATTAATACAGTGGAGCCCATTTAATTGAATATATTTTAATTGAATAACCCTGATAATTGTTTTTAACTCATAACACCAAACCATTAACCATACCTTCAGTACACCTTTGGTCTGTTAATTGTCTGTTAATTGTATATGAGTTAGAGAGTAAACTTCTGTTTATTGAATAAAACTTTTTGAATTACTCACACATCCACTGAATTCCCAACATTTATACACATTTTTGGTCTCAATAAATCCAATATTGGCATTCAATCTATTAAGCCTAAAAAACTTAAAAATCTGTTTCTCAGGCCCTTCCGCATGGGCCGTTTGGCTGCCATGTGCTCTCTTTTTATAACCGATGCAAAATTTAAAAAAATAATGAATGGTTTATGTCTGATATTTTACACAAGTTAATAAAATTGATAAATTTGTCTCTTGAGTGCAACAAGGCTTTGCACTGCTTTAGCATTGTAAACCCTTCTTGCTCTCAAGGGACACAGTACACCACCACCCATGCTATTCTGTAGATTATGAGACCTAAAACATAAAACAAACCAAGAACATGAACTTTTGATGGCAAATAAATAATTACAAAATTAAAAAACTGACTGCCCGCATGCAATTTTACAAAAAATGGCTTGAGAAACAAGATCTACTTCATGGGACCTTATACTTCGTTTGACAGAGCTCAATGATATGGAGCACGGTGGGTCAGAAGTTAGAGATTTGGACTCTAAACTGGAGCATCGAAAGGTTGATCTCGACCTGCGGTAACTGCATTCTGTGTCCTTGGGAAGATGTTGAACCCTTTACCTAACTAATTGCCTGCATCTGCCTGTATTCAACAAAACCATATCATGTGACCCCTCGTTGGAACGAGCTCATCAAGCTTGTTACAACGAGGGGTCACATGATATGGTTTTGTTGAAATGTTTTGAAAATTTTAAAAAAAAATTGTATTTAAAATAATAAATTTTGATATCGTCTGCGTTGGGTAAAGGGTTAAACCTGATTGCCCCTGTGGGGGCACGGTGGTGCTGTATAATAAGCTGTGCTGCAGGTTGATGTTGCACTTGCCTTGCCTTGCCTTCAATTACTGATAATTCAGAGCAGAATTAGTATGTTAGAGAGTCTGACAGTTTCTTGCAATGCTCAATGGTTCTCTCTGGGAACTCCCATTTACTCCACTTGTAAGACTGTCCGACATGATGTGACCACTAGCTGTTGAAAATGTTAAACCCCATAAAGAAAGAAATGAACAGTATATTTATTGTCAAACTTCCACAAGTCACCCTAAAGCATTGTAAAAAATTTATTACAAAACTTTTCTTTCTTTCGCTCAAAGGTCTTGACTCACAAACAGATTTTTTTTAGACCAAGGTGACATGTCTGGCTATATTCATGTTGTATTATTTCTTCGAGGGAGATTTGTGTTCCAAGAATTCTGATCATTTTAATCCTAGCTTGTTATTTTTCTTTTAACATGGCATGTGTGTCTTTAACTAATTCTTCATTATTAATTTTTGTGGGGCTGGGCTGATGGTATTCAAACATAACTAGATTTTGGAGGATATGGTTGATATTTAACTGCGATTAGTGAATTGTGTTTTGGTGTAGGTATGATAAGTATAAACAATTGGTCATTGATGAAAGAATTTAGAAAACATAACCTCTCATTTTGGCTTCGTACCAGAGATGCATTATACAGTGATAAAAATTTGTAAATGCATAATCTGGTATGTGAACCAATATGACACAAGCATCACAACAATTTCTGCTGCTGCTTGTCGTTTATTGCAATGTTTGCTACATAGTCTTTGGTAGTGGAATTGGATTTGGACATAGAAGGTGAAAGATACAAGTCATTTTTCTTTATCTAGTGCCTGGGCTCATTCCATTCAATAACTCGCTTGTCCTCTCGACAAGAAATTCTGATTTCCCATGAAGTTTTCTCTAATTTTTGGTTGAAGAAACAAGACTTTTTTCCTTCTCAGCATCGCTCAAACAGTACTTAACCGTTAAGGGCCTAATTCCGACTTTAATAAACTTTTTAATGCAAAGGAACAGGTGCCCCAACATGCATTGTTTAGGTAAACTCAAAACTTGTTTTCTAAGTACCTTGTTAGTTGTTTGTAGGCAAGTCTTGGCTGCCTCTGTAGGCAGCCAAGACTTGACTAGAAACAAGTGCATAGCCAAAGGAGGTAGACTTTTGGCATACAGCAAAACTGTATAAAAATCTTCAAGCCCTTAGACTGAAAAAAAAATTGTTTTGATTCTCAGGCAATTGCTCATTGAATTTGAACCCTCTCATTGGACATTTTATTGCTTTTCAGTGTCTTCCAATATTAGTACAAACTCAGGGAGACTCAGAACTTTTTACATTTTTTCATTGATGCATATTTATTTAATTGCGTCTCCAGTATGTTTGCCTTCTTACAATTTATAGGCACTCTCCCATAAATTGTAACGAGGCTAATCCCCATAGATTAAATACTTTTACATCAAAGATAATATAAAGAGTATCGAAAGAATATGAAGCCTTTGGATTGCAGTACCTACAGTTTGTTTTTAGAGGAATGTTTTATTTTTCAAATTAAAAATGAATTTATTTGTATAAATATGCACTTTTTATATTTCTGTGTGTAAAAAGACAGCCAAAATCCTCTCCATGTTTGTTCACTTCTTGCAAAAGAAAAATTAAAGTTAAAAAAAAACTCTCACTCCCTCACTGATTTGAAAAAAGAATTGCCTGAGAATCAATTAATTTATTTTGTGGCCTTAAGGGTTAAAATAGTTGAGTTGTCTGAGAACTTTAACCCTTTACCCACAACACATGACATCAAAAATTTGATTTTATTATTTTTTTCTTCAATAGTTTCAAAGGTTTCAACAAAATCATATTATGTGACCCCCCATTGGAACTTTCTGAATGAACTCATTCCAATGAGGGGATCACCTGATAGATATGGTTTTGTGGTAATGTTTTGAAAATCAATTTTTCTTCAACTGTTCAATACGTGAAGTACACAGGCATATGCAGATGATTTGTTAGGTAAGAGGTGAACAATTTTATTCTCTGGGAAATCATTAAGTCATTCAAAACTGTTTTTTTCATTTGATTCTAATTTTTATGTAATTTGATCATATGGGAGCGCGGTGGCTCAGTAGGTAGAGGTGCAGGCTGCAAGCCGAGAGGTCCTTGGTTCGAATCCCACCTGCAGTGACCGCGTTGTGTCCTTGGGCAAGACACTTCATCTCCATTGCCCGCGTGGGGGCACGATGACGCCATGTACTAAGGCGTACTGCACGTCGATGGTACGCATGTCTTCTACCAATCTAACCCTGCCTGTGCTGCAGTGCGGAGTTACGATGTTGGGGAGCTGCTCGTCGTTGCTCGGTGGTTCTCTCCGGGTACTCCGGCTTCCTCCACCCGTAAAACTGTCACGGTCATGATTAGCCATTGTGCATAAATATGTGACCTTAAACATCAATAAATAAATAATAAATATTTGATCATATTTATATGACACCATTTTTTATTTGGCATTGTTGATCAAGTTGCAAAGAATTAACTTTAAAAATTGACATAGTAAAAAATATTTTATGAGGCGTGGATGTGCCTTGGAAACCAGCACTTTTATGGCCTTGTATAGATATCCAGTGGTTAGATTGTCGGACTTCAAACTGAGAAGTCCATGGTTTGATCCTGACCAGGATTAGCTGTGTTGTGTCCTTGGACAAGTCACTTCCTAATTATGATTGCCCATGTGAGCATGTCACCATGTACTAAGGCAAACTGCACTTCACTGGTGTACTTGTCTTCAACCAATGCAAGTGATGCATGTGCAGACTTAGTACATTGGGAGTCTGACACTTACTTGCCACTGTGCAGTGGTTCTCTCCAGGTACTCTGGCTTCCACCACCCACAAAACTCGGACATGAGATGATCCTGTCTGCTGAAAGTGTCATTAAACCCCAATAAATAAATAAGTAAATAAATAAATTTTTCCTTTATGAGAATTTCAATTTAGTATGGCAACACATCTTTGGAAATGGATGTTTAACCCTTTGAATCCTCATTTCCTGGAATGGTATCTCCTTTGTGAACACTCACAGTCAGATGGGTCAGTCCAATATCAATATACAGGGAGGATAAAATAATAACTGCAGTCTGCAGCCATCTGGCAGCAGACTACAGTTGTTATTTTATCAACAATGCCTCATGTTTAGACCTCTTATAATGAGACAAAAATGAGACGAAATTATGCCTTGGAATGGTCTTTACATTTCAAAGGGTTAAACTTATTGCCTGACATGAAATGATTCTCAAAATGAAGTTTGAAATTATAAGAAAGTACCTAATTTAAATTTTTTCAAAAGTTTTGTCATTTTTTTTTTTCATGAAGTTATTTGATTGAACAGTCATGACACTGAATGGCTTGCATAGTTTTTTGAGAATATCCTCATCACCACAACCTGTGAACATCTAGCAGAAGGCTGTGATTTCCACTTGAGTCTTGACTTCCTATACTGGCAGCCAAGACGTGACCAGAAGCCACTGCCATGGAAAGCCTATTCTTTTAGGAAGACATCCTTATCATAGCACGTTGGGGTACTTCGATGGTCACAATGTTCATGAAAGTTGTAGGGAGTTCAGCACAGGTTACATTTCCCGAAATGTCACCATGGCTTTGGGAAGACAAATTGTGGCTGATAAATAGCAGCCGTTATATAATATAGTTACAAATTCAAAAACTCCAAACTATTTATCATAAATATTTAATCAACAGGTTAGCCCTTTACCTAACACATTGGCCACATCTGCCTGCATAAGTTACAAATTTAGCGGTTGAAAAAACAAAAATTTTCCCCAAAACAATATCATGTGACCCCTCATTGGAACAAGCTCGTTGAGCTTCTTCCAATGAAGAGTCACATGATATGGTTTTGTGGAAATTCGTTCCAATTTTTTTTTTTAATATTTAAAATAACGGATGTGACAGCTGTTACTTATTCCCAGTTCCTTATTCAAATTTATCATCAACCAATGAAATCAATTGAAAACGAATGTCGAACTGCGTATAAGTAATGGTTGTCAAGTTGGTTTTAAAATAATAAATTTTGATGTCATTTGAATTGGGTAAAGAGATAAACATCATTGGTTTGTTTTCTGAATTAGTTGTCTGCCATAATTTTAAACCACAAACAATGTACAACGTTAGAATATATAAACCCTCTGCACTCTGATGTCAAAATGGCAAAGTTTTCAGCAGCAAATATTTCCCACAATGCAGTTGGATATTTAACCAAATATGCCTTGTTTGACAGAGCTCAGTGAGCTCTGTCAAACAAGACATAATTGGTTAAATTCATAGTTAAACAAGAGAAAAACAGAATGATTGAAGAAAATTCTGTTATACTGCCAGTGTGCTAGGGGTTAATGCCATTTGGAAACCTAATTCCTGCAATTATTAACCTTTCCCCAGGAAATTCCTTTAAATTAAGCAAATAATGAGCTTTTGTGAAATGTCTGTTTATCTAAATCTATAAAATGTACCCAGGCACAGATATTTTGTACTTGCCAGGTCTACCCAGCCTCATTTTCGTTTGCATGGTTTGTTTTTTTTCTGCATGTCTTTATGCTTTCTGCCTATTTGTTTTGTGCTTAAGTCTTGAGTTAACATTTTCAATGGTAGGTGGAGTTTGCATGGTGTATATTGCTTCTGCTCTCAACTAACAGTGCATGATTCATTAACTTGTATTTATTGAATTATTGAATGCTTTTTTCTGTATACAGTATGTGGAGAGTGGATTACCATTAAAACTCCCATGAAGTGGAGTTTCCACCCAGAAGAAACTCCTTAACTTGAAAAAGCCATCAAAAGTTTCAGCCAACATACCTTCAGGGTTCAGGGTTTATATTTCAAAGAGAATCCGAGAATCGATTCACACAAAGATTTGTGCAACAAAACCAGTGAGAATCCATGTAGATTCTTGCTGCACCTCTGGTAGGATTCCCGTGTAAAGAATTGAGTCAATTAAACCCTTTACCCAATATAACTGCAGCAAATTAACCAATACAGTTCCAATGACATCCATATTTGTAAGGTTTTATTCGTAAATATTGTGTTTTTTTTTTTTAAATTATCAAATTCAGTTTATGATTTAGCCCTTTACCCAATGCAGATGATATCAAAATTTATTATTTTAACCCTTTACCTAACATGGAAAGCAGACGACACTTGCAAAAAAATTCTTGAATAACTAATGTTTTTCTTTTTTTGTCTCAAAAACATAGGTTATGACCCCTAAATTGGAACGAGCTCGATGAGCTCGTTCCAAAGAGAGGTCATAACCTATGTTTTTGAGACAAAAAATGAAAAAAATAATGAAAATTAATTGGCAATTTTTGAGAATAGCACTGGCGGGTTTTGGTCGTTACGTTAGGTAAAGGGTTAAATATCATTTTAAAAAAAATTTTCAAAAATTTCAACAAAACCATATCATGTGACCCCTCTTTGGAATGAGCTCGTTCCAAAGAGGGGTCACATGATATGGTTTTGTTGAAATTGTTTTGAATTTTGAAAAATAATATTTTTTCAGCTGCTGAATTTGCATATTACGCGGTCGGATGTAGCCGATTCATTGGGTAAAGAGTTAAAAATTAAAAAGCTGTGTTGAGTAAAGGGTTAACATTTGTTATCAGTATACAACAGGTATAACCATGGTGGCCTTATGGGATCCTGGGACATTCCTAGCAGGTATGGATTCTCACAACTGGAAACTCCCAGATTTAGATGAAATATCAGCCCTGCGGGTTTCCCTGGAGGTCCATTGGTTGAAACTTTGCTTGACATTCTTATACTTTATAAGAGGAATCAACAGCTATTGTATATGTGGTAATTCCAGTGCATGAGTGTTTAGTGTTAATTCCCTCTCCACATAGTGTATATATATTCATCATATCTCATCAGTTCTCTTACCAACCCGCTTGTCTTGTGTTGCATTTCTGTTTAATATGCATACTTCTCATTTCCGTTGAAAATTTCAGAGCTTCTTCATCATTCTTGTTCTGATGTCAAATTTGAATTGAGTAGAATTGTGGTGGTAAAGGCCACCATGGGTATAAATTAAGCAGCCTCTCACTTTTAACAGGGAGGACTGGCTCCTCCCACATTGGTCCACGTCCTTTGAGATTCAGCTCGTCAAAAAATAAAAATATGAACCAAAGACTGCACTCCTGCCAACCGAGACGTCCGACAACTAGGAGAACATTGAAGAAAAGAAAAAACTCGACTCAAGTGGAAGATCAAAGCTCACAAGGTGGGATGAAGGGACCTCCATTAGGTCCGAGCCTCCTGGGCCCGAAATGACCCACTCCGGCCTACGGCCGGATAACCACAAATCAATTTTAACAATTGTGATTGAAATCAAATATTTTCCTCTGACATCAATATTCTGGGCTGGTGTGGGGTAATAACCTGACTAAAGTTTCATGACTATAGATATTTTAGGCATGCAAAACATTTTTGGATTCCACTGACTTCCATGAAGCAATGTTTGAAATATGTATGTGTATTTATCTGTTTGTATTATATCATTGCTGTAGCTTGGAAACTGCAATAGCAAAATTCATCAGCCCTTAATTAAATGTTAAGGACAATGGGAATGTGTGTCACAACTAACAATCATGTTATTGCATTTGTAGTCAAGGCTATAATTAAAGTAGAATATTTAAATCTCTCCAAAATCACGTTCAGACTCAGTGTGTATAGCAGGGATTCTGCTATAGGGGCAGGGGATCCCTTTTAGAAACCCTTTCCCTTCACTCAGTTTTCCCTCCAGAACCCTCAACATTTTTGCTAATAATTAACTAAAGTCATAAAAAGGGGGCGTGGTGGCATTGCGGTAACCGGTTCTCATCAGATCACCGAAGTTAAGCAACGTCGAGCCCGGTTAGTCCTCGGATGGGTGACCGTCTGAGCAATCGATTCGGTCTCCCGCGTTGTGTCCTTGGACAAGGCACTTAACCCCGAGTGTCCATGTGGGGGCACGATGATGCCGTGTACTGAGGCGTATTGCACGTCGATGGTGCGCATGTCTTCAACCAACCTAACCCTGCCTGTGCTGCAGTGCGGAGTTACGATGTTGGGGACCTGGCAGCTGCTCGCCATTGCTCGGTGGTTCTCTCCGGGTACTCCCGGCTTCCCCAACCCGTAAAACTGTCACGGTCATGATTAGCCATTGTGCATAAGTATGTGACCTTAAACATCAATAAATAAATAAATAAGTCATAAAGAATGTAAACACCATCATTACAGTCAAGTGACAAACTGCATATGCAGCTATATGCGGTATCCTCGTGGTTGTGTCATCATTGGACTGGATGATTAACTGGTAGAGTGCTGGAAGCCCATATTTGGGCTTTACTCTGAAGTGCAGGTGCCACAACTTAAAGGCTTCATATTCTGTGGATATGCTTCATAATATTTTTGAATTAAAACTGTTTAGTCTGTGAGTATTTGCCTTGTTACAATTTATGGGAGAGTGCCATTTGGCACTCTCCCATAAATTGTAACAAGGCAAAGGGACATGGACAAATTTGGATAACCAAAAATAATTTAGCACTCTACCAGTTAACTTAAAATTGAAAGAGCGATTCTTAGAATAGGAGCTATTGACAGACATCTGACTGGCTGTGTACAGTTAAATGAAAGCTGAAAGTAGGATCATGACTCATGGTTGCTTTCTACGAGTGCATGTGACAAACATTCGATACATGCAGAGTAGTGAAAGTGGCATGTTGTATAATACAAAAACTGTGGAACGATAGTCATATAACAGCCTATGTAATATTTTCATGCTCCGTGTGTGTTCGACTGCTGTGACCTTGATTAAGTACCGCAGTAACATTCACATTTAGGGCAATGAATTGGATTTTATACCTCAGATACTATACAATATCCTGCCGACAGTTTTTTCAACTATCATTATTATTATTTATTGGGGTTTAAGGTCACATACTTCAGCACAATGGCTAATCATGACCATGACAGTTTTACGGGTGGAGGAAGCCGGAGTACCCAGAGAGAACCACCGAGCAATGGCGAGCAACTGTCAGCTCCCCAACATACTAACTCCACACAAGCAGGGTTAGCATTGGTTGAAGACAAGTGCACCGTCGACATGCAGTACACCTTAGTACACAGCGCCACCATGCCCCCACGTGGGCAATGGGGGTGAAGTGTCTTGCCCAAGGACACAACATGGTTGCCGTAGGTGGGATTCGAACCGAGGACCTCTTGGCTTGCAGCCTCCACCTCTGCCAACTTGAGCCACTGCACCCCCAGCTTTTTAACTGGTCTGTAACCAAATATCCATTCAGCCGTTTTAGCACTATACTTTTTCCCCAAAGCTCCATAAAATGGAACCCAACATTTTATCCCTAGCAGAAGCACTGGTTTATAGTTTAGCCTGTACTTAAGGTAGAATATTTGTTGTTAGCTCAGTTGGTATGGTGGCCAGTTATTCAGCTAACAACCCATCCCTTTCTTTTGGACAGGCAGACTTTTAACTGCAGGACGTACCAGACTAAATCAAATAAATTACTGCCTTACAGGCCATGGCTGTACTTGACAGACATAAAAATGAGAGGTTCCAATGTGAACGGAAAAAACACACTAAATAGAATTACATCATTTGGACATTAAATTATTTTGTATTGATGTGCTTATAATTACATGTTTGTTTGGAACTTAACTTGCAATTGTACATGTAAATATGTAAAAACAACAATAAAATTAACCCTTTACCTAACGTATCGCCCACATCCGCCCGCGTAATATGCAAATTGAGCAGTTGAAAAAATTAAATTTTTAAAAATATTTCAACAAAACCATATCATGTGACCCCTCATTGGAACGAGCTCATTGAGCTCGTTCCAATGAGGGGTCACATGATATGGTTTTGTTGATATTTTTTGAAATTTTTAAAAAATTATATTTAAAATAATAAATTTTGATATCGTCTGCGTTGGGTAAAGGGTTTACCAATTGAGTTCTCTATAAGTTTCTAAGAAAAGTAGACAATGTAGAAACTGCTACAAAAGTGTAAATTACATTTTTGAAGACTATGATTTGGACATGTGCATCATTCTTACGGAAAATTTTGAAGGGATACAGGCCTTAAAAATGCAGGACGGCTAAAATTCGCTCCCCTCGTGTGACTTACGGGAGCGATTAACTATCCTCAACTTCTCCAGCTCACAGCAGCTAAAAGTATTAAAATGAACTTTTACTACAGTGGAGCCCACTTAATTGGATATCTGTTAACTGAATAACCCTGTTAATGGAATATAATTTCTCAACACAAAACCATTTACCATACCTCCAGTACAAATTTCATCTGTTAATTGAATATAGGTTATAGAGTAAACTACTGTTAATTGAATAAAAAATCTTGTAATCTGTCGAGAAATTACCCTGACTTGCCCCAGTTTTCCTTTGTTTACAGACCTGTTTAGCCTCAGTACATCCAATACAGGCATTTAATCTATCATATCTTGTTTGACAGAGCTCATGGGGCTCTGTCAAACAAGATATAATAGAATAAATGCTAAGTTTATCTCTAAAAGACAGGAAAGTGACACAATCCCTGTTACTTGAATACTCCTGTTAATTGAATAATTTTCAATGGCAAAGCGGCTATTCAATTAACAGGGTTCCACTATATTAATGAATTATGCCAAGTGAGTGTTTATTCTAACAAGGTAGTCTCGGAGAGCTGGCTACACTGTCCCTCCCAAACCTCCGGGCCTTGGTAAGGCCCGGAGGTGTGGGAGGGGCAGTGTGTCCATCTTATAGAGACCACTAACATATCAGATATCTGAAAAGATGTGAGTTTTAGGAATAAGTTGTTATGGCCGATAATCATTATATTCTAAGGCAAGGAGGGCTAGTTTTCGCCCTCCTTAATTTTTAGCTCAACTTTGGCGAAGCCAAATTTGAGCTTTTGTTATGGCCCGTCGTCCGTCTGTCCGTCTGTCCGTACGTCAACAATTGGATACGGCTCGGGCTAGAGGTGTATTTATAAACCGATCTTTACGAAACTTCTTGGGTACCTTTGTTATGACCGTGGGACGAGAACGAGTGTTTTTGGGTGCGGTCCGAAATTCAAGTTATAAAGAATGCCATAAAACAACATTCTCATAGAGATCAGTTATAAAGACTGCCACAAATCAACATTCTCATAGAGATCAGTTATAAAGACTGCCACAAATCTACATTCTCATAGAGATCAGTTATAAAGTCTGCCATAAAACATTCTCATTGGGTGACCACTTCAGCGCCTGATTCGCGCTCCCGCGTTGTGTCCTTGGGCAAGGCACTTAACCCTGATTGCCTACATGGGGGCACGATGAAGCTGTGTACCAAGGCGTACTGCATGTCGATGGTGCGCATGTCTTCAACCAATCTAACCCTGCCTGTGCTGCAGTGCAGAGTTCAGAGTTACGATGTTGGAGAGCTGACAGCTGCTCATCGTTGCTCGGTGGTTCTCTCAGGGTACTCCGGCTTCCTCCACCCGTAAAACTGTCACGGTCATGATTAGCCATTGTGCATAAGTATGTGACCTTAAACACCAAATAGGGGTATAAACGATTGATTGACCTTGACTTTATCTCTATGTTGTGGTCATGATTAGCCATTGTGCAGAAGTATGTGACCATAAACAACAATAAATAAATAAATAAATAAACACCAAATAAATAAGTAACATCATTCTCATAGAGATCAGTTATAAAGACTGCCATAACACAACATTCTCATAGAGCTCAGTTATAAATTTTGCCATAAAACAACATTCTCATACAGATCAGTTATAAAGACTGCCATAAAACAACATTCTCATAGAGATCAGTTATAAAGTCTGCCATAAAACATCATTCTCATAGAGCTCAGTTATAAATTTTGCCATAAAACAACATTCTCATAGAGATCAGTTATAAAGACTGCCATAAAACAACATTCTCATAGAGATAAGTTATAAAGACTGCCATAAAACATCATTCTCATAGAGATCAGTTATAAAGACTGCCATTAAACAATTTTCTCATAGAGATCAGTTATAAAGTGTGCCATAAAACAACAGTCTCATAGAGATCAGTTATAAAGTCTGCCATAAAACATCATTCTCATAGACCTCAGTTATAAATTTTGCCATAAAACAACAGTCTCATAGAGATCGGTTATAAAGACTGCCATAAAACAACATTCTCATAGAGATAAGTTATAAAGACTGCCATAACCATAAAACAACATTCTCATAGAGATCAGTTATAAAGTCTGCCATAAAATAACATTCTCATAGAGATCATTTAAAAAGACTGCCATAAAACAATATTCTCGTAGAGATCAGTTATAAAGACTGCCATAAAACAACATTCTCATAGAGATCAGTTATAAAGTCTGCCATAAAATAACATTCTCATAGAGATCATTTAAAAAGACTGCCATAAAACAACATTCTCATAGAGATCAGTTATAAAGACTGCTATAAAACAACATTCTCATAGAGATCAGTTATAAAGACTGCCATTAAACAACATTCTCATAGCAATCAGTTATAAAGACTGCCATAAAACAATTTTCTCATAGAAATCAGTTATAAAGTGTGCCATAAAACAACAGTCTCATAGAGATCAGTTATAAAGTCTGCCATAAAACATCATTCTCATTGGGTGACCATTTCAGCGACTGATTCGCGCTCCCGTGTTGTGTCCTTGGGCAAGGCACTTAACCCTGACTGCCTACATGGGGGGCACGATGACACTGTGTACTAAGGCGTACTGCACGTTGATGGTGCGCATGTCTTCATCCAATCTAACCCTGCCTGTGCTGCGGTGCAGAGGTCAGAGTTACGATGTTGGAGAGCTGACAGCTGCTCGTCGTTGCTCGGTGGTTCTCTCCGAGTACTCCGGCTTCCTCCACCCGTAAAACAGTCACGGTCATGATTAGCCTTTGTGCATAACTATGTGACCTTAAACACCAAATAAATAAATAAATAACATCATTCTCATAGAGATCAGTTATAAAGTCTGCCATAAAACAACATTCTCATTGAGATCATTTATAAAGACTGCCATAAAATAACATTCTCATAGAGATCAGTTATAAAGTCTGCCATAAAACATCATTCTCATTGGGTGACCATTTCAATGACTGATTCGCGCTCCTGCGTTGTGTCCTTGGGCAAGGCACTTAACCCCGATTGCCTACATGGCGTACTAAGGCGTACTGCATGTCGATAGTGCGCATGTCTTCAACCAATCTAACCCTGCCTGTGCTGTGGTGCAGAGTTCAGAGTTACGATGTTGGAGAGCTGACATCTGCTCGTCGTTGCTCGGTGGTTCTCTCCAGGTACTCCGGCTTCCTCCACCCGTACAACTGTCACGGTCATGATCAGCCATTGTGCATAAGTATGTGACCTTAAACACCAAATAAATAAATAACATCATTCTCATAGAGATCAGTTATAAAGTCTGCCATAAAACAACATTCTCATAGAGCGCAGATATAAATTTTGCCATAAAACAACATTCTCATTTTGCCATAAAACATCAGTTACAAAGAAAGACTGCCATAAAACAACATTCTCATAGAGATCAGTTATAAAGTCTGCCATAAAACAACTTTCTCATATAGATCAGTTATAAAGACTGCCATAAAACAACTTTCTCATAGAGATCGGTAATAAAGACTGCCATGAAACAACATTCTCATATAGACCAGTTATGAAGACTGCCATAAAACAACATTCTCATAGAGATCAGTTATAAAGACTGCCATAAAACAACATTCTCATAGAGATCGGTCATAAAATGTGCCATAAAACAACATTCTCGTAGAGGTCGGTTATAAAGACTGCCATAAAACAACATTCTCATAGAGATCAGTTATAAAGTCGGCCATAACACAACATTCTCATATAGATCAGTTATAAAGACTGCCATAAAACAACATTCTCATAGAGATCAGTTATAAAGTCTGCCATAACACAACATTCTCATAGAGCTCAGTTATAAATTTTGCCATAAAACAACATTCTCATACAGATCAGTTATAAAGACTGCCATAACACAACATTCTCATGGAGATCAGTTATAAAGACTGCCATAACACAACATTCTCATATATACCAGTTATAAAGACTGCCATAAAACAACATTCTCATGGAGATCAGTCAAAAAGTCTATGCAGGATTTTGCTTAGATATTTTACAGTAAATTCTGAACAACTTTGATATCAACATGTAATGGTTATATTGCTCCCACCCCCTCTCCATTGCATTCTTCAAAACTTCTGCCCCAAAATCTTCCATGTTGGAGTTTTAAGATTCTTATAAGAATGATGTACATGTTTGTTCAAATTAAGCCCATGGGGCCATGTTTAGGGATGTTACGGGGAAGGAGGTTTGAGGGACCCTTGACTAATATTGGTGGTAATGGAGAAAACCTTTTTGAAATCTTCTACCAAACCACTGCTTCAAATGCTTCTATATTTATATGTAACATCATTTCAAAGATGATATACAAATTTGTTCAGATCAGGTCCCTGGGGTCATATAGCTGGTATTATGTGGCCCCCAGATTTTAACACAATACTGGGTGGGGGTAATGAAGAAAACATTTAAAAACTCTTCTTCCCATAAATCTTTGATTCACATGTTTCCATATGTGTTACATTTTACATTGTAAAGTCGATTTGCGATATATATTTGTTAACCCTTTACCCAACGCAGACGATATCAAAATTTATTATTTTAAATATCATTTCTTTAAATTTTTCCAAAAATTTCAACAAAACCATATCATGTGACCCCTTGTTGGAACGAGCTCGACGAGCTCGTTCCAACGAGGGGTCACATGATATGGTTTTGTTGAAATTTTTTGAAAAATAATATTTTTTCAACTGCTGAATTTGCATATTACGCGGGCGGATGCGGGCGATTCGTTGGGTAAAGGGTTAAAACCAATTGCACTGAGTGCGTATTTAGGGATGTAGCTGGTCTCTTTAATTTAACACTGGGTTTGGGCAAAAGCATAGTAAAATCATATTTTCCCCAAACAACGTACCAATATTAACAAGTTTTTATTAACTCAAGCCCTAAGCATCAAAATTAGGGGTGTCATTGATCCTCAAATTTTACAACTGGGTAATGGGAGGAAAAAAACTAATCTTCTATCTAATCACTGATCTAAAAGCACATTTGAAAACGGTTGCGGCCAGATTTTTTCGTAACAGAGTTATGCACCTAATTTAGTTAATTAGTTAATATTAACAAATTTTGAGCTTGTTGGTGCAATAACTTGAGCTAATATTCTCCGATTTGACTAATATTTAACATACAGGTCTTTTGCAATAGAATCCCAAGTGAGTTCGAAAACTGGCCAGGTCCAATTTCTCGTTACAAAGTTATGGGTCTTAATTAGTCCAATTTTACGAATTCTGAACTTGTTAGCATTATAACTTGAACTAAGGTTCCAGATTTGACAACAGGGATATGATTGATAACCAGGTTATGGACATGCAACACTTTCTGATTGCCACCACAACTCTCCGCCTGCATCTCTGATGCACACCTCATGTTGAACTGTTTGTGAGCCAGAGTACGGGATGACTAGAAAAACCTCATTTTGCATTTTGCCAATATTTTCTGCATATCTGCAGTAGAAAATACTTGAAATATATTTGTCATGTTTATCCCTCAGTTACAACTAATGTCAAAATCTTGATTGAACAGACATCATTGCTTTCTAGATTTTTCACCTTTTACCTAACAAATCAGCCTTACCCACCAATGTAATGGGAAAATTTAGATGTTGGAAAAATATTATTTTTCAAAAATTTCAACAAAACCATATCCTGTGAACTCTCATTGGAATGATCTTGTGGAGCACATTCCAATGAGGGGTTACAGGATATGGTATTGTTGAAATTTTTTGAAAAATTTGAAAAAAATATATAAAATAATAAATTTTGATATTGTCTACATTGGGTACAGGATTAAAAATAATGACACAAAGTTAATCAGCCTATTGAAAACATGAATGAAAATAGATTTATTTATTGAGGTTTAACGACGCTTTCAACTGCCAGATTTTCCCCATGTCTGACAGTTTTTACGGGTACAGGAAGCCAGAGTACCCGGAGAGGATCGATCATCAAGCAACAGCGACCAACTGTAAGACTCCCCAACGTACTACATACAAGTAGGGTTAGCTTTGAATGAAGACAAGTGCATTAACCCTTTACCCAACGCAGACGATATCAAAATTTATTATTTTAAATATTATATTTTTAAGTTTTTCAAAAAAATTCAACAAAACCATATCATGTGACCCCTCGTTGGAACGAGCTGGACGAGCTCGTTCCAACGAGGGGTCACATGATATGGTTTTGTTGAAATTTTTTGAAATATAAAATTTTTTCATCTGCTGAATTTGCATATTACGCAGATGGATGCGGGCGATTCGTTGGGTAAAGGGTCAATGACATGCAGTACACCTCCACGTGGGCAATCAGGATTAAGTGCCTTGCCCAAGGAGACAATGCAGTTGCCCCTGGCAGGGATGGAACCATGGACCTTTTGGTTTGAAGTCCAATTATATAACCATTGACCCACCGTGCTCCCATGAAAACAGATGCGTCTACATCTATAAGACCACAAACTGAACCATGTCTTTTTAAACATTCATTCATGTTACAATCAACAAAGAAGTCAAAATTCTTGAACCAGATTTCTTAACCCTTTACCTAACATGAAAAGCAGACGACACTTGCAAAAAAAATTCTTGAATAACTAATTTTTTTCATTTTTTTGTCTCAAAAACATAGGTTATGACCCCTCATTGGAACGAGCTCGATGAGCTCGTTCCAATGAGGGGTCATAACCTATGTTTTTGAGACAAAAAATTTAAAAAATACTGAAAATTAATTGGCAATTTTTGAGAATAGTGCTGGCCGGTTTTGGCCATTATGTTGGGTAAAGGGTTAAAACAGTCTTGGGTTTCCGAGTTATTTATTTCTGTTAGTTATAGTGACTATTTTATAGTGTATACTGTGGCAATACTGTTAACTACCTGTAGTTTGACGGGTTATTTTGGTTCATTCCTTACAGATTGCTGGTTATGTTTTTTGTGAAAATGAAATTTATGACTTTTTTGTAGAGTTAGGCGGTTTTGTCTGGTCGATATGTCTGGTTTGATTTCTGTTATTTGATAGACTGTATTTTGGTAAGGTTTTCATGGTCATGTATGGTTTATGGTTTGATTCCTGTTATTTGATTGACTTTTGTTTTCTAGTGTGATTCAGTTAAGTCGGGTTTGATTTCTGTTATTTAATAGGTTAAGAATGGTGTATATATTTGATGAAGGGCTGTTCCTTTTTTTTTCTTTTCTCTTTTTGGAATGTTTGTTCAGATGTTATATTCAGATGGATGGTGAAAATTCATATGCTCTGTTTTGATTCACTGAAATTCTGGTAAGAAAAGTTTTTGGTTTCCCAATCTGTGAGAACTTTATAGTTCTCCAGTGTTATACCTTGTACATACCTACTCTATTGTTCTCCAATGTTGTATACTATTAATTCGTAGAGTGCTGAAAGCCCATATTTGAGCTTTATTCTGAAGAGCAGGTGCCACAACTTAATGGCTTCATATTCTGTGGATGTGCTTCATATTATTCTTGAATTGAAATTATTTAGTCTGTGAGGATTTGCCTTGTTACAATTTATGGGAGAGTGCCATTCTCCCATAAATTGTAACAAGGCAAAGAGTCATGGACAAATTTAGATGACCAAAAATAATTTAGCACTCTACCAGTTAAGTACCAACTTCAGAAGCAAGTGAAAATAAGTACACGTCTGTAGAAACCTGCAAATTGGAACTTCTGTCTGTAAATTGAATCTTAGAACCCTGCGAAGGTTCAAGTTTCGATTTGGATTTAAATCTTTCACAAGATTTGATTTGATTCGAATCCATTATCACAGATTCAACCTTTTGAATCCCCTCAATCAGTTTGAACATACTCATCAAGAGGAAACTGTAACATCATCATTCCGGTGTATTTCACCCATGAAGTCGGCAAATAACTATTGCAACGGGCATTAACTGGTAGAGGGCTGAATTATTTTGGGGTGTCAAAATATGTTCATGTGGATATGCATTGTTACAATTCATGAGAGAGTGTCAAAAGGCACTCTCTCATGAACTGTAACAAAGCAAGTCTTTAAAGTCTAAATGATTGGAAGCCTTTATGTTGAGATACTCAGATTCTTTGTAGAGCCCTGATATGGGCTTCTAGCACTCTACCAGTTAATGGCAGGGTTTACAAAATTAGAAAGACACTGGGTTTTCTCTCTCATTATATTCATCCAGAGTACTGGTCGATCATGTGGAAGTAGCCTGTGTCAAGTGAAGGGCCGTAAAAGTCAATAGCGTTACTTCCTGTTAACAGGCAAAGGTGAGTGTTTATTGACACTATTAAATTTTGCTGATGTCGGATGAAATCACAATGGACTATGCTGAATACCTCTGTCAGCTATGCCTTTGAACCTGACGTTATAAACTATATGTCATAGTACAGACTTTCCCCGTTAAACCCCACAATTAATAATTTTATACATCTGTTTCGTCTTGAATTCTTCCCCTTTCCCTATGATAAAGCAAAATGCTGAAATACTTCAGTGGCTCCGATGTCCGTTCATTTCTTTGATGAACAATATAGTTTGGAAATACAACACAGAGAATTTCCCATAGAGCTGCTTGCCAGGTTATTTGCCACAGAAATGGATTTGATTAGGATTTGATTTAGTTTCGAATCTTTTGCAAGATTTGATTCAGTATTTTGTTTGAGTCCAAAATGGGGATTCGCAGGGCCCTATTGAATCTCAAATCAGATTTGGGGTCCAATATGAACATTGAATCCAAATTTAATCAGAAATAGTGCACAACAGTTATTTTTAGGAAATCACTTATTTTACCAAATTACTTAACTGGTTGAGTGCTAAATTATTTTGGGTCAGAAAAAATTCATCATATGTCTTTGCCTCGTCATCATTTATGGGAGAGTGCTGGCACTCTCCCATAAACTGCAACAAGGCAAATCTTTACAGTATAAATAAATAATTTCCCTTCAAAGATAATATGAAGCACACCCACAGAATATGAAATCTGTAACTTTTGGTACCCACATTTTAGAGTAGAGCCCAAATTTGGGCTTCCAGCTCTCAACCAGTTAATAGCATGCTTACCATGCATATTCTTAGGCTTGCTCGTGCCACAGATAACATGATTACCTGAGTGCAAAAGGCAGAAGTTACATTGCTAGAATAGGACTTACATAGTGGGGTGTGAGATCCCCATGCTCCCCTCTAAAAGTACTGTTGTAACAGTGTTACTTGTAAGGCAGACAAGCAAGCTAATTCAGGAATTAAAATCCTTGCGAGGATCAGAATCGATTTACTGTAATGATTCGCACAAGGAAAATGATGAGCTTCAACTTTGCTTCTTGTAAAATGTTCATTTTATTCTTGTCATAGATTCGGAAAGTGTCCTTAAAGGCCTGGAGAATTTTACTTATATTTTGCTTCATAATAAGGTAACATTTGGACTTAGCAGTAGTATCTAGTGAAGTTTTGGCTCCCTATACAGGCAGCCAAGACTTCACTAGAAACCACTGCCAAGGTACTGTAACTTCCATCAGTAAGACAGTCAAAAACCTTTGTTGGGACACGTGTTCTGCATGTAACTATATGACAAGAAACTCACCAAACATGGAACTAGGCCCACAAGAGTTAAACTGTAGTAAATATATAAAAATGAGGTGTGATTTTACCATGGAATATGTGCTGGTTACACTCACAGAACTCCCAAATTTAAGAACTAAAAATTGATTCTCGCAGCAGGAGCTTGCGAGAATCAAACTGGCACAGATTTTAAGGTCTGCAATTGAACCAGAATTGTAGAAGGCAGCGTTTCTTTTATTTATGTGGCATGATACCATCGATAAGACATTTATTTGCTATTATCCCTTCATGTCCCCTGCGGGAACCTTGGGAACTGAAGCAATGCTTGTTTATTGTTGTACATAAGCTCTTTTTCACTGGTACAATAGGTCCCAGTCACTAATGCTTGGGGTGTGAGTCCTCCAAAATAGGCAACGTGGGGGTATAAAACAATTGACTGACCTTGACTTTATCTCCATGTTGTGGTCATGATTAGCCATTGTGCAGAAGTATGTGACCTTAAACACCAATAAATAAATATTTCCCTTCATGAAAATAACATGATTTACCCGATTTGGAAATATATGGATCTGAGGGCTGATTTGATGTTTATCCTGAATTGGATCATTGTTGTCGGCATCGAATCAAATCTTTGAAGCTTTGGAGAGCCCTATAAATATGAGTTAATGATTATACAAATATATAATTTAGATGAACTCAGTGATAAAAAGTAACCATCACTTATATATGAGCTCTCAATAATAAAAACCATTTTCAAAACCGTGTATCTAAATGGTAAAAGCTACCATTGTTACCATGCATCTCTCAGTGGTAGAAGCTTCCATTTCATCCCAGTATCTCTCAATGGTAAAAACTACCATTTCATCCCAGTATCTCTCAAAACTACCATTTCATCCCTGCATCTCTCAATGGTATAAACCACCATTTCATCCCTGTATCTCTCAATTGTTTAAAAACTACCATTTCATCTCTGTATATCTCAATGGTAAAAGCTACCATTTCATTCCTGTATATCTCAGAAGTAAAAGCTACGATTTCTTTCCTGTATATCTCAGTAGTAAAAGCTACCATTTCATCCCTGTATTTCTCGATGGTAGAAGCTACCATTTCATCCCTGTATCTCAGAAGCTACCAGAGACCAGCCTACAAGGCAAAGTAGGCGATACCTTTGCCCTTAACACCAGCTCTTCGCCCAATTTCTTTCTCTGGGCGAAGTTGAAGTCGCCTTACAGTTTTGAAAAGGTGCTGCGAAAAGTTATTTCCGGCGATTCCGTTGCTAACGTCGCTTGGAAAAAATAGAAAAAAATAAGTGTAGTGAAAGCAAATAATTGGGCAGGTTAAAAAATTACTAAATATATTGATTTTACTTCTCATAAAACCCCAAAATAATACCAACCACGGCACGATTTCATCATGACAATTAAAGTTTTCACTCGAGTGAAGTTAGATGACACGGCGAAAAATGCTCAAGTTCTTTTTTAATGTTTCATTTCAAGTGATTTCCACCATCAAACTTCGCTATTCAGGGTATTTATTTAAAACCATCATTTTTGGTAATGATAAAAATGTTTAATTTTTAGTTTGCACTTGTGAGTTTGAAGCATGTGATTTTTAAAAATTATTGTTGGGTGTGTTCCATTTGTGGCAGTCACAATAAGGGTCCTACTAAATTACCAAAAAGTAGTAGGTTACAGAAATAAATGGTGTAAAAAGCAAACTGACAAATTCAATTATCTTCCTTGATAACAGAACATTTGTCTGGAGGAAATGATTCTCTAAACTGAATTGAAATGATATTTGGTTGGCAAAAATAATTCACTAAACTGAATTTAATCCCCCACTAATAGCTTTTAATCTGAATTGAACCCTTACCTAAACAGCTTTTTGTGAAATAATATTTGGTTAGCAAAAACAATTTGCTAAACTGAATGTAGCCCTTTACCTTACACAGCTTTTTGAGAAAAATTTGATTGGCAAATATAATTTGCTAAATTGAATTTAACCCTTTACCTAACACAGTTTTTTGAGAATAATATTTGGTTGACAAAAAAATAATTTGCTAAACAGAATTTAACCCTTTACCTAACACAGGTTCTTGAGAATATTTGGTTGGAAAAGTAATTTGATAAACTGAATTTAACCCTTTACTTGACATAGCTTTTTGAGAAATAATATTTTTTGCTCACTTCTCCCTATTTTCACCTCACTTCTCCTTAAAACCTTGGGAGGGAGAAGTGACTTCTCCCTGAATTTAGCCTCTAGGCTGGTCTCTGGAAGCTACCATTTCCTTCCTGTATCTCTCAATGCTAGAAGTTACCATTTCATTCCTGTATATCTCAGTGGTAGAAGCTACCATTTCATCCCTGTATCTCTCAATGGTAGAAGCTACCATTTCATCCCTGTATCTCTCAATGGTCAAAACTACCATTTCATTCCTGTATATCTCATTGGTAAAAGCTACCATTTCATTTCTGTATATCTCAGTGGTAGAAGCTACCATTTCATCCTTGCATCTCTCAATAGTAGAAGCTACCACTTCATCCCTGCATCTCTCAATGGTAAAAGCTACCACTTCATCCCTGCATCTCTCAATGGTAAAAGCTACCACTTCATCCCTGCATCTCTCAATCCTAGAAGCTACCATTTCATTCCTGTATATTTCAATGGTAGAAGCTATCATTTCATTCCTGTATATCTCAATGGTAAAAGCTACCATTTCATCCTTACATCTCTCAATGGTGGAAGCTACCATTTCATCACTGTATACCTCAATGGTAAAAGCTACCATTTCATCCCTGCATCTCTTACTGGTAGAAGTTACCATTTCATCCCTGCATCTCTCAATGGTAGAAGCTACCATTTCATCCCTGCATTTCTCAATGGTCAAAACTACCATTTCATTCCTGTTTATCTGAATGGTAAAAGCTACAATTTCATTCCTGTATATCTCAATGGTAAAATCTACCTTTTCATCCCTGCATCTCAATGGTAGAAGCTACCTTTTCATCCCACACCTCTCAATGGTAGAAGCTACCATTTCATCCCTGCATCTCGCAATGCTAGAAGCTACCATTTCATTCCTGAAAATCTCAATGGTAGAAGCTACAATTTCATCCCTGTATATCTCAATGGTAGAAGCTACAATTTCATCCCACACCTCTCCATGGTAGAAGCTACCATTTCATCCCTACATCTCTCAATGCTAGAAGTTAACATTTCATTCCTGTATATCCCAATGGTAGCAGCTACCATTTCATCCCTGTATATCTCAATGGTAGAAGCTATCATTATACCCCCGCCCAGCTACACCCGCCCACTAGGTGGGGGTATATAGGATTCCTCGTGTCCGTCAGTCTTTCCGTCACAAAATTGTTTAATGGAGGGTACCGTCATACTGTAATCAACTCCTCCCCACAGTTATTTCCCTTTCTTGACTTACAACATTTTTAGTGCTATTTTCAATAGAGGGTACCTTTGTGCTGTAATCAACTCCTCTTACAGTTTTAAATGCAGATAGCTGAAACTTCAGGATATGATCATACACACAATGAAGATGTGCAACATGTATAAAGTCTTGCGAAACTTTTGTTTCTCCACAGTTATTTCCCTTTCTTGATTTACAACATTTTTAGTGCTCTTTTCAATAGAGGGTACCTTTATCCTATAATCAACTCCTCTTACAGTTTTAAATGCGGATAGCTGAAACTTAAGGATATGATCATACACACAATGAAGATGTGCAACATGTATAAAGTTTCACGAAATTTTTATTTTTCCACAGTTATTTTCCTTTCTCGACTTAGAATATTTTGAGTGCTATTTTCAATAGAGAGTACCTACATGCTGTAATCAACTCCTCTTACAGTTTTGAATGCAGTGAACTGAAACTTTAGGATATGATTACAAACACATTGAAGATATGCAACATGTATAAAGTTTGTTGCAAAACTTTATTTGCTCAAAATTATGGCCTTGATCAACTTGGAAAATTTTCACAGATTTTAAAAAATTTTCAGGGATTTTTTTTTTTAGAATATTTTGAGTGATAATTTCAATAGAGCATATCTTCATGCTGTAATCAACTTCTCTTACAGTTTTGAATGCAGTGAGCTAAAACTTTATGATGTGATTACATACACATTGAAGATATGCAACATCTATAAAGTTTGTTGCAAAATTTTATTTTCTCAAAATTATGGCCTTCATCGACTTAGAAATTCCGTCGCAAAATTGTTAAACACATCGTGGAAAATCCTCCGACTGGCAACTTTTGTCAGAATGTTATAGAAAACTACTGTGAGTTTGGACACATAAGAGGTATCAGTTTGTTTGAAAAATAATATCCTATATGCTCGTTGCTGCCAAAATACTATTTAATATGTCATATCCAGTGTATTATCTTTCTTCCTCGATTCTTCTCCTGTTTCTGAACTCCTCGGCCATTCAACTCAAAACCATGTGATTCCCCACCATAGTAGTTGAGCAACACATTTACTGCTCTTAATTAATATGAAAACTTTTGTGATGTCCTTGGTTGATTTCAATGTCTAATATTCTCTTAATATCGAGAATACATGTATGCCTCACTTACATCATGCACTTTGAAACATCACCAGCTGAAAGGCGGGGATATTTGTTTGTGTCACCTTTAGGTGACACCTATTGTTTTCTGAACACCAAGATGTCACATTGTTGACCTTGCTCACCCTCAGGTATTGGTGCAGGGGTAACACAGATTGCGGGGGTATCGCACCCCCTGGCGATGGATCGACTCTAGTTTCATTCCTGTATATCTCCATGGTAGAAGCTACCATTTACCCCTGTATCTCAATGGTAGAAGCTACCATTTCCTTCCTGTATATCTCAATGGTAAAAGCTACCATTTCATTCTTGTATCTCTCAATAGTAAATGCTACCATTTCATTGCTGCATATCAGTAGTAAAAGCTACCATTTCATCCCTGTATCTCTCAATACTAAAAGCTACAATTTCATCCCTGCATCTCTCAATGGTAGAAGCTACCATTTCATACCTGTATATCTCAGTAGTAAAAGCTACCATTTCACCCCTGTATCTCTTAGTGGTAAAAGCTATTTCTTCCCTGCATCTCTCAATGGTTGAAGCTACCATTTCATCCCTGTATATCTCAATGGTGAAAGCTACCATTTCATCCCTGTATCAGTGCCAAAAGCTAACATTTCATCCCTGTATCTCGCAGTGGTAAAAGCTACCATATCAGCCCTGTATCTCTCAGTGGTAAAGGCTACCATTTCATCCCTGTATCTTTCAATGGTAAAAGCTACCATTTCATCCCTGTATCTCAATGGCAAAAGCTACTATTTCATCCCTGTATCTCAATGGTAAAAGCTACTATTTCATCCCTGTATCTCTCAAAGGTAAAAGCTACTATTTCATCCCTGTATCTCTCAATGGTAAAAGCTACTATTTCATCCCTGTATCTCTCAATGGTAAAAGCTACTATTTCATCCCTGTATCTCAATGGTAAAAGCTACTATTTCATCCCTGTATCTCAATGGTAAAAGCTACTATTTCATCCCTGTATCTCTCAAAGGTAAAAGCTACTATTTCATCCCTGTATCTTTCAATGGTAAAAGCTACTGTTTCATCCCTGTATCTCAATGGTAAAAGCTACTATTTCATCCCTGTATCTCTCAATGGTAAAAGCTACTATTTCATCCCTGTATCTCAATGGTAAAAGCTACTATTTCATCCCTGTATCGCAATGGTAAAAGCTACTATTTCATCCCTGTATCTCTCAATGGTAAAAGCTACTATTTCATCCCTGTATCTCAATGGTAAAAGCTACTATTTCATCCCTGTATCTCTCAATGGTAAAAGCTACTATTTCATCCCTGTATCTCAATGGTAAAAGCTACTATTTCATCCCTGTATTGCAATGGTAAAAGCTACTATTTCATCCCTGTATCTCTCAATGGTAAAAGCTACTATTTCATCCCTGTATCTCAATGGTAAAAGCTACTATTTCATCCCTGTATCTCAATGGTAAAAGCTACTATTTCATCCCTGTATCTCTCAATGGTAAAAGCTACTATTTCATCCCTGTATCTCAATGGTAAAAGCTACTATTTCATCCCTGTATCGCAATGGTAAAAGCTACTATTTCATCCCTGTATCTCTCAATGGTAAAAGCTACTATTTCATCCCTGTATCTCAATGGTAAAAGCTACTATTTCATCCCTGTATCTCAATGGTAAAAGCTACTATTTCATCCCTGTATCTCTCAAAGGTAAAAGTTACTATTTCATCCCTGTATCTTTCAATGGTAAAAGCTACTGTTTCATCCCTGTATCTCAATGGTAAAAGCTACTATTTCATCCCTGTATCTCTCAATGGTAAAAGCTACTATTTCATCCCTGTATCTCAGTGGTAAAAGCTACTATTTCATCCCTGTATCTCTCAATGGTAAAAGCTACTATATCATCCCTGTATCTCAATGGTAAAAGCTACTATTTCATCCCTGTATCGCAATGGTAAAAGCTACTATTTTATCCCTGTATATCTCGGAGGTAAAAGCTATCATTTTATCCCTGCATCCGTTCTAAAATCTACCATTTCATCCCTGTATTAGTTCTAAAAGCTAACATTTCATCCCTGCATCTCTCAAAGGTAAAAGCTACTATTCCACCCTGTATCAGTGTCATTTCATCCCAGTATATCTCAATGGTAAAAGCTACCATTTCATCCCTGTATCTCTCAATGGTAAAAGCTACTATTCCATCCCTGATATCTCAATGGTAAAAGCTACCATTTCATCCCTGTATCTCTCAATGGTAAAAGCTACTATTTCATCCCTGATATCTCAATGGTAAAAGCTACCATTTCATCCCTGTATCAGTGCCAAAAGCTACCATTTCATCCCAGCATCTCTCAATGGTAAAATCTACCATTTCATCTCTGCACCTTAATGGTAGAAGCTACCATTTCATTTCTGTATATCTCAATGGTAAAAGCTACCATTTCATCCCGTATATCTCAATGGTAGAAGTTAACATTTCATCCCTGTAGATCTCAGTGGTAAAAGCTACCATTTCTTCCCAGTATATCTCAATGGTAAAAGCTACCATTTCATCCCTGTATCTCAATGGTAAAAGCTACTTTTTCATCCCGGTATATCTCAGTGGTAAAAGCTACCATTTCATTCTGGTTTATCTCAATGGTAAAAGCTACCCTGCATCTCTGAATGGTAAAAGCTACTATTTCATCCCTGATATCTCAATGGTAAAAGCTACCATTTCACCCCTGTATCTCAGAGTGGTAAGAGCTACCATATCATCCCAGTATCAGTGCCAAATGCTACCTTTCATCCCTGCATCTCTAAATGGTAAAAGCTACCATTTCATCCATGTATCAGTGCTGAAAACTACCATTTCATCCCTGCATCTCTATGGTAAAAGCTACCATTTCATTCCTGTATCAGTGCAAAAAGCTGCCATTTCATCCCTGCATCCCGCAATGGTAAAAGCTACCATTTCATCCCTGCATCTATCAATGGTAAAAGTACTATTTTAGCCCTGTATCAGTGCCAAAAGCTACCATTTCATCCCTGTATATTTCATTAGTAAAAGCTACCACTTCATTCTCTATCTCTCAATGGTCAAGGCTACCATTCCATCCCTGTATATCTCGGTAGTAAAAGCTACAATTTCATCTCTGTATCTCTCATTGGTAAAATTTGCCATTTTATCCCTGTATCTCTTAATAGTAAAAGCTATAGATTCTTCCTTATCAGACATGGATGTATCTCTCTTGCAGAACTAAAATGGAAAAGGTTGTCATTTGTCACATTCAAAGCTTAAATGGGAATGTCAACCATTTTTCAATTGCACTTCTTCATGTGAAGATCATAAATGAAATACACACAGTTTTCTTTGGCTGGACATAAATAGAAAAGGCTACAGTTTTGTTCAGCAGAGCATGGATGATAAACGTGGTAAAAACTTTAAAGGGACAATATGCCACTAGTATGAAAAAAATATTTACTCAGGTTTTGCTTGTATGTGAAAAAGCATGTGAAAAAACTGGGTATGCAAAGTGTAAGACATCAGAAGCAACTGGAAATTATTTCACTCTGTAATTAAAAAACTTTAATGTAGTCACATTTTCAGAAAACACGACATTGTGAAGAGATAAACAAAGTTGCCTGAAAGTGATCAGAAGTAAACACAACAGCACACATAATTTCTAAATACATATAGAAATAATTTTACCTTCTCTGCAATCCGAATGATTCAACAACAACTGTGCATTATTTTTAGCAATAATTGGCTATTATTAGATCAATAAATTTGTATTCTAAATTAATTTATATATATATTGGGATTTGACAGGTGGAGGAAGCCGGAGTACCTGGAGAGAACCACTGAGCAGTGGCAAGTAACTGTCAGACGCTCCAATGTACTAACTCCACACAAGCAAGGTTAGCATAGGTTGAAGACAAGTATACCATCTCGCAGTGGTAAAAGCTACCATATCAGCCCTGTATCTCTCAGTGGTAAAGGCTACCATTTCATCCCTGTATCTTTCAATGGTAAAAGCTACCATTTCATCCCTGTATCTCAATGGCAAAAGCTACTATTTCATCCCTGTATCTCAATGGTAAAAGCTACTATTTCATCCCTGTATCTCTCAAAGGTAAAAGCTACTATTTCATCCCTGTATCTCTCAATGGTAAAAGCTACTATTTCATCCCTGTATCTCTCAATGGTAAAAGCTACTATTTCATCCCTGTATCTCAATGGTAAAAGCTACTATTTCATCCCTGTATCTCAATGGTAAAAGCTACTATTTCATCCCTGTATCTCTCAAAGGTAAAAGCTACTATTTCATCCCTGTATCTTTCAATGGTAAAAGCTACTGTTTCATCCCTGTATCTCAATGGTAAAAGCTACTATTTCATCCCTGTATCTCTCAATGGTAAAAGCTACTATTTCATCCCTGTATCTCAATGGTAAAAGCTACTATTTCATCCCTGTATCGCAATGGTAAAAGCTACTATTTCATCCCTGTATCTCTCAATGGTAAAAGCTACTATTTCATCCCTGTATCTCAATGGTAAAAGCTACTATTTCATCCCTGTATCTCTCAATGGTAAAAGCTACTATTTCATCCCTGTATCTCAATGGTAAAAGCTACTATTTCATCCCTGTATTGCAATGGTAAAAGCTACTATTTCATCCCTGTATCTCTCAATGGTAAAAGCTACTATTTCATCCCTGTATCTCAATGGTAAAAGCTACTATTTCATCCCTGTATCTCAATGGTAAAAGCTACTATTTCATCCCTGTATCTCTCAATGGTAAAAGCTACTATTTCATCCCTGTATCTCAATGGTAAAAGCTACTATTTCATCCCTGTATCGCAATGGTAAAAGCTACTATTTCATCCCTGTATCTCTCAATGGTAAAAGCTACTATTTCATCCCTGTATCTCAATGGTAAAAGCTACTATTTCATCCCTGTATCTCAATGGTAAAAGCTACTATTTCATCCCTGTATCTCTCAAAGGTAAAAGTTACTATTTCATCCCTGTATCTTTCAATGGTAAAAGCTACTGTTTCATCCCTGTATCTCAATGGTAAAAGCTACTATTTCATCCCTGTATCTCTCAATGGTAAAAGCTACTATTTCATCCCTGTATCTCAGTGGTAAAAGCTACTATTTCATCCCTGTATCTCTCAATGGTAAAAGCTACTATATCATCCCTGTATCTCAATGGTAAAAGCTACTATTTCATCCCTGTATCGCAATGGTAAAAGCTACTATTTTATCCCTGTATATCTCGGAGGTAAAAGCTATCATTTTATCCCTGCATCCGTTCTAAAATCTACCATTTCATCCCTGTATTAGTTCTAAAAGCTAACATTTCATCCCTGCATCTCTCAAAGGTAAAAGCTACTATTCCACCCTGTATCAGTGTCATTTCATCCCAGTATATCTCAATGGTAAAAGCTACCATTTCATCCCTGTATCTCTCAATGGTAAAAGCTACTATTCCATCCCTGATATCTCAATGGTAAAAGCTACCATTTCATCCCTGTATCTCTCAATGGTAAAAGCTACTATTTCATCCCTGATATCTCAATGGTAAAAGCTACCATTTCATCCCTGTATCAGTGCCAAAAGCTACCATTTCATCCCAGCATCTCTCAATGGTAAAATCTACCATTTCATCTCTGCACCTTAATGGTAGAAGCTACCATTTCATTTCTGTATATCTCAATGGTAAAAGCTACCATTTCATCCCGTATATCTCAATGGTAGAAGTTAACATTTCATCCCTGTAGATCTCAGTGGTAAAAGCTACCATTTCTTCCCAGTATATCTCAATGGTAAAAGCTACCATTTCATCCCTGTATCTCAATGGTAAAAGCTACTTTTTCATCCCGGTATATCTCAGTGGTAAAAGCTACCATTTCATTCTGGTTTATCTCAATGGTAAAAGCTACCCTGCATCTCTGAATGGTAAAAGCTACTATTTCATCCCTGATATCTCAATGGTAAAAGCTACCATTTCACCCCTGTATCTCAGAGTGGTAAGAGCTACCATATCATCCCAGTATCAGTGCCAAATGCTACCTTTCATCCCTGCATCTCTAAATGGTAAAAGCTACCATTTCATCCATGTATCAGTGCTGAAAACTACCATTTCATCCCTGCATCTCTATGGTAAAAGCTACCATTTCATTCCTGTATCAGTGCAAAAAGCTGCCATTTCATCCCTGCATCCCGCAATGGTAAAAGCTACCATTTCATCCCTGCATCTATCAATGGTAAAAGTACTATTTTAGCCCTGTATCAGTGCCAAAAGCTACCATTTCATCCCTGTATATTTCATTAGTAAAAGCTACCACTTCATTCTCTATCTCTCAATGGTCAAGGCTACCATTCCATCCCTGTATATCTCGGTAGTAAAAGCTACAATTTCATCTCTGTATCTCTCATTGGTAAAATTTGCCATTTTATCCCTGTATCTCTTAATAGTAAAAGCTATAGATTCTTCCTTATCAGACATGGATGTATCTCTCTTGCAGAACTAAAATGGAAAAGGTTGTCATTTGTCACATTCAAAGCTTAAATGGGAATGTCAACCATTTTTCAATTGCACTTCTTCATGTGAAGATCATAAATGAAATACACACAGTTTTCTTTGGCTGGACATAAATAGAAAAGGCCACAGTTTTGTTCAGCAGAGCATGGATGATAAACGTGGTAAAAACTTTAAAGGGACAATATGCCACTAGTATGAAAAAAATATTTACTCAGGTTTTGCTTGTATGTGAAAAAGCATGTGAAAAAACTGGGTATGCAAAGTGTAAGACATCAGAAGCAACTGGAAATTATTTCACTCTGTAATTAAAAAACTTTAATGTAGTCACATTTTCAGAAAACACGACATTGTGAAGAGATAAACAAAGTTGCCTGAAAGTGATCAGAAGTAAACACAACAGCACACATAATTTCTAAATACATATAGAAATAATTTTACCTTCTCTGCAATCCGAATGATTCAACAACAACTGTGCATTATTTTTAGCAATAATTGGCTATTATTAGATCAATAAATTTGTATTCTAAATTAATTTATATATATATTGGGATTTGACAGGTGGAGGAAGCCGGAGTACCTGGAGAGAACCACTGAGCAGTGGCAAGTAACTGTCAGACGCTCCAATGTACTAACTCCACACAAGCAAGGTTAGCATAGGTTGAAGACAAGTATACCATCGATGTGTAGTATGCCTTAGTACACAGTGCCACCATGCCCCCACAGCAGTCAGGACTAAGTACCTTGTCCAAAGAAACAACGCAGTTCACCCTATCAGGGATTGAAGCCTGGGCTTTTTTGGTTTGAAGTCCTATGCCATAACCAATGAGCCACTGTGCTCCCATTGTAAGTTAATCCTTTACCAAACATAATGGTTAAAACTGGCCAGCACTATTCTCAAAAATCTCCAATTAATTTTCATTATTTTTTCATTTATTGTCTCAAAAACATTGTTATGACCCCTATTTGGAGTGAGCTCATTGAGATCCTTCCAATGAGGGGTCATAACCTATGGTTTTGAGACAAAAAATAAAAAAAATTAGTCATTCAGGAATTTTTTTTTCAAGTTTTATCTGCTTTTCATGTTAGATAAAGGGTTAAATAATTTGAAGTTATGCTTCTAATAAAACCTACGGCATGTGTATCGACAGTGAAAATCCATAAAATCCATGGCATGTGTATCGACAAGTTGAAATCCATAAAATCCATGGCATGTGTATTGACAGTGGAAATCCATAAAACCTACGGCATGTGTATCGACAGTGGAAATCCAAAATCAAATTGCATGATGCATAAGCTATAAGTAGTACACATATACAAAAACATCACCTTTGCCCATCTAAGAAAGCCAATTTCGACGAAAATGGAAAATGACATGGCACTTTGTTATATCCCAGTTCTGCATAGGTAATCAGATCAGGAGGAAAAAATGCTGCATGCCTTTTTTTGCAAAATCCACTATTTTGTAACGTAGTTAATTTGTTTAATCGATACGAATACTTTGATACAAATGATTTATGAAACATAAGGGTACTTTTACATGATGAAAATTGTGGTTTTGTGAAATGGACAACTTTTTTTTCAAATTTGTAGCTTATTGTCCCTTTAAATCTCATCTTCGATGGGATAACCACCCATATCTTTTGAACAAGACAAATAGAAAGGCACACATTTCTTCAGACAACAATATAATTAAAAAATATTACCAGTTCTCTATCGCAAGCAAGCCTGGAAATAAGCAATCTGTCATTTGCAGAATGAGGTCCCCTTGGGGTGAATTTGCTGATGCTATCCCATACAGTGGGCCGTTTTATCCTCTCGGTACCTCTGTCTGTTTAGGCCTGAGACGATTCAGACTGGGGTTCACATAGGGTAAATTTAGTGATTCTACCCTGCTGAACAGGGTAGCATCACCAAATTCACCCTTTAGGGACCTCATTCAGTCTGCTTATTTCCAGGCTTGATTGCAATGCATAAATGGGAATCTTGTGTTCACAGTTTCTTCAGAAAGCTTTTCGTATATATCTTAAAAGGCTCCAGGTCTCCATGGTGACCGCCAATCATTCATCATCTACATATTCATTACTATCATCCACATTATAACATCATGGTGAATGATTTGTGTAGTTTTGTGGCAGTGTGGTTAGCTGGTTGTGACATTAACTTGACAACCACTATTCACACTGCCGTGAAAACACACATATGGTCGGCCCATTATACTGCACTTTTTTCATTTCATATCTTTAGTCCATGATTAATCAATTTCCGTTTAAGCGTTATTTGCCTCATTTTGTTTTTTGCTCGAAATAATAATGCATTTTCTTAATTATTACATGCCTGTTACTTTTCTCCCTGTTCAACATCTACAAATCCATATGGAATATTTGTTCCATAGGATTTCCATTGATGGGCTATTTTTCCACTTAACATCATGGCTCCATTAAAAGAACTAAACTCCCCACATTTTCATAATCTGCCTATCGAAATATTGCATTCTGACCAAAATCAATTCAGAAGCTACGGTGAAAGCCGAAAAATTTAATTTCAATTAATAAATGTATGTTTGTTCAAATCCATCAAATTAATGAAAAATAAATGGGGAAGGATTTTATAACCCTCAGCTTTTGACTTTGAAGTGAATATCTTTCAGATAAAGGGAGTTAATTTCTTACAATAAGAACAAATAACCTATTTACATACAATTTTCATTTACATTTTTCTGTTTACTTATCGATCTGTCACACATGTTCGCCAATCACACGTGAGTTTTGTTTTTGTTTTTATTTGAAGCAGACAACAGAAGTGTCAAACTCTACAAATAAGACCAAATTTTTCACAATGATTTTAGAAAGTGATAATTATCTTTGAGGCATGTAATAAACACAGAATGCCACGGTGTGTGAATGCGTTAGTCGATGCAGCAGTCATGCCATCGTAAAAGGATAGAACTCGATGAGGTGCCTCTCGTTCTATCCTTCTGCCCTGGCACTTCTTCCGTATTGACAAATGCATTCAACAAACATCATAATGTTGTGTGTGTTTATTGGCTCCACAATTGGGTCACATCCCTTTTAGGGCCAGGAAACCATTGAAATGCCAGATTATTGTCTCATTGCCAGTTTGCTATAGCAATCTGGCAATAAGGCCTAAAACATAAAAAATCTGTTTCTCAGGCCCTCCCGCATGGTCCTTTTGGCTGCCGCATGCTCTCTTTTTATAACCAATTTAAACTTTAAAAAAATTAAAATTAAATGGTTTATGTCTGATATTTTACTCAAGTTAAAAAAATTGATGAATTTGTCCCTTGAGTGCAAGAAGGCTTTGCAATGCTTTAGCATTGCAAAGCCTTCTTGCACTCAAGGGATGAAATACACTGCCACCCATGCTATTCTGTAGATTATGAGGCCTAAAACTTGAACCAAGAACATGAACTTCTGATGGCTAAGACGTACTTACTGAAATAAAAAATAAAATAAAAAACTGCACGCCCGCATGCAATTTCACAAATAATGGCCTGAGAAACAGAAGATCTACTTTGTGTGGCCTAATGAGGTAATAATATAGTGTTGTTAAGGGTAAAATGTTGACTAATGGCATATTTTTTATAGGCTGTTCTGCATATAACCCTGCCATTGAAAGTTCTACTATCTGAGACAACCTTCACAGGCAAGGAAGCTGTGTGTAAGTGCAAAATGATAAAATATGCATCTTGTGAAAGGGATATATTAGACCATTTCCTCAAGAGGATATAATTACTAATTACTAATTAATAATAACCTCATTCTGCATTTTGTTCTGATAACAAGGAATAACGCTAAACTGAAAATTAACCATGGCCTTATTTTAATCCATCCTTCCTACACACTTGAGCATTCATTTGTGACAAATATAAACTTTAAAACATTAATTTTCATTTAAGCCGAATTCCAGGTACAACAAAGGTAAACATTAAAACATGTTGGTTTTCTTTTGGGCAAAGCTCTGGGCATGACTCTTATAAATACATTAAAACACACTGGGCAGTTCTCTTGGTATGACACATATAAACAATGAAATACTTTGAATGTCCTACAAAGGAAATTCGGGAGACTATAGAAATGACCTTTTTCCATACATCTTTCTTTCCATCTGTTCATTCCATCTATCCATCTGTCGGACGGTATTAGGGTTGCAAGTTTGAAACTTTGGGGCATGTTTTCTTTAGGTCAAATAAGAAAAATTGTTTCTTGATCGATTAATTTTTCAAATCAATGAGGGAGAGAGGCTTTTATTTTCATTTTTTATTTTTTGTTTTGTTTGACAGTTGGTTGAGTGCTAAATTATTTTTAGTCTGAAAAATGTAACCTGTTCTTGCCTCGTTGAAATTTATGGGTGAGTGCCTGCACTCTCCTAAAAATTGTAAAAAGGTCAATCCATACAAGTTAAATTATATTTAACCCTTTACCCAACGTAATGGCCAAAACCGGCCAGTTCTCTTCTCAAAAATCGCCAATTAATTTTCATTATTTTTTTGTCTCAAAAACATAGGTTATGACCCCCTCATTGGAATGAGCTTATCAAGCTCGTTCCAATGAGGGGTCATAACCTATGTTTTTGAGACAAAAAAAGTGAAAAAAATTAGTTATTCAAGAATTTGTTTTGCAAGTGTCGTCTGCTTTTCATGTTGGGTAAAGGGTTAAATTATTTCACCTCATGGATAATATTTTTTTATTTTTTTTTATTTTTTTATTTGGGTTTAAAGACGCATTAACAGCCAGGGTCATATCATGTCGGTGACAGTTTTACGGGTGGAGGAAGCCAGAGTACCCGGAGAGAACCACCGAGCAACGACAAGCTGCTGTCAGCTCCCCAACATCGTAACTTTGAACTCTGCACCACGGCACAGGCAGGGTTAGATTGGTTGAAGACATGTGCACCATCGACGTGCAGTACGCCTTAGTACACAGTGTCATCGTACCCCCATGTAGGCAAGTGGGGTGAAGTGTCTTGCCCAAGGACACAATGCGTATGCCGCAGGTGGGATTCGAACCGAGGACCTCTCGGCTTGCAGTCTGCACCTCTACCTACTGAGCCACCGCGCCCCTCATAGATAATATGAAACACATCCACAGAATATAAAGTTTTTAAGTTGTATCTGCACTTCAGAAAAAAGCACCCAAGTTCTCAACCATTCTTTATTAACCCTTTGACCGTGAGAGCCTGCTTTTCCAATCCAGGAACATGATACGTCATAACTTCATTCAGTAAGATGGTTGCTAAATGAATGTGTGGGGTAGGCAAATCAATATCGCATCAAATTGAAACCTTCACCTAAGCACTATCTCATGAGTTAGCATATTTTTCGTGACCATTACCAAGCAATATAGTTCAGGAATTTCAACAAGAAGTATTGCATGAGTCAATGTAGGTTGATAGTCCTTATCTCAATGTGATATAGTACGCCAGAAAACTTCATTGTATTGATGATTTCTATGCTGAGTTGGCGCTGGATCAACTTTTTTGCTGAAAGCAATTTTTTTTTAGCAAAATCAAAAAAAATTTGCAAACACTGTTATGGGTGTCTGAATTAATAGAGATGAGTGTTTTTGTAGTACAGTAGAATCCTCTTAATTGAATATCCATTTTGCCAGTGAAAATTATTCAATTAACAGGAGTATACAATTAACAGGGATTTGGTCAGTTTCCTGTGTTCTGGAGGTAAACTGAGCATTTATTCTATTATATCTTGTTTGACAGAGCTCAAGATATAATAGAATAAATGCCTGTGTTGGATGTAGTGGGGCCAAAAAGGTTGATAAATACGGCGAATTTGGTGGATGTTACAGTAATTTTTTCGACATATTACAAAAATTTATATACAATTAACATGAGTTTACTCTACAACCCATATGCAATTAACAGATGAAATTTGTACTGACGATATGGTAAATGGTTTTGTGTTTGAAAGTTATATTCTGTTAACAGGGATATACAATTAAGAGATATCCAATTAAGTGGGCTCCACTGTATTTTTATTCCGACTTTGAAAAAACAACATTTGAAACAAATAAGAGGTGAAAATACAGAGATATGTATAATAAAAACAGTATGCAACATTGAAGCTATTTTTTTACACATAAATTGCATTCAGAAATAATTGGATCGTAAATTTCATAATCCTAAGGGTCGCCGGACATTTCCCCATGGGACATTTCCCCATCCGGACATTACACCATCCCATTTAGGCCGGACATTTCTTCATCGGACATTACCCCATTCTGCTTAATAGAAAAATGGACAATTCCCCATGCGGACTTTTCACCATCCATTTCTTAATTTTTTGTGGGTCCGTCTGTTTGAAATTTTCCTATTGATTTGTTGTGTATCATCCCTTTTTATTAAGCTGACATGGGTAATGGTGTTTGAATTGTTCGATTAATGTGCTTTTATCACTATAATTGACGGGATTAAACCTAATCAGGATTTAACAGTATTTATATATTTTTATTTGTTCTCTCTGAGAAGCTACTTTTGTTCAAAGATGTTGTCGAGTTGATTGATAAACAATGGTGTCTTCATTAAAGGAAATGTCAATGAATACATCACTTTTTATCACACAAGTGGATTGAACAATATGGATGTTTTCATTGCAATCTTAATATTTGTTCTTACTGTCAAGCCACTTTCGTTCAAAAATATTGTTAAGTTGAGGTAAATGCCCGCCCTTGATGGGGAAAGGTGTTAATATCCGATGGGGAAATGTCCACCTCCGATGGGGGAAATGTCCGCCTCTGATGGGGGAATGCTGATGGGGAAATGTCCGCCCTCGATGGGGAAATGTCTGGATGGGGAATTGTCCAATGGTGAAATGTCCGGATGGGGAAATGTCCGATGGGGAAATGTCCGCACACCAATCCTAAGAACAAAGAAAAATATAGTCAATCATAAAACTTTATTGTTGACAAAATAAGCGACTGTAAAATCTGTGTCCGACTGATGACTGAAGACAAAAGCCATGATACTGGACAAATGGGATTAACTCAATTATAAGTACAATTAGCTTTCATTTTACTCTAGGACAAATCTACCCATCATGATTTTCAGTAATGTATCAAGGTCGAAGAGAAGGGTTTTTCTTTTTATGCAAAAAAATTTGCAAATGGAATTTTTTTTGCATGATAATTTTTCTTGCATTTTGCAAATGGCAGTGCAAACCCTGTCTCTATGTAAAAAGACTGTTCATTGTTGACGGGATTCTTCAATTTTTGGGGTTTACTCAGGGCTTATATTTTGACTAGAATTTATTCAAGCAAGATTCGTGCAATGAAGCCAGCGTGAATCCATGTAGATTCTCGCTGCACCTCTGTTAGGATTTGTGTGAAAAGTATTGAATGAATTTAACCCTTTACTTATTCAAATTGACCAATACAAGGCTAAGATGACCTGAAATATCCTGACACTTTGTCAATGAGCTGTTCCAATGGCATCTGTATTTGTAATGTTTTATTGATAAATATTGTTTTTTTTTTTTAAATTATCAAATTCGGTTTGTATGTTAAAAATTAAAAAGCTGTGTTGGATGAAGTTCTAATATGTGTTATCAGTATACAATGGGGGTTATTTATTTATTTATTAGGGTTTAATGACACATTAACATCAAGGTCATGTCATGTCGGTGACAGATTTAAGGGTGGAAGAGGCTGGAGTACCCGGAGAGAATCACCAAGCAACGACGAGCAGCTGCCAGCTCCCCAACATTATAACTCCACACTGCAGCACAAGAGGGCTAGATTTGTTGAAGATATGTGCACCATTGATGTGCAGTACGCCTTGGTACACAGCGTCATTGTGCCCCCATGTGGATAATCAGGGTGAAGTGCCTTGTCCAAGGACACAACACGGGAGTTCGAATCAATTGCTCAGATGGTCACCCATCCAAGGACTAACCAGGCTTGACGTTGCTTAACTTCAGTGATCTGACGAGAACCGGTTACCGCAATGCCACTGCGCCCCCACAATGGAGGTTCAACCATGGTGGCCTCATGGGATCCTGGGACACTCATTGCAGGTATGGATTCTAGCAACCTTTTTCATGAAAATTCAAAAGGATTCTTCCAAATTCAGATAAAATATAAGCCCTTGTTTACTGCACTTGATCAATTTACAAAAAATAGTATTGTTTGTGAAGGAAGGTACTCTTATGGTGAATTCAATTCCTTCTACTTCTTTTAGTGCAGAGTACTGATGCCTTAGAACATTATTACTAACAGATTACAGAACATTATTATCAACAGATTACTGATATGCAAGATGTATAGAGATGATAGGAGTTATCAATGTTACTGTCCTTGAACGACCGAACATTTTTGTGAAGAAGGATTTGCAGATGGTGAGTTCAACTCTGTTACATTTCTGAGTTTGGGTTAACCCTTAACTTTTTACATGCTGTTGATGGATATTCTTGCCCAGGACAAGAAATCACTTGTCACTAAAATAAGTACACAATTTGCGCACACTTAATCAAATTTTCAGATTGTACTGAAATTTTAGCCAGCAATTTCTTGAGTCAAACTTGAATGAATTTTTTCATCAGATCCATTCATGGCTGCTTCATAGCAGCCATGACTAGATTAGATAAAAGATATTTACAAAATACTCAGCGGGTTAAAATTTAAATCCTCAGATTAATTTTATGATAACGGCATTAACCCTTTACCTAACGAATCGCCCGCGTAATGTGCAAATTGAGCAGTTGAAAAAGTTAAATTTTTCAAAATATTTCAAGAAAACCATATCGTGTGACCCCTCATTGGAACGAGCTCATTGAGCTTGTTCCAATGAGGGGTCACACGATATGGATTTGTTGAAATTTTTTGAAAAATTTTAAAAAATGATATTTAAAATAATAAATTTTTATATCGGTTGCGTTGGGTAAAGGGTTAACCACCATATATACCGTAATCATAATTTTCTGAAGATCAACCCTACTCATGGACATGTTTATAAATAAGAAGAGAATATTCAAAATACAGCTGCATGTATCATCACAGGCTATAAATGCTTGGATCATATAACACCACTACTAAAAAAATTGTCCTGCCTCCCTGTATGACTGCGGATTATTTTCAAAATTCTGGTTTTTGTATATAACCCTTTACCTAACATGAAAAGCAGACGACATTTGCAAAAATAATTCTTGAATAACTAATTTTTTTGCTGCTGATGGATATTATTCCTCCCCTGTCCCTTCCCCCCCTCCCCCCCCCCCCCCCCTGGTAGGGGTGATCCTTAGCAAGTTTTGAGTAGTATGGTTGCACACAATCACAGTATTTCTACATTATTGTTGGCTGCCTTTATAACTGAGCCAAATTTAATCAGAATTGGGACATATGTTCCCTCTAGCTTAACAATTGAGTTTTGATCAAATTGATGTGTCCTGCCCCTTTAGTGGTCCCAAAAGGGGAATGATTTGTGGCAAGCAGCATCTTCCACTCACATGCATTCAAATTTGTTCAAGCCATGTTTCTGCATCCAAATTTGAGCTCATTTGAGAATCCAAAAGTTGCTCAAAATTTAAAAAAAATTTTAATTGACACTGCAGCAAATGTTACTGCTTCAAATATATGTGTTGTCTGCTTTGGGGATCCCTGTAGAATTGAGACAAAACTTGCAATCTTTGTGAATTTCATGCAGTTTGTCATTGTACAAAATGTGTTAATATTTGGCAAGTAGAATTTTTTCACTTTGACATTTACATTGATATTGCTTCAAGTCAAGTTCCTGTGTCCATATTTGGGCTCATTTGGGCACCATAATTGTTGTCTTTAAGCTCAAATTACGAAAATAATAATCTTTTTTGCTATTTTTTGCTTAACATGATAAAGTCAAGATAAGCTATTGCCATCACGTGTGCGGAAGTCTGTTAGTCTGTTCACATTTTTCTTTAGCACAGGCTACACCCCGTAGTTCTTGTCCGAGCATCACAAAATTTCATTTGCAAGTTCGAGGTCATGTCTAGATGAGAACGTCCCCTTTTGGTTGCGAACGGACAACCGTGATGGCTGCCTGAGCCCGAATCCGGAAAACCTTTAGCACAGTCTACAGGTCGTATTTATGAAGGAATTTCATTGTAACATGGTAGGATGACTCTGTATAAGGTCTACATGAGAACGTCCCCTTTTGGTCATGATCTATCAACCATGACCGCTGCCCCAGCCCAAAACCGAAAACCTTTAGCACAGTCTACAGGTCATATTTATAAAGGGATTTCATTGTAACGTGGTTGGATGACTCCGTATAATATCTAGATGAGAATGTCCTCTTTTGATTGCGATCATTCAACCGTAATGGCTGCCCGAACCGAAAACCTTTAGCACAGACTGCAGGTCGTATTTATGAAGGGATTTCATTGTAACTTTGAAGGATGACTCAGTATAATGTCTAGATGAGGACATCCCTTTTTGGCTGTGATGGGTCAACCTTGATGGCTACACAGGCTCGAAGCCTGAAAACATCTAGCACAGTCTACATGCCGTATTTATGAAAGGATTTCATTGTAACTTGATAGGATGACACGTTTCGGAATAATTTCACTGTAACTTGGTAACTTTGGTTGACATACATTAACTGTGAGGGCCACATTAACTCCTCAGTTCTTTAGTACAGTCTACACTTCAAATTATTTTTATTAAAAAAAAAGCATACAGGGAACAGAAATTAATATATTCTCAATTATCACAATTCTTGTCATATTTCATAATCCTTTTATAATCATTGAACATTATCCTTTTCATCAAACACAACACACAGTCAAGTTATGCTACAGTGTCATCAACACTTTCATTTAATTTGTTTTGATATTACTTAGTTCTTCACCCTGCACCAAATGTTATTCTTAGTACATCAAGTATGTATGCCAAGCCTCATTTTGGGCTTCCAAAGGGGAGATTACTTGCAAAAAATTCATCATACCTTTCTTTCTTTTGAAAAACAAGTGGATTAACTGGTTGAGGGCTATCGTTCAGCTGTAATGGCTGTAACTTGGTAAGATGACTGTATAATGTCTAGATGAGAACATCCTATTTTGGCCTTGATCGGTCAACTGTGACAGCTGCACAAGCATGTGACATAGATTTGTTTAGCACAGTCTACAGTTCCTATTTATGAAGCAGTTTCATTGTAACTTGGAAGGATAACTTGGTATATCTAAATAAGACTCACATATTGTGGTCATGATCGGTCAACCATGCCCACAGAACCGTCACGTGAACTAGATTCATTTAGCAAAGTCTACAAGTTATATTTATGAAGGAATTTCATTGTAACTTGGTAGTATGACCAGGGACCAGCCTACAAGGCGAAGTAGGTGATATCTTCGCCCTTAACACCAGGTCTTCGCCCAATTTCTTTCTCTGGGCGAAGTTGAAGTCGCCTTACAGTTTTGAAAAGTCACTGAGAAAAGTTATTTCCGTCGATTCCGTTGCTAACTTCGCTTGGAAAAAATAGAAAAAAAATAAGTGTAGTGAAAGCAAATAATTGGGCAGGTTAAAGAATTACTAAATATATTGATTTTACTTCCCATAAAACCCCAAAATAATACCAACCATGGCACGATTTCGTCATGACAATTCAAGTTTTCACTAGAGTGAAGTTAGATGACAAAACGAAAAATGCTCAAGTTCTTTTTTAATGTTTCATTTCAAAAGTGATTTCCACCATCAAACTTCGCTATATAGGGTATTTATTTAAAAACAACATTTTTGGTAATGATAAAAGTGAAGATAGATGACAAAACGAAAAATGCTCAAGTTGTTTTTTAATGTTTCATTTCAAAAGTGATTTCCACCATCAAACTTCGCTATATAGGGTATTTATTTAAAAACAACATTTTTGGTAATGATAAAAATGTTTAATTTTTGTGAGTTTGAAGCATGTGATTTATAAAAATTATTGTTGGGTGTGTTCCATTTGTGGCAGTCACAATAAGGGTCCCACTAAATTACCAAAAAGTAGTGAGTTACAGAAATAAATGGTGTAAAAATCAAGCTGACAAATTCAATTACCTTCCTTGATAACAGAACATTTGCCTGGAAGAAATGATTCTCTAAACTGAATTGAAATGATATTTGGTTGGCAAAAATAATTCACTAAACTGAATTTAACCCTGCACTAATAGCTTTTAAGCTGAATTGAACATTTACCTAAACAGCTTTTTGTGAAATAATATTTAGTTAGCAAAAACAATTTGCTAAACTGAATGTAACCCTTCACCTAACACAGCTTTTTGAGAAAAATTTGGTTGGCAAATATAATTTGCTAAATTGAATTTAACCCTTTACCTAACACAGTTTTTTGAGAATAATATTTGGTTGAGAAAAAAATAATTCGGTAAATGGAATTTAACCCTTTACCTAAACCAGCTTTTTGAGAAATAACATTTGGTTGGCAAAAGTAAATTTGACAAACTGAATTTAACCCTTTACCTAAAACGGGTTCTTGAGAATATTTGGTTGTCAAAAGTAATTTGATAAACTGAATTTAACCATTTACTTGACATAGCTTTTTGAAAAATAATATTTTTTGCTCACTTCTCCCTATTTTCACCACACTTCTTAAAATCTTGGGAGGGAGAAGTGACTTCTCCCTAAATTTAGCCTCTAGGCTGGTCTCTGAGTATGACTCGTTTTGGAAAGATTTTACTGTAACTTGGTAACTTTGGTTGACATACGTTGACTGTGAGGGCCATATCCACCCAGGCCTCAATTCTTTAGTACAGTCTAGTGAGTCTACATCTCAAATTATTCTTACTGAAAACATAGCATGTAGGGAACAGAAATGAACATATTCCCAATTATCGCAATTCTTGTCTTATTTCATAATCCTTTCATAAACATTGGAACATCATCCTTTTCATCAAACACTACTCTAAATACAGTCGATATTTTGATGTCAAAATATCAAAATTTTAAACTGCAAATTGTTCCCATCATGCAACTGGGAACTTAACTAATTCAATCTTGTTTGACAGAGCTCATTGAGACTGAATTGTTCATTTCCTGGTTGAATAACAGATTAACCCTTTACCCAACGAATCGGCGCATCCACCCACGTAATATGCAAATTCAGCAACTGAAAAAATATTTTATTTCGAAAACTTTTAACAAAACCATATCACGTGACCCCTCTTTGGAACAAGCTCGTTGAGCTCATTCCAAAGAGGGGTCAGATGATATGGTTTTGTTGAAATATTTTGAAAAAAATTTAAAAAATGATATTTCAAATAATAAATTTTGAAATCGTCTTTATTGGGTAAAGGGTTAAATTGCTGCTTGAAATTTGTGCATTTTGACATCAGAGTGCAGGGAGTTAAGCTATAGTGTCATTGATACTTTCATTTTATCAATCACTTTCGTTTGTCATTGACACTGATGATTTATTTTCTACCGTTTTCTTGCCACAATATAGCCTTAGCTGCTGGGATGGCATTAAGCCACTTAATTTACAAAATTGAGCAGTTCAAAAAAGAAAAAGTTCCAAAAATTATGTCAAAACTATATCATGTGACCCCTCTCATTGGAAAGAACTCGTCAAGCTCGTTCCAGTGATATGTCAGATAATATGGTTTTGTTGAAATTTTTTGAAAAATCTGAAAATATTATTGGATTATTTTTTTGTGGCCTGAATTTGTAAAATTTATATAAACAAAATATTTGCATTTGACTGAATATGAAACATGAGCAAGGAAAATATTGGCTTTTGCTCTGTTTCCCTGATTTTTTTTGTAAAGCCCTGATAGTGGCTTCTAGCACTCAAGCATTTAACCCTTTACCCAACGCAGACGATATCAAAATTTATTATTTTAAATATCATTTTTGAGCTCGTTCCTACGAGGGGTCACATGATATGGTTTTGTTGAATTTTTTTGGAAAATACTATTTTTTCAACTGATGAATTTGCATATTACGCGGGCGGATGCGGCCGATTCATTGGGTAAAGGGTTAAACAAACTTCCTGTGTCAATGCCTCAGACCCCTTGTTGACCTCTTGTTTTCGTTATTTGTTATTACAAGTTTCCTTTATTGTTAACCCTTGTATTTAAACATGCTATACAGTTAGTTATATTTCATTTAATCAAACATTTTTTTTATTTTGTTTTACTCGCATCATAATTTTGTAAGTCACTGTCAACCTTCTTAGTGGAAAGTGATTTTTTGACATAGAACCGATTATTGTCATTGTCAGTTGCTATTCATCAATGCCTCATCAGAGAGTTGTCAAATAAAAAGATGCGCAAGTCCACAAAAAATCTGAATGACAGACTTGAAAGGTTGCATGTAGCTCAGGATTCAGGTAAGACAACAACAACAAAAAAAATGTTTGGTTCAGGTTACCGGCAGTTAAAAAATAAGGTCATTCAGAATTTTTTTCTTTATTTTATTTTCTCATAAAGTCGCTTAATCTTTTACCCAATGTAACAACCAAAACTGGCCAGTGCCATTTACAAAATTCAAATCATTTTAATTTTTTGTCTCAAAAACTGGCTCAGTGGTTACGATATTGAACTTCAAACCAAAAGGTCCATGGGTCATTTCCTGTCTGGGGTAACTGCGTTGTGTCCTTGGGTATGGCACTTAATCCTGATGGTTACATTTGGGAGTCTGTCAGTTGCTCACCACTGCTCAGTGGTTCTCTCTGGGGTTCATCCACCTGTAGAACTGTCCGACATGAGGTGACCCAGACTGGCAAAAGTGTCATTAAACTGCAGTAAATAAATAAATAAATTTGTATCAAAAACATAACTTATGGCCTTCATCGGAATGAGGTCACAGAGCTCATTCAGATGAGGGAATGTAAACTATGTTTTTGAGACAAAATGTTCATTTTTAGTTATTCAATTTTTAGCTTAACTTGACAAACTCAAGATAAGCTATTGCCATCACGTGTGTGAAAGTCTGAGTCTATTCACATTTTCTTTAGCACAGGCTATACCCTGCAGTTTTTGTCTGGTCATCACTAAATTTCAGGTGCAGGTTTGAGGTCATGTCTAGATGAGAACATCCCATTTTGGTAGCAATCAGTCATCCGTGATGGCTTCGTGGTTCGAAACCCGAAAACCATTAGCACAGTCTACAGGTGGTATTTATGAAGAGATTTCATTGTAACTTAGTAGTATGACTCCGTATAATGAATTAGAATGTCCTATCTTGGTCAGGTTCCTTTAACTGTGATGACCGCATGTGCACGAGACCTAGATTCCTTTAGCACAGTCTACAGGTTGCATTTATGAAGAGATTTCATTGTAAGTTGGTAGGAGGATGACTCCGTATAATATGTAGATGAGAGCATCCTATTTTGGTCGTGATCAGTCATCAGTGATGGCCAGATGATGTGATGGGCATGTGATGTAGATTTGATGTAGATTTGTTTAGCACAGTCTACAGTTCATATTTATGAAGTGATTTCATCGTAACTTGGTTGGATGGCTCAGTATGATGTCCAGATGAGATTGTCGTATTTTTGTCATGATTGGTCAGCCTCTACCGCCACTTTGGTACGTGACCTTTTTGGTCACGAGCGGTCAACCATTATTGCTGGGGTGGGGGGGGGGGGGGGTCACATGACAGGGATAACTGTGAGGGCCACATCAACCCAGGCCTCATTTCTTTAGTACAGTCTACACCCCAAATTATTCTTGTTGAAAACATAGCATTTAGGGTACAGAACTTAACATATTCTCAGTTATCACAATTCTTGTCTTATTTCAAACATTGAACATTAACCTTTTCATTTTAAAGTGTTGTGTACTATTTGGGTAAGGATAAGGGTTGAAATGTATGGCCTGTATTTGTGGTGCTCATGTATTAGAATTCTGGTTCATACGTATCTTCCGATATCATTTGAAATGGAGATAACAGTTTTGTTAAGTGCTTTTATAAAGATTAGAGTCAGGCCTGAAAATTAGGATTGGTTGGGAAACTGGAAGCATTTAATGTTGTTTTTCCTCAGCCAAGGAAGAGTGACTGAATTGTTGAAACTTGTGGCATTTAAATGTTAGAATGCTAAATTATTCTTTAAGGTGATTTGAAACATGGGTATTTTTTTTATGCCCCCCGACTTATGTCGGGTAGCATATAGTGATTGAAGTGTGCGTGTGTGTGTCCATGTGTCCGTCTGTGTGTTTGTGTTCAAGCCAATAACTTGAAAACTATTAGGGCCACAGTCATGAACTTCACACAATTATAAACAACCATGGGAGGATGTGTCACACACCATAGCCGGGTTCGTACCTTCAAGGTCAAGGTCACACTAAAAATCAGTCAATATTCGTGTCTCAGCCATAACTCAGAAACAAATCATAGTACAATTGTTAAACTTTTTACAAATGTTAAGGACAGTCAGAAGGTGTGTTGCATATAATAGTTTCCGCCACATCTGCAAGGTGAAGGTCACAAGGGGGGGGGGGGGGAACATGTGTTACCTTAGTAACATTCTTCTTGTTTTTCAATGATATCACACTACCGGCAAGAGTAGCCTTAGTTCAGCAAGATTTTGTTCATAAATAATTGTTTTGTTACAATAGGCACTCTCCAATAAATTGAAACCAAACAACTTTATGTAAACTTTTTTCTTCCACTGCTGAAACATCAAGCTATTGCATACAGTGTAAAGTCACCAAAGTGGCTTCCAGCACTTTTCAATAGAGCCATGATAGTGGCTTCTAGCTCTCAACCAGTTAACATCCACTTTTGAAGATGATATTAATATCCATATCTTGTGCTCCGTATTATGGTAGTATCTTGTGCTCCATATTGTGGTAGTATCTTGTGCTCCATATTGTGATAGTATTTTGTGCCCCATATTGTGATAGTATCTTGTTCTCTGTATTGTGGTAATATCTTGTGCTCCATATTGTGGTAGTATCTTGTGCTACGTATTGTGGTAATATCTTGTGCTATGTATTGTGATAGTATCTTGTACTATGTATTGTGATAGTACTTTGTGCTCTGCATTGTGGTAGTATTTTGTGCTCCATATTGTGGTAGGATCTTGTTCTCTATATTGTGGTAGGATCTTGTGCTATGTATTGTGGTAATAACTTGTGCTGTGTATTGTGGTAGTATCTTGTACTATGTATTGTGGTAGTAAATTGCGCTCTGTATTGTGATAGTGTATTGTGCTCCATATTGTCGTAGTATCTTGTGCTCCATATTGTGGTAGTATCTTGTGCTCTGTATTGTGGTAGTATCTTGTGCTCTGTATTGTGGTAGTATCTTGTGCTCTGTATTGTGGTAGTATCTTGTACTCTGTATTGTGGTAGTATCTTGTACTCTGTATTGTGGTAGTATCTTGTGCTCTGTATTGTGGTAGTATCTTGTGCTCCATATTGTGATAGTATCTTGTACTCTGTATTGTGGTAGTATCTTGTGCTCTGTATTGTGGTAGTATCTTGTACTCCATATTGTGGTAGTATCTTGTGTTCTGTATTGTGATAGTGTCTTGTGCTCTGTATTGTGGTAGTATCTTGTACTCCATATTGTGGTAGTATCTTGTGCTCTGTATTGTGGTAGTATCTTGTGCTCCATATTGTGATAGTATCTTGTGCTCTGTATTGTGGTAGTATCTTGTACTCCATATTGTGGTAGTATCTTGTGCTCTGTATTCTGGTAGTATTTTGTGCTCTGTATTGTGGTAGTATCTTGTACTCCATATTGTGGTAGTATCTTGTGTTCTGTATTGTGATAGTGTCTTGTGCTCTGTATTGTGGTAGTATCTTGTACTCCATATTGTGGTAGTATCTTGTGCTCTGTATTGTGGTAGTATCTTGTGCTCTGTATTGTGGTAGTATCTTGTACTCCATATTGTGGTAGTATCTTGTGTTCTGTATTGTGATAGTGTCTTGTGCTCTGTATTGTGGTAGTATCTTGTGCTCCATATTGTGGTAGTATCTTGTGTTCTGTATTGTGATAGTGTCTTGTGCTCTGTATTGTGGTAGTATCTTGTGCTCCATATTGTGGTAGTATCTTGTGCTCCATATTGTGGTAGTATCTTGTGCTCTGTATTGTGATAGTGTCTTGTGCTCTGTATTGTGGTAGTATCTTGTACTCCATATTGTGGTAGTATCTTGTGCTCCATATTGTGGTAGTATTTTGTACTCTGTATTGTGGTAGTATCTTGTGCTCTGTATTGTGGTAGTATCTTGTGCTCCATATTGTGGTAGTATCTTGTGCTCCATATTGTGGTAGTATTTTGTGCTCTGTATTGTGGTAGTATCTTGTGCTCCGTATTATGGTAATATCTTGTGCTTCATTTTGTGGTAATATCTTGCACTCTGTATTGTGGTAGTAGAATGTGAATCTTTTGTTACTTCTTTTTTAAACCACACAGATTAAATTTTTCATTATTTTTTTTTAAATATGTAGTGATTTGAATAAGTGGATGTTTTTTTCCCACATAAGCAGTCATCAGTAGGAGGTTTTCTGTAGGTGTTTTTATTCCTGAAAGTTTTCTCCAAGAAAGGGATGTTTTTCCATGAGAGTTTTTCCCTATGATCTAGATTTCCAGTCAAGACTTAGTGCCATAATTTTACAGAGAAATGTTCCTTGTCCTATGTCTTGAGTGACCATGTACCATTTGGTTGTTTTATTCTGTAATGGACCTGTCATGAGAGACCACCTGTTTTGAGAGACCACTTTTGACTGGCAAAAAGGGTGGTCTCTCAAGATAGGTTGTACTGTATTGTAATTTCTCATATAGTCGCTTAACCATTTGAGAGAAATGTTAGGGAATTGATGGTTATGGAATTGGATTGTGCTTTTATTCAAATCAAGTTGCCATGCCCCATGGGGAGGGGGGGGGGGGGGGGGGGGATGGGGTGAAGGAAAATTGTCCTGATTTAAAACAAAATCTTTTTGTGTTCTGATGGATGAAATAAGTTTATGTTTCATGTTCAACTTCCTTTTGGGGTGTACACTAAAGTTTGTTTAAGAGAAGTTTGAGAGGCAATAATTACAGTTGTTCTGGGAGGAGCATACGCCCAAAATTGCTATTTTTAGAACTGATGGACCGCTTTGAACCAAATATGGTTTGCAGTAGTATTGGGTCATAAGTACTTGATTCATGCAAAATAAAATTTACCACAGACTTATGGGCTCCCAAAATTTTAACTTACTGGAATATGATTAAAATCTCTTTAAAAATCATTTTCAGATCCACCATTCAGAATCTTTTGGTATTTGTTATAGAGCAGTCTTATGCAGGGATGTGGCTAGAGGGTTTCAGCTGGGGGAGGGGGGGGGGGGAAGGGGTGTGTGTAAATTCCTACTGTGAGTGGTTTCGATAGGTGGTTGCACTGCAGCGCTGGGTGATATTTTTTAACCCTTTACCCAACGAATCGCTCACATCCGCCCACGTAATATGCAAATACAGCTGCTGAAAAAATATTATTTTTCAAAAAATTTCAACAAAACCATATCATGTGACCCCTCTTTGGAACAAGCTCGATGGGTCATATATGTTTTTTTTTTTTTTATTTTTAAAGAAAATTTAAAAAAATGATATTTAAAATAATGAATTTTGAAATCGTCTGCATTGGGTCAAGGGTTATGAACCCTTCTGAAAATTTTCATTAGTCTTGAAATGGAAAAAGTATCATAATGTGTGTGGGTCAGAAAATTTACCATATTGATGTCAAAGTCGAAATTTTGAGGCCATATCAATTTTAGAGTAGGAAATTTGAAACACAAGTTTCCAGTTGGAAATAAAAGATCAAAATTTCTCATCATTAGTTGGAATTTTAATATTTTTCATGAATAATGTTAATTTATTGAATTTCCATCTATTTGATTTTTGACCTCGGAATTTCCAACTATTGAAAAAAAATACTCCTAGCTGGGGGGTGAGACCCCCCCCCCCCCCCCCCCCCCCCTGTTGCTACATCCCTAGTCTTATGGGGATCAGATTCAAATTTGTTCATGTTAAGTCTCCCTTTGGGAAAACAAATTTTAACTTGCTGCAATATGAGGAATATTTTTCAAAAATTTTCTTCCACTCCACCTATCGATATTTTCTCGAGTTGTATTAACAACTAAGACCTCTGGTTTGGCAATGGTCTAAAATGGAACACTAAATTGACACTGGGTTTTTACTGGTATTGATATTTGGGTTATTACTAGAACTCACACTTGTGCTATTGATACTGGTGTTATTACCGAGATTACTACTGGTATTTTTACTGTGGTTGATAATGTTGTTATTACTGGCATTGATACTGATGTTATTGTCAAGATTACTACTGGTATTTTTACTGTGGTTGATAATGTTGTTATTACTGGGATTGATACTGGTGTTATTGTCGAGATTACTACTGGTATTTTTACTGTGGTTGATAATGTTGTTATTACTGGGATTGATACTGGTGTTATTACCGAGATTACTACTGGTATTTTTACTGTGGTTGATAATGTTGTTATTACTGGCATTGATACTGATGTTATTGTCGAGATTACTACTGGTATTTTTACTGTGGTTGATAATGTTGTTATTACTGGGATTGATACTGGTGTTATTACCGAGATTACTACTGGTATTTTTACTGTGGTTGATAATGTTGTTATTACTGGCATTGATACTGATGTTATTGTCAAGATTACTACTGGTATTTTTACTGTGGTTGATAATGTTGTTATTACTGGGATTGATACTGGTGTTATTACCGAGATTACTACTGGTATTTTTACTGTGGTTGATAAAGTTGTTATTACTGGCATTGATACTGGTGTTATTGTCAAGATTACTACTGGTATTTTTACTGTGGTTGATAAAGTTGTTATTACTGGCATTGATACTGGTGTTATTGTCAAGATTACTACTGGTATTTTTACTGTGGTTGATAATGTTGTTATTACTGGGATTGATACTGGTGTTATTACCGAGATTACTACTGGTATTTTTACTGTGGTTGATAATGTTGTTATTACTGGCATTGATACTGATGTTATTGTCAAGATTACTACTGGTATTTTTACTGTGGTTGATAATGTTGTTATTACTGGGATTGATACTGGTGTTATTACCGAGATTACTACTGGTATTTTTACTGTGGTTGATAAAGTTGTTATTACTGGCATTGATACTGGTGTTATTGTCAAGATTACTACTGGTATTTTTACTGTGGTTGATAAAGTTGTTATTACTGGCATTGATACTGGTGTTATTGTCAAGATTACTACTGGTATTTTTACTGTGGTTGATAATGTTGTTATTACTGGGATTGATACTGGTGTTATTGTTGAGATTACTACTGGTATTTTTACTGTGGTTGATAATGTTGTTATTACTGGGATTGATACTGGTGTTATTACCGAGATTACTACTGGTATTTTTACTGTGGTTGATAAAGTTGTTATTACTGGCATTGATACTGGTGTTATTGTCAAGATTACTACTGGTATTTTTACTGTGGTTGATAATGTTGTTATTACTGGGATTGATACTGGTGTTATTGTTGAGATTACTACTGGTATTTTTACTGTGGTTGATAATGTTGTTATTACTGGGATTGATACTGGTGTTATTACCGAGATTACTACTGGTATTTTTACTGTGGTTGATAAAGTTGTTATTACTGGCATTGATACTGATGTTATTGTCAAGATTACTACTGGTATTTTTACTGTGGTTGATAATGTTGTTATTACTGGGATTGATACTGGTGTTATTGTCGAGATTACTACTGGTATTTTTACTGTGGTTGATAATGTTGTTATTACTGGGATTGATACTGGTGTTATTACCGAGATTACTACTGGTATTTTTACTGTGGTTGATAAAGTTGTTATTACTGGCATTGATACTGGTGTTATTGTCAAGATTACTACTGGTATTTTTACTGTGGTTGATAATGTTGTTATTACTGGGATTGATACTGGTGTTATTGTTGAGATTACTACTGGTATTTTTACTGTGGTTGATAATGTTGTTATTACTGGGATTGATACTGGTGTTATTACCGAGATTACTACTGGTATTTTTACTGTGGTTGATAAAGTTGTTATTACTGGCATTGATACTGATGTTATTGTCGAGATTACTACTGGTATTTTTACTGGTGCTGATAATGTTATTACAGGAATTGATACTGATGTTATTACCGAGATTACTACTGGTATTTTTACTGTGGTTGATAATGTTATTACTGGGATTGATACTGGTGTTATTGTCGAGATTACTACTGGTATTTTTACTGTGGTTGATAATGTTGTTATTACTGGGATTGATACCAGGGTTATTACAGAGTTTACTACTGGTATTTCTACTGTTGTTGATAATGTTGTTATTACAGGAATTGATACTGATGTTATTACCGAGTTTATTACTGGTATGTTTATTGTGGCTGATAATGTTATTACTGGGATTGATACTGGTGTTATTACTGAGGTTTCTACTGGTATTTTTACTGCGGTTGGTAATGTTATTATTTCTGGAATTGATACTGGTGTTATTACCGAAATTTCTTCTGGTATTTTTGGATTGATACCTGTGTTATTACCGAGATTATTACTGGTGTTTTTACTGTGGTTGGTAATGTTATTACTGGGATTGATACTGGTGTTATTACCGAGATTACTACTGGTATTTTTACTGTGGTTGATAATGTTGTTATTACTGGAATTGATACTGGTGTTATTACCGAGATTTCTGCTGGTATGTTTACTGTGGCTGATAATGTTATTACTGGGATTTAAACTGGTGTTATTATAGAGATTATTGGATATAATTGGTGTAATTTTTTCTGCAGATAAATAATGGATGAACAAGAGAGAGAACCGATTGATGATTTTGTTGTGGAAACCATACCATCAATAACGAAAGTGTCAATGCCACTGCAGCTCAACTTGTCCAAGAAGGGACTGAACTAAATAGAAAGATACAGTAATGCCAAGTCATTCATTCAAATTTCTACAAAAAAGACATCACCCCAAAGCTACAGATGAAATCTGAAACGATCTGGTGAGGGAAGTGACCTTTAGGTTGTACTAATGGAATTGTTGACAATTTATATGCCACATCCAAGATGGACGATAGCAGCCATGTTCTTCAACTAACTTCAGAAAAATTTGATAGCTCCCATGTAGACATCACACCAAAGGTACATGTGAAATTTGAAAAAAAATCTGGTGGCCTGTAGGGTATGCTAATGGAATTGTTGACAATTTATATGCCAAATACAAAATGACTGCTGGCGGCCATGTTTTTCACCGAAAATTCAGAAAAATTTGATAGCTCCCATTTAGATATGATACCAGAGCTACAACTGAAATTTGAAAAAGATCGGGTGAGAAATGTGGCCTGTTGAGTGTGCTAATGGAATTGTTGACAATTCCAAGATAGCTGCTGGTAGCCATGTTTTTCAGTGGAATTCAGAAAAATTTCACTGTTCCCATCTAAACATCACACCAAAGCTACATATAAAATTTGTAGGGTGTGCCAGTGGAATTGTTGAGAGTTTATGTGCCAAATCCAAGATAACTGCTGGCGACCATGTTTTTCAACAAAATTCAGAAACATTTGATAGCTCCCATGTAGACATCACACCAAAGCTACATATGAAATTTTAAAAAGGTCTGGTGAGAGATTTGGCCTGTAGAGCATGCCAATGGAATTGTTGACAATTTATATGCCCAATCTAAGATGGCCACCAAATCTAAGATGGCCACTGACTGCAATGTTTTTCAGATAAATTCGATACCTCCCATCTAGACATTGACCTAAAGCCACATATGAATTTTAGAACTAATTTGGTGTGAGATGCGGCCTGTAGGATGTGCCAATGGAATTGCTGACAATTTATGTGCCAAATCCAAGATGGCTGCTGGTGGCCACGTTTTTTCAACGAAATTCAGAAAAAATCAATAGCTCCAATCTAGATATCACACCAAAGCTACATATAAAATTTGGAAAAAGATTGGGTGAGAGATGCAGTCTGTAGTGTGTGCTAATGGAATTGTTGACAATTTATATGCTTTTATTGAGTGGAAACGACCTTGTAAAAGCTTTAAGCTTATTGTCGAATCCACGCCCGTTATATTTATGTATGCAATTATCTGAAATTTGAAATAAAATATTGTTTAAACTAACTAAATCTAAAATGGCCACTAGTGGCTATGTTCTTCAACGAAATTCAGAAATTAAAGTGTCATTGACACTGTAGCTTAACTTGACTTTGAGTAGTGTTTGATGAAAAGGATAATGTTCCAATGTTTATGAAACTGTTATGAGATAACAAGAATTGTGATAATTGAGAATATGTTAATTTTTGTTCCTTGTAGGCTATGTTTTCAATAAGAATAATTTAAGTGTAAACTGTACTGAAGAATTGAGACCTGGGCCCTAACAGTTGACGTATGTCAATCAAAGTTACCAAGTTACAGTAAAATCATTCCAAAATGAGATCCTACCAAGTTACAGCTAAATGCCTTCATCAATATAACTCCTTGACTTTGCTAAAGGAATCTAGTTCATGTGACGATTCGATCATGACCAAAATAGAGTTTCATCTGGATATCATACCAAGTTATCCTACCATCTGGATATCATACCAAGTTATCCTACCAAGTTACAATGAAATCCCTTCTTAAAAACAACCTGTAAGCAGCGCTAAAGGAATCAAGGTAAAGTGATCAGGCAGTGGTTACGGCTGACTGATCGTGACTAAAATATGACAGTCTCATCTAGACATCATACCAAATTATCCTTCCAAGTTACAATGAAATTTCTTCATAAATATGAACTGTAGACTGTGCTAAATAAATCTAGATCACGTGCCTGAGGGGCTGTCACGGTTGACCAATCACAGCCAAAATAGGACGTTCTCATCTAGACATTATACAGAGTCATCCTACCAAGTTACAATAAAATCCCTTCATAAGTTCGACCTGTAGACTGTGCTAAAGGTATTCAGGCTTCGGCTCGCATATCCATCACGGTTGACCGATTATGACCAAAAAGGGATGTTCCCATCTAGACATTATACAGAGTCATCCTATTAAGTTACAATGAAATCCCTTCATAAATACAACCTGTAGACTGTGCTAAAGGTTTTCCGGCTCTCGCAGCTGACACGGTTGACCGAACATGACCAAAAGGAGATGTTCCCATCTAGACATTATACAGAGTCATCCTACCAAGTTACAATGAAATCCCCTCATAAATACGACCTGTAGACTGTGCTAAAGGTTTTTGGGTTTTGGGCTCTCGCAGCCGTCACGGATGACCGATCATGGCCAAAAGGGGACATTCTCATCTACACATTATATGTCATCCTACCAAGTTACAATGCAATCCCTTCATAAATTATTTATTTATTCGTCTTTAAGGTTACATACTTATGCACAATGGCTAATCGTGACCATGACAGTTTTACGGGTGGAGGAAGTACCTGGAGAGAACCACTGAGCATCGACGAGCAACTATCAGCTTCCCAACATTCTAACTCTGTTCAAGCTCTGCTCAAGCAGGGTTACAGCGATTGAAAACATCTGCACCATCGACGTGCAGTATGCCTTAGTACACATCATCATCATGCCCCCATGTAGGCAATCGGGATAAAGTGCCTTGCTCAAGGACACAATGCGGGTCGTTCCGGATGGGGATCGAACTCGGACCTCTAGCATAAAAGTCCAACAGTCTACCACTGAGCCACTGTGCTCCCCCTTCATAAATACAACAACCTGTAGACTGCGCTAAAGGTTTTGGGCTCTTGCAGCGGTCATGGTTGACCAATTGTGACCAAAAGGGGACGTTCTCATCTAGACATTATATGAAGTCATCCTACCAAGTTACAATTAAATCCCTTCATAAATACGACGTGTAGACTGCACTGAAGCTTTTGGGGTTTTGGGCTCTTGCAAAACAATTTTCAAGTAACTAATTTTTTTCATTTTTTGTGTCAATGAGCTTGTTCCATTGAGGGGTCATAAGCTATGATTTTGACACAAAAAAGAAAAAAGTAATGAAAATTGAATGGTGATTTTTTGTGAACAGCACAATTAGGGTTTGTGGAATAGTTTGTTACTGAGGAGACTAGACATAAAAACATTTCTGATCACCTGGTACATACCTGTATAAAGCATGGCAAAGAAAATGGCATTTGCCCATCATGTTTCAAGCCAATTAGGAAACAAAGCTGTGTAAACATTTTGAAAAAAAAAGATGATGTGCCTTAAAAAGCAATAATAGGACAGAAGCTGGAAAGTAAATTCCAAACTAAACTTCAGCAGTATCTTCTGAATGATTTTTCCTCTTAACTGTTCTGGTGTACAATATTTTGAGAAAGAAGAATCCTCAGCATGTAATAGTTTACAGGAAATTTACAAAAATATGGTTTATTATGCTAAAGGGTTATATTTTAAAACCATTCTAGGGATCTCATTGAAAGTTTTTTTCAGAAAGGGATAATGATTTCTTATATATAATGTAGACATTGACAAGAGAAACATGAACCCGATGGAATATAGTTTGGTTCCACTTATTACAATAAAGGGGGGCAATTACCTAATTAGAAGTGGGCGTGGCAATTGACAGTGGTCAGAATCTTCATCAGTATTGTATCATTATCATCTTCATTATGCAACAAAATTCAACTGTGTAATTTTGATTCTAATTCTCCGTCATTATCAGGCTCACGGCTCACAAACTGAGTCGGAATTGCCGGTTATAACCGATAATGTTTCATGTATTATTGTTTGTTTAGAAGGATAGTTTGGCCCACTGGTAGGTGATTTCTGCATTCCTGCAGTCAAAATTATCACAGTGCAACAAGCCAGAAAATAAGCAGACTGTCATCTGCAAAATGAGGTCCCCAGAGGGTGAATTTAGTGATGCTACCCTGCAGGGCAGGGTAGCATCACTAAATTTACCCTCTGTGACCCTCAATCTGAATCAGGGTCTCAAAACGAAACAGAAAGAGGTACTCAGAGGATAAATGGGCCCACTGTGTGGGATAGCATCATCAAATTCACCCTCTGGACACCTCATTCTGAAAATGTCAAACTGCCTATTTTCAGGCCTGCTGTGCAACCAAAAATTATTTGTAACAAATTGCTATAGTTGTTCTTGGATAGAATAGCAACAGTGCATGAAATATAGGAACACATATTTGTTTTGTTAACACCAAGCAATACTTGGATAGTGCAACAAAATTTTCTGCAATCACTCTGCTTTTCTCTTATTTAACTGGTTGAGTACTAGAAGCCACTATCATGGCTCTGTTGAAAATTGCTAGAAGCCACTTTAGTGGCTTTACCCACGATGCATTAGCTTTTTGTTTGCTTAGCAGTAGAAGAAATTTTTTTATACAAAATTGATTGGTTACAATTTAATTGGCACTCTCTAATAAATTATTACAAAACAATTATTTATAGACAAAAACTTGCTAAACTAAGTATACTCTTGCTGGTAGCTTTGCATCTTTGAAAAAAAAAGACATGTTTCAAATCCCAGTTGAAAAATAATTTAGCACTCAACCAGTTAACTACAAATTAGGGATCACAGTGGCTCAGTGGTAGACTGTTGGACTTCTATGCTAGAGGTCCCGAGTTCGACCCCCATCCAGGACGACCTATGTTGTGTCCTTGGGCAAGGCACTTTATCCCGGTTTCCTACATGGGGGCACGGTGACGCCGTGTACTAAGGCGTACTGCACGTCGATGGTGCACGTGCCTTCAGCTGCTGTAACCCTGCTTGAGCGGAGCGTGAAAGAGTTAGAATGTTGAGGAGCTGAGACGATGCTCAGTGGTTCTCTCCGGGTGCTCCGGCTTCTTCCACCTGTAAAACTTTCTCGGTCACGATTAGCCATTGTGCATAAGTATGTGACCTTAAACACCAATAAATGAATAACTACAAATTAAACCAATTATATCTTGTTTTTCAGAGCTCAGTGAGCTCTGTCAAACAAGGTATATTTGGTTAAATATCAAACTGTATTATGGGAAATATTTGCTGCTGAAAACTTTGCCATTTTTACATCAAGTGCAGAGGGTTAATAGTTGCCTGTCATGCCAAAACTTAACCCTACTACCATAACTACTAATACTTCCCATACTATCTATGACTAGTAATTCTGCACTAAAGGTTAGTAGTAGTACCGGTAGCCAGTCAGGAAATAAGCAGACCGACATCTGCAGAATGAGGTCCCCAGAGGGTGAATTTGGTGATGCTACCCTGCACAGCTGGACAGCATTACTAAATTTAGCCTCTGTGGACCTCAATCTGAATCAAGGTTCTAGGCCTAAGAAGAAAGAGTTACCCAGAGAATAAATTGGGGGATTGTCGCCCATTATATTATGGGATAGCGTCAGCAAATTCACCCTCTGGGGACCTCATTCTGCAAATGACAGATTGCTCATTTAAAGGCTTGACTGGTAGTAATAGTAGAATCAGTAGTTCTTGTTATTTTTGTAGTTGGTGCAGAAGGAGCAGTAGTATTTGTAGTATTAGTGGCAACAGCAGTGGCAGCAGTCGTCTAATCCTAACCCTATATACAAAATGAGTTAGTTTGTAAGGCTTCAGGAATTATGTGGGGTTTTTTTACCCATCATCAAGCCTGGAAATAAGCAGACAGTCATCTGCAGAATGAGGTCCCCAGAGGTTGAATTTGGTAATGCTACCCTCAGTGATCCTCAATCTGCATCAAGGTCTCAGGCCAAAACAGAAAGTGATACCCCAATGATAGATTGGGTGATTCTTGTTCACTATGGGATAGCATCAGCAAATTCACCGTCTGGGAACCTCATTCTGCAAATGACAGATTGTTTATTTCCAGGCTTGCCCATTATTGACCTCGCTCTTTTAGTCTACAGGGATTGAAATTGGATATTGCCGTGTTCTTACCTAGTTATGAGATGAAGAATACTTTGTAAGGCAACTTGGATTGTTTCTCAAGTTATTTTGAAAGCTCTTGTGTTTTGATTTAACTGTTAAAACAATTAATGTTACTGATTTTTGATATTATTCACAAGTGTATTTAGGACTGAAACTGGAATTTTCAGCATTTTCCTATTTCAGGAGACAGGAAGGATTGTTCTATTTCAGGAGAGGAGTAGTTCTTAAGGCATAGATATAAATGAATGGTTAAGGCCTAAAAGGGTTATAAGTATGTTTCTCAAGCCCTCCAGCATTGTCCTTTTGGCTGACTCATTCTCTCTTTTTATAACTAGTGCAAATTTAAAAAAATAAAAATAAAATGGTTCATGTCTGAATAAAAATAAAATGGTTTATGTCTGATATTTTACCCCAGTTAATAAAATTGATAAATTGAACCTTGAGTGCAAGAAGGCTTTGCAATGCTTTAGCATTGCAAAGCCTTCTTGCACTCAAGGGATGAAATACACCACCAACCATGCTATTCTGTAGATTATGAGGCCTAAAACATAAAACAAGCCAAGAACATGAACTTTTGATGCCAAAGAAATAATTATATAAATAAAAAAAATAAATAAAAAAACACCCGCCCACATGCAGTTTTACAAAAAGTGGCCTGAGAAATGGAAGATCTACTTTGTGTGGCCTAAACTTGACTTCACATCAATGTTGCTGTCGTGATATAGCCATAGAAGCTGAAAATGAAATGAACACCAACAAATAATATTTTAAAATTCCTTAAATCTCTTTGTGAAAAATTAAAGGGCCTTTGTCAGGTGAGTGCTTCAGGCCCCTTGAGGCCCCTTGTTTGATTTTCTGTCTTTATGCAGTGTCACTGCATTTACTTAGTTTTTAACTGACCTTAGCAAAGCTCAACAGAAGCTTTAGTGATCACTTTCAATCTGTTGTCCATCTGTCTGGCGTGAACTTCACATTATTGACTTCTCATAAACCACTGGGTCAAATTGAACCAAATTAGATATGCATGTTCCTTATTTGTCTATTCAAGTTTGTTCAAATAAAGCTGCCTGGCCACAAAGGGCATAATTCTTTTAGCACCCACAAAAGTATTTTACAAAATTAAAAGAAATCTCCAGAACTACCAATCAAAATCTTTTGATACTTGGGATCCAACATTCTTTAACCCTTTACTCAACGAAGACGATCTCAAAATTTATTATTTTAAATATCATTTTTTAAATTTTGTCAAAAAGTTTCAACAAAACCATATCATGTGACCCCTCTTTGGAACGAGCTCGATATGGTCACATGATATGGTTTTGTTGAAATTTTTCGAAAAATAATATTTTTTAAGCTGCTGAATTTGCATATTACGCGGGCGGATATGGGCGATTCGTTGGGTAAAGGGTTAACTCCGTGCAATATGAGAAATATTCTTTAAAAATCTTCTTATTCAGAATATTTGATATGCAGCATCCTTAGGATGTTCAGATTCAAGTTCAAATCAAGTTCCAAGGGTCAAATGTATTTAGAGTTCCTTTGGGAGTCTTGAGTTTTAACTAGGGCTGTCACGGTTAATCGATTAATCGATTGTCGATCGGTCACGCCCAAATCGATTAGCATTTTCCTTTGTCGAAGAATCGTTAAATTTTACCCCGTTTTAGACGTTTAATAATTTTTTTTTAAAAAATGAGGAAAAACTATTGTTTCTAAATGTAAAAGGTCAAGAACGTCGACGTTAAACCTCAAGAAGCCGATAGAAGCATTTGTCTTTTAGGTATATTCAAAGCTTTGATGTTCTAAACTTTTGAACCGTCAGTGTAATAATCAAGACTGGTCGGCAGTTGCGAAGTTCGCAACTGCCGACCGGTCTTGATTATTACACTGACGGTTCAAAAGTTTAGAACATCAAAGCTTTGAATTTACCTGAAAAAATGATCATCTTCGTTGTTTACGTGAGGTAGGTCAACTGACTTGAACTTCATTTTTAACGACTTCAAAGAGAGGGAGAGGGGGTCATCTAGGTACGATCAATCGATTATGATCGATTATTTGCGACGATTAATCGATTCCTAAATTACAAAATCGTGACAGCCCTAGTTTTAACTTGGTGCAATATGAGGAATATTCTTTAAAAATACTGTTCGTCAGATCCATCAGTCAGAATCTTTTGATATTTGGTTTGCAGAATCCTTAATGGGGCCACATTCCAGTTAGTTCAAATCAAGTCCCTGGGTTCATATTTGGGCTCTCTATGGCAACCGAAGTTTTGACTTGGTGTAATATGGGGAAATTCCTTTAAAAATCTTTTTCAGATCCACCAGTTAGAATCTTTCAATATATGATAATGCAGCAGCCTTATGAGCTTCAGATTCCAGTTTGTTCAATTGAAGTCCCTTGGGTCATATTTGGGCTTCCTGTGGGTTACCAATTTTAACTTGGCACAATAGAAGGACTATTCTTGAAAAAATCTTCTTCACACCTATGAGACAGATTCTTTGGTTACATAGTATTGACATCCTTAGTGTAGGAGATTCAAGCTTGTTCAATTCAAATCACTGGGCCCATATTTGGGCTCCCTATGGGAACTTGAACTTTAACTTTGTGCAATATGAGGCATATTATTTAAAAGATTTTCTTCAAATCTACCAGTCATAATGTTTGGATATTTGATATGTAGCATCCTTAGGAGGTTCAGATTCGGGTTTGTTCAAATCAAGTTCCAAGGGTCATATTTGGAGTCCCTATGGGAGCCCAAATTATAACTTAATGCAATATAAGAACTATTCTTTAAAAAATCTTCTTCAGGAGTCAGATTCTTTTGTTACATAGTATTGACATGCTTAGTGTTGGGAGATACAAGTTTGTTCAGATCAAGTCCCTGGTGCATATTTGGGCTCCCTGTTGCAGCCCAAAATTTAATTTAGTGTAGTATGAGGACTATTCTTCAAAGATCTTCTTCGTCAGATCCACCAGTCAATGTGAGTATATAAAATTATTCTTTGCCCAAATGGGGACCACTGTGCCATTTGACCCCCCCCCCCCCCCCACCTCATTTTGACAAAAAACTTTTTTTGTTTGAAAAGAAAATTTGGAGGATTTTGAGGGATTCTATGCCAAAAACATGAACTTTCACCCTGTCAGGGGTGGAGAGCTTGAGGGGATCCACTGAGTGATTTTTTTCTCTTTGCTTCAAAATGTGTTTTGAAGGGGTTTGAGTAACTTTACGCAAAAAAAAAAAAAATCACCCACCGGACCCTTCTCAACCCCAAACACCACTCCTCTAGTTAGTAATTTAGTACAGTGGAGCCCACTTATTTGAATATCTCTTAATTGTGTATCCCTGTTAATTGAATATAATTTCTCAACACCAAACCATTTACCATACCTCAAGTACAAATTTGACCTGTTAATTGAATATAGGTTATAGAGTAAATTCCTGTTAATTTAATAAAAAATCATCTAACCTGTAGAGAAATTGTCCTGATTCGCCGCAGTTCTCCTTTGTTTATAGACCTATTTGGCCTTAGTACATCCAATACAGGCATTTAATCTATTATATCTTGCTTCACAGAGCTCTTGGAGCTCCATCAAACAAGATATAATAGAATAAATGCTAAGTTTATCTCTAGAATACTGGAAAGTGACACAATCCCTGTTAATTGAATACTCCTGTTAATTGAATAATTTTCATTAGCAAAGTGGCTATTCAATTAACAGGGTTTCACTGTATCTGCAGATTTATGAACTCTCCTGCTTTAGAAATTTTAAATTCTTGGGGATGTCCCACTGATGTCATTAACATTGCCCATCTGGCAGAGGTATATAGTATTGCTCATGTCCATCCATCCATTCATCCATCCATCCATCCATCCATCCATCCATCCATCTGCCCTGAAGTTGTATCATACATTACATGCACACCTTTCAAGACAGCTATCTGAACTTCCGCACAATGCAAAACTACATTTAATGCATTACCATGATACAAGGTCAGACGACTCTGTATGTTTTTGTCACAATTATTGCCCTTTATCAACTTAGAAAATTTTGTGTGTTTTTTAATTTTGTGGAAAAATATTTTTAACAACATTTCATGTATTGCCCTTTATCAAAATAGAGAGTTTCCAGTGTTTTATTTTAATTGAGTGTACCTTATTGAGGGTACCTTCATGGTGTAATTAACTCCTTCCACAGTTTGTAATTTAGAGATTTGAAACCTTAGGATATGATTACACACACAATGAAGATGTGCAACATCAAAAAAGTTTGCGAAAAAAATATTTTTTCACAAAGTTATTATCCATTATTGACTTAGAAAATTTCCTGTGTTTTTTAATTGAGGGGACCTTCATGGTGTAATCAACTTCTTCCACAGTTTCTAATGTAGAAGGTTGAAACTTTAGGTTATGGTTACACATGCCATGAAGATATGCAACATCTATAATGTTTGCAGAAAAAATATTTTTTAAGAAAATTATTGCCCTTTATCGACTAAAGACAATTTCCAGTGTTTTTAATTCAGGGTACATTCATGGTATAATCAACTCCTTCCACAGTTTGTAATGTAGAGATTTAACCTTTTACCTTACCTGAAAAGCAGACGACACTTGCAAACAAAATTCTTGAATAACTATTTTTTTTCATTTTTTTGTGTCAAAAACATAGGTTATGACCCCTCATTGGAACGAGCTCGTCGAGCTCGTTCCAATGAGGGGTCATAGCCTATGTTTTGGAAACAAAAAATGAAAAAAATAATGAAAATTAACTGGCGATTTTTGAGAATAGCGCTGGACCATTTTGGTCGCTACATTGGGTAAAAGGTTAAAACCTTAGGATATTCTTACACATACGATGAAGATGTGCAACATCTAAAAAAGTTTGCAGAAAAAATATTTTTTCACAAAATTATTGCCCTTTATCGAAATTTCCTGTGCTTTTTAATTGAGGGCACATTCATGGTGTAATCAACTCGACAGTTTCTAATGTAGAGAGCTGAAATTTTAGGATTTGATTACACATGACTTGCAGATGTGCAACATGTATAAAGTTTGCGGAAAAATATTTTTTCACAAAATTGACATATCAAATCAAATCATCACTCTTACATTTGATAAAGAGACAGGGGTACCTTTTTGTGTCACCCTTTGACGACACTTAATAGTTTTTATGATAATGCCCCAATGGTCTGTAATCTGTCAAATGTCCGTCCCCTCATCCTTCACCCTGTAATAAATGTCTCATTTCTGTAATGCTATTCATGATATTGTAGGCGTGGGCATATGCCACCCTCAGCATTTCTCTAGTTTATGTTTTTATTCCAGTTTTTATTGGCTCACCGAAGGGAGCTTAACTTATCACTTGCCTTCCGTCGTTCATCGTGAACTTTACATTATCGACTTCTCTCAAACTATTGGACCAAATTGAACCAAATTTGGTGTGCATGTTCCTCATCATATGTCAATTCAAGTTTGTTCAAATCAAGTTGACCTGCCCCTCGGTAGGGCCACACCCAAAAAGTGAGTCTAAATCTTTAAAAATCTTCTCGTGAACCAGCAGTTGAAGAGACTTGATATTTGGTGTGCAGCTTCCTTTTGAGGTGTAGATTCAGATTTGTTCAAGAGAAGTTTGAGGGGCTATATTTACCATCGTTATGGGAGGGGCACGAATTTTCGCCCTGCCCAAAATTTGTCTTTTCCAAACCAAGAGGCTGATTTCAACCAAATTTGATATGAGAGCTTATTGTGTCAGTTAATTTATGCCAAAAAAAATTTTTTTCCGTTGCCCCATGGGAACTGCAGGAGCTAAAAATAAAAAAAATTTAAAACGCCCATATCTCCAAAACTGCATGGCACCAAGAATTTTTATCATAGGGTACTTTTTGGGGACTTTGAAAAGTGCTGAGTCAGCATGATGTCTGGTATGGTGATAGATGTGGGAAAGGATATCTGCATATTGCAAGTTTCATGCATGCATACTTACCACAGTTAATATTAGACTTAGCAGTAACTGTCTCCGTGAACTTTTTGCATTTTTGTATATTGCCCTGGGGGTGTTTACTCAAGTTAGTCTGCATTTGTTTATTCAAAATGGCAGATGCAATCCCAAAAAATGAGTAGCATATGCTATCTATGGTATTGCAGGAAGAGAAAAATGCACAGCTTCACATTACTCGTTATTCTTGTAAATTATGTTTCCAATATGAAAGTTATAATTCCATTGCAAATGTAATGTATTTTGAAGATCATAGAATCGTTTGTTAGTTGGGTTTTAACTGATAGAGTGCTAAATTATTTTGCGAAGGCAATTGGTAATGTGTATTTTTATTATTACCTGCGTCGCCAGCGGCAGAGCAGGTCTAGTAACCGCTCGACTCCATCAGTCTGTCAGTCCATCAGTCCATCCGAAACACTTTTTCCGTCAAGGTTTTCTTGGCTTCTATGAAAGGGAATGATTTTATATTTGGTCTGCTGCTTCATAATGATGAGTTGTATCGTGTAAGCAATTTTCAGATCTGCCATGCAGCCACTTCCTGTTTGCCGATACTTTGAAATTTTACTGTACCCACTGAACATTGAAATTTTTCGGCAAACTTTTCTCGGCTTCTATGCAAGGGATTGATTTTATATTTCATCTGGAGCCTGAAAATGATCAGTTGTATTATGTATGCAATTTTCAGATCTGCCGTGCAACCACTTCCTGTTTGCCGATTCAATTGCATGCAGCGATGCAAGTCCAGACCCGGTATTGGTCTTGGCTTGTTTTTTACCAGATTTAATTGTTACCAGCAAGGAGAGCCTTAATTTAGCAAGTTTTTCTTGATAGTTTGTTATAATTTATTGGAGAGTGCATGTTGGTACTCTCCAATAAATTGTAACAAAATTTCATACAACATATTTTTGTTCTTCTGCTGAGCAAATATCAAACTAATACACGTAGTGTAAAGCCACTAAAGTGGCTCTCTGCATGACAGCTTTATGGGTGGAGGAAGCCAAGACCCCGAGAGAACCAACTATCGGGAGTTTCCAACTTACTTACCCTGCACAAGCGGAGTTAGCAGCAATTAAAAGCAAATGCATCATCGACATGCAGTGGTACGCCTTGTAGATGCCCCCCCCCCCCATGGGATTAAGTATCTTACTCCAGGATAAAACACAGGATCAAACAGTTTACCTTTTGGCTTGAACCACGAAGCCACCTTACACCCAAATGACTTAGAAATGCACTATTCCACCATGCTCCCGAAAGACGTAGAAATGCAGTAAAAAACATGAATCAATATACAAAGAAAATCATTTCATTTCAGTTTGTAAAAATGACATAATGAGATGCCTGTCTGGATTGAGCAGTTGAATACTCTGCTGAGTTATTTCACAAGCTACCAGGTTCGACTCCTGGAGGCATCACAAGACAGTCTGAAGGCAAATTGATTGAAAACATTTTCTGAATTAATCTTGAAATTCCAAACAAAAGGTTTTTTTTTTTTTTTGCAAACATCGGAAAGATGCAATTTCTTTATATCATCCCCCCCCCCCCCCCCTGCACCCCATTATTGCTAAAATAGAAATAAAATGGGTGTCCCAAGTTGCAGTTTGGTGAGTTTTTGCTTTGTAAGAATATGATATTCCTGATTGAACTACACTTCACAAGGAAGAAGTATAATAATGATTTCCAGTAACAGAGGTGTGATTTCAGTTTTTTTCTTACCCAACTTTAATTTTTAGCTCAACTTGACAAAGTCAAGCTGAGCTATTGCCATCACTTCTCGTCTGTCGGCGTTTGTACGTACGTACGTTAGTACGTTAGTATGTTAGTACGTACGTCCACAATTTCCTTTGGCACACCTCACAGGTCACATTTATGATCAGATTACTTTGAAACTTCTTATGCTTGTTTGGGGTGATCTCTAGATGGGAGCTATCGATTTTCTTCAATTTCCGTCAAAAAATGTTGCCGCGGCCAATGTTCTTAGAACTTAGTTTAGTCAGACCTCAATATTTCCCTTTGGCACACCCTACAGGGCACATTTATGATTTGATTGCTTTGAAACCTGATACGCTTATTTAGGGTGACCTCTAGATGGGAGCTATCGATTTTCTTCAATTTCCGGCAAAAAATGTTGCCACGGCCAACGTTCGAAGAACTTAGTTTAGTCAGACCTCAATATTTCCTTTTGGCACACCCTACAGGGTACATTTACGATCAGATTGCTTTGAAACCTGGTATGCTTGTTTGGGGAGACCTCTAGATGGGAGCTATCGATTTTCTTCAATTTCTGTCAAAAAATGTTGCCGCAGCCAACGTTCTTAGAACTTAGTTTAGTCAAAAGACTCAATATTTCCCTTTGGCACACCCTACAGGGTACATTTATGATCGGATTGCTTTGAAACCTGGCATGCTTGTTTGGGGTGACCTCTAGATGGGAGCTATCGATTTTCTTCAATTTCTGTCAAAAAATGTTGCCGCGGCCAATGTTCTTAGAACTTAGTTTAGTCAAACCACAATATTTCCCTTTGGCACACCCTACAGGGCACATTTATGATTTGATTGCTTTGAAACCTGGTATGCTTATTTAGGGTGACCTCTAGATGGGAGCTATCGATTTTCTTCAATTTCCAGCAAAAAATGTTGCCACGGCCAACGTTTGTAGAACTTAGTTCAGTCAGACCTCAATATTTCCCTTTGGCACACCCTACAGGGCCCATTTATGATCAGATTGCTTTGAAACCTGGTATGCTTGTTTGGGGAGACCTCTAGATGGGAGCTATCGATTTTCTTCAATTTCTGTCAAAAAATGTTGCCGCGGCCAATGTTCTTAGAACTTAGTTTAGTCAGAAGACTCAATATTTCCCTTTGGCACACCCTACAGGGTACATTTATGATCGGATTGCTTTGAAACCTGGCATGCTTGTTTGGGGTGACATCTAGATGGGAGCTATCGATTTTCTTCAATTTCCGTCAAAAAATGTTGCCGTGGCCAACGTTTTTAGAACTCAGTTTAGTTAGACCACAATATTTCCCTTTGGCACACCCTACAGGGCACATTTATGATTTGATTGCTTTGAAACCTGGTATGCTTGTTTGGGGAGACCTCTAGATGGGAGCTATCGATTTTCTTCAATTTCCATCAAAAAATGTTGCCGCGGCCAACGTTCTTAGAACTTGGTTTAGTCAGAAGACTCGATATTTCCCTTTGGCACACCCTACAGGGCACATTTATGATCGGATTACTTTGAAACCTTTCATGCTTGTTTGAGGTGACCTCTAGATGGGAGCTATCGATTTTCTTCAATTTCCATCAAAAAATGTTGCCGCAGCCAACATTCTTAGAACTTAGTTTAGTCAGACCACAATATTTTCCTTTGGCTCACCCTACGGGGCTCATTTATGATTAAATTGCTTTGAAACCTGGTATGCTTATTTACGGGGGACACACTAAAAAGTGTAGCCCGAGCCTGAGCTGAGAATATGGTGTAGCTGAGAAATAAAGTTTCGTTTTCTTTCTTATTTATCGTTACATTTCAGTTATTTTTGGTATATAAATCATTTGTAGGCAAATGAATCTAGACAAAGGGAATGGTTGTTTTTAAACGTATATTTAGTGAAATATAAGATAAAATTGCTCCGAAAGACACTAAAAAGTGTAGCCGAGAATCTGGTGTAGCCGAGTAATAAAGTGTCGTTTTCTTGTTTGTTTATCGCTCAATTTCAATAATTTTTGGTATATATATTAGTGACAGCCAGGCGAATCCAGATAAAAAGAAACGGATATTTTAAACAGTATATTTTATGAGAAATACGAAAAAAATAACTCCGAGAAACACTAACAAGTGTAGCTGAATTGCCGAGCTGGTTAATTAACTAGTATGTTGCCATTATTTTCACAACAAGGGCAATTAACAGTAATCCTAACAATAGCATCATAACAATAGTCTTGGTGATTATTCTTCATAGCTATTCTATTTTTTGTTTTTAGTTTCTGTTATGTGTTATACACTTTTTTCACGCTATTTTATTTTTAACTGTTGTCGAGTGCTATGCTGTTTATCGCTTGTTTTATGTCATGTCTGTCTACTTCACTTTGAAGACTTTTCTGTAACCTCGTTTTATTCATTTTTAAGTGATTATCTAGAATAAAAGATGGCTTTAACGGTTAAAGTTTAACCGGTCGTTGTTGTTTCTTAACTCATAACCCAGCAAGTCAATTCAATCGCCCGTTGAAATTCTTGTTCTGACACAATCCATATAATATACTCGCCTCTGTTAATTAACTAGCTCGGCAATCCAGATCCACTTTCAAGTGTATATCGGAGCCGGGCCAGTTAATTAACTGGCTCGGAAATTCAGATACACTTGTCAGTGTCTCTCGGAATTATTTTTTCGTATTTCTCTCAAAATATACTGTTTAAAATATCCATTTCACTTTGTCTGGATTCGCTTGTCTATCACTAATACATATACCAAAAATTATTGAAATTAATTGATAAACAAACGAGAAAATGACACTTTATTACTCGGCTACACCAGATTCTCGGCTACACTTTTTAGTGTTTCTCGGAGTAATGTTTTCGTATATTTCACGAAATATACGTTTAAAAATACCCATTTCACTTTGTCTAGATTCATTTGGCTACCAGTGATTTATATACCAAAAAATAACTGAAATGTAACGATAAATAAGAAAGAAAACGAAACTTTATTTCTCAGCTACACCATATTCTCAGCTCGGGCTCGGGCTGCACTTTTTAGTGTGTCCCTATGTACGGTGACCTCTAGATGGGAGCTATCGATTTTCTTCCATTTCCGTTAAAAAATGTTGCCACGGCCAACGTTCTTAGAATTTAGTCTAGTCAGACCACAATATTTCCCTTTTGTACACCCTACAGGGCACATTTATGATCGGATTGCTTTGAAACCTGGCATGCTTGTTTGGGGAGGCCTCTAGATGGGAGCTATCGATTTTCTCCGGTTTCTGTCAAAAAATGTTGCCACTGGCAAAAAAACTGACATTGGTCCCAATGATCTTCAATTTTGCCATTTCATTTATAACTTACCAAGTTCAAGTTTGTCAAATTGAGCTACAGTGTCATTGACATTTTCATTAGCTTAACTTGACAAAGTCAAGATAAGCTACTGCCATCATGAATGCGGAAGTCTGTCACATTTTCCTTTAGCACAGGCTACACCCTGTAGTTCTGGTCCGATCGTCACAAAATTTCATATGCAGGTTTGAGGTCATGTCTAGATGAGAACGTCCCCTTTTGATCGCGATCGGTCAGTCGTGATGGCTGCCCAAAACCTGAAAACCTTTAGCACAGTCTACAGGTCGTATTTATGAAGGGATTTCATTGTAACTTGGTAGGATGACTCCATATAATGTCTAGATGAGAACGTCCCCTTTTGGTCGCGATCAGTCAGCTGTGACAGATACAGGGGCCCAACAACCTTTAGCACAGTGTACAAGTCGTATCTATGAAGGGATTTCATTGCAGCTTGGAAGGATAACTTGATATGATGTCCAAATGAGACTTTCCTATTTTGGCCACAATCAGTCGGGTCCTACTATTTAACGAACACAAATGAACATAAACGAACAGAAGAGAAAATAACGCATCTTGTCGACAGCTTCAAGCAGGCTACTACTTAACGAACACAAGAATTTCGCGCCGCCGTACATTTTATAAACCTTATTAATCATCAAAATACTCATCAGAAGTGAATAAAATTATACAAACGAATAATATATACCCACATATACCTGCATATGCACCCTCAATCATTTTTAACTTGTATTTCCTATTATTTTCTCTTCTGTTCGTTTATGTTCGTTTATGTTCGTTTGTGTTCGTTAAATAGTAGGACCGCAATCAGTCAGCCATTACTGCCACCTGGTCATGCGACCTGGATTCATTTAATACTGTCTACAGGATCTATTTATAAAGGGATTTAATTGTAAGTTGGCAGGATAACTTTGTATGATATCTAGAAGAGACTGTCCTATTTTGGTCATGATCGGTCAACCATGACTGCCGACCCGTCATGTGACAAAGATTCCTTTAGCAAAGTCTATGAGTTTGGAATAATTTCACTGTAGCTTGGTAACTTTGGTTAACATACATTAACTGTGAGAGCGACATTAACCCACCCCTCAATTCTTTAGTACAGTCTACACCTCAAATTATTTTTATTGAAAACTTCGCATACAGGGAACAGAAATTAACATTCTCAATTATCACAGTTCTTGCCGTGTTTCATAATCCTTTCATAAACAGCGAACATTATTCTTTTCATCAAACACAACACACAGTCAAGTTAAGCTACAGTGTCAGTGACAATTTCATTTTTCATCTCTTTTAAAAAGCTTAAGAAGAACAAAATGGAAAAAAATATTTAGTTTTAACAGTATTTATTCATGTTTAGGGGTGTACTTGCATGGTACAATAGATTGTGAACGGAAATTAAGAACAAATAACTATAGCAACTGTGAGAACATAATTCAAAAGAATAGAGAATGGATTCAACATAAAGCTTATTGCTTTATGTAAGTCGTCTCCAAAGAATAATTAGCCTTATGAACCCTGGTGGTATCTTCCATGCCACTTCAATGGCAGAAATTGGAACAGTCCACATTTATTATTTGGGGTTAGACCAGTTAATACTTTCAACGTGCATCCTTAGGGCTGCACGTTGAAAATATTGATGGGTCGACACCTCACATTTACCTTGTAGCCATCCCACTTAATGACATTATGATGTAGCTTGTGGCAGGGCCTGAAAAACAGCCTCTGGGGTTCAAAGGTTAAGGGGTCATGCAACAAAACCTTTGGAAATTTTTTGAAATATCCACCAGTGCCCAAAATACTGATAAAAGATGTAAATAGAAGCATATTATATATCGAAATAATAACAAAAGTATATTCCCTTTTTCATGAAAAATTTTTTTTTTTAGGAGTTTGATGACAGACAGGCTTCCAATGGCATAAGTAACGAATTGCAAAAATCACGAATAGATCGGTAATTCCAATGTCAGGGTTTCAAATAAATGATTTCGAACTCCAGACTCAGAGAAAGCACATTTTATCATTTCGTCCATGATGTGTTACAAACGTCCAAAGAATGTGCACGACAAAGAAATAAACTTGCATTTGAAAATACCATGAGGGAAATGAGTCACATGACGATGTGTTACCATACAAGGAAAATCGTAAACTTATTGTAAAATAGATAGAATCTATAGATAGAATCGGTTGATAAATACATGGTATGGTCCAGGTCCAAGATGAATGGTATTGATAGTGTTAAGGTCCAAGATGAATGGTATTGGTAGTGTTAAGGTCCAAGATGAATAGTATTGGTAGTGTTAAGGTCCACAATGAATGGTATTGGTAGTGTTAAGGTCCACAATGAATGGTATTGGTAGTGTTAAGGTCCAAGATGAATGGTATTGGTAGTGTTAAGGTCCAAGGTGAATGGTATTGGTAGTGTTAAAGTCCAAGATGAATGGCATTGGTAGTGTTAAGGTCCAAGATGAATGGTATTGGTAGTGTTAAGGTCCAAGATGAATGGTATTGTTGGGTGTTAAGGTCCAAGATGAATGGTATTGGTAGTGTTAAGGTCCAAGATGAATGGTATTGGTAGTGTTAAGGTCCAAGATGAATGGTATTGGTAGTGTTAAGGTCCAAGATGAATGGTATTGGTAGTGTTAAGGTCCAAGATGAATGGTATTGGTAGTGTTAAGGTCCAAGATGAATGGTATTGGTAGTGTTAAGGTCCAAGATGAATGGTATTGGTAGTGTTAAGGTCCAAGGTGAATGTATTGATAGTGTTAAGGTCCAAGATGAATGGTATTGGTAGTGTTAAGGTCCAAGATGAATGGTATTGGTAGTGTTAAGGTCCAAGGTGAATGGTATTGGTAGTGTTAAAGTCCAAGATGAATGGTATTGGTAGTGTTAAGGTCCAAGATGAATGGTATTGGTAGTGTTAAGGTCCAAGGTGAATGTATTGATAGTGTTAAGGTCCAAGATGAATGGTATTGGTAGTGTTAAGGTCCAAGATGAATGGTATTGGTAGTGTTAAGGTCCAAGATGAATGGTATTGTTGGGTGTAAAGGTCCAAGATGAATGATATTGGTAGTGTTAAGGTCCAAGATGAATGGTATTGTTGGGTGTTAAGGTCCAAGATGAATGGTATTGGTAGTGTTAAGGTCCAAGATGAATGGTATTGGTGGTGTTAAGGTCCACAATGAATGGTATTGGTAGTGTTAAGGTACAAGATGAATGGTATTGTTGGGTGTTAAGGTCCAAGATGAATGGTATTGGTAGTGTTAAGGTACAAGATGAATGGTATTGTTGGGTGTTTAGGTCCAAGATGAATGGTATTGGTAGTGTTAAGGTCCAGGTCCAAGATGAATGATATTGGTAGTGTTAAGGTCCTCAATGAATGGTACTGGTAGTGTTAAGGTCCAAGATGAATAGTATTGGTAGTGTTAAGGTCCACAATGAATGGTATTGGTAGTGTTAAGGTCCACAATGAATGGTATTGGTAGTGTTAAGGTCCAAGATGAATGGTATTGGTAGTGTTAAGGTCCAAGGTGAATGGTATCGGTAGTGTTAAGGTCCAAGATGAATGGTATTGGTAGTGTTAAGGTCCATGATGAATAGTATTGGTAGTGTTAAGGTCCAAGGTGAATGGTATTGGTAGTGTTAAGGTCCAAGGTGAATGGTATTGGTAGTGTTAAGGTCCAAGATGAATGGTATTGGTAGTGTTAAGGTCCAAGATGAATGGCATTGGTAGTGTTAAGGTCCAAGGTGAATGGTATTGGTAGTGTTAAGGTCCAAGATGAATGGTATTGGTAGTGTTAAGGTCCAAGATGAATGGTATTGTTGGGTGTTAAGGTCCACGGTGAATGGTATTGGTAGTGTTAAGGTCCATAATGAATGGTATTGGTAGTGTTAAGGTTCAAGGTGAATGGTATTGGTAGTGTTAAGGTCCACAATGAATGGTATTGGTAGTGTTAAGGTCCACAATGAATGGTATTGGTAGTGTTAAGGTCCAAGATGAATGGTATTGGTAGTGTTAAGGTCCAAGGTGAATGGTATTGGTAGTGTTAAGGTCCACAATGAATGGTATTGGTAGTGTTAAGGTCCACAATGAATGGTATTGGTAGTGTTAAGGTCCACAATGAATGGTATTGGTAGTGTTAAGGTCCAAGATGAATGGTATTGGTAGTGTTAAGGTCCACAATGAATGGTATTGGTAGTGTTAAGGTCCAAGATGAATGGTATTGGTAGTGTTAAGGTCCAAGGTGAATGGTATTGGTAGTGTTAAGGTCCAAGATGAATGGTATTGGTAGTGTTAAGGTCCAAGATGAATGGTATTGTTGGGTGTTAAGGTCCACGGTGAATGGTATTGGTAGTGTTAAGGTCCACAATGAATGGTATTGGTAGTGTTAAGGTCCAAGGTGAATGGTATTGGTAGTGTTAAGGTCCAAGGTGAATGTATTGGTAGTGTTAAGGTCCAAGATGAATGGTATTGGTAGTGTTAAGGTCCAAGATGAATGGTATTGTTGGGTGTTAAGGTCCAAGATGAATGGTATTGGTAGTGTTAAGGTCCAAGATGAATGGTATTGGTAGTGTTAAGGTCCAAGGTGAATGGTATTGGTAGTGTTAAGGTCCAAGATGAATGGTATTGGTAGTGTTAAGGTCCAAGATGAATGGTATTGGTAGTGTTAAGGTCCACAATAAATGGTATTGGTAGTGTTAAGGTCCACAATGAATGGTATTGGTAGTGTTAAGGTCCAAGGTGAATGGTATTGGTAGTGTTAAGGTCCAAGATGAATGGTATTGGTAGTGTTAAGGTCCAAGATGAATGGTATTGGTAGTGTTAAGGTCCAAGATGAATGGTATTGGTAGTGTTAAGGTCCACAATGAATGGTATTGGTAGTGTTAAGGTACAAGATGAATGGTATTGTTGGGTGTTAAGGTCCAAGATGAATGGTATTGGTAGTGTTAAGGTCCACAATGAATGGTATTGGTAGTGTTAAGGTCCAAGATGAATGGTATTGGTAGTGTTAAGGTCCACAATGAATGGTATTGGTAGTGTTAAGGTCCACAATGAATGGTATTGGTAGTGTTAAGGTCCAAGATGAATGGTATTGGTAGTGTTAAGGTCCAAGATGAATGGTAATGGTAGTGTTAAGGTCCACAATGAATGGTATTGGTAGTGTTAAGGTACAAGATGAATGGTATTGTTGGGTGTTAAGGTCCAAGATGAATGGTATTGGCAGTGTTAAGGTACAAGATGAATGGTATTGTTGGGTGTTAAGGTCCAAGATGAATGGTATTGGTAGTGTTAAGGTCCAAGATGAATGGTATTGGTAGTGTTAAGGTCCTCAATGAATGGTATTGGTAGTGTTAAGGTCCAAGATGAATGGTATTGGTAGTGTTAAGGTCCAAGGTGAATGGTATTGGTAGTGTTAAGGTCCAAGATGAATGGTATTGGTAGTGTTAAGGTCCAAGATGAATGGTATTGATAGTGTTAAGGTCCAAGATGAATGGTATTGGTAGTGTTAAGGTCCAAGATGAATAGTATTGGTAGTGTTAAGGTCCACAATGAATGGTATTGGTAGTGTTAAGGTCCACAATGAATGGTATTGGTAGTGTTAAGGTCCACAATGAATGGTATTGGTAGTGTTAAGGTCCAAGATGAATGGTATTGGTAGTGTTAAGGTCCACAATGAATGGTATTGGTAGTGTTAAGGTCCAAGATGAATGGTATTAGTAGTGTTAGGGTCCAAGATGAATGGTATTGGTAGTGTTAAGGTCCAAGATGAATGGTATTGGTAGTGTTAAGGTCCAAGATGAATGGTATTTGGTAGTGTTAAGGTCCACGATGAATGGTATTGGTAGTGTTAAGGTCCAAGATGAATGGTATTGGTAGTGTTAAGGTCCAAGATGAATGGTATTGGTAGTGTTAAGGTCCACAATGAATGGTACTGGCAGTGTTAGGGTCCAAGATGAATGGTATTGGTAGTGTTAAGGTCCACGATGAATGGTATTGGTAGTGTAAAGGTCCAAGATGAATGGTATTGGTAGTGTTAAGGTCCACAATGAATGGTATTGGTAGTGTTAGGGTCCAAGATGAATGGTATTGGTAGTGTTAAGGTCCACAATGAATGGTATTGGTAGTGTTAAGGTCCAAGATGAATGGTATTGGTAGTGTTAAGGTCTAGGTCCAAGATGAATGGTATTGGTAGTGTTAAGGTCCAAGATGAATGGTATTGGTAGTGTTAAGGTCCACAATGAATGGTATTGGTAGTGTTAAGGTCCACAATGAATGGTATTGGTAGTGTAAAGGTCCAAGATGAATGGTATTGGTAGTGTTAAGGTCCACAATGAATGGTATTGGTAGTGTTACGGTCCAAGATGAATGGTATTGGTAGTGTTAAGGTCTAGGTCCAAGATGAATGGTATTGGTAGTGTTAAGGTCCACAATGAATGGTATTGGTAGTGTTAGGGTCCAAGATGAATGGTATTGGTAGTGTTAAGGTCCACAATGAATGGTATTGGTAGTGTTAAGGTCCAAGATGAATGGTATTGGTAGTGTTAAGGTCCACAATGAATGGTATTGGTAGTGTTAGAGTCCAAGATGAATGGTATTGGTAGTGTTAAGGTCCAAGATGAATGGTATTGGTTGTGTTAAGGTCCAAGATGAATGGTATTGGTAGTGTTAAGGTCCAAGATGAATGGTATTGGTAGTGTTAAGGTCCAAGGTGAATGGTATTGGTAGTGTTAAGGTCCAAGATGAATGGTATTGGTAGTGTTAAGGTCCAAGGTGAATGGTATTGGTAGTGTTAGGGTCCAAGGTGAATGGTATTGGTAGTGTTAAGGTCCAAGATGAATGGTATTGGTAGTGTTAAGGTCCAAGATGAATGGTATTGGTAGTGTTAGGGTCCAAGATGAATGGTATTGGTAGTGTTAAGGTCCAAGATGAATGGTATTGGTAGTGTTAGGGTCCAAGATGAATGGTATTGGTAGTGTTAAGATCCAAGATGAATGGTGTTGGTAGTGTTAAGGTCCAAGGTGAATGGTATTGGCAGTGTTAAGGTCCAAGATGAATGGTATTGGTAGTGTTAAGGTCCAAGATGAATGGTACTGGTAGTGTTAAGGTCCACGATGAATGGTATTGGTAGTGTTAAGGTCCACAATGAATGGTTTTGGTAGTGTTAAGGTCCAAGATGAATGGTATTGGTAGTGTTAAGGTCCAAGATGAATGGTATTGGTAGTGTTAAGGTCCAAGATGAATGGTATTGGTAGTGTTAAGGTCCAAGATGAATGGTATTGGTAGTGATAGGGTCCAAGATGAATGGTATTGGTAGTGTTAAGGTCCACAATGAATGGTATTGGTAGTGTTAAGGTCCAAGATGAATGGTATTAGTAGTGTTAGGGTCCAAGATGAATGGTATTGGTAGTGTTAAGGTCCAAGATGAATGGTATTGGTAGTGTTAAGGTCCAAGATGAATGGTATTTGGTAGTGTTAAGGTCCACGATGAATGGTATTGGTAGTGTTAAGGTCCAAGATGAATGGTATTGGTAGTGTTAAGGTCCACGATGAATGGTATTGGTAGTGTTAAGGTCCACAATGAATGGTATTGGCAGTGTTAGGGTCCAAGATGAATGGTATTGGTAGTGTTAAGGTCCACGATGAATGGTATTGGTAGTGTAAAGGTCCAAGATGAATGGTATTGGTAGTGTTAAGGTCCACAATGAATGGTATTGGTAGTGTTAGGGTCCAAGATGAATGGTATTGGTAGTGTTAAGGTCCACAATGAATGGTATTGGTAGTGTTAAGGTCCAAGATGAATGGTATTGGTAGTGTTAAGGTCTAGGTCCAAGATGAATGGTATTGGTAGTGTTAAGGTCCAAGATGAATGGTATTGGTAGTGTTAAGGTCCACAATGAATGGTATTGGTAGTGTTAAGGTCCACAATGAATGGTATTGGTAGTGTAAAGGTCCAAGATGAATGGTATTGGTAGTGTTAAGGTCCACAATGAATGGTATTGGTAGTGTTACGGTCCAAGATGAATGGTATTGGTAGTGTTAAGGTCTAGGTCCAAGTTGAATGGTATTGGTAGTGTTAAGGTCCACAATGAATGATATTGGTAGTGTTAGGGTCCAAGATGAATGGTATTGGTAGTGTTAAGGTCCACAATGAATGGTATTGGTAGTGTTAAGGTCCAAGATGAATGGTATTGGTAGTGTTAAGGTCCACAATGAATGGTATTGGTAGTGTTAGGGTCCAAGATGAATGGTATTGGTAGTGTTAAGGTCCAAGATGAATGGTATTGGTTGTGTTAAGGTCCAAGATGAATGGTATTGGTAGTGTTAAGGTCCAAGATGAATGGTACTGGTAGTGTTAAGGTCCAAGGTGAATGGTATTGGTAGTGTTAAGGTCCAAGATGAATGGTATTGGTAGTGTTAAGGTCCAAGGTGAATGGTATTGGTAGTGTTAGGGTCCAAGGTGAATGGTATTGGTAGTGTTAAGGTCCAAGATGAATGGTATTGGTAGTGTTAAGGTCCAAGATGAATGGTATTGGTAGTGTTAGGGTCCAAGATGAATGGTATTGGTAGTGTTAAGGTCCAAGATGAATGGTATTGGTAGTGTTAGGGTCCAAGATGAATGGTATTGGTAGTGTTAAGATCCAAGATGAATGGTGTTGGTAGTGTTAAGGTCCAAGGTGAATGGTATTGGCAGTGTTAAGGTCCAAGATGAATGGTATTGGCAGTGTTAAGGTCCAAGATGAATGGTACTGGTAGTGTTAAGGTCCACGATGAATGGTATTGGTAGTGTTAAGGTCCACAATGAATGGTTTTGGTAGTGTTAAGGTCCAAGATGAATGGTATTGGTAGTGCTAAGGTCCAAGATGAATGGTATTGGTAGTGTTAAGGTCCAAGATGAATGGTATTGGTAGTGTTAAGGTCCAAGATGAATGGTATTGGTAGTGATAGGGTCCAAGATGAATGGTATTGGTAGTGTTAAGGTCCAAGATGAATGGTATTGGTAGTGTTAAGGTCCAAGATGAATGGTATTGGTAGTGTTAAGGTCCAAGATGAATGGTATTGGTAGTGTTAAGGTCCAAGATGAATGGTATTGTTGGGTGTTAAGGTCCAAGATGAATGGTATTGGTAGTGTTAAGGTCCAAGATGAATGGTATTGGTGGTGTTAAGGTCCACAATGAATGGTATTGGTAGTGTTAAGGTACAAGATGAATGGTATTGTTGGGTGTTAAGGTCCAAGATGAATGGTATTGGTAGTGTTAAGGTACAAGATGAATGGTATTGTTGGGTGTTAAGGTCCAAGATGAATGGTATTGGTAGTGTTAAGGTCCAAGATGAATGGTATTGGTAGTGTTAAGGTCCAAGATGAATGGTATTGGTAGTGTTATGGTCCAAGATGAATGGTATTGGTAGTGTTAAGGTCCAAGATGAATGGTATTGGTAGTGTTAAGGTCCAGGTCCAAGATGAATGGTTTTGGTAGTGTTAGGGTCCAAGATGAATGGTATTGGTAGTGTTAAGGTCCAAGATGAATGGTATTGGTGGTGTTAGGGTCCAAGGTGAATGGTATTGGTGGTGTTAGGGTCCAAGGTGAATGGTATTGGTAGTGTTAAGGTCCAAGATGAATGGTATTGGTAGTGTTAAGGTCCAAGATGAATGGTATTGGTGGTGTTAAGATCTTTTTCCTGCCTCCAATGTTGACACTATAGGGACAAAAATGACACTGTAGACCAAGACACCCTATGGAGAATCCTATGTTAAATTTTTGGTCTATTATGCCATATTTGGGTATGGGGAATTCAGTGTTAAATTCTTGTCCCTATAGTGACAGCCTTCACTAATGGGGGCCAACACCCGGAGAGAATTTTGCTTTTGCGAACTGAACGAAGGCGGCTTCCTTGCTTCTGAGCGATCAATGGCAATGCACACACAGGACATTTCGATGGCATTTTTGTATCATCTTCATCGATCATTCGACAAAAATGGTTCAATCGGGGGAGAGGGAGGGGGTGGGGCCCATCGGGAGACCCTAGTTAGGCCAAATCAGAGAAAATTTTTGTTTTTGAAGGAGCGCTGTTTCCTTTCATTTGAGAGATCAGTGGCAGACTAGACTGCTGGTACAGTGCAGCCCACTTAGTTGGATATCTCTTAATTGTATATCCCTGTAAATTGAATATAATTTTCAAACACAAAACCATTTACCATACCTTTAGTACAAATTTGATCTGTTAATTGCATATGGGTTATAGAGTAAACTCCTGTTAATTGTATATAATTTTTTGTAATATGTCGAAAAAATTACTGTGACACACACCAAATTCCCCTTATTTATCAACCTTTTTGGCCTCACTACAACCAATACAGGCATTTATTCTATTATATCTTGTTTGACAGAGCTCTATGAGCTCTGTCAAACAAGATATAATAGAATAAATGCTCAGTTTACCTACAGAACACAGGAAACTGACCAAATCCCTGTTAATTGTATACTCCTGTTAACTGAATAATTTTCACTGGCAAAATGGATATTCAATTAAGAGGATTCTACTGTACATGGAAATGTCCTCAATATACGGCAGTCCATATAGAGAACATTTCGATATTCTGACAGTCTATGCAATCAGATCCATTTCACCTTTTAGTCATTTTTACGAAACTTAACGTACCAATAGGGGTTTGGCTACATCAATTTTAGGGGCCCCAGGGGGAACACATTAGTGAACCTCCCGGGAATTTTTTCCAGTGGACCATACGGCCAGTCGGCCTCTGGACACCATCCCTGTGGAAAAGGATGGAAGACTCTTTATTCGCGTGTCATCGACCCAACTTTGACTTGGTCCTTGTAATACGGGGACAAAATCGAACTGTGAGGCTCCCAGAACCTGAGAACCACCTGAATAACTATAGTGGATCCAGGAGTGTTTATGGAACTGAACTCGGGTAACAGCTTTAGAATGCCTTTTTTCGTTTCCAGTAACCAACACACAAAAACCAGGTGACCCTTCCTGTATTATTTGAACTGATCCTGTGTAGTCCCTCTGAGTTTACAGACGGAAACGGTCTATGATAAAAACCCGGTGACCCTTCCTGTATTATTTGAGCTGATTCTGTGTAGTCCCTCTGAGTTTACAGACGGAAACGGTCTATGATAAAAACCAAGGGGCCCTTCCTGTATTATTTGAGCTGATTCTGTGTAGTCCCTCTGAGTTTACAAGCGGGAACGGTCTATGATAAAAACCAGGTGACCTTCCTGTATTATTTGAACTGATCCTGTGTAGTCCCTCTGAGTTTACAGGCGGAAACGGTCTATGACAAAAACCCGGTGGCCCTTCCTGTATTATTTGAGCTGATCATGTGTAGTTCCTCTGAGTTTACAGGTGGGAACGGTATATGATAAAAACCCGGTGACCTTCCTGTATTATTTGTAGTACTCTGAGCATGGAGCGGTGTGAAATGATGTGCCTTCTTGTTGTTTTGTCTGGGAACAGCTATCTGTTCCTCGTGACATAGTGCTACCACCTGATGATATGAGAACTGCCGCCTTCTTTTCCACTTACATTCCAGGCAGGTAAGGCTCGCATTGCCCTTTAAGTGCCCCAAGCTGTTATCTATTCAAGCTAACCTGCTGTGTGTCATTGGGTTCAAAGACCCAGAGTAGGACTTGTGTCCAGTCATTATATTATTAGAATTAAAATGAGGTAACAGCATAAGTAGATTACGACAGCCAGGGGCGGCGGAAGCTCAAAAAAAGTGGACGGCGCAATTTTTTTTTTTTTGGAGGGGGGGGGGGGGGGGGAACTGCAGGGGTGTACACATGCGCGTGTTTTACCATAGTCCAAACTTGGACCCAAAGTCCGTAATGTAATTTTTCGGTTTGGTACGCCCCCCCCCCCCCCCCCCCCCACCACAAAATACATTACAGCCTTTGGGTCCAAGTTTGGACTAGTTTTACTATTACTATACATGTAGTCTGTGCTTATTATGACTAGTTGTGAACTTGCGGTGTGCAATATCTCAATATATAAAATGGACAGTGACACCGATAGTATTATGTTGCTAATTTTGATAGAACTATATTACTGTCTCCCACAGTCAATATGGCCATAGGGGTTGTGTACGTTATGTCAGAATATGTCCCGTTAGGGTACCCATAATTAGTGAAAAAAGTGGAGGGGGCACGTGCCCCCTGTGCCCCCTCTCCCCCCCCCCCCCCCCGGTTCCGCCGCCTCTGACGACAGCCGAGAGGTGAGAATACATGTGGCCTTTTAGAAACATAGTCGTTTGACTAGCGATTTCATCATTTTCCTCTGTTGAGGTAATGTAACATTTTACGAAGGAAGGGAGATAACAGTAACGAAGTAGACCACGTAAATGTAAAAGTTGGAATACTAAAGTTGGTCAAACAAGGAAGGTTCGGAGAGAAACTAAAAACAATCGAATTTCTATAAAACTAGCTAAAAATTAACGAAAATGCGTTAAATTTAACTGATGTGGACAATTTGATAAACTGTACCATTCAAATAAAAATGGGACTTTAAGCCGTCTCGAGGCGCTCATAAAACCTTGGGTTGTCAATCATTTCTGTTGGACTCCTAAAACAACAATAACATGGGTTTTCAAGACGTTGCGGCTTATTCTTACAATTTTAGTGAGTGTTCTTCTGTATATTAGCGGAGTTTAGTAAAGTGTTAATTCTCCTTAATACATGGCGCCACGCAGGCGGAATCAGGCCGCGGATTGTTAATGAAAACAAAATTCATTAACACCCTCTTCTAGTCGTGGTAATGATAATAATAATATAACAATAACATGATTTTGAAGGGCATTATGGTTCATTAGCGGCCCTGCAGCAATGATGAACAGCCCGAGGGTTTATTAAAGGCCCGAGACGAAGTCGAGGGCCGTTAATAAGCCCAAGGGCTGGCTGTTCATCATTGCTGCAGGGCCGCTATTCCATGAATCATGATGCCCGACAACAATCATGTTATTACTATTATTACCACTCCCTGTTACAGCTAGCTTGAATCTAAAAATAGCCGGGCCGCGGGTCGCTAATGGCTATTTATACCATTATCGCCCGCGGCCCGGCTCCGTCGAATGACGTCACTGAAATTATGGAGTTTTAACGGGCCTCCAAACTTATGTTAATCGACTAGTAACTTATAGATTGAATGGTAATAATGGCTATTTTTTCACGAAATAATATTAATCCAAAATGGTCAAAATCGTTATTAGAATTTTCAGGTTTTGATCATAATAATAATAAAAACATAATTTTCTCAGGCATTGTTTTGCTCCATTACTGGACCCCCAATAGGCTCCATTTGTGTACAGGAAGAAAAGGGGGGAAAAAGTATTGAACTTTAAACCAAAACGAATGTTCCAAAAGATGACACTCGCGATTAAAATCATACATCATTGGAAAACATTTTTCACGAACTTCACCAATAAATCTCTGACACATTAACGAACCACCACCCGCTTCGGTTATGGTAATAATAGTAACTTCAAAAAGGCACAAAATCATTCTTACAATTTTCAAGTATTGATAAATAACATAATTTCGAGGGCGTTGGACGCCATTACTGGGCCGCCATCTGTAATTAGCAGCCCAGCAGTCATTAACGTCCCGGCTAGGCTTTACAATGGAGCCGTACGAAGCCTGAGAAAATCCTGTTATTATTATTACTATCAATACTTGAAAATTATAAGAACGATTTTGACCCTTTTGGATTTATATTATTTCGTGAAAACAACTCAGTGTGAAGCACCATTTATTAAGCAATTTAATAACTAATGACTAAATGACTAATGACTAAAAATCGCCATTAGCGAACGGCTAGGCTTTACAGCCAGTCTTTGTTTCAGTTTTACAGGCTGTGTTACTTAGAACTTGAACTTTTATTCAGCTCGCAATAAACAAATAATTGCATTTTGCTGAAACAATAACAATTGATTGTGATGATGATGTGAATGCATGGGCGGATACAAGGGGGTGGGGTGGATAGGGTAGGGTGGATTTCCAACCCCTTCGATATTTGAAAGGGGAGACAACAAGCACTTTTTCAAAGTCAAATTCAACCTGTTTTGAAATTATCTTTACACGAGGAGTTCTCGAGACTAGACACCATCGTATAAACGATTGGTACAATGTATGGTCTGTAGTCTGTACCTCAATGAGGTACAGACTACAGTCCATACATTGTATCAATCGTAGTCAACATAAATGTCGATTCATCAACGAAAATAGTCTGATACATGTTATTTGGGGTGGACGGACGTTTCGGACACGGACGTTTCGGACTAGGACATTTCGGACCGGACGTTTCGGACATGGACGATTCGGACTAGGACGTTTCGGACCCCGGACGTTTCGGACTTTTTTTATATTTTATATAATTTTTAGTGGATATTTTTATATGGATATTGTTAGTGGGTTTTCAATTTATTTAATTTTGCACAAATTTTTGTTACAAAAGAGTTTTGCTTATTAGGGAATTTTTTTTTGGGGGGGGGGAGCCTTTTTGTAAAACATAGTGGTAATGCAAACTGATGAAAAATTTTGAAATAAAGCTACAATGTATCATACTCCATTCATTCAGTTTACTATCAAAAACACAATTGTAGGCATCTGTTTTACTTTCTTTCTCTCAGGCTTTTTAGACTTCAAAGCTTCTTATCTTCTGGCTTTGTGTTTTTATAGCAATTTCACCACAGCTACAATTAATAGCAAGAGTGTTTCTCAGCTTCCCTCATTGTTGAGTGTGTTTTTACAGTGATTCATACTAAATTTTTATGGCAGATAATTTTTAGATCAATTCTTGTTGTTGTTGCAACACTTAATTTCAAAGTGTCCTTTTATTTTTTCTGACTTATGTGGCTTCAAAACTATTCTGCTTTTTTTAATATAAATTCTCTGTTATCACTGTCTCCTCATAATTTGTTGCTTCTTAGTTGCCTCAAGATGGAAATATTATCAACAAAAAGAGGTGGAAAAAAATTGTGTTTTGAGGGACACATGTACACTATTAAGTCAACCCTGTAACTTGTGCAGCTACCTTAAAGACTAATGACTGTTATGAATGTCCAATTCTAACAAAGATTCATTCTCACTTAGCTGACCAAACAGAAGTAGATGTTTCTAAATGTAGACAAAACATGAAGAATATGGCCAGTACAACTAATGATAAGCCAAACCAGATATTCACAAATATGCTTTTAACAGTATCTGATGAAGTGAAAGCTCGTCTTCCAGATTCAGACGTTGCCAAACGAGTACTCAGGAGGGCTAGAGCCCAACATCGACCCAAAGATCCACAAACACTCCGCGAGTTAGAAATAGTTGGTGAATGGACTATGACTTCAGGTGATCAACCCATTCCATTTTTATTTAGTGACAATGGTCCTAATGCTGATGAGCGTGTGATTATTTTTGCAACAGAACAACATTTGCAGCTGCTTGCAAACTGTGACACTTGGTGCATGGATGGAACATTTTCAGTAGCTCCAAATATTTTATATCAGTTATATGTCATTCATGGTCGGGTAGATAATGTGTTTTTGCCATTAGTTTATGCATTACTCCAACGGAAGACTCAAACTAGTTATGAAACTCTGTTTAGTAAACTGGCAGAAGCTGACTGTGATCCAACAACAGTTATTATTGATTTCGAAAGAAGTGTTCAGCTTTCTGTTCATTCTGTCTTTGGAAACCATGTAAACATTCAATATTGTTTTTATCATCTTTCTCAGTCTGTGTGGCGTAAAATTCAGTCGTTAGGTCTTTCAAGTTTATATGAGTCAGACAATAATTTTCGGCTTTTTTGTGGTCAAATAGACGCTTTGGCATTTCTGCCTGTAACTGAAGTTAATGAGGGCATGAATTATTTGAAAGAGACAATGCCAGAGGAAGCAGAACCTCTCGTTGAATATTTTGACAATACTTATGTTAATGGTCAACTTCGTCAGAGACCAGCAAGAGAGGTGAATGGTATTCAGACTGTTAGGTTGAGGCGAGTGCCTCCTTTATTTCCACCTTCAAGTTGGAATGTCCATGATGTCACTATTGCCAACCTGCCCAGAACAAATAATATCTCAGAAGGTTGGAATAATAAATTTCAAGGACTTATTGGGCATAGTCACCCAAGTATCTGGAAATTGATTGAATGTTTACAATCTGAATGTGCACGTGTCAAAGGTGTGTTGCTCCAGCTTGAACGTGGTATAAGACCAAAAAAAAGAACAAAAAAAGTATTCACTGAATTACAATCCCGTCTTCAAAATTTGTGTGAGGATAGGTTGTCTGGTCGTAAAAGCATACCAGAATTTCTCCGAGGTGTAAGCTGTAATCTGCGTGGTGGTCAACCAAATTTATAAACTCAGAAATATTTGATCAATAAGATGAAAAATGTATTTTTTCTATTTCGTTGGAATTCATAAATTATATAAATTAAAAAGAACTTGGAAAAGTATACCCAACCAGTAGCATGACAAATTATTTCCGGTAGTCTATACTTAAATTTTATAGCTAAATATTCATATTCTAAATATTCATTTAAAAGCATAGAAATTTTATTTTTTCCAGTTCCTTGTAATTTATATTATATATAAATTAAAAGAGACTTGGAAAAGTATACCCAACCAGTAGCATGACAAATTATTTCCGGTAGTCTATACTTAAATTTTATAGCTAAATATTCATATTCTAAATATTCATTTAAAAGCATAGAAATTTTATTTTTTCCAGTTCCTTGTAATTTATGTTATATATAAATTAAAAGAGACTTGAAAAAGTGAAAAAAACCCAAACTTTTCATTCTAAATTATAACCCGTAATCTGTTACTAAATTTTTATAGCGAAATGTTCAGCCACCAGCATGAAAATTTTATTTTTCTAGTTCTTTGTAATTTCTATAAACTATATAAATCAGAAACAACAAGTAACATTAGAATTGTATTGTGCTATTGTTTTGCTATTGTAATATTAGTTATAACCTGTTTTTAAATGTTCATGTTTGTTGTGCTATGTATAATATCAGGTAAATTTTATGACAGTTTTAAAAAATTATAAAACTTTCAAATGTTGTTCATTTTCATTTTACAATTTACATCCCACCCCACCCCCTCCCCCTCCCTTCCACCCACAAGAGAACAATCTCAAAAGTACACCCAAATACATTCTGGCCGAAACGTCCGCCCTGTCCAATATTTCTGTCCGAAACGTCCTAGTCCGAAACGTCCTAGTCCGAAACGTCCGGTCCGAAACGTCCGTGTCCGAAACGTCCTACATTCGTTATTTGGATGATCAAGTGCAACCTATTTGACTTGAATCATGTTGCGGTCCGTAGAAATGTAGTGTAAAAATTGGTCTTTTACGAAACATTAAATTGCCTCTAGTATACAAGGAAATGCATCCAGAATGCGTCTCCCGTAATCAAAATTTCAAAAATTTTCCGGGGGAAGACTCCCCCGTACGAGAGGGGGGGATAGCCCTCTTTCGAGCTCACCTCCCAACTTGCGCCTGCGGCGCTCGGTTCGTGGCAGCGCCACTCAGTTTTCCACCCCCCTTTTTCCAATCATGTATCCGCCACTGGAATGGTATTGTACGGAAGAGTATTAGGGACATGATAAAAAACAATTCTCAGATCCAGAAAGTCGAAACTTCGCCCCCCCCCCCCCCCTCCCCCTCCCCATCTCGGAACTTTGACTTTTTATCTCGAAATTTTGACCCAACATCTCGAGACTTCGACCTCCCACATCGAAACCTGGACTTAAAATCTCGAAACCTCGACCCTCCATTTCGAAATTTCGACTTTCCATCTCGAAGCCTCGGTTAGTATTAATGTGAAGGTAGCGCACAGTGAATTGATGATAATAATAATTGGGATCTCACTGAAAAGTGTAGACCGAGTCGGGAAAAAATGTAGACAGGAATTTAAAAGTTGGATAAAAATTGAATGCCGTCGTCCTTGTGGACCAAATTCTCAATGTAAGCTTTATGTTATTCATATTTGTAGGAGATAGAAAAAATGAAATTATTTTGGTTTTTTTAGGGAGGGGGGAGGGGGGTGGGTATTTTAGAATTTAAAAAAAAAATACTCATTAAAAAGTGAAGACAGAAAGTCGAGTTCAGCTGTGAAGTCAGCCGTGAACTCAGTTAACACTGAAATCCCCTGAATATTGATTCCAATTTGATTACTTGATAATCACTTCGCAAAAAATTCATGTGGATGTACAAAATATGTATCTGAGTCTCGCTTCTGTTTCAAGGGTAGATCACGGCTCGTCTTCGATTCGATAAATAAATAAATAAATAAATAAATAAATAAATAAATAAATAAATAAGTAAATAAATAAATAACAGCGCGCCGATGACGCACAGTGAACGGTGTGGGATTGAACTATCCCTTGCGACCCGAATAATTTTATTTCATTTTTTTTTTTTTTGCAGTACACGATACCGAGTTGGGTGGGTGGTCAAACGGCTCAAAAACACATTTTTCTAACCCCTTGCAATATTTTTTTGCTGGTGCCATTTTATGCCAAACTAAACACTTTAAAATGATTTAGACTAACATGCACACATTATGGCCCTATTAGGGGTTGTATTGATGGTTCGGCCTTGAATGTCTCGATTTATATAATTGCGTATCCTATTTGTGCGTTTAAACATTTCTTATAAGCACAGATCATCAAAGGCCTTTTAGGTTCTTTATGACTCTTAAGAAATGAAGACTTTTAAGTATATGTAAATTATTTTTAACGCACATCAAGAATCAAGATACAACTATAGTAAAACAAATGATTCACACAGTTGCACCAACCGGTGTTAAAATAAAATTAACAAAATATTAAAACAAAGCTCTCATGTCCCATTTGGATAAAATAATCACAACTTAAAGGGCCTACTCAGGTTCATGTCAAAAAATGGATTTCTATAAAACCAGTGGCATGACATTCCTCTGAAAAATTTCGGGCTCACATAAGAAATGACCAGAAACACTAGAAAATGGTCATCGACAACGCAATTTTTACCACATGAATATATATAAGCCTCAAATATTTTTTGGTCCCACGCAAAAAAACTACTTGAGTTTACTTATGTGGTAAACATACTTTGTCTTATGTCACTTCAGCAACTTAGCTATACCATAACATGCCAGTTTTAACGCCGGCGGCGCAAATACCTGGATATTATTTCTGAAGGGTTAATGACATTTGTGGCATGCAAACAGTTTCTGGACCACAAACCTTACTTTTCTGTCCAGGTCTCAACACAAATTTTTGGCCGGGTAACTGTCAAGTAATCTAATTAAAATCGGCTTTCAATGGATTTCTGTGGTGTTAATTGATTTCACGCCTGCCTACACAGCTGAACTCAGCCGCCTGTCTACATTTTCAGAGAGTTTTTAAACGATTTTTCTAAAATAAACCTTTATATAATACCAAATAAATTTTTTTTATCTCCCTCCAACACAAGTAACATAAAGTCTATAGGCTACTAAGAATTTGGTCCACAAGGACGGCGGCATTAAATTTTTATCGAACTTTTAAATTCCTGTCTATACATTTTTCCGACTCGGACTTGGTCTACATTTTTTTAATGATAGCCTAATAATTGGTGGGTTGTTTTCGATCAGATAATAGAGTAACTTTAGCGTATCAAACAAATGCAGTATCAATGTTGTTTTATATGGAGAAATACTGGGAAATATAGGACATTACGGATCATTCCTTTATTTAGTAGGACCCGTTCCCTGTGACCGTCACCTCTACAAAGTTGAAGGCTTCTTATTGACCTTTCCGTGTTTTCCTTGGTGCAGCGCTGAACGTTGTTGATGTTTTTTCGATTCACAATTTGAGAGTGACAGTCAGACAGCAGGATGCAGAATGCAACATTGGGTCTACGATTGCATAAAAATGTTTCGACGAATGTTTTAAGGGTACTGTATCCATATCTACTGGCTGTTACTATTTTAAAATGAACACACAAGTTTATATCTGTAACGCTGTCAGCTGTTTCAAAGATACTGCAGTGATGGTTGAGACGATTCACCCAAAAGAATCAGAAAAAAACGTAAAAGAACTACAGCGACCCCAAAAGAACCGAAATGAGAATACAAATAAACATTTTAATCAGTTCAAACATACTATTGTGAGAATTACTTGCTAAACTAAACTGAGAGTGGTGGCCGAGTGGATAAGTGTGCTGGTCTCTCTAGTTCAGCGATCTGAACGTAGTGGCTACCCCTCTACGTTCAGATTCTTCCCATTCAATCCTATAGAAAAAGTTCCCATCAAGTTTTTATGGGAACTCAAAACTCGAAATTAGGAATATATATCATGCTTTCGCCCTTATTACCGACTGCAATCGATAGTACACGTATTTCCTTACATTTGGGAAGAGTTTATTAATCCAAACTAGGTTTTATCCTTTAATTGTCGTCATTTGTGTACTCGTAAGGCGGCGACGGAGATTTCAAAATCGGCCATGTTGTTGTTTAAATATAAAACAGTAAAAACGATAACCCGGTAATGGCGCCGAAACGAATAGACCTTTTCATCGATGCGGAATAGGAAATTCGATCTCATTCGCGCAGAGGAGGCCATCAAACTTGGTCGCATTCGCACAGAGCAGATTATCAAACCCATTCTGCACAATTGCGATCGAATTTCCTATTCCGCATCGCTGAATAGGTCTATTCGTTTCGGCGCCATTACCGGGTTATCGTTTTTACTGTTTTATATTTAAACAACAACATGGCCGATTTTGAAATCTCCGTCGCCGCCTTACGAGTACACAAATGACGACAATTAAAGGATAAAACCTAGTTTGGATTAATAAACTCTTCCCAAATGTAAGGAAATACGTGTACTATCGATTGCAGTCGGTAATAAGGGCGAAAGCATGATATATATTCCTAATTTCGAGTTTTGAGTTCCCATAAAAACTTGATGGGAACTTTTTCTATAGGATTGAATGGGAAGAATCTGAACGTAGAGGGGTAGCCACTACGTTCAGATCGCTGAACTACTGGTCTCTCATGCCGGAGGTCCCGGGATCGATCTCCGGTCAGGGAAAGTTCTCGATGTGTCCGAACACTCTGTCAGCATCAGTTGTGGGGTTGATGCTGTCACATTGTACCGTCCTATCGGGTGAGGACGTAAAATGGCTGTCCTCTGTGTGGAGAGAGACACACTCCGTGGAGGCTAAAGATCACTTCGTAGTATTCGAGAAGAGCTAGGCCACGAAGTTGCTGCTATGAAGGTCATCCCACACACCTACGACATTGCCATTGGGCCAAGGAGAGGCATTAATATAACAATAACATGTTCTTTTGAGGGTGCTATGGTTCATTAACGGCCCTAGAAAAATGATTAACAGCCCGAGGGCCACTTAAAGGCCCGAGACAAAGTCGAGGTACGTTAATGGTCCCGAGGGCTGTTAATCATTTTTCGAGGGCCGTTAATGTACCATGACGCCCGAAAAGGAATATGTTATTACTATTATTACCACTTACCAAACCAAAGAACGCCATTTCAAGCCACTGCAGACATTTTTGATTTAGAAATAGAAGAATCGGATTGTCGTCTGTTTATTTACAAACAAAGGTCAGAGTTCAAAGTTGAATACAATTTATTTGGATGATTCGAAAATAGGATTTCTGGAATTTGGCTGAAGCGCTTTAACTACAAACTCACGCCGTTATTTACAAAATGAGATTATTTATCGTATCAATACTCACCACCACTTTTAAATCCTAAATGAAGTTAATAATCCGAAATAAATCATGGTTTAATCCGTTTTGTTGGAATAAATGGACAACAAAATTTCGAGCACATTAATGTCATTTTTCCGGAACATAAATTACCCACAATTCTGGGCTAGCGGGCAGTTTTCATTATTAATGCTATTTTTGCGGGCTGTTATTGAGTCTTATTGTCCACCTCAGATCATTTTAATAACCCAAGGAGTGCCCTATAAAGTGGTAATAATATAAGTTACATAACTTGTTCTCCAATCCTTGTAAAACAAATAAGATTAAATAAATAAACTAAACTGGGTATTTCATTTGGGCCCTGCCACAGGTACTCGGCACAAACTGTGAAATCGAAAGAAAAATTAATGTTTGAAACTGCCCTCCAAAGACAATGGGACCTCAAATTATTTATAATAAATCGGATAATTGTCACTCGTAACCCACTTTCCACTGTACACTATCTTGTCCGACTAAATGTTTTTCGGCTTTTTCTGCGACTTCTTTCAGTTATTACAAACAACCCAAGAACACCCAACGGTCGTGTTGTAATACACCAATGTAAAGCTTATTCATTCCCCTTTCCACTGACACTGGGTACTGCTGGATATGTTATGAGAATCAAATTTGAGGGGGTATAACAAAGATGAGTGCTATCGTTTTAGAAAAGCAAGTTGTGTACCTTGTTAATATTTATTTACCATTATGGGGGCACGTCGGCATCGATTCAAAAATGCTATCAAATATCATTTTTCTTTCGATTTCACAGCTTGTACCGAGTACCTGTGAGACCTTCTAATATAAAATTACCCATTCGTACATTACTTCATTAGAAACAAAATAATATTATTAATATATGATACAATAAGACCTACCCAAATTCAACTATGAAAATGAAGATAAAATCCAACACAATTCGGAGCCAATTAAGATCCGAAACTTCCCAAACTTTGTATACAAGTGGTTCCTCACACACTTTGATGATTATCTCCCTTGATGCACATATTTTTGGGAACAGCCAATTGTAACTGGTGTGTTATGTTATGGGAATATTGACCATAACTCATGGATTAAACCAGTGTAATTTATTGTTACCATTAAAAACCCATAAAATATAAGTTCACACAGTGTTTTAGCCAGCGAGCCGTGCACCTGTGTTTTGCACGCCCAGTTTTAGTAAAACACGGCCAAAAAATCCCCTGTAAATACCCTTGAATTATGCTGCTTTTTACATGGAAAAGAAGACGTGTTTATAAAACATATATTTATTATTATCATCACAAAAATGAGACTGAATAATCGTATTCAATTTTCAACGTGTATTGAACATCAACAACAACATTGAACTATGTTGCGTGCAATCGATTTGTTTCACGTAAACTTGGCCGTACTACAATCCACAACCGAAACGCAGAGGTGAGTCTGGATTTGTACATTACAACCGCTTAATACTCACTTCACATACGTTTGAACGATCCAGTATAGTAACAAGCGAAGGTAATGAAACACAGAGAAATTGTTGATCGGTTGACGGGGCGAATTGAGGCATCTCGCATAATGGGCGAAAAAGAATGAAGATCCTCAATTGAACCAACGCTTGGAAGACGGGAAACTTAATTTAAAATGGGCGAAAACAAGAACTTATTTTCTTTTCAAAGACAGTTTCAATTTGATGTGATATCAATGGTCAGCGTTGCGCAATGCGCACAAAAATCCCCCCCAAACGAATCGAGCAGACCTTCTTTATGAAATCAAGCTGTTTGATTGGCTGTTTATTTTTTCTATCCAAAACCCCTTCCCGGCCGCGGAATTTTGTTGTGATCTCTTCAAGAAAATAAAATATATTTCATTTAAATTGGAGTCTGTGTTATTTTAACTGTTCAGTGTATTTCCAAAGTTCCTGTCACTGTCAGATTAGTGTAATCAAACAAGAAAACATATACATATATAGCCCAAGAACATTAGGTTTCACTAGGGAAAAAAATCGGAGAAAGCTGATTTTTTCAGGGAATGTCGAGTACATGTCACTGAACGATTAGACAAAAGTCCCTTAAAATCCCAGTAGAGCTTTTTTTTCTACAGCCTTTTTTCGAAAACGCGTTTGAAAAAAATAAAAAAAAATCGCACGAACTTTGTAACCTCGAATTGATCCAACTGTATTTTTTGTTTACGCGTATTTCGAGCTACATAATGTCTAATATACATTTACCTAGAAGAAAATGTGCATTCTGTGACAATTTCTGCGAAAAATTATTGAAAATTCACAAAAAAGTATCGGATTTACGCAAAAAATGACGATTTTCCTAACGGATTTGCCCAAAGGGTCGTAGTACAGAACGGGATGTTAGTTGGACAGACGATAAAAAATCCACCACCATTTGAAGACTTTTATCATTGCTTACAAAATAGACATTATGGAAGACCCCCTCTGCTTCTGGCCGAGTTCCCCTTTTGGCATAAAATTCGTCAGCATGAGAACTCAACTACTTTCGGGCTTGGGACCGAACAGACACGTCTGTGTCTGGCAGCATTAGATCAATAAATAATATTTACAGAATGTACAAAAATCAATAAATAATATTTACAGAATGTACAAATCAATCAACATGGATTAAGTTACATTGACTATTATCAACGCTATATACAGAAATGACATGACCTATATACATATTATTCATCGAACTCAGACATTTCTGACAGGACAGTGTTTCTGTGGTTGTTACAAGAATCTGAACTGCAATTACACAAACCTGAGCAAGAGAGTCCTGCCTTCTTACACCCACACCTTTTTGTACAAGCACTCTTGCAACCACAACTGATCAGATTCAGTAGGTTATCGGGGGCACATGGCTTTGTGGCTGCAGTCGGTACAAGAAGTCCATTGTCTAGCGGCCACCCCCAATCCGTCGGAGGAAGCGAAGTGCCCAGCCATTGTTGGACCTGGAGATAACATCTGTAGACATGTTGTTGTGCAGCATCGCTGCTTGGTGGGAGTGAGGCTAGGTCGATGGGTTTATTCAGTTTAGATTTTGCTACATAACGCTTGTAAGTGACATATCTATATTGGTCGAGAGAGGAAACAGTTTTACTCCCGTATAAGATCAGGAGAAGTTGTTCCCCGGCAGCGGCTACTGCACTTGGTGTACTGTCATCCGCCAAAATTGTGTTGACATACTGTTGTGAGTCGCTAGTAACATCAGAGACAATTGTACTGAATACTTTCTTCTTACCAACTCGAAAGAGTGCAGAAGTAGTGTCACAACCACTTATAGAATGTGCTACAAGGAGGTTGCTTCTATGGTCACCCATTTTGGTTGCTATTTCACTAACTGAAACTAGTAAGTTTGGGGTAATGGAATACATCATGTGAATATTACATCCCGGTTGAACTCGAGAGGTAAGAATGACTAACAAGTCTGTGTCTGTTCCCACAATGACAACATTGTTGTCATCTTGAGCGATGTCAGGTGCAGTTTCGGCTATCAGTACATCAGCATCAGCCTCGGCCTGCTTGGACTGAATATTGATAGCAGATAGCTCCTGCATTAGAAGATCGATCAGTTGGGTTTTGTTCTTGGCATTTGCAAGGAAATCGGATTGGGGTGTGGTGGCTGGTAACTCGGGTGAGATATTGATATCAATGGAATACCTGTCTTTAGATCTACGGGCTTGTTCCATGCCCTTTGTCGACATTGTACAAGCATAACCATCAAAAACAACCACGACGTTTGCCCCAAAATGTCTCACTAGATAATTGGAATATGATGTACATATGTCCTTATATGACGACTGTTTAGGCCATACAACTGCCCTCAATAAAAATCCACCATCTACAACAAACAGAGAATGTTCTGGGATTTTAGTTTGCTCGGAACCATATGTTTTGAGGATCTTACTGAGCGTGCTTTTCTGTGTCTTCCTCATTCCAGCAGAATCAAACAATGCTGGTGGTTTCGGGGCGAGTTCATATTTGAGATACTCTTCCATCTCTGCTTGTGACTGAATAACACATGTGATGCGGTTGAACAGAATTGTGGGGTCAATCACTACCTTACTTCCACGGACTTTGATGCTATTTGCCATCGATGCGAAAGACTTCACAGTGTCAACACGTCGTAGTTTGATGCTGTTGAACGTTTTGCTTACAACATTCGATACGCCACATTCACCAATTTTGCGAACTTGGTCACAGTTCACAGTTTCGTCGGCCACAAGCCCGGTCGCTATAGAGACTAATTGTAGTGGATCTCTATTCTGAAAGGGGGAATGCACTCTGAGCCAGTTCAATAATTTGGTGATATCATTGGCATCAGTCAATTGTGAACTTTGACGGAGATCCCGATGTTTTTCGCCATGACCAGTGTGAACATGAACAAAATTTTCGAGAGCATTACATATCGGAAGGCAAAGAGGTAGTCCATGTACCCATTTCGCAACAGTGCTATCGGTTATTCCCCTGCCATGTGTGAGACCACCAGGGAGCTTGAACATTCTCATTAAACACTGCTCTATGGTCTGATCAGAATATATCCCGTCCCAGAATTTATCTGAGCGCCTTATGGTAAAGTAACCTTTCTCAGTGAACAACTTCAAATCATCCTGTTGCATTATTTCTGTTAGCTCATTCATCTGCTGCAAATAGAGATGAGAACTTTTTGCGTATGCAAAATGACCACCTGCGTGAAATACTGGAATCATATTGCGAACACAATATGTGTGGAGTTCCCAGTCGCCTGTGCGCTCTGCTCTCAAGAACAACTGGAGAAGACCTATTTGCTCGTAGTATTGTACCCAAAGCTTTCCTGTGCATCCTACGGACGCATTCTGGAGCAGTTCGTGTAATTTTGACAGTAGATGGTTGACACTTTCTTGATTGACAGCGTCAGCTGTTGTACAGTCAACTCTGGCAAGTCCGCAGAATATTTCATTGACTTCTGTGCAGTCTGTGTTATCTAGTGTTCGGCTTTCTTCAAACACAAGTTTTGTAATGGCAATTTGTGTTAGCAAATGGGCACGGACTGCTCTTGAATATGCATGACCACTGATCAAATGATGGATTGACCCACCAGCATAAACAGTCCCCCAAAGTTCATCCAAGCCGCTACCAGCCATGATCGAACCAATTGCCCCTAAATATGACATAATCATATGTTTATGAGTACACATCAAGGGCGTGCACACATTACATGCCAATGCATCTTGAGTGTAGGCGAACACCACATTATGTGATTTAATCGAACATGGAAATTGAAACAATGATGCTATAATACGGTATTTGAATGAGAAAAGTCGATGCCGTTTGAATTTGAGTTTAGGGGGTATGGTTAATATTTCACACGTTTCACCAGTTCATTATGGAATAAATGACTATTGTTATATATCATTATAAAGCCACTGCTTTTCTGCAATTTTTGATATATAATTTAACTCCCAAAGTAGTCGTAGATTTGATTTAATGGACGTTTTGTACCATTGTGTGTATGAAAACAATAAATTTTTTTTTGTAATTTTGTACATTTTCGTGAATATTTCACCATTGAGTGTGAGGATTGGTACAAAGTTGGCATTTTCTGTTGGGGATATGTATTCTCAATATAATTCAGCATGATATTTATGATTCTCACCCTACTAAGGGGAATAAGAATGAGAAATATGGAGCTGGGTCGAATTTTTTTTTAAATTTTTTTTTTCATCAAAAAAACGCTATAACTGAAAAAGCTCAACTCGGATTCGCGGGGACTTTTCACACTTTATCCACAATGTGTGTCCCGGAAACATATAAAAAAATCAGCTTTCTCCGATTTTTTTCCTTACTTTCTCATTTTTATGTCTAATGTGCCTGGACTAATACATGGTTATGATTCAAGAAATCTTTCTATTACCCTGGGCTTTTATCACCTTCCAGTTGGCATATTTGGAGTATGGTAAGAATATTTTGATTCAAAGTTGCACCATTGTTATTTTACTTGTTCAGTGATTTTTAAACTTCCTGCCTGTTTATTGTTTTAGAATTCTAATTCATTTTGACAAACTAAAATGTATTTCATCATACCATTTGAAAAATTGTTGTTTTAGTTTTCATGTCAATTGTTTTTTCATTATAATTATTTTCAGTACAACAAATTCAATTTAAATTTGACTTCATAATATTTTGTTGCAAACTTCAGATGAATGTTCAGAAAATGCAATGCATGTAAGCAAAAACAATGGACTTTATTTGCCATCTGAAACTCTTTAAAACCCACTTAACTGCACTCTTTTAAACCCATTTTTTTCAAAATTTTCAATGGACTTTATTTGCCATCTGAAACTCTTTAAAACCCACTTAACTGCACTCTTTTAAACCCATTTTTTTCAAATTTTTCCCGGGGGAGGCTCCCCCCTCCCACACCCTCCCCACTCGGCACTACGTGCCTCGGGTGCTGTCTTCGGCAGCACATGGATCGACACTCCCAAACTCTCAGTATGCACTCCCTGTTTTCAAATTATGGCTAAAACACTGAGTTCACATGATGTCTAGTTCAGCGATCTGAATGTAGCGGCTACCCCATTACATTCAGATTCCGTCCATTCAAATTATCTGCAGTTTTCAATAGATTTATGACTAGGACATTTGGCAATGAAAATAGGCACTATATGTCAATTGTATGTCTCAGTTACCGACTGCTATCAAAAGTAGATATATTTATTGTTTGTGTGAAGCTTATGTTAGCCTGAATGGGGATCAATTTATGGCATATCGTGAGTTTGACATGGAGCAGCTGCACTCAACTTCATAAAGACACCATACTCTAGTGTGCCAAATAATCAATAATGTATGATTATTAATTTTGAGAACTTTTCCACCCTGTATGATGCTTATTTCGATCTGTATGATTATTAAATTCCCAGTTGTAATCAAGAGACAAAATTCCATAGAGTAACACCAGCTATTAACAGGCCTGGCATTTTCAGGAGAGCGATTTATTCGCTCTCCTTCTGCCCGCCTTAAAAAAATTGAGGGCGAAAACTGGCCCCCCTGGCCTTTGAGCTCGTTGAGCTCGTTCCAATGAGGGGTCACATCGTATAGTTTTGTTGAAATCTTTGGTTAAAATCTGATAAACTAATTTTGAAAATAATAAATTTTGATATCGTCTGCGTTGGGTAAATGTTTTTCGAACTGCATCATCAAGGTGTGCCAAGTCGTTCCGACTGTGATGCCTCGAGTCTCGATTGTGGTATTTATGTTCTTATACCTGCACAGTTTTCGATATACCGGTATACCACGGTATTTTTTTGAATACCGATACCGTTATTCAGTTTTGAATATCGTGCAGCCCTAAGGAGAGCTAATCGCTCGCCTAGGGCATGCAAGGGGAGCGAGTTTTAGCCCTCCTGCAATTTTAAGAATGCCAGGCCTGTATTAATATTTAAAATTAGAAACATATCAGTCCCCATATGATTGAACTACTTGCAGACATCATTCCTTGGAAAACTCTCCAGGAGAGCTTTACAAGGAATGTTGTCTGAGACTTGAATTTTACCATGCATAAATTGCCTCACGTCTAAGACACCCCCTCCTCCTGTACTATAATTGCAGTCTGTATTATTAATAAATTCAGGCTATCTTTCCTGCCTGTACTATTATTTTGGTCTGTACTATTATTTGGAACCTAAGAGTATTTATTTATGTTTTCAAGCACATTTTTTTATGAGATCCCGATTTCACAGATGCTTTTTGGCTGAACTATGCGAAGAGATGAATAGCATCGCTATTGTCTATGCACATTCCAGCTCATATTTTTCATCACCTTATTCCAGTTGTAAACAGTAATGGTGATTTTTTAACACAAAAGACAACAGTTACTCTGTTCACCTTATGATACACAATAAAAAAAATCGGATTCATTCTGAAAAAATCACTGTCGTAAGGTGATGTAATTGCTCTATCAATGACAGTAGATAAGAGAGGCATGTGGTCAATAATTTTTGTTTTCGTGGCCAAAGTACCTGTCAGTTTTGAACGGGTTTATTGCTGAGAAATTGAAGGGATGGAATCTGAATGTAATGGTGTAGCTGCCATGTTAAAATCGGTGAATCAAGATGATATCCAGATTCAAAACTGCATTGAACATGATATGGTAAAATATTGGGGGGGGGGGGGGGGGTTGCAGGATTCTGGCTTGGTCATGGGTTTGATGACCGGTTTTTAAATTAACATAATCTGACTAATGAGTGGAACCTTGACCTCAGACAGCGTAACATGGGTTCATCTGATCTGTACCACCAACAGCAGCTAACTTTACAGGTGCCAGGGAGGTGTCTTACATGTACATAGCCTACAAGCTTTCTGCCACATCCTTTCTTTTCTCAGGAATTTGACCATCAATATTTTTGTTATAGTGTATACAACTATTACTGCTGTATCTTGAATTGTATTTTTTTGGTAACCTTCATTTCCTGTATACATATAACATAATTTTCAAATCAATATTGTTCAAACTAAATCAGTGGTATTCTGGTCCTATTTTACCAGACATGTTAACCAGAGAATAAAATATTATTGAATTCTGAGACAACCTATTTACCGTTCATCTGGATATAATAAAGAGGACCGATTACAGTACAGCCATCGTGGATGGGTCAAAATTTATGGGTTGGCATTTTTCCACGCATATAATTCAGAGATGATCCATTATGACACCTAGCGAAATTTCCACCAATGAAGCACTGGGGTAATCCCAGCGCTTCATTGCTGGAAATTTTGCTACACTACTGCGCAAGTGACCGTTGCATGAATATCCTTGGTCCGAGGTGAGACAAAAGTATTAAACCCATCCGATATTACGTGGACAATGAATGCAATAATTAAATTGGACAAAACATTTGGAGTGAAAGGGATTAACTCCAGAGAGTGTAATCTCTGCATTAATTGTGAAATAGGTTAGACCAAATAAACTACTGCATGTTGAATCGCTGATGTCACAGAATGTCAGAATGATAACCAGTCATCAATAATTTTCGGAATCAAATTTATGTACGTTTGTGTCGGAATGTTGCAATTTGTCGGAGTTGAAAAAAAATATTCTAACTGATTGAAAACATAAATATTTTATGAAGGTTGGTAGTGGTAAGGCCAACGTCATTTTGTTGAGTTGAGATTGTTGAGTTATACATGTATTTCGACCACAAAATTGTGAGAGTCATGCAAAATATGACAATAAGTACATCCTTTTCGCTCAGGTGCCCCAGAAATTAATTGCAGCTGTAATCTGTGACTGTGAATCACGATGATTTTAATATCGTGTCAGATATTGACTCGAGAAAGAATCACCAATATTAGTCGGAGACTTCTCTCAGATCTTGAGTGAAGATATTGTGGACCTGGGATATTCATGTAATGGTCGCTTGCGCAGTAGTGTAGGTGTCATATTGGATCATCTCTGAATTATATGGGTGGAAAAATGGACAACCCATGGATTTTGACCTGTCTTTGATGGTCCTACTGTATGCCAGTTCACACAGATTTTGAAAGCATCTGCGGCAAGCACAGGGAGCGTCAGCTGTCTTAGGGAGGTTGAGCATTGAAGAGAGAGGTCTTCCCACATGAACATTTTAAAACAGTGCTATCAAATAAGGTGATAAGATACAACTTTTTGACAAACTGTTTGTAGTTCCCGACAAACAGGTTCTTAGTTATCACTTTTTCTCATTTAGATAACCACCAGAGGTACAATAAAATCATTCCTCTCAAATTTTATGGCCTGGTTAACTCTCATGATTTTTGCATGAGTTTCCCAATGTTTGGGCCTTTCTCACACCCTTATGAGCGTGAAAATGAATTGCACGGTTTCAGGTTCCCTTGAGTTCAAATTTTAATGTTTGGATTCTTTGTGTTTTGAAGTATGATATTATTATTTTTGATACTCTCAACATCGTCATTGTTATTTTATTGAAATAAATCATTGTTCGGTGTTCTCTTGTAACGAAATTAGATTGTCATCTAAAGGAAATTGCTATGTAGCATTTGTACCTTCATCAGTCACCTGTCAAGAATTATACATAAAGCATTCCTACAAAAGTTCTCTTCAGTGTAATGCGGCCACTGGCCAGGCCAGAAAATAAGCAGTCTGACATTTGCAAAATGAGGTCCCCCAGAGGGTGAATTTGATGACGATATCCCATACAGTGGGCCAATCTATCCTCTGGGTACCTCATTCTGTTTAGTTTTGAGACCCTTATTCAGATTGAGGTTGACAGAGGGTAAATGTAGTGATGCTACCCTGCACAGCAGGGTAGCATCACTAAATTCACCCCCTGGGGACCTCATTTTGCAGATGACAGTCTGCTTATTTTCTGGCTTGCCACTGACCTTTAGATTACCCCAATTTCACACCGTTTACAGGTGGGCCCAAATTAGAGAAGGTGTGAAGACATCAAGAAAAGTATATAAATTCCCCATGCCTCTTCTGCATTTGAGAATAACTTGCATCATAAAAAGACCATAGAAACACAAAGAAATGCATGGCAATAAAACATTAGAGGATAAGATTGTTATTTCTAGTTTTAATGTGCCCAAATTAGGACAAAACGGTGTGCCCGGTATAAATGAATTTAAAGACCTGTGCGGCCAATTATATGCAAATTAAAAAAAAACAATATAAATCTAGAAAACCCTTATTTTTCTGTCTCTGTACAATACAGCCATCATGGACTTGTCACTTTCCACGGGTGGACAATATTTCCACAGACAATAATATTAGATTCCAAACACTAATTATAGGAATAATCATCAAAAATTTAATGAATGAAGCACCAGTTACAACCCGGTGCTTCATTAATTAAAATTTCGCTGATGATGATTTTTAGCTCAACTTTGGCGAAGCCAAATTTGAGCTTATGCCATGGCCCGTCGTCCGTCTGTCCGTCTGTCCGTCAACAATTGGATATGGCTCGGGCTAGAGGCCGTATTTATGAACCGATCTTTACGAAACTTCTTGGGTACCTTTGTTATGACCGTGGGACGAGAACGAGTGTTTTGGGGTTTGGTCCGAAATTCAAGATGGCTGCCAGCCGCCATTTTGTACCGACGATGCAGAAATCTGTTTTTTGTACAGAACTTCCATATGAAAGCTATGATTTGAATAATTTTTTGTATGAATGTTTAGTACCATGGGATACATCACATATAATACAGGTTTTTTTCTCGTGCGTAAATTGTGCAAATTAGACTAACTTTGATGTTTTTTGGTGTTACTTTCAACACTGTAAGTGCAAATGCCAATACGGCTCGGGCTAGAGGCCGTATTTATGAACCGATCTTTACGAAATACCTTGGGTACCTTTGTTACCACCGTGGGATGAGAAAGAGTGTTTTTGGGTCCGGTCCGAAATTCAAGATGGCCGATGGCAGCCATTTTGTACAAAATTTGGTGCAATCAGATTTTTGCACAGAACTTCCATATGAAAGCGCTGATTTGAATAATTTTTTGTGTGAATGTTTAGTACCATGGGATACATCACATATAATACAGGTTTTTTTCTCATGCAGAAATTATGCAAATTAGATGAACTTTGATTTTTTCAGTGCTACTTACACACAGTAAGTACACATGTCAATACGGCTCAGGCTAGAGTCTGTATTTATGAACCGATCTTCACGAAACGTCTTGGGTACCTTTGTTATCACCTTGGGACAAGAACGAGTGTTTCTGGGTGCGGTCCAAAATTCAAGATGGCTGCCAGTGGCCATTTTGTACCAAAATTAGGTCTAATCAGTTTTTTGTACACAACTTCTATATACGGCTCAGGCTAGAGGCCGTATTTATGAACCAATCTTTACAAAACTTCTTGGGTACCTTTGCTATCACCGTGGGATGAGAACGAGTGTTTTTGGGTGTGGTCCAAAATTCAAGATGGCCACCAGCAGCCATTTTGTACCAAAAATTAATGCAATCAGTCTTTTGTACAGAACTTCTGTATGAAAGTTCTGATTTGAATATATTTTTGTATGAATGTTTAGTAACATGGAATACATCACATATAGTACGAGTTTTTTTCTCGTGCAGAAATTATGCAAATTAGATGAACTTTGATTTATTCAGTGCTACTTATACACTGTAAGTGCACATGTCAATACGGCTCGGGCTAGCGGCTGTATTTATGAACCGATCTTCACAAAACTTCTTGGGTACCTTTGTTATCTCCTTGGGACGAGAACGAGTGTTTCTGGATGCAGTCCAGAATTCAAGATGGCTGCCACTGGCCATTTTGTACCGAAATTAGGTCCAATCAGTTTTTTGTCACAACTTCTACACAGCTCATATTTGTGAACTGATCTTCACGAAACTTCTTAGATACCTTTGTTTTCACCTTGGGACAGGAATGAGTGTGTTTTGGGGTGCCTTTGTTATCACTGTGCTATGAGAACAAATATTTTGGGGTTCAGTCAGACCCACTCTGGGACTCAAAGATTTTTTTCTAGTTTAGCATCTGACTGTCACCCACCTTTACAATACTTTACCTATACATTTGTTACAGGCAACGGTCAGTATTTATGTACAGACCGTTACAATACTTTATATGTACCTTTGTTATCAGGTCATTACCTAGATGTTTGTCATTGCTGTGTCACATACTATACATGTACATGTCTTTGTCTTGACAAGTTGAGCTACAGTGTCATTGACACTTTCATTAGCTTAACTTGACATAGTCAAGATAAGCTATTGCCATCACGCGTGCGGAAGTCTGTGAGTCTGTTCACATTTTCCTTTAGCATGGGCTCACTCCGCAGTTCTTGTCTGATCGTCACAAAATTTCATATGCAGGTTTGGGGTCATGTCTAGATGAGAATGTCCCCTTTTGGTCGCGATCGGGCAGCCGGTATGGCTGCCCAAGCTCAAAACCTGAAAACCATTAGCACAGTCTACAGGTCGTATTTATGAAGGGATTTCATTGTAACTTGGTAGGATGCCTCTGTATAATGCCTAGATGAGAACGTGCCCTTTTGGGCATGATCTATTGACCATCATGGCTGCCCAAGCCCAAAACCCAAAAACTTTTAGCACAGTCTGAAGGTCATGTTTAATATAGAGGGATTTCATTGTAACTTGGTAGGGTGACTCCTTATGATGTCTAGATGAGAATTTCCCCATTTGGGCGTGATCTGCCAACCGTGATGACAGCCCGCACCCAAAACCCGAAAACCTTTAGCACAGTCCACAGGTCATATTTATTGAGGAATTTCATTGTAACTTGGTGGAATGACTTCATACAATGTCTAGATGAGAAAGTCCCCTTTTGGTCCTGATTGGGCAGCTGTGATGGCTACAGGGGTTCGAAACCTGAAAACCTTTAGCACAGTCTACAGGTCATATTTATGAAGAGATTTCATTGTAACTTGGTAGGATGACTCCAAATAATGTCTAGATGAGAACGTCCCATTTTGATCATGATCATCCAGCCTTGGATGGTTGCCTGAGCCCAAAAACCTTTAGCATAGTCTTTAGGTCATATTTATAGAAGGATTTCATTGTAACCTGTTAGGTTGACTCCATATAATGCCTAGATGATGACATCCCCTTTTGGTCGTGATTGGTCAACTGTGATGGCTACAGGTGCCCGAAGCCCGAAAACCTTGAGCACAGTCTGCAGGTCATATTTATAAAGGGATTTCAGTGTAACTTCGTAGGATCACTCCAGATGATGTCCGGATGAGAATGTCCCCTTTTGGTTGCGATCATTCAACCATTATGGCTGCCCGAGCCCGAAGCCTGAATACCTTTAGCACAGTCTACAGGTCATATTTAAGAAGGGATTTCATTGTAACTTGGTAGGTTTGACTTTATATAATGTCTAGATGAGAACGTCCCCTTTTGGACACGATTGGGCAACTGTGACGGCTACAGGGGCCTGAAGCCCGAAAACCTTTAGCACAGTCTACAGGTGATATTTATGAAGGGATTTCATTGTACTTTGGCAGGATGACTCCAAATAATGTCTAGATGAGAACGTCCCCTTTTGGTCGCGATCATTCAGCCTTGATGGTTGCCCGAGCCCAAAACCCCAAAACCTTTAGCACAGTCTGCAGGTCATATTTATGAAGGGATTTCATTGTAACTTGGTAGGTTGACTTTGTACAATGTCTAGATGAGAACGTCCCCTTTGGACGCAATTGGGAAACTGACGTCTACAGGGGCCCAAAGCCTGAAAACCTTCAGCAGCACAGTCTACAGGCCATATGTATGAAGGAATTTCAATGTAACTTAATAGGATGACTCGTTTTGGAATAATTTCACTGTAACTTGGTAGCTTTCGTTGATATACGTTAACTGTGAGGGCCACATACATTAACTGTGAGGTCATATTAACCCACCCCTCAGCTCTTTAGTACAGTGTACACCTCATATTATTTTTTATCAAAAACATATCATACAGGGAACAGAAATTAATATTCCCAATTATCACAATTCTTGTCTTATTTCATAATCCTTTCATAAACATTGAACATTATCCTTTTCATCAAACACAACACACAAGTTAAGCTACAGTGTCATTGACACTTTCATCATTACCTGGTCAACGCAGTCGTGGACATCACTATCCACACATGGATTATGACCACTCTACAGTAACTGTATCTGAAGCAAGCTTGTTGTGGTGAACACTACTCACTCTTCTGAATTGATGTTGAGGCAAGCCAGACACATCATTCATTGCAGCATTAAAAGTTTTTGAAGGAAATGACATCGAGTAAAGAAAGAAATTAATTGTGATGGCCAGAAACTACTGAAATCGTCCGTCAGCCACAGATGTGTTAATTTCTTGAAACATCATGTGACTTTTATTATGCCCCCGAGAACCTCTCAGGGCATTCTGCTTTCACAATGTTTGTCCCGTGTCTGTCATCCATCTGTTAACTTTTGGTTTCTGTCAAATAACAAAAGAACCGCTTATTTGATCAAATCATAATTTTAGGGGTTACTTGTGGATGACTAGACAATGCTTTCTTTATGGTGGCCATATTGAATTTCGTTTCCGTCGAATAACTGATGAATGATGACTCGAATCAATTTTATTTTTTAATTATGCGTTGTTGGAGACTAGAGTAGGGCTGCAAGATATGCAAAACTGAATACCGGTATCGGTATTAAAAAAAATACCTCGGTATACCGGTATATCGAAAACTGTTCAGACATATGAACACAAGTACCACAATTGAGACTCGAGGCATCACAGTCGGAATGAATTAGCATGGCTTGATGATGCGATTTGAAAAACCTTTACCCGACGCAGACGATATCAAAATTTATTATTTTTATTCTGTACCAATGACCCAGACATAGCTGGTGCTAACTCTTAAAATATAGGGCCAAACACAAATTTTGCCCCCCAATCCCCAAAATTTGCATCTAAAACCAAAGAAAACATGTCCTGAATGGCCCTCCACACTTCACCTCTACTGCGCATGCGCAGTGTCAAGGACGTTCCGAAATTGGCGCCATTAATCATTCTTAGTTTGGCCCTTCATCAGTTAACATCTGACTGATCTTTGTGCTTGTAAATCTCAGTTTAAATGATGCCAGACACATAAATATTAGTGAAATGGTGATTCTAAGGAGGATATAGAAGGAGGAGAGGAAAAATGTGTGACAGAAAATTATCAGGGCTGTAACTTAAAATTTTTTAATGAAATTATGTTAAGTTACCTATATTTTTATACTGTACCAATGACCCAGACATAGCTGGTGCTAACTCTTAAAATATAGGGCCAAACACAAATTTTGCCCCCCAATCCCCAAAATTTGCATCTAAAACCAAAGAAAACATGTCCTGAATGGCCCTCCACACTTCACCTCTACTGCGCATGCGCAGTGTCAAGGACGTTCCGAAATTGGCGCCATTATTCATTCTTAGTTTGGCCCTTCATCAGTTAACATCTGACTGATCTTTGTGCTTGTAAATCTCAGTTTAAATGATGCCAGACACATAAATATTAGTGAAATGGTGATTCTAAGGAGGATATAGAAGGAGGAGAGGAAAAATGTGTGACAGAATATTATCAGGGCTGTAACTTAAAATTTTTTAATGAAATTATGTTAAGTTACCTATTTTCGAGGCAGCAGCCATTTCGTTGTCATTCTTGTTATTTAGTTACACTGATTTTTCAGTGTTTTCCTCTCTCCCTTTCCTTTAAGTCCCCTCTTGCTATTCTCCCATGCTTTTGGCATATTTTCTGTAATATTATTACTAAAATTTCTTGGGAGTTTTAGCTGAATAACAGAATGAATTCTGTTCTTTTCCCCATGTTTACGTCTTCACCTATGGGTGGTTAGGCGTTGTGTTCTGCATCTACCATGTGATGTTCTGCAGTTTCTTCCCTGGAAGTCTCTGTTTTGCATCAGATAGTGTATTTTTGGTAACTGATTTCGGGCCTGGGTGCCTGGAGTCTTATTTTAGTGTTTTTACACTCATTGTTTACATTTACAACAGCCCTCTGTGTGAGGGGGGGATTTCTTGAAAATAATATCTTGATGTTAATTTAATCGTAACTAGATATATTATTATTGTTCGTAAGTGTTGCATAAATTGTTTAAAATATTTTTAAATTTTTTGTCCACACTTAGGCTTGGGATCCATTGGGGCTCAACGTTACTTTTCAGAAACTTGGGCTGTTCTGAAAAAATATTTTTTCAAAATATTTTGATTTCAATTATTTTTTCTATGTTAATGGATCATATTATTATGTATTTTGATTGTCAGGGGTTGGTGCGAGTACTAGGACTTTGGTTTCTTTTCACATTGAAAGGATTTTGGTCAATTGTTATAAGAGGAAATCTTCCTCTGACTTTTATAATCATTCTATATGTAGTCAGTGTACTCGCACTAACTCCTGTTCTGTATGTGATGATTTCGATGACAACATGGGAAATGTGTGTCACGGTATGTTAGTGGGGAATTGGACATTCCGGTCCTTTCCCTGCAGGGTCACTCTACTTTATCAATTTCTATTTCAGACGATCAAGATTAGGGTGATGTATCCGTGATGTCTTCCAAAAGTGTGCCTCCGTCGTCACAATTAATGAAGGGCTAGCGGAAAAGTGCTCATGTAAATACGCCAATTGCCTAAGAGGACCCTAGTAGGTTCGACGGGCTTTGACGTCCGCTAGCTCGCCCGGTGTAGCGTCCATTCATCGAATGGTTCGGCAGCCGGGTTCGTCCGTTGCGGTCTAGAAAGAGTTTTGGGGTGATGCGAGCACTATAAATCAACCAAATGCACACCCAGTGACGGCGGATTAGAGGGAGAATGGAGGAAGCCTTTTAGTCCGGTTCCTAGCTCGTCCAGGTCCATCCGGACGGCGAGCGAGAGAGGCCCCTCTCTCGTACAACAACATCTGGCCCCAGATGTTGTGGTACAAAATGTTTCGCATTCGGAGCATACGTCCGCCGCTCGGGACGCTCCGACATATAGTCAGTCCGGATAGACTGTCAATAAGGCTTCCTCATTCTCATGGTAGCGCACACGACCGCTCTTGGCTACGTGACCTTGGATATCCAGTCAGCTTCGCCAATCAGAGAATCATCGGCGACCAGGTCACACCATCTGGTAGCCAGGGACACGAGGCCTGCAGACTCCGGACGTTCGCATAAGAAAGTGTGCGGGAGTCAACGTACACGGAGCTTCCGGCGGCAATGCATCGTAAGACCGCTACTGCACAGGCCTCAGGGACGGACGTGCTACCCCAAATAGCACAGCTTATCGCAGCATCCCAGCAACAACTGAATCTGTCGCATAATGTATTATCCGACGCGCTGGGTTGGGACGCTCCGCGGAAGCAGGTACAGACGTCCGAAAATTTCATTCGGTCCAACGGGATACCGAAAGGGATTCGGAGGATTTCGAGCTTTCCCTTTTGGAACAACATATGCTGTTGTATATGTCATCTGACTTTATCTTCTACAGGTTCTTTCGTCGGACCAGAATGCTGCGATGCCGGATAAGAAACTGATAGCGTCGGTGGACTTAGAAATTTTTGATTCGGTTCAGGGACATCGTCCCTCAGTTCCGACATAGTCCAATAATGTCACACAAACTTTCGAATTATTGAACGACGCTATATATTTTATTAAATGCTTGCTATTACCAAGCATTTCTGGTTTCTTGTTCGCAAAGTTACGGAGATGTCTTTCAGAGTGTGCCTCTGTCGTCATAGTTAATGAAGAGCTAGCGGCAATAAGTGCTCATGGAATATGTCTATCGCCTAAGAGGTCCCTTGTAGGATCGACGGAGTGACATTCGCTAGCTCACCCGGTGTAGCGTACATTCATCGAATGGTTCGGCAGCCGGGTTTGTCCGTTGCGGTCTTGGAAGGAGATTTGGGTGATGCGAGCACTATAATAACTTTAGTACTCACCCAGTGACGACGGATTGAGGACAGATCGGAGGAAGCCTGTTAGTCCGGTTCCTGGCTCGTCCAGGTCCGTCCGGGCTGTGAGCGAGAGAGGTCCCTCTCTCGTACAACAACATAGGGGACCGCATGTTGTGGTTCAGATATTTCGCATTCGGAGCATATGTCCGCCGCTCGGGACGCTCCGTTATATTGACAGTCCGAGAGACTGTCGATAATGCTTCCTCATCCTCACAGCAGCGCACACGACCGCACATTGACCTCGAGTATCCGACCAGTTTCGTCATTCAGTGATTCCTTCTGTTTGTTATAGTACACCAAGTTCTGCTTCGGTCCGTCATATTCCGGGTCGTCTGATTGTATTACCGGACTCCCTTTCACTTATGGGTCGCTTCTATCGCTGGGGAAGATCGTGTCATCTTCATCACAACCCGCAAGGTCTCAACCTTCACGTATTCCGTTGTGTGGTCCTTATTGCATTGTAAGCATTGTACTGGACGAGCTTTGGACGCGATTTCTTACTGTAGGAGAATCTCTTCTTCGCTATACTATGCGGCTAAAGTGGAGGCTCTTCCGTCGTTGGTGTAGGGTTCACTATGTTGATATTGTTGATTCCTCCATACTAGTCATTGCAACTTTCTAGTATACTCGTTTGACAAGATCTACTGCAGCCTGTTACTATTAAGGTTATAGGTTTATGTTATCTCATACCTATGCACTCTATGATAGTTTACAATTGAGTCTTATGTCTCTTTATCTAAGTCAGTTAGTAACTTTTCGATAAATAGACTTAGAATCATTAGATTAAATTTCTATATGGAATTTAACTTCGGTTCTTATTTAGCTAAGTAATCATTTGAGCCTCTGGAACCAGTAGTTTTCAAATTCTGACCTTTTAGACAGTAATTCTATTGGCTTCTCTTTTACTGAAGAGTCAGTGAGCTTCATGCACTATCGGTGGATGATTCTCACTTTCATAGTTTCGGAATCACTACTTCCTTTACTATTTAGGTTGGATTTTTGCATAAGAGTCAGGCTCCTAATAAATATCCGGAACCTATTGTTATTAAGGTCCTTCCGTCTTCGTACGGGCATAGGCCTTTACTCTGTCCGGTTAGAGTTTACGTATTTATAAACAGATATCTGTTTATTACTACGGGTGTAAGCTTCTTCTGTCTTTGATGCCTAATAGAAGGACGTTACGCTTCATTCTATTGCTAATGGATTCAATTAACTATCGGTACTGCTTATGGTATATCATTGACTCAGCAGTTGTGCTTGAGATTTCGGCTCATGAAGTAAGAGTTCTTCTACATCTTGGGCTTACATTAATAGTGTCGCTATTATAGATTTTTGAAGGCTGCTCATTGCGCTCAGCCATCCACATTCATGAATTTTTATCTCAGAAATATCGAGTCCTTTTCTGGAGGCCTCTATTGTTAGGTCTATTATCTACGGCTCAGAATGTCATTCACTTAACAGTTGCTACTATAGCTAGGTAGGCTGTCTGTTTCGGCAGTGACTCCGTTCTGCTGCCCTCTTCGCTCTGGGCTATTTGACCCAGGGCAAGAAAAGGGGGGGGGGGGGGGGGGGGAGGGTGTTCCCTTGGGTCACCTGTTTTTCTATGAAAACAAGGGGATACCTCCTCTGGAGTTAGTAATTCTGAGCTGTTATTGGGATGGCTTTTTAGTGAGAAGTTTATGTTTTAAAAATTCATTCAGGTCTTAGTTTTTAAAGTATAGCTTTTGAATATATCACGTGTCAAACGGACGTTATTATACGATCTTCAGACACTTTTAAGGAGTATAAAGAGTCTCTATTCTCTAGACTTACTTTATTTATTGGCTTACTTTAAAAATTCTTAGTATAAGGATTATACTAGATATTAATAGAGTACATGGATGTATGATGCTCAATTTTGGAAGGTGTTGTATCTTTCTAATTTATCATAAATAAGAAAGATACATGTAAGGCCTAATACTTCTTTTTCTCTAGAGGGGATGACTCTATTTTATATAATTGAGCGTATTCCAACTTGCTCTATGTCCTAGGCCCTCCAGCCTTTTTACTATTCAGCTATGTCTGGATCATTGGTACAGTATAAAAATGTTAAAAATTTATAGTAATTTATATATTTTTTATACTTAACAATGACCCAGATGGGGATGGCCCTCCCAGGAGTTGGGAACTCATACCTCCCCGCTGAGTACATAGCGCTTACCAGGCACTGGTTATAAGAATGATTAATGGCGCCAATTTCGGAACGTCCTTGACACTGCGCATGCGCAGTAGAGGTGAAGTGTGGAGGGCCATTCAGGACATGTTTTCTTTGGTTTTAGATGCAAATTTTGGGGATTGGGGGGCAAAATTTGTGTTTGGCCCTATATTTTAAGAGTTAGCACCAGCTATGTCTGGGTCATTGGTAAGTATAAAAAATATATAAATTACTATAAATTTTTTAACATTTTCAAAATTAGTTTATCAGATTTTCCCCCAAAGCTTGTTCCAGTGAGAGGTCACATGATATAGTTTTGTTGAAATTTTTCAAATTTATTTTTTCACTGCTGAATTTGTATATTACGAGGGCGCAAGCAGACGATTCCTTTGATAAGGGGATTATTATTATTACAGATAAAAAACTTAAGACATCTTGAAAATTAAACTGTCAGTAAATAAATAATGGCGATAAACCAATATTTTGTAATTACACCGGTATTCAATCAATATTGGTTTGAATACCAGTATATATTGGTTTATCGAAATACCGTGCAGCCCTACTTAGGAGATTACAGTTTTGAAAATTAGATCATCTGGGAAGACACCCTTTGGTGATACCCACTTTGGTGAGATCATGCATTAGTTGTTGCTTTTTTATATTGGTGGAATTTCTGATAAGACTTAAAACTACATGACTTGTGTAGTGAAAATAGAGAAAGTGGAGAAGCATTACATCATGTTTTTCCTATGTGTTACCACCATGCTATATATAGTGATGTTCCGATATCGAAATTTGCCATCGGCGACCGATTTCCGATTATCTGAAGGCGTTATTGGCCGATTCCGATGTTCAGGTACATTATTATCCCTGTGTCGTATATAGTGAAAGACCATCCTTCCCTTTCTACTGTAATACTTTGAACTTCAAAGTAAGATAGATCAAAGAGCTGTAAACACGCAGTCGTGTCCTGAAGCTAGTGCCGAAACGCACAGAAAACTAAAAAACGGGGGTGAATTGTTTTGTTTCCAAATTCTTCTTCCCCTATTGCATGTCCTTGTCTGTCTCCCACTTATCAACTCTTCCGGTGTGTATTCTCAATTTCTCATACAGATGCAATACTCTGTACACAGATCAAACAACTCTGTGAAAGTCAGAATGCATCCCAAATCCATAATCCACATCCAAACACAACTCTATTTACGATGGTGTATGTGATGTCGGGGAAATGCTTTTAGCTGTTCAAATTTTGAAAATGGTCCCGCTTTCATGGTATTAGGTTGGTAAAAGATCTCTTTTCACTAATATACTTTAATAAATTTTCACTGTTTTTTTTTTTTACTAATCGGCAAAAGCCGATATTGAAGTGCGAGGTCCAATGTTTTTTCATGGGCAGTTATCGGCCGATAACCGATACTGATTCTGATCATCGTAACATCACTAGCTATATAGTGTAACCTGCTAACAGGTTACGATACAATCCCTTTATTTACTGGCCTGCTTTATGCATCATCACTGCAGTATTGGTACTTATTATCCAAGTAGCAAGTTCTGAAATGTACAGATTGAGTGTTGGATACTTATCCTCTCATCCACTTTAGACAGACTATAGGGTAGACTAATTATTAGGACCACCTATGGAGTAGATGTTCCCCCTCGAAAATAACTTCTATTTCTGACAAAAGATGAGAAACACAAGTAATATTTCAGCCACTGGACCAACAGTTTGAAAGTAACCTTAACTCTTAACAAACCAAAAAATCTGAAAGCCAGATTATTTAATTCTAATTTCAAGAACAGGGCTTATATATTAAGACAAGAATCTGAGAATCGATTCACCCTCCTTTCATCACTTACATTCGCACTTCTGATCTCAAAGTGTGAACACCTCGACTATCATGGAGTTACCTGCTAGACTTGAGAAAGCCATATCAGCTCTGGGCGTTTCATGCCCTATCTCTTGGACTATCCAGGAAATAGGCATGAGCGTCTATCTGAAACTGGAGTTTGAAGTAGAGAAATCCAATACACCACCCTCTTCGGGGAGAGGTAGTACCTTTGGAGAGAGGATCCCCTCTCCCACTGGTCCTTACCCAAAGGGGCACGGAGGTCCTGAAAAGAGAGAGCCAAAGAGAAGGAAGAAGAGTCCATTGACCAAGCGCAGGGATGCCCGGCGCTTGGAGGCCTTCCGGAATAGGAAGAAAGAGTTGAGTGAGGGGATGATGGTCATGGAGGCAGCCGCCAGTTCCCCTCCTAGTCCCACTGGCACACCCAACCAACTGCCGGCTCCTGAGCCAGTACAGTTGGATGTGGAACGCCCAGTGGAGACTGAGGAGGAACTGGAAGTTGCATTTTCACCACCTTCCACCCCTCACTCCCCTCTTCCTTCACTACCGGATAGCCCAGGAGTAAAAATCGCAACTGAACAGCCACCTCAATCCTCAGCCACCACCTACATTGACTTGGAAACTGTAAAGAGAACCATAGCGGAAGCCAACAGAATGATAGCAGAGTGCCAAGAATACAGGAAAGAATCCCAGACAATATCCAACACAGCATTAGCATCACTCCAAAACATGAATCAACCATCATCGTCATCGCCATCCACATCTCCATGCCAACCACCTCCTAAGAAAAAGAGCCGTAAGAAGCCCAAGCGGAGATAAGCCTCCTCCCTCCTCCTTTTCCCCCTCTACCATGCCTTGACATAATACAAAAACATACAAAAAACATACTGCTAACAAGGGTCGAAAGGGGCTTGTTCTCCATAGTATCCCTGCGTGCCTTTGGCGCGCGAAACCATTCGTTCGAATCAATTCACACAAACATTTGCGCAACAAAACCAGCAAGAATCCATGTAGAATCTCACTGCACTTCTGCTAGGATTCGTATGCAAAGAATTGAGCCAATCCTTTACCTAACATAGTGGCAGCAAATTCACCAATACAAGTCTAACATGATCTGAAAGATCCTGACACTTTGTCAGTAGAATTGTACAAATATGGCTGACATTGGAAGTTGGAACTGGCTCAATGAACCGGTTCCAATGACATCCATATTTGTAAAGTTTTATTGGTAAATATTGTTTATTTTTAAAAAAAATTACCAAATTTAGTTTGTTTTAAAAAATAAAAAGCTGTGTTGGGTAAAGGGTTAATATTTGTTATCAGTATACAACAGGGGTTCATCCATGATGGCCTCATGGGATCCTGGGATACTCAAATGCAGGTATGGATTCACTCTAGGGCTGCACGGTATATCGATAAACCGATATATACCGGTATTCAAACCAATATCGATTGAATACCGGTGTAATTACAAAAATATTGGTTTATTGTCATTATTTATTTACCCACAATTTAATTTTCAAGATGTCTTGATTTTTTTTTAACTGTAGCCCCGAATGAATAATATTATCCCTTTATCCAAGGAATCGTCTGCTTGTGCCCTCGTAATATACAAATTCAGCAGTTGAAAAAATAATTTAAAAAAATTTCAACAAAACTATATCATGTCACCCCTCATTGGAACGAGCTCGTTGAGCTCGTTCCAATGAGGGGGTCACATGATATAGTTTTGTTGAAATCTTTGAGGAAAATCTGATAAACTAATTTTGAAAATAATAAATTTTGATATCGTCTGCGTTGGATAAATGCTTTTCGAACCGCATCATCAAGACATGCTAATTCGTTCCGATGCCTCGAGTCTTGATTATGGTACTTGTGTTCATACATCTGAACAGTTTTTGATATACCAGTATACCGCAGTATTTTTTTTAATACCGATACCGGTATTCAGTTTGGAATATTGTGCAGCCCCAATTCACTCAACTATTTTTGTGAGAGTCCAAATGGTTTCTCCCAAATTTAGATGAAAGATAAGCCTTGAGGAAGTATTCAAAAATATTGAGGCCACACAAAGTAGATCTGTTTCTCAGGTCATTATTTGTAAAATTGCATGCGGGCGAGCGTTTTTTTTAGTTCTGAAATTATTTCTTTGCCATCAAAGTTCAGGTTTTTGGTTCAAGTTTTAGGCCTCATAATCTATGAAATAGCATGGGTGGTGGTGTATTTCATCCCTTGAGAGCAAGAAGGCTTTGCAATGCTAAAACATTGCAAAGCCTTCTTGCACTCAAGGGACAAATTTATAAATTTTTTATGTGTACCCATACTATGTATGGTACACATAATGCCGGCATCCGGGGTGATCCGTCGTTCGTCCATCCTTTGTCCATCCGTCTGTCCATCCGTCCGTCCATCTTATCCGGTATCCGTATCCATTTCTTTGGCATTCGATAACTTGAAAAATATTGCTTGGATTGTCAAGTTACTTTATATTTGTGTTCAGGTTACTGATGTGCCGAGCTGTATAGTTTTTGGTGTAAATCGGATAATTTGATCTTGAGATATTAACCCTTTATCATTCAAATTGAAAATTCCTCCAATCCCTTTGGCATTCGATAACTTGAAAAATATTCCTTGGATTGTCTAGTTACTTTATATTTGTGTTCAGGTTACTGATTTGCCGAGCTGTATAGTTTTTGGTGTAAATCTGATGATTTGATCCCGAGATATTAACCCTTTATCCTTCAAATTGAAAATTCCTCCAATCCCTTTGGCATTCAATAACTTGAAAAATATTGCTTGGATTGTCAAGTTACTTTATATTTGTGTTCAGGTTACTGATGTGCCGAGCTGTATAGTTTTTGGTGTAAATCTGTTATTTTGATCCTGAGATATTAACCCTTTATCCTTCAAATTGAAAATTTCTCCAATCCCTTTGGCATTCGATAACTTGAAAAATATTGCTTGGATTGTCAAGTTACTTTATATTTGTGTTCAGGTTACTGATGTGCCGAGCTGTATAGTTTTTGGTGTAAATCTGATAATTTAATCTTGAGATATTAACCCTTTATCCTTCAAATTGAAAATTTCTCCAATCCCTTTGGCATTCGATAACTTGAAAAATATTGCTTAGATTGTAAAGTTAGTTTATGTTTGTGTTCAGGTTACTGATGTACCGAACTGTATAGTTTTTGGTGTAAATCTGTTATTTTAATCTTGAGATATTAACCCTTTATCCTTCAAATTGAAAATTCCTCCAATCCCTTTGCCATTCGATAACTTGAAAAATATTGCTTGACTTGTCAAGTTACTTTATATTTGTGTTCAGGTTACTGATGTGCCGAGCTGTATAGTTTTTGGTGTAAATCTGATAATTTAATCTTGAGATATTAACCCTTTATCCTTCAAATTGAAAATTTCTCCAATCCCTTTGGCATTCGATAACTTGAAAAATATTGCTTAGATTGTGAAGTTACTTTATGTTTGTGTTCAGGTTACTGATGTACCGAGCTGTATAGTTTTTGGTGTAAATCTGTTATTTTAATCTTGAGATATTAACCCTTTATCCTTCAAATTGAAAATTCCTCCAATCCCTTTGGCATTTGGTAACTTGAAAAATATTGCTTGGATTGTCAAGTTGCTTTATAATTGTGTTCAGGTTACTGATGTGCTGAGCTGTATAGTTTTTGGTGTTAATCTGATAATTTGATCCGGAGATATTAACCCTTTAACCTTCAAATTGAAAATTCCTCCAATCCCTTTGGTATTCGATAACACCAATAATATCAATCCGATTGTCATGTTACTTTATATATTTATTCAGGTTACTGATGTGCTGTGCTGTATAGTTTTTTATATAAATCTGAAAATTTGATCCGGAGATATTAACCATTTATCCATCAAATTAGACACTCCAATCCATTTCTATATGTACCCATACCTTGTATGGTGTACATAATGTTGGCATCCGTGGTGGCCCTCCATCATACAGTTTTCTACTAGTTACGTGTATGGGTACACATCTGACCATTTCATCGGCCTATTTTTTAACTTGGGTAAAATATCAGACATAAACCATTTAATTTTTAATTTTTTTAAGTTTACATTGGCTATAAAAAGAGAGCATGCGGCAGCTAAAAGGACCATGTGGGAGGACCTGAGGAACAGATTTTTAATTTTTTAGGCCTAAACAATATACAGTATTCTTAAAAATCAATTTTGTCTCTTTCTCTTGCAGTATTTGCTTCCAGTATGCAGTAACAGATACCATCATCATAAAGTACCTTTAGACAAAGAATGGACAGAAGGAGCAAAAAAAGAGTTGAAAGGAAAGAATGCAGAAGAGATTTTGACATGGAGAACTCCTGAGGTTGGTTGTCATTAATCACCAGAAAATTTAACTCTTTGCACACTGATGAGGAAATATACAATTAAAAAAAAGTAGGGAATTTCTGATAAAAGTGAGATATATGAAGAAAAGTGAGGTATATGAAGAAACATATTTATACAGTGGAGGCCACTTTATTGGATATCTCTTAACTGAATAACCCTGTTAATTGAATATAATTTCCCAACACAAAACCATTTACCATACCTTCAATACACATTTGACCTGTTAATTGAATATAGGTTATAGAGTAAACACCTGTTAATTGAATAAAAAATCTTGTAACCTGTAGAGAAATTACCCTGAACTTGCCCAAGTTTTCCTTTGTTTATAGACCTATTTGGCCTCAGTTCATCCAATACTGACATTTAATCTATTATATATTGTTTGACAGAGCTCATGAAGCTCTGTCAAACAAGATATAATAGAATAAATGCTAAGTTTATCTCTAGAATACAGGAAAGTAACACAATCCCTATTAATTGAATACTCCTGTTAATTGAATAATTTTCATTGACAAAGTGGCTATTCAATTAACAGAGTTCCACTGTATATTCATCGAAAAGACAGTTGAGGCATTGCACTGTGACATCTGGTGAATGTTTTCAACTATAGTTGGGTGTCTGACAAGCACACATTGCACTCACTGAGCTGTAGAAGACATGGACGGTCAGTCAGAGAATTAACCACATTCAGTCCAAGTCCTCAATACCTTGTAAATCCTCCTCAGTTCGCAAGACAAGCGTGGATGCGACATGGCATACTCCTCACCAAACGTCCAATATCTGCTTGACTGATGCTATTCCATTCTTCCTGCAGTGCAGCGGCGAGTTCCTGAACATTGGTAGGGGGCTGTTCTGCTCCTGGAGGAACTCTGTAGTGACACAGGCCCTTGCATTGTCATCTTGGAAAATGAATCGACAGCCGTGACATCGCACTAATGGCACCACATGAGCTGCTAACATGTTGTCTCGATAGTGCCACCCTGTGACATGCCCTTGGATGACATGTAATGCTGTTCTGCTTGTCATGGTTATGCCTTCCCACACCATAACCGATCCAGTACTAGCAGACTTGCTCTCTCAGAAAGGTTGCCTGTTGCCATCAGAGTGGACGCGCCACAAGAGAGTATTCAGGCAGATTTGCTACAAGTGGGATCACCCCATGATAGATCTGTTTGTGACGCACCTGGACAATCAGTTACCGATATTCATGTCGCCCTGTTCAGATCATCGAGCATACGCAGTAGATGCTCTGTCTATCTCATGGGACGGAATGATAGGATATGCGTATCCTCCAACTCCATTGATTCAGCAGATTCTGTAAAAGATCAAACAGTCTTGTGGCAAAATTCTACTTGTAGCACCTTTGTCGTCACAGAAACCTTGGATCAATCTTCTCAGGTGTCTGTTATGGGGCGTTCTCCGGAAGCTTCCTCCACGAGAGGACCTTCTTTATCAGGGGAAGTATTTGTTCTTCACATCCTTCTCCGCCCTTTAGTGGTATTATGGAGTTGGTTAGACATGATGGAGCCTTGCGGTTCCTATATTATTTGATGACTAACACAAGAACGATTAAAGTAATGCGGGTTTGATATGACTTTGAATCCCCCCATCCCAGACCCCCTCCCACACACACAAACTACATTTAAGTACATACATGCATTTCATGACTTCTCGATTGGTGGCTGGGTCATGTTCTATGGGGTCCTCATGGGCACATCCACTTTCTGGTTGGTTGGTTTCCTGTGATTGTTTGTCTATATGTCATATTCGAGCATATGATTCATCATCAATAAATTGCTATCCTTTGGGTACCTGCGAGGCTGTCTAGTCAGTTAACTGGTATTCAGATGATTACATGCAGGATTTCAATGCCCACGCGAATAATATTTGCATTTTTAGGCAGATGCATTATTGTATGTTATGGACCTTAGAAACAATGAATTATTTTGTGGGCGGTCTGTGACGAGCCTGTTAATCATAGCTTGATCCATTTCTAGATCCAGGTTTCTATTAATTGCGGTACCCAATCAAATATATTTTGTCTTACACTGTCATATATTATCACGTTTCTAGGAACATAGATATTGGATAGAACACTTCTGGGAGTATTATTTACTGGAATTTATTGTACACCTGAATGGGGTTGCCTGTGGGTTACCTCGGAAGTGTGTTTCCTCTCTAGAGATTGTCCATTGTGATTCTACCGGTATTGGACGCGTGTATGTTATATATTATATCACCGGTTTTTGACCTGTCTGCGTATGCTGACTCTGGTATACGTTACAAGCGGGCAGTATTAATGAACTGGATCGCCACTAGATCCTTAGCTTCTGAAGTGGCATTGAGCACCAATTTATTAATAATAATTAATACCTGGGTGTCTATTCGATGAATATTTATATTGTTATTTGGTACCGCTTTTACTGATTCCAGAGTGCGCCCCTCTTTCTTTTTGAAGAGGATTCCTCCACCTTTTTACGATTCAGATAGTCTGGGCCATTGGGTTATAGTATAAAAATATTAAAAATTTAAAGTAATTTGTGTATATTTTTATACTGTACCAATGACCCAGACTTTGCTGGTGCTAAACTCTTCAATTCAGGGCCAAACACAAATTTTGTCCCAATCCCCAAAATTTGCATCCAAAACCGAAAATTACATGTCCTATATGGTCCTCCATACATTTACTCCTCTGCACATGTGCAGTGTCAAGGACGTCCCAAAATTGGCGCCAATTATCATTCTTTTGTTTGGCCCTCAAAACAGTTACACTTCACTGTTATTTCTGCTTCCAAATCTCAGTTTTCATGATGCCAGACACATTTTGATGAGAGAAATGGTGGAAATAAAGAGGAAATATAAGGAGGAGAGGAAAAAATAGTGCAAGAAAATGTTCAGGGCTGTAACTTATAATTATTTTACGAAATTATTTCATGTTGCCTATTTTCGAGGCATGGCCCTGTTGTTGTCATTCTTGCTATGAATGTACCATTGTTTGATCAGTGTTTCCTCTCTACCTTTCTTATTCCCCCCTAGCTATTCTCCCATGTTTTGGCTTATATTTTGTAATGTTTATTACTAAAATTTCTTGGGAGTTTTGGCTTGGTAACAGAATTTTTTCTCTTTTTTCCCCATGTTTACGTCCTCACCCTAGGGGTGTTTAGGCATTTTGGTCTGCATCTGCCATCTGATGTTCTACAGTTTCTTCTCTGGAAGCCTCTGTTTTGCATCAGATAGTGTTTTAAATTGGTAACTGATTTCGGGCCAGGTTTTTCAGTGCCTGGAGTCATGTTTCCGGTTTGTTGACACTTTTGCTTAGATTGACAACAGTTACTGCTGATAGTGATTACTTGTCTTCTGCATCACTTATTTCATAGCAAAATACATTAATATTGTCCATAAGTGTTACATTAATTTTTCAAAATGAATTTAAATTTTTGTCCACACTTAGGCTTTTTTGGGATCCATTGGGCTCAGGGTTCCCATTGGGAACTTGGGCTCTTGTGAAATTTTTTTTATCTTTTCGAATCATTATTTCGTAATGATTATAATGGATTGTTTTATTATGTATCTTTATTTTCAAGGATTAGTGCAAGTTCTATGATTGTTTACCTTTTTTCACAATGAATGATTATTGTTCAAATTGTAATAGGAGGAAATCTTCCCCTGATTCTCATGATCTCTGTATTAATTGTACTCAATGTACTCGCACTGATCTTTGTTCTGTGTGTTTCAATTGGGATGACAAACGTTGGAAACGTGTGTCACGGTATGTTGTTACTGGGGAGAGGGTGTTATAGCCCCCATATTATATGAGATAGATATTTTTAGCTGTGACTAGCAGCTCTATAAGTGGCAATGTCGGTCTGTTGGTCTGTCTGTCGGTCTGTCTGTCGGTCGGTCGGTCGGTCTGTGACCAACGAGTTTGTCTGTGACCAACGAGTTTCAAAACTCAATAACTTTTGAAATACTTGATGGAATGACTTTATAGTTGGCATGTAAGTGTATCTTATTGATGTTTAGCCACTGTTCAATGCATGTGTTGTTCCAAATATTTTTCTTGGAGTTATGGCCCTTGATGAACTTAGAATGTCGGTCTGTGACCAACGAGTTTCAAAACTCAATAACTTTTGAAATACTTGATGGAATGACTTTATATGTGGCATGTAAGTGTATCTTATTGATGTCTAGCCACTGTTCAATGCATGTGTTGTTCCAAATATTTTTCTTGGAGTTATGGCCCTTGATGAACTTAGAATTTTGTGAGATTGCACCACCCGCCGCAGCTACGGCGTCGATGTCGCAATTTTTATTTCTGCATTTTCTGACTGGTCTGACTCATTTGCACTGAGTGACCTTTGTTTACATCTTTGTTACACTAATATATTGTACATATAGCAGTTGATTGTTTAATTGTTTAAATAGGTCAATGACCTTGTTTACTTGGATTGTGACAGAATCACCTGGAAACTGTTAGAATTTTCATCTTCTGGAACATTCTATCTGGTTACTATATAAAGGTTTGTCAACAGAATTCAAAAACTCATTTTTAGAAAGCCATTTCAGAAAGACTCACTTCAGTTGTTTCCATTGGAGATTATTATTGTTTCAGAACAGTGCATTTATTATAGAAGCAGTGCTTCTTTGTGATTTTGGAAGATTGATTCCAAAAGAGAATTTTGAAGAGAATCTATTCGTTTTGGAAAAGAGAATTTATACTTTCTGTGAAACAGAATAATATTATTTTGTGAAAAGCCAGGATTCTACTGGATTATTTGGAAATTACCTGTGGCACCAAAACTTCTTGGATTTTTATTCCATTTGAATTTTGCAGAGCGTTTTATTATATTTTATTGGAGACTGCTGAAATTTCTAAGTGAAAATTTTATTACAAATCTATGGGATACTGTTTCCGAAGAGACATTCTTGGATTTAATACTACCAGCTGGTAACTTTCTTCACAAGATTCCTCACCACTGGATTACTGGATTCTGTCAAACTGAACTTTGGACTAATTCTATAATTGATAAGTACCACTGTTTTTATTTTCTGTAAACCAATTAGTGTGAAAGATCTTTGTATCATTTTTTTTATATTAATTTTTCTTAATTAAATTTCAGAATTGTTAAATTCATAGTTATTGTTGCTGATTCTCAGATTTCTTTCTGTTACCAATATCAATAATATTTCCACACCGTAACAGAGGGCCATGCCTGTCCTCTCTCTGCAGAGTCACTCTAGTCTTTCACTCTCTTTTTCAGAGGAACAAGAACAGTGTGATATTTTCGTGATGTCGTCCAGAAGTGTGCCTCCGTCGTCACAAACAAGCGAAGAGCTAGCAGCAAAAGTGCTCATGGAGATCCATCAATTACCCGGGAGTTCGCAAATTCGATCGAAGGGGTTGACGTCCGCTAGCTCGCCCGGTGTCGCGTCCATTCACCGAATGGGTCAGCACCAGAGTTCGTTCATTGCGGTCCAGGAGAGAGAGTCTGCTGTTGCGAGCACTATAAAACTTCCATGTGCACACCCAGTGACGACGGAAAGGAGGATGGATCGGAGGAAGCCTGATAGTCCAGTTTTTAGCTTGTCCAGCTCTGCACGAGCTGCAAGCGAGTTGGGTCCCTCTCTCATACAGCAACATCTGGGACCAGATGTAGTTTGTAGCGTTACACAGTCAGAGCATACGTCCGCCGCTCGGAACGCTCCGGTATATAGGCAGTCCGGCGAGGCTACCTATAAGGCTTCCTCATCCTCACGGCAGCACACACGACCGCACCTTGGCTACGTGACCAGTGATATACAGTCAGCTTCGCCGATCAGGGATTCCACGGCGACCAGGTCACACCATCCGGTAGCCAGGGATACGAGGCCTTCTACATCCGGACGTTCGTATAAAAGATGTATGCAGGATGCAACTTCCAGGGAGCTTCCGGCGGCTAAATCCAGTAAGACCGCGGCTCCCCAGGTCTCTGTAAAGGACGTGCTATCACAGATAGCAAAGATCATCACAGCATCCCAGCAACCGGCAGAGCCTCTGTCGGAACATGAAGTTTCAGACAAAGCTGGGTCGGTATGTTCTGCCGCTGGATCAGGTGCGGACGACCGAGAATTGCAAGAGGTCCGGCAGGATGGCGAAAGGGATTCCGATGAGTTAGATTTTTCCCTTTCGGAACAACATAAAATAGCTGTAGAGTTCATCCGGCATTACCTTCCAGAGGTTGTTCCGCCGGACCAAAATGCTGCGCAGCCAGATAGGAGGGTGATAGTGCCACTGGACACCGATTTTTTTAATCGGTTTAGGGACATTGTCCCGGAATTTCCGTCACAGTCCAGGAATGTCTCTCGGATATTTGAATTATTAGATGACGCTATTGACAAACTTGCCAACAAGATGGGCAGGTCAGCCTTCCTGCCGGCATCTGCTCTACAACTGCCTTTCATCAATCAAAGGAATAAATTTGATACGGCAGGTCAGGGCATCCAGAGAGTTCCTCTGCGTTTAGACGACCAGGCTGAAGACCTTGAAATATCCATGCCGTCGTCTATGTCACTTCCTTCGTCAACGATGGAAACAACAATATCGTCTAACAGAGCTAGTTTAGACGCTCTTTCATACGCAGATCACCTTACTAGAGCGTTGTCATTACGCTTTGAAGGACCAGAATTCCAAGATGTACAGACGTTCTTAAGAGTTCTGTCCAGGGCCATAGCTTTTTCGAGGTATAACTCCGCCCTTTCAGTGGCGAATCTGGAGTTAGCTAGACATGACGTGGCCCTAGCTACTTCCACACGCATGGACAGTAAGGTGAAAAACTCTTAGAGTCGCTGCTGTCTCCGGAGAGTTTCTCTTCAGTGGCAAGCTTTCTGCAATATATGATAAATTAACTAAGAAAGCTTCTGACTCTCTGCTATTTAAGTCTGCTTCCAAGAAGTCGGAACCAGCAGAGAAGGGTAGGCCAGGCACTTCTGGGACGAGTTCGTCCAAGTTAAGTTCCTTTAGAGGTTCCTATGCATCCTCTAGGTCTTACTGTGGAGACCGTCAGAGTAGCGACTTGAGTAGGGGCCATAACGCTGGCCGAAATAACCGGTCAGATGCTCCTAGGCCAATGGGGCGAGGTGCGGGTCGCGGAGGACGTAGTTTCTCCTCCCGCAAGCCTCGCAGATCCAGGAGGTGATGGTTTAGACCTCTGTCACGTTCCGGTGGGCGGAAGACTGTCGAGTTTCTCAAGCAACTGGGAATCAATTATGGAGGACCCTTGGGTTCGAGGAGTTATTTCAGAAGGACTAAATCTGTCCTTTAAAGGCAAACCTCCGTTGCCTCGAAGTCCAAGATGGACTCAGCTTCCGTCAAATTTTCAGAAAAGAACGGCACTTCTATCAGAAGTCCAGTCTCTTTTAAAGAAGAACGCGATAGAGGTCGTAGAAAACCAGGAATCTCTAAGTTTTTACAGCCATCTCTTTCTGATTCTGAAACCAGACGGCTCATTCCGTCCAGTGATCGATTTAAGCTTGATAAACAAGCTGATCGTGGCTCCAAAGTTCTATATGGAGACCATTCGTTCGGTCAGAGCGAGCATTCGAGTGAACGACTATGCTGCGAGCATAGACCTCAAGGATGCGTACTTTCACATCATGGTACATCCGGCGTTCAGAAAGTATCTTTGCTTCGCTGTCCTAGGTGTTGTTTATCAGTTCCGAACGACATGCTTTGGTCTGAATCTAGCGCCTTGGGCTTTCACTCGAGTAATGAACTCGGTAATGACTCATTTCCAAGCTCATTCGTCTGCGTTAATGCCGGCTTAACTGGACGATATTCTTCAGAGGTACGGCAACGAGTTAACGCTTCAGAACGATATGCAAAATCTGCTTCTATTGCTCAGACGTCTCGGTTTCATAGTAAACGAAGAGAAGTCGAATCTGGTGCCCTCCAAGTCATTCACCCACCTGGGGATGAGCTTCGAGACGCACAACAATCTCGTTCGTCTGCCATTGACCAGAGCGAAGTTAGTCAGTTTTTACTCTCGCTATTGTCTTCACTCAGACAAAGTTACAGCGAGAGAATTCATGAGACTAATAGGTCTGTGCGGAGCCGCCGCGGATCTCATTCCAATGGGGTGGCTACACACTCGTCCTCTCCAGGTCTATCTGACTCAGAATTGGAGAGTGAAGATTCATTCGCTCGAGACGGACATCCTCTTGTCAAGCCAAGTGAAACAAGAGATTCAGACTTGGGCAGACATACAGTGGGAGTTCAACTGCAATTGCCAGATCTGAGTTTTACGATTATGACGGCTGCCAGTCAAGCAGGTTGGGGTGCGACACTGAGCCCATTGGATTTGAAGTGCCAGGGTCTTTGGGATCCGCAGTTTTTAAGCAAGCACATCACCATCAAAGAGATGATGTCGATTTGGCTTGCTCTACATCATTGGATAGACGTTATTCAGAATGCGCACGTGCAAATTCTGTCCGACAATACAACAGTAGTTGCGTATATTCGGAACCAAGGTGGCGCTCATTCCATTCCGTTGCTCAATCTAACGGAAAAATTTCTACTGTTTGTACTAGAACATCAGATTCTTCTCTCGGTCCGTCATATTCCGGGTCGTCTGAACGTCTTAGCAGACTCCCTTTCACGGGGGGGGGGGGGGGGGGGGGGTGTCACCTGTTGCCGTCAGAATGGATTCACGTATTTCCGTTGTGCGATCCTTCTTGCACAGAAAACATTTTACAGGACGAGCAGTGGACGCGTAGGAGGACCTCCTCTTCACTAAACTATACTGCTAAGTGGAAGGTCTTACGTCAGTGGTGTGGGGATCATTCAGTAGATATTTATGATCCTTCCATTCCAGACATAGCAAACTTTCTAGTATACTTGTTTGATGAGATTAAACTGCAGCCTATCACCATTAAGGGTTATAGGTCTATGCTATCCAATACCTATGCACATCAGGATAGCTTAATGATTGGAACTAATGTCTCTTTATCTAAATTGGTTAGAAATTTTTCGATAAATAGACCTAGAATGCTTAGATTAATTCCCAAGTGGAATTTGGCTTGGGTTCTTCTTAAGCTAAAAGAAGTGCCTTTTGAGCCTCTTGACACAGTGGACTTCAAATTCTTAACATATAAGACAGCTTTTCTCTTAGCCTTTTCTCTTAGCCTTCTCTTCTGCTAGAAGAGTTAGTGAGCTTCATGCACTACCTGTGGATGATTCTCACTACCGTAGTGTTGGTAATACTATTACCTTTACCACCAATGTTGGATTTTTGGCTAAGAATCAGGCTCCTAAAAAGTATCCTGAACCTATTGTTATTAAGGCCCTCCTGTCATCTGATGGGAGTAGGCCTTTACTTTGTCCTGTTAGAGCAATACGTATTTACAAACGTTGATCTGAGTTCAGCAGAAAGGGACATAAGCGTTTCTTTCTGTCTTTGATGCCTAATAGAAAGGATATTATGGTTCATTCTATTACTAGATGGATTCAATTAACTATTCGAACTGCTTATGAAAAATTATCTTCTTCTCAGCAGTCGGCACTCAAGATCTCAGCTCATGAAGTAAGAGCTCTTTCTACTTCTTGGGCCTATGCTAATTGTATTGCTATTACTGATTTAATGAAGGCTGCATATTGGTCTCAACCTTCCACATTCACTAATTTCTATCTCAGAAATATTGAGTCCATTTCTGGAGACCTCCATTGTTTAGGTCCGTCATCAGTTGCTCAGAATATCATCCACTAAACAGTTGCAACTATAGTTATGTAGACTTTCTGTTCCGGCAGTGACTCTGTCCTGCTGCCCTCTTTGCTCTGGGGTATGTGACCCAAGGCAAGGGGAGGGGGGTATGTTCCCTTAGGTCACCTGCTTTATAGTGAAAAGCAAGGGAATACCTCCCCCAGAGTCAGTATTTCTGAGTCGGTACCGGGATGGTTTTAAAGTGTAAAGCTAATGTTTACTCATACATGTAATATTTTTAAAGTGTAGCTTGGTGTGAAGCATTTGTATATGTCATGTGTCAAACGAGCGTTAATATACAATCCTCGGACACTTTTAATGAATATAAAGAGTCTCATTTCTCTGGACTTCCTTTATTTATTGGCTTACCTTTAAAAATATTAGTATAAAGGGTTATACTGGATGTTAATAGAGATCATTGATGATTATTATGCTCAATTACTGATCGGTATTGTGTCTTTCTTCTTTAATATAAAAGAAAGATACATGTAAAGCCTATCTCCTCTTTTCTCCTGGAGAGGATATTCTGTTATAGATAATTGAGCTTACTGAATTTTCCTTTATGTCCTAGGCCCTCCAGCCTATTTACCATTCAGCTAAGTCTGGATCATTGGTACAGTATAAAAATGTTAAAAAATTTATGGTAATTTATATATTTTTTATACTTACCAATGACCCAGACGGGGATGGCCCTCCTATGAGTTGGGAACTTATACCTCCCCGCTGAGTACATAACGCTTACCAGGCACTGGTTGTAAGAATGATAATTGGCGCCAATTTTGGGACCTCCTTGACACTGGGCATGCGCAGAGGAGTAAATGTATGGAGGACCATATAGGACATGTAATTTTCGGTTTTTGATGCAAATTTTGGGGATTGGGGGGACAAAAGTTGTGTTTGGCCCTGAATTAAAGAGTTTAGCACCAGCTAAGTCTGGGTCATTGGTAAGTATAAAAAATATATAAATTACTATAAATTTTTTAACTTTTTATACTTACCAATGGCCCAGAAGGTGATGACCCTCCCATGAGTGGGCACTCATATCTCCCCGCTGAATTATTATGTAGTACTCTCTTAGCCCCAATTCTGGTCACTTCCTGATGGCTGTGCATGCGCAGAGAGTAAATGCATGGCGGGCCAGACAGGACTTTTAATTTTCGGTTTTGCAAGCAAATTTTGGGGATGGGGGGGGGGGGGGGGTTCAAAATTTGTGTTTGGCCCTTGTTAACTTTGAGTTAAGCACTATATAAAATGGTATAATTTGGGGACACTGGATTGAAGTCAAAAATGTCCCCAAAGTATGAGAAACTACATTATTATTAGTCAATTTACATACAAATCTAATATATAAATGCGAATGTCTGTATCTATATCTCGCTCTCTCTCTTTGTTCTGGGTGAACTCCTCCGTTTCTCGACCAATCGATCTCACATTTTCTACAAGGGGATAATTCATCCCAGCGAGTAACATGGGATGGGTGCCGTGCCCGTGTGGGGTGACCTTGACCTTGAAATTGATGACCTTGACCTTTTATTTCAAAAACGGCTGGGCCGATCGGGCTAAAATTTCATATGTGCAGGTATATTGACCCATCGATTATTTTGACTTTATTGAGGTGCCTGTGCGGTGTGACCTTGACCTTGAAATTGGTGACCTTGACCTTTTATTTCAAAAATGGCTGGGCCGATCATATCTGAGGGTATATTGATATAACCATCTTCTCCCATGCAACGCCGAGTATCACCCGCTAGTAGAATATAACACAGGACTATCTAAGACCTATTTTGCATGGTACAAATGTATTTCTTAACAAATATCTTCATTTTAGAATCTTACAACAAGCTGTTGGTAGCCATCTCCAAATTTGAGGGACACTCTTTGCCGGCTTGAATTTGGGATAATATAAAGGCCTGCTAAAAGAAATGGATAGGTGGATATTAACTCCTTGCATGCTGCTGATGGATATCCCTGCTCACGATAATGCTGGTGGATATCCCTGCTCACGATAATGCTGGTGGATATTCCTGCTCACGATAATGCTGGTGGATATCCCTGCTCACGATAATGCTGGTGGATATCCCTGCTAACGATAATGCTGGTGGATATCCCTGCTCAGGATAAAGCTGGTGGATATCCCTGCTCACGATAATGCTGGTGGATATCCCTGCTCACGATAATGCTGGTGGATATCCCTGCTCACGATAATGCTGGTGGATATCCCTGCTCACGATAATGCTGATGGATATCCCTGCTCACGATAATGCTGGTGGATATCCCTGCTCACGATAATGCTGGTGGATATCCCTGCTAATGATAATGCTGGTGGATATCCCTGCTCATGATAATGCTGGTGGATATCCCTGCTCACGATAATGCTGGTGGATATCCCTGCTAACGATAATGCTGGTGGATATCCCTGCTCAGGATAATGCTGGTCAATATCCCTGCTCACGATAATGCTGGTGGATATCCCTGCTCACGATAATGCTGATGGATATCCCTGCTCACGATAATGCTGGTGGATATCCCTGCTCACGATAATGCTGGTGGATATCCCTGCTCAGGATACTGCTGGTGGATATCCCTGCTCAGGACACAAAATCTATTGTGTTGCTGAAATAGGTATAATTTTGACACTTTTAACCAAATTTTTCATCTGTAAATTGAATGCACAAAATTGGATGTATTTTTGGATCACTGATTTCTTGAGTTAAATTTATATGAATTTTTTATCAAATCTATTCATGGCTGCTTCACAGCAGCCATGACTAGATTTGATGAAAAATATTTTGAAAATACCGAGTGGGTTAAAAGTTAAAATGTACCTTTTACATAAGGCATTTTGTAATTTTGTACAGCCATAGAGCACCATGTGTACATTCAATGCTGTAAAAATATTATTAACATATATTATTAATTAACCAGTAATTTAACTTTAAAAATGTATCATATCTTTTTCAGGGGATTGATATAAAACCATTATACACAACTGAGGATGGTAAATTTGTTGAACAAGAAATTCCTGGGAAATATCCTTTCACAAGAGGGCCTTATTCAACCATGTATACACTTCGACCATGGACAATTAGACAGGTACAAACTAGCAATATTTAACCATTTCATTGTCAAATTGAAAAAAATGTAACAAAAACAAAGTATTTATCATACATGCAATGCATTGATTATAAAATGACTAATCAGAAAAAATTTTTTCGTAGAATTGGTTACTGCTGTTTGATGTCATATATTTGTTCACAACTTTAAGTATGTAGGTCACATTTTTACAGTTCACAGAACAGGATTGACTTGAGATCACAAAACAAATCTCTGGACAGTAATTCAGTGAAGATTGTTGGCTCATGCCATATTGTGTACTAAGACGAATGTATAGGATTACGTTTTGGGTAATAATATTTTTAGACTGTTCCAAAAGTAATTTTAAGATTTTGGGCACCACTAACACCTTTGATCTAACATTAGGCTTATAAAACAAATTCTTGTTTCTCAGGCAATTTTTCTTCAATTTTGTGATGAGTCAGGCTTTCTTGTCTCTTTTTTTTTCGTTATACAGTCAAACCTGTCTTGAGAGACTACCTGTCTTGAGAGACCACCTGTCTTGAGAGACCACATCTGCCAAGCACCGATTGGTTTTACTCTATTATGGACCTGCTATGGGAGACCACCTGTCTTAAGAGAACACTGTGACCTCGAATGGAATGGTTTCATGTGCCGAAGGCGCGCAGGGACGGTATGGGGAACAAGCCCTTTTCGACCCCCACTATGACCTGGTACCAACTTGTATTTTTATGCCATGATGGACCTGTCTTGAGAGACCGCACCTTTGGAGACTGAAACCATGAAGAAAACTTTTTACCTGTTCTGGAATTGGAAAATCCATTGTGGTTATACTAACATATTTAAAAATATTAAAAGCTCTTAATTGGGTTTCAATTGCTATTCAGTTACATAACTCATTAAAGATTGAGATGTTTTTATAAGACCCCTGTGAAAAGATTAGGATTATTGCTGAATAAGCAATTTCATACATACCTGAAATGTGACAGATAGGATTATAAAAATAAATTTGTGTTGAAAATCTTCAATGAAGATTTTCAACACTAATTTTTTTTTATAATTTTTATAACAGTCCATTTCAATTTGTTAAAAAAATTTCATAAAAAACAACTACAAAGTAATTACAAAAATTCATTCTTCTCCATTTCTGAATTTTGTGGTTGGTTATTCACTGACCACCTGTCTTGAGAGACCACTTTTGTGTGGCCCAAAGGGCAGTCTCTCAAGACAGGTTCTACTGTAAAACAGTTTTGAAAATAGATCTGTGAGCTCTGTCACACAAGGTACATGTATAGTTGATTAAATATTTGTTCAAAATGGTGTCATAGAAGAGATTTCCAGGTGAAAAAAAGGCGATGAGGCAGATTTTCTATGATGAGGCAAGTGCCTGATAAAAAGAATTTTTTTTTAATAGCTTTATTTTATATTTTCTGGCAATCTACTTGCATCATTTCAACATTTCATTTAACCATTCACCTAATCAATCGACCTCATCCACTCCACTTCATTTACAAGTTCAGCAGTTTATTAGATTATTTTTCCAAAAATTGCAACCAAACCATATCATGTTACATCCTGTTGGAAGGATCATCGTTTTGTTGAAATTTTTTGAAAAATTTGAAAACAGAACATCGAAAATAATGCCCTACAGAGTAGATCTGATTCTCAGGCCATTTTTTGTAAAATTGTATGCGGGGGGGATTTTTATTTTATTTTTGTAATTATTTATTTGCCATCAAAAGTTCATGTTCTTGGTTTGTTTTATGTTTTAGTAATAATAATAATATAGTTTATAGCCGTGAATCCACCAAGGTGCTCTCAGGCTTTACACTGATAAATAAACAAATGTGTTGTGTAAGCTGTCGATTAGTTATATACAGGAGATCGCGTAAAGAGGTGGGTCTTTAGTGACGATTTAAACTCCGTAAGAGATTGAGGTGCCTTCAGGTGATCAGGGAGACGGTTCCATAAAAATGTGCCGCAACCGAGAAGCACCGTTTGCCTACTGCCATGGCATTTCGAAAAGTGTGAGTCAAATTGTTGGACGCACATGACCTTAAAAATCTTGCAGGTGTGTATCTCGTGATAAGAGTTGTTACATTGGACGGTACCATTCCGTTAAGAGCTTTATATGTGACGAGAAAGATTTTGAATTCCACCCTCTCTTCTACAGGGAGCCAGTTCAACTCAAGCAGCACGGGGGTTATGTGGCAGAATTTTTTTCGTCGTGTGACTATCCTTGCTGCGCAATTCTGAATAAGTTGCAGACGCCGCAATAGTGATCGTTTACATCCGAAAAGTAGGGAGTTGCAATAATCCAAACGACTGGTTACAAAAGCATGGACTAGTTGTTTAGCCGTCCCCTCGTCGATCACTGGATGCACTCTGCCGATATTTCTAAGATGGAAGAATGCAGATTTACAAATCATATTGACATGCTTTTCCGCCGACAACTGTTCGTCCATGAAATATCCCAAGTTACGAACAGTGACGAACGGAGAAACGGTGTTTGAGTCAATGCTAAGAGAGTGTTTAGATGTTTTTGATAATTGTTGGGGTAAGCCAAAGTAAATGATTTCCGTGTTTTCAGCATTCATTTTGAGACAATTTTCAGTCATCCAGGATTTAATGTCCTCCACACAATGCTCAAGCTGCTCCTTTGCACATGTTTCAGAGCTCGGGCTGAAATGAACGTAGAGCTGGGTGTCATCAGCATAGCAGTGAAAGCTAAGGCCATGTTTCCGTATTATATTGCCAATGGGTAACACATAGATGACGTAGAGAAGGGGCCCAAGCACTGATCCCTGTGGCACTCCGAACTTTAAAGTGACCCTACCCGATGCGGAATCATTAATGCTGACACTCTGCGTCCGGCCAATCAGATAGGACCTGATCCACTCAAGAGCTGGCCCTGTGAAACCTACAACATTCTGCAATCGATTCAGAAGGATGGCATGGTCGATTGTATCGAATGCTGCACTGAGGTCCAGCAGTACCAGGCACGATATCTGACGCTGATCCATAGCCAGGAGTATGTCATTTTGGACATGCAACAGTGCTGTCTCGGTGCTGCACTGTTGCGTATAAGCTGATTGGAATTCCGCGGCTAGACCAGAAATTTTAAGATGCTGGCGAATTTGGAGCAGACACTGCTCTTTCGATGACTTTTGAAATGAACGATAGGTTCGAGACTGGTCTGTAGTTCTTGAGAACATCTGGGTCAAGCCCAAGCTTTTTTAGTAGTGGAGTGACAAGAGCCTGTTTCATTATCTGGGGAAAGCTCCCAGAGCTAAGGGACTTGTTCACAATTTCCAAAAGCCATGGTGCAAGAGTCGGTAGACATGTTTTAAGAAGTCTTGACGGGATGGGATCTAAGGCACATTGTTTCGATGGTGAATTTTTAATAAGGGTGATTAGATCCTCTGCAGCAATCAGTTTGAAAGAGCTTTTAGGTCTCATAATCTACAGAATAGCATGGCTGGTGGTGTATTTCGTCTCTTGAGTGCAAGAAGGCTTTGCAATGCTAAAGCATTGCAAAACCTTGTTGCACTCAAGGGTCAAATTTATCAATTTTATTAAACTTGTGGGGGAAGGTATACTGGAATCATTTTGTTCCTTCATTCATCTGTCTGTCCATTCATTTGGAGACATAATTTTGTCCGAAGATTTTCTCAGCCATTTATAGACCATTTTCCTATAAACTTGGAAAGAATGTTCACCACCTTTGGAACCTGTGCACCTGCGATTATAGTTCTGGCCAGACTGAGATTGCCTCAGGTGTTTATGGGTCAATTCGTTGGAAACTTGGTATGATATTAAAATTTTGGGGGATATAGGCATATAGCCATGGCATTGTCTGCCTGTCTGTCTGTAGATAGAGTTAGTTTCCACTCTGTAACTAAAATTCTGCTTGGCCACCTGAAACCAAACTTGGCATGTGGGTTAGGCATGATGAGAGGAAGAACCCTATTTATTTTGGGATCATTGTGCCAAAGGTCAAGGCCACAGTGACCATGACTTCAATTTTTATCAGTGTTGGTTTCCACTCTGTAATTAAAGTTATGCTTGGCTAATTGAAGTCAAACTTGCCATATGGGTTAGGCATGATGAGAGGAAGAACCCTATTTTTGGGGGGTTCATTATGTCAAAGGTCAAGGTCACAGTGACCATGACTTCAATTTTTATCAGTGTTGGTTTCCACTCTGTAATTAAAGTTATGCTTGGCTAATTGAAGTCAAACTTGCCATGTGGGTTAGGCATGATGAGAGGAAGAACCCTATTCATTTTGGGATTATCATGCCAAAGGTCAAGATCACAGTGACTTTGAACTTCAGTTTTTATCAGTGTTGATTCCCGCTCTGTAATTAAAGTTCTGCTTGTCCAACTGAAACCAAACTTGGCATGTTGGTTAGGCATGATGAGAGGAAGAACCCTATTTATTTTAAGGTCATTGTATGAAAGGTCAAGGTTGCAGTGACCTTGACCTTAAACATTTACCAGAGTTGGCTTGTCTTATTGAAATTTTGCCTGATCGATACTAAACTAGGCCTATGAGTTGAGCATGATGAAAGGAAGAACCTTATTTGTTTTTTAAGTTATTGGGCCAAAGGTCAAGGTCACTGTGACCTTAAAATTGAAATTTTATCGATAGGAGCTGGTTTTGGCTCTCTTAATTATTAAAATTATGCATTGCTGATCAAAACCCAACTTGGCATGTTGGTTGAGCATGATGAGAGGAAGAACCCTACATATATTTAGTTCATTGTGGCAAAGGTGAAGGTCACATTGACATTGAATTTGAAAGTTTATCATTCCCGATCGAAACCAAACTTGACATGTCATCAAATACAGGTAATCTTATCTGTATTATTAGAGTAAATAATACCAACAGTGGCTGTGTTAATTTAATGTAATATATTACCAAGGTTACTGTATCAGAGTGATTTTTCAAGGGGATTTGCCACCCTTGGCGACTACCTCTAGTTGACTTGTCTCAGAATGCTAGAATTTTGTCTGGAGGTTTTCTCAGATGTTTATGGGTTGATTCCTTTGAAACTTGGTATGGATGTTTACTACCATGGGAACCTGTGCACCTATGATTATAGTTTCGATCAGACTTTTTTGCCACAGTTATTCTCCTTTTCATCTTAGAATGCCTGAATTTTGTCTGGAGATTGCCTCAGATGTTTATGGGTCAATTCCTTTGAAACTTGGTATGGATGTTTACTACCATGGGATTCTATGCATGTGCGATTATAGTTTTGTCATAGAATGCCTGAATTTTGCCCCATTTCGTCATGGAATGCCTGAATTTTATTCGGAGATTTTCTCAGATGTTTATGGGTCGATACCTTTGAAATTTGGTATGGATATTCACTACCATGGGAACATGTGCACCTACCATTATAGTTTTGATCAGACTTTTTTGCCAGAGTTATTCCCCTTTTCATCTTGAATAATCATTGTGGAGTATGGACAGGCCCATCTGGGACAGTCACACCTCTAGTTTTTAATTTTTTTAAGTTTGCATTGGTTATAACAAGAGAGCATGTGGCAGCCAAATTGGCCGTGCGGAAGGGCCCGAGAAACAGATTTTAACTTTTAGCCTAACAAATTTTGATATTGCCTGTGTTTGGTAATGGGTAAAGTGTGTGTGGAATATTGTAGGGCTATATGTAGGAGATTTGAGGGTTTGTACGTTCACAGAAGGGAGGTGGGACGGTGTGGACAGTATTTATATCATGTTTTTGGGTGAGTACTATTAGTTACCCTGAGTCTGTTGATATAGTACAGGTTTTTATCTACCCAGAGCCACATGGGATAAGGCTGGCTTTGGGCAGGTAAAAACCTGTACCTGTGAACAGACATGTGGCGACAAATTTATCTGACTAAGACTGTCAATGTTTACACATACTCTGGGTTCCATTTGTTTGGTGGGAAAGCATGGTTTAACTGGTATTTATTTATTTATTTATTGGTGTTTGAGGTCATATACTTATGCACAATGGCTAATTATGGCTGTTTTACTGGTGGAGGAAGCCGGAGTACCCGGAGAGAACCACCGAGCAATGACGAGCAGCTGCCAGCTCCCCAACATCGTAACTCCGCACTGCAGCACAGGCAGGGTTAGATTGGTTGAAGACATGCATACCATCGATGTGCAGTATGCCTTAGTACACAGCGTCATCGTGCCCCCATGTGGACAATCGGGGTTAAGTGCCTTGCCCAAGGACACAACATAGAACACATTGGAACTCAAGAGATGAACTGTACGTAAGTTACTACCTTGCACGTGCAGGTTAGCTGTCTTGCACCTGCAAGTTACTACCTTGCACGTGCAGGTTAGCTATCTTGCACGTGCAGGTTAGCTATTTTGCACGTGCAGGATAGCTATTTTGCACCTGCAAGTTAGATATCTTGCACGTGCAGGTTAGCTATCTTGCACGTGCAAGTTACTATCTAATTCGCAAAAATCTCTAACAAAACTAAAAGTTGATGAAGGGCAGTAACTCTGACAAAACACTTCATATAACACCGACATTGAATGGAGTGATTATTTATTGATCTATTCATTTATTGGTGTTTAAGGTCACATACTTATGCACAATGGCTAATCATGACCGTGACAATTTTACAGGTGGAGGAAGCCGGAGTACCCGAAGAGAACCATCGAGAAGCAGCCAGCTCCCCAACATCGTAACTCCGCACTGCAGCACAGGCAGGGTTAGATTGGTTGAAGACATGCGTACCATTGACGTGCAGTACGCCTTAGTACACAGCGTCATCGTTCCCCCATGTGGACAATTGGGGTTAAGTGCCTTGCCCAAGGACACAACGCAGGAGTTCGAATTGATCGCTCAGACGGGTTTAAACTAAAATCAATTTAATGTATTATAATAAATTAACATGGAACAAGGTTAGAACAGTCTGAAGTTTTAATTACTCCTCTCCTTTCTTTGGGTCTGGACAATACACATTAACACTATTAATGCAGAAGTTATTGAATAACTACTATTATTACACCCAGCTGAACTTTTCACAGTACCACAATATTTACTTCCACATCATGACGTCAACACACGATATGAATTCCAGAATGAGACAAATTAACGATATGGAAAATTTTCTTGTGGGTGAGCTGAAATAGTGTGGGTTCAGAAGTTTCCAACAGGCTATGGGTTTATATTGTTTATCTCTTGCTGGAAGCCCATATTTGGGCTTTATTCTGAAATGCATGCACTGCAACTTAAAGCTTCATATTCCGTGAATGTCCTTCATATTATCATTAAAGTGAAATTATTTAGTCTGTATGGTCTTGCGTTGTTGTAATTTATGGGAGAGTGCCTATGGGCACTCTCCCATAAATTGTAACAAGGCAAGCACATGTGAACATTTTTTAATGATCAAAAATAAATTAGCACTCTACCAGTTAAAGTGGATTTTAAAAGAGTTTTCAACTTGATATTTGACACCTGAAGAACTAAACTGTCAATTGCTTTTAAACTTTTTTTGACCCTCAGTGGTGATTAATGGTGTATATATTTTGTAACAGTGTTAATGCAAATGCCACAAAGCATCACTTCAACTATTAATTTATGCAGGGTTTCTGCTAGGGGAAAATTTGTGGGTCTGGTAGTTTAAAGAAAGTGAAACTGAGACACTGAAGGCATCTGCCGCACGTGCCGAAAGCACCTGCTTATAGAGGGGGGTCTGATTTTGATTTTTAGGTGCTCTCTGGTGGCCTCTGGGGGCATTCTGGTCACTAAAATGCTGAATAATTGAAGTAGAAAATATGTATTTTTTCCTCCTACAATTCTCTGAATTCCTACAGGATACACAATGCTACCTCTGGTCGGAGGTTTCATAAAAATACAAACCCAAAACATCACAAAATCCACGAATCTTGGAAATCCACGAATCCTCATTTTTAGCTCAACTTTGGCAAAGCCAAATTTGAGCTTATGCCATGGTCCGTCTGTCCGTCAACAATTGGATACAGCTCGGGCTATAGGCCGTATTTATGAACCGATCTTTACAAAACTTCTTGGGTACCTTTGTTATGACCGTGGGACGAGAACGAGTGTTTTTGGGTGCGGTTCGATATTCAAGATGGCTGCCAGCCGCCATTTTGTACCGACGATGCAGAAATCTGTTTTTTGTACAGAACTTCCATATGAAAGCTGTGATTTGAATAATTTTTTGTATGAATGTTTAGTACCATGGGGTACATCACATATAATACAGGTTTTTTTCTCGTGCGTAAATTATGCAAATTACTCTAACTTTGATGTTTTTTGGTGTTACTTTCAGCACTGTAAGTGCAAATGCCAATACGGCTCGGGCTAGAGGCCGTATTTATGAACCGATCTTTACGAAACTCCTTGGGTACCTTTGTTATCACCGTGGGATGAGAACGAGTGTTTTGGGGTCCGGTCCGAAATTCAAGATGGCCGATGGCAGCTATTTTGTAAAAAATTTGGTGCAATCAGATTTTTGCCCAGAACTTCCATATGAAAGCGCTGATTTGAATAATTTTTTGTGTGAATGTTTAGTACCATGGGATACATCACATATAATACAGGTTTTTTTCTCGTGCAGAAATTATGCAAATTAGATGAACTTCGATTTTTTCAGTGCTACTTACATACAGTAAGTACACATGTCAATACGGCTCGGGCTAGAGTCTGTATTTATGAACCGATCTTCACGAAACGTCTTGGGTACCTTTGTTATCACCTTGGGACAAGAACGAGTGTTTCTGGGTGCGGTCCAAAATTCAAGATGGCTGCCAGTGGCCATTTTGTACCGAAATTAGGTCTAATCAGTTTTTTGTACACAACTTCTATACGGCTGAGGCTAGAGGCCGTATTTATGAACCGATCTTTACTACGAAACTTCTTGGGTACCTTTGTTATCACCGTGGGATGAGAACGAGTGTTTTTGGGTGTGGTCCAAAATTCAAGATGGCCACCAGCAGCCATTTTGTACCAAAATTAGTGCAATCAGTCTTTTGTACAGAACTTCTGTATGAAAGTTCTGATTTGAATAAATTTTTGTATGAATGTTTAGTAACATGGAATACATCACATATAGTACAGGTTTTTTTCTTGTGCAGAAATTATGCAAATTAGATGAACTTTGATTTATTCAGTGCTACTTATACACAGTAAGTGAACATGTCAATACGGCTCGGGCTAGAGGCTGTATTTATGAACCGATCTTCACAAAACTTTTTGGGTACCTTTGTTATCACCTTGGGACGAGAACGAGTGTTTCTGGGTGCGGTCCAAAATTCAAGATGGCTGCCAGTGGCCATTTTGTACCGAAATTAGGTCCAGTCAGTTTTTTGTCACAACTTCTATACAGCTCATATTTGTGAACTGATCTTCAAGAAACTTCTTGGGTACCTTTGTTTTCACCTTGGGACAGGAATGAGTGTGTTTTGGGTGCCTTTGTTATCACTGTGCTATGAGAACAAATATTTTGGGGTTCAGTCAGACCCACTCTGGGACTCAAAAGATTTTTTTCTAGTTTAGCGTCTGACTGTCACCCACCTTTACAATACTTTACCTATACATTTATTACAGGCAACGATCAGTATTTATGTACAGACTGTTACAATACTTTATATGTACCTTTGTTATCAGGTCATTACCTAGATGTTTGTCATTGCTGTGTCACATACTATACATGTACATGTCTTTGTCTTGACAAGTTGAGCTACAGTGTCATTTACACTTTCATTTAGTAAATTTTGCATGTGTGCTTGAGCTTTGTTTACAACCGGTCGCAGTAATATTTGAAAAGAATCATAATGCAGACATGTGACATCATGTACGTGCAATTACATCATTTATCGCTCGAAATAAAAGCTAGTGATTTCGGACCAAACACGACAATTTGAGTCTGAAATTTTATAAGTGACGTTTAGGATTTGAACTTTGTTTCCCCCACTCGTCTGGGGGGTATCAAGTATCAGGTTGTCGCCAGTAATGGTAAGCATAGTATACAACATAATTATGCCTATATTATGTGCAAACAAAGGATCCTGAGTGTCATTACGATGCAGCATTGTACTCGACATTTTAACCATCAGCTTTTCTGACTGATCATAGTATGATCGGCGGGGGGAATGGGTCCGGTCGATGAACCTACAGCCGGTCTAGTGGAAACCCGGATTTATGACTCCCAGCTGGAAGTAGTTTGATGTCCCAGGAGTCAGATATGTGACGAGAATGCTGGCTAGGGTTCATAGAAGAAACTTGGCCGTTCAGTATCATGATCAGCCAATTTATCATCTTTCAGCTAAGAATACATCTGCACATTTTTTCCACTTTTAACCATAGTTGCATTGGTTATCTTAGTACTGAATGTGGTGTCCGGTCCCATTGGTGGTGATCTTGAAGATGCCTCTTTGATTTTGTGCCATCATTGCATGAATAAACAAGTGATTAAAAGTTTAAAGCGGATCTATCCCAGAAAAGGTGAACTGCAGGCTCTAAAAAAATACTCCTATTCCTAAAAATACGAAATACTGAAAAGTACCTTTCATCAAAAGGCTATAATTTGGTGAATTTTAACTGATTTTGACTGTGAATGGCCTTATAGTTGCCACATCTTTACTATATCACTTACTATAAATCCTGTATGTTGTAATGTTTAACCCGTTACCCAATGCAGACGATATCAAAATTGATTATTTTAAATATCATTTTTTTTCAAGTTTTTCAAAAAATATCAACAAAACCATATCATGTGACCCCTCGTTGGAACGAGCTCATCGAGCTCGTTCCAACGAGGGGTCACATGATATGGTTTTGTTGAAATTTTTTGAAAAATAATATTTTTTCACCTGCTGAATTTAAATATTATGCGGGTGGATGCTGCCAATTCGTTGGGTAAATGGTTAACAGGGTGTGAGGAACAAAGCAAGTTTGTGGGACTCCTGAACAGGTTCTGCAGGTCAAAATATGACAAGCAAGTTTTGCAGAGTTCCTGGAGAAAACCGTAGAAGCTGTAGAGTAGCTCTTTATCTATTTTATATATGGGGAGTGTGTAATTCAGTGATTCATTCCAGGTAGAAATTCAAGCTTTGATTGTCTCCCTTGATATGCAATGCAACCAGAAATTTTCCATTGCATGGACAGGGATACCCGGCCTGGAACAAGTTGGTCTGCTAGTTATATATATTTCATTATATATTATTTCATATTATTTTTATTTCTTTAGTATGCAGGTTTTAGTACTGTTGAAGAGAGCAACAAATTCTACAGAGATAATATTGCGGCAGGTCAGCAAGGGCTCAGTGTTGCATTTGACTTAGCAACCCATAGAGGGTAAGTTCTTTTATTAGCTCTACTACTGAATTCAGGGTGTCAGTGAGTTATATGTCATTGCATGGCATCTGTCATCAGTTAACCCTTCACCTAACATGAAAAGCAGACGACACTTGCAAAAAAAATTTCTGAATAACTATAATTTTTTTCATTTTTTGTCTCAAAAACATACGTTATGACAAGCTCATTCCAAGAGGGGTCATAACCTATTTTTTTAGACAAAAAAATGAAAAAATAATGAAAATTAATTGGCGATTTTTTAGAATATCGCTGGCCAGTTTTGGCCATTATGTCGGGTAAGGGATAACTTTGCATAACAGTGTCATTCTTTAGAATCATCACCCCAAGCCCAACTGTATCATTCTCGTTCTTTAAAACCATCACCCCAAACCCAACCATATCAGTCTCGTTCTTTAGAACCATCATCACAAACCCAACCATATCAGTCTCGTTCTTTAGAACCATCACCCCAAACCCAACCGTATCAGTCTCATTCTTTAGAACCATCACCCCAAACCCAACCGTATCAGTCTCGTTCTTTAGAACCATCACCCCAAACCCAACCATATCAGTCTCGTTCTTTAGAACCATTACCCCCAAACCCAACCATATCAGTCTCATTCTTTAAAACCATCACCCCAAACCCAACCATATCAGTCTCGTTCTTTAAAACCATCACCCCAAACCCAACCACATCAGTCTCGTTCTTTAGAACCATCATCCCAAACCCAACCATATCAGTCTCGTTCTTTAGAACCATCACCCCAAACCCAACCATATCAGTCTCCTTCTTTGGAACCATCATCCCAAACCCAACCATATCAGTCTCGTTCTTTAGAACCATCACCCCAAACCCAACCATATCAGTCTCGTTCTTTAGAACCATTACCCCCAAACCCAACCATATCAGTCTCGTTCTTTAAAACCATCACCCCAAACCCAACCATATCAGTCTCGTTCTTTAAAACCATCACCCCAAATCCAACCATATCAGTCTCATTCTTTAGAACCATCATCCCAAACCCAACCATATCAGTCTTGTTCTTTAGAACCATCATCCCAAACCCAACCATATCAGTCTCGTTCTTTAGAACCATCATCCCAAACCCAACCATATCAGTCTCGTTCTTTAGAACCATCACCCCAAACCCAACCATATCAGTCTCGTTCTTTAGAACCATCACCCCAAACCCAACCATATCAGTCTCGTTCTTTAGAACCATCACCCCAAACCCAACCGTATCAGTCTCATTCTTTAGAACCATCACCCCAAACCCAACCATATCAGTCTCGTTCTTTAGAACCATCACCCCAAACCCAACCATATCAGTCTCATTCTTTAGAACCATCACCCCAAACCCAACCATATCAGTCTCGTTCTTTAGAACCTTCACCCCAAACCCAACCATATCAGTCTCGTTCTTTAGAACCATCACCCCAAACCCAACCGTATCAGTCTCATTCTTTAGAACCATCACCCCAAACCCAACTGTATCAGTCTCATTCTTTAGAACCATCACCCCAAACCCAACCATATCAGTCTCGTTCTTTAGAACCATCACCCCAAACCCAACCGTATCAGTCTCATTCTTTAGAACCATCACCCCAAACCCAACCGTATCAGTCTCATTCTTTAGAACCATCACCCCAAACCCGACCGTATCAGTCTCATTCTTTAGAACCATCACCCCAAACCCAACCGTATCAGTCTCGTTCTTTAGAACCATCACCCCAAACCCAACCATATCAGTCTCGTTCTTTAGAACCATCACCCCAAACCCAACCAAATCAGTCTCGTTCTTTAGAACCATCACCCCAAACCCAACCATATCAGTCTCGTTCTTTAGAACCATCACCCCAAACCCAACCATATCAGTCTCATTCTTTAGAACCATCACCCCAAACCCAACCGTATCAGTCTCGTTCTTTAGAACCATCACCCCAAACCCAACCGTATCAGTCTCGTTCTTTAGAACCATCACCCCAAACCCAACCAGATCAGTCTCATTCTTTAGAACCATCACCCCCTCGTCTGTTCACGCAGATGCAATGGACCGAGATTTGCAACTGATTCTCTCAGATGGTGAAAGGGATAAGGAAGAGGATTAACCTTCCCTTTCGGAACAGTACATGGTTGCGATGGCTTACATCCATCGATACTACCCTGATTGTTCTGCCGAATCAGAATGCTGCGACAACAAGAGAGAAACCGCTGGCGCAGTTAGGCACAGACTTTATCCGGACAAAGGAGGAAGTCCCTTTCTCTTCCGGTTCAGTTTTTGGAGGTGTCGCAGGCCTTTGGCCATATAGACAATGCTGTATTTATCCTTTTGAGTGCAAGGACCATGTTTTTGGACCATGTTCATTTAAAAACGGTCGGGGAAGATGTTCAGAGAGTTCTTCTGCAATTGGATGAGCAGGCTGGGGATCTAAAGGTATCCTTACCTATATCATTCACTATTCACTCAGACACAATTGAGATGGCAATTTCTTCAAATAGAGCGACTTTGGACGTTATGTCTTAGGCAAATCACCTTACAAGAGATATGGTGCAATGTCTCAAGGGAAAGGAATTTGAGGACATTCGTACCTCTCTTGGAGTTCAGGGCAATTATGTATACCACGTATAACTCTGCCCTAACAGTGGTTAATCAGGAGTTAATCAGATGTGATGCTGCCCTTGTGTCGTCATCTCTGATAAGATGACAAGGTGAAAATCTATCTCTGAGTCGCTCTGGTTTCTGGACATTTTATTTTCGACGACTAGCTTTCATTAGTCTATGAACAGCTACTAAGAAAGCGTCTTGTGCTCTGCTTTTGAAGTCGCCGTATCAACGATCCACCTCTTCAGACAAGGGTAAAGGAGGGCATTCCAGACAAAATCGTCAAAAGGAAACTCCTCACGAGGGTACAAGAAACCCTCTTATAATTACTCTGGAGGTTGACAGTATAGCGACTCAGGAAAGGGGCATAGATTTGATCGGGACAATAGGTCAGATTCCCCTAGGCTGATGAGACAAGGTTTTTTTGCGGGGAGGACGTGGTTCCTCCTCCTGTAAGCCTCGCAGGTCATACAGGTTATGGTTTAGACCTCTGTTGCTGGCCAGTTGGCGGAAGGTTATCAAGATCCGCAAAAAAAACTGGATAATAATCACTGAAGATCAGTGGGTGAGAAGTGGAGTCTCGGACGGCTTACGGCTATCATTCCGAGCAAAAACCCACTAATAAGTTGTCCGTGTTGAACAAATCTTCTATCAAATTCTTGCATAAGAGAGTTTCTCCTACTGGATGTATAAGCTCAATTATCAAAGGAAGCAATACAGGTTGTCGAGAACCAGGATTCTCAAGATTTTTACAATCACCTGTTCCTCGTACCAAAGCCAGATGGCTCGTTCCGAGCGGTAATAAACTTGAGCTGAATAACAAGCTTACCCTGGCTCCAGAAGTTTATTTATGGAAATCGTTCAGTCGGTAAAAGCAAGCATTCGAGTGATCGACCATGCGGCAAGCATAGATCTAAGGATGCATACTTTCATGTCCTGGTACATTCGGCATTCTAAAAGTACCTGCAGTTCACCGTACAAGGGAAGGTGTATTCAGTTCAGAACAATGTGCTTTGGTCTGAATTTGGCCCCCTGGGCATTTCACTCGAATAATGAACTCGGTAATGTCTTACTTATGAGCTCATTTGTCTGCAGTAACATTGGCTTACTAGGATGACGTTCTACAGGGTTACGGGAACAGAATTATTCTTCAGAACGATGTTCAGAGTCTGCTACAATTACTCCAACACCTTGGTTTCATCGTAAACAAGAAAAAGTCTGATCTTGCTCCGTACAAGTCGTCTATTCACTTGGGAATGAGCTTTGAGACTCAAAACAATCTGGTTTGCCTGCCATTATCCAGAACGAAATTAGTCAGTTGTTATGCTTACTTTTGTCTACACTCAGACACATTAATAGTGAGGGAATTCATGCGACTGTTGGAGCTGTGCGGAGTGGCTGTAGATCTCATTCCGATGGGTGCGCACGTCCCCTCCAGATATTCAGAACGGGAGCGTGATACTCAGAACTGGAGTGTGAAGATGCTTTCGCTTGAACCAGTATTGTTTTAACGGACCTAGTAAAACAAGGGTTCAGATTTGGGCAGATATTCAGTGCTTAACTGACGGAGTTCCACTGTAACTGCCGGATTCGGCTTTCACGATTATGACGGATGTGAATCAGACGGGTTGGGGCCCGACCCTAAGTCCTGCAGTCTTGAAGTGTCAGGATCTTTGGGACCATCAGTTCCAGGAGAAAGACATAAACATCAGTGAGATGATGTTAATTAGCTAGCACTACAACACTGGATTCACATAATAACGGACGTCCATGTTCAATTTGGTCAGACTACTCGACAGTAGTAGCGTACATTGGGAACCAGGGCGGCACCCATTCATTTCAAACTAACAGAGAAGATTTTCCTATATGTCATGAATCATCATGTTCATCTTTCTATCCGTCATATACTGGGTGGTCTGAACGTACTAGCAAACTCGCTCTCTCAGAAAGGTCGCCTGTTGCAATTGGTGTCGACGCTCAACAAGCGAGTATTTGGGCAGATTTGCTACCAGAGGTATTGCCTCCATGATAAATCTATTTGTGACGCACCGGAACAATCTGTTACTGTCGTTCGTGTTGCCATGCCCAGACCATTGAGCGTATGCAGTAGACGATCTGCCGATCTCATGGGGATGGATGATAGGATACGCGTATCCTCCAATTCATTTGATTCAGTAGATTATGTTTAAGATCAAACAGTCTCGTTGTGAATCCTACAAGTAGTACCTCTGTCGTCACAGAAACCTTGAATCAGTCTTCTCAAGTGTCTGTTATGGGATGTTCCCCGGAAGCTTCCTCCACAAGAGGACATTCTTTATCAGGAGAAGTTTTTGTTCTTCATGTCCTTCTCCACCCATAGTGACATAATGGAGTTGATTAGACATGAGGGAACCATTGCGGTTCCTAAATTATTTTATGACTAACACAAGAACGATTAAGTAATTCGGGTTGACTTTGAATCTCCCCCCCCTCTCCCGTGACCGGGAGATATTGCTTGGTAAACAGCAATGCAAAACTGAACAACAGATACCCTGCAGGGTCATAAGCAGAGATTTATAGAAGTTGGAGAAGAGATAGAAAGGCCAGCTATACAAACATCATGTCTTCCCCACTGAATGAAGGGAAGAAATAAGAGGGTTTTAATTAAAGGTCTAAAAAAGTTAAATATCTGTTTCTCAGGCCTTCCCGCAGTGTCCTTTTGGCTGCCACATGCTGTCATTTTATAACCAATGCAATCTTGAAAAATTAAAAATGAAATGGTTTATTCTGATATTTTACCCAAGTTAATAAAATTGATAAATTTGTCCCTTGAGTGCAACAAGGCTTTGCAATGCTAAAGCATTGCAAAGCCTTCTTGCTCTCAAGGGATGAAATACACCACCACCCATGCTTTTCTGTAGATTAAGAGGCCTAAAACTTGAACCAAGAACATGAACTTTGATGGCAAAGAAATAATTTCAGAAATAAAAAATAAAATAAAAAAATGCTCGCCCGCATGCAATTTTACAAATAATGGCCTGAGAAACAAAATATACTTTGTGTGGCCTTAATATTTTTGAATACTTGAATACTTCCTCAAGGCTTATCTTTCATGTAAATTTGGGAGAAACCATTTGGACTGTCGCAAAAATAGTTGAGTGAATTAGGGCTGCACGATATTCAAAACTGAATACCGGTATCGGTATTAAAAAAAATACCGTGGTATACCGGTATATCGAAAACTGTTCAGATGTATGAACACAAGTACCACAATCGAGACTCGAGGCATCACAGTCTTGCACTCAAGGGACGATATACACCACCATCCATGCTATTCCGTACATTATGAGGCCTAAACCATAAAACAAACCAAGAACATGAACTTTTGATGGCAAAGAAATAATTACAAAAATAAAATAAAAAACTGCATGCCCGCTTGCAATTTTAAAAAAAAATGGCCTGAGAAACAAAAGATCTACTTTGTGGGGCCTAATGTAAACTAAGATTCATAGTCATAAGCAGAGATTTATAGAAGTTGGAGAAGAGATAGTTCAGCTATTCAAATGTCATGGCATTCCCAGTGGGGTGTAACAGAAGGAGAGATAAGTGTGGGAGCCAGGGTTCGAACCGTCAAACTCTAGCACACAAAGCGACCGATTTACCACGAGACTAAGAGATCCGGACCAACCAGGCTGGTTGGTAAATGGCCTTTATACCTCGACTGCTACACTACTCTCTGGGGAAACTGAGATGTTTGAATAGCTGAACTTGGAGAAGAGAAAACTTGTGAAGAATCTGAAAAACAATAACACTGTCACAAAACTGTAACAGATGTGAGAACATTTTATAATTATTTGGTTTTATATTGGCTGATATATCAGCACTTGGTAATTTCACATAAGCCTTCAGACGTTGGTCTTAGGCTGATATGAAGTGACCTCAGGCTGATATCTCTGCCAAGACAGTAAAACCTGTCTTGAGAGACCACAGTCGTGAGAGACCATCTGTCTTGAGAGACCACATCTGCCAGGCACCGATTGGTTTTACTCTATAATGGACCTGCTATGTGAGACCATCTGTCTTGAGAGACCACATATTCTTGAGAGACCACTGTGACCTGGTACCAACTTGTATTTTTATGCCATAATGGACCTGTCTTGAGAGACCGCCCCCTTGAAGATTGAAACCATGAGAAAAATTTTTTAACTGGTCTGGAATTGGAAAATTCATTGTGGTTATACTAACATAATTAAAAGTATTAAAAGGTCTTAATTGGGTTTCAATTGCTATTCAGTTACATAACTCATTAAAGATTGAGATGTTTTTTATAAGGACCCTGTGAAAAGATTACGATTATTGCTGAATAAACAATTTCATACATACCAGAAATGTGACAGATAGGATTATAAAAATAAATTTGTGTTGAAAAACTTCAATGAAGATTTTCAACACTAATTTATTTTTATAATTTTTATAACAGTCCATTTCAATTTGTTACAAAAACTTCATAAAAAGAACAACTACAAAGCAATTACAAAAATCCATTCTTCTCCATTTCTGAATTTTGTGGTTGGTTATTCACTGACTTGAGAAAACCTGAAACCTGTTATGAGAGACCACCTGTCTTGAGAGATCACTTTTGTGTGGCCCAAAGGGCGGTCTCTCAAGACAGGTTCTACTGTATAACAAATATCAAAAGATTTTGATAAGTGATTCTGGAGAAGAAAAGTTTAATTTTTGCAAATAAGCTGACTCAGCATTTTATGAAGTCCCCCCCCCCCCCCCCACCCTCTACCCCCACAGAACACCCTGACACAATCAATGGAAATTAGTTCCAAATAACACTTCTCTGTTCTGTGTGGTTTGGGAAATATGGGCGTTTGAAAATATTTCTATGTTTATAAAAAAAAACAACTACAAAGTAATTACAAAAATCCATTCTTTTCCATTTCTGAATTTTGTGGTTGGTTATTCACTGATTTGAGAAAACCTAAAACCTGTTATGACAGACCACTTTTGTGTGGCCCAAAAGGCAGTCTCTCAAGACAGGTTCTACTGTATGAAACCAAGTAATAACCTCTTTATTGAATTGTATTGCTATTTATTTTAGATATGACTCAGACAATCCAAGAGTACATGGTGATGTTGGGATGGCAGGTGTAGCAATAGACTCTATTGAACTGTATTGCTATTTATTTTAGATACGACTCAGACAATCCAAGAGTACATGGTGATGTTGGAATGGCAGGTGTAGCGATAGACTCTATTGAAGATGCCAAATTACTATTTGATGGTATTCCTTTGTCAAAAATCTCAACATCGATGACAATGAATGGAGCCGTCTTGCCAGTGTTGGCTATGTACATTGTTGCAGCTGAGGAACAGGTAAGAGATTGTAATGAAACAGTTGTGATCACTCGCTTATCACTGACACCTTATTTATGATTTCACAGTGCAACATTGAATTTTTATATGCCCGTTTTGAAAAAAATGGATTGTATTATGGTATACCACTGTCCATCTGTCTGTCTGTCCATCTGTCCATCCACACGTCGTACAATAACTCGAAAATGCTTCGAGGAATTTTTATGATTTTTTGGTGGATAGTATATGTTGATGGAAGGAAGCTCACTTTCGATTTGTGTCGCTGTCCGATTTGTCATTCCAGAGTTATGGGACTTTATTTGGCAAAATATAGGCAATTTTCCACATGTCAAACAATAACTTGAAAATGTGTCAAGCAATTTTCATGATTTTATGGTGGCAAGTATATGTTGATGGAAGGAATCTCCCTTCAATTTGTGTCGCTGTCCAATTTGTCATTCCAGAGTTATGGGTCTTTATTTGTCAAAATATAAGCAATTTTCCACATGTCGAACAATAACTTGAAAATGCTTAGAGCAATTTTCATGATTTTTTGGTTGCAAGTATATGTTGATAGAAGGAATCTCCTTTTCGATTTGTGTAGCTGTCCGATTTGCCGTTCCAGAGTTATGGGACTTTATTCGTCAATAATGGCAATTTTCCAGATGTCGGACTTTGAGCAGTTTTCATAAACCTGACAAGTACACATGTTTTCTCTTATTGTGTGCTTCCCTCTTGTTATTAATAACAGGCGTATCATGTGCTCATGGCGCAGCTGTTTATTAATAATGAGCGTATCGTGCTCATGGTGCAGCTGTTTATTAATAACGGGTGTATCATGCGCTCATGGTGCAGCTGTTTATTAATAGTGGATGTATCATGCGCTCATGTCGCAGCTGTTTAATAATGGGCGTATCATGCGCTCGTGGCACAGCTGTTTATTAATAACAGGCGTATCATGCGCTCACGGCGCAGCTGTTTATTTAACTCTTTAGGGCCAAATTCCGACTTTGATCACATTTTTGACAACAGAACAGGTGCCACTACATGCAGTCTTTGGGTTAACTCACCAAGCTACATTCTAAGTGCCTTGGCAGTTGTTTTTAGGCAAGTCTTGGCACCAAAATCACGCAAAAATATGTATTAAGGGTTACATATATATGCAGAAAACAATTCTGTCTATCATATCATCATGATTATGTGTCTGGCATCATTTTAACTGAGATTATAAGCACAGAAGTTAGTGAGATGTTACTGACAGAAGGGCCAAACAAAGAATGAGGAATTGGTACCAGTTTCAGTACTTCCTTGACACTGCGCATGCACAGTGGGCAAAAGTATGGAGGACCATATAGGACATAGATTTTTTGATTTGGATGCAAATTTTGGGGATTGGGGGGGCAAAATTTGTGTTTGGCCCTGAATATTTTTGTGTTAGCACCAGCTAAGTCTGGGTCATTGGAAAGTATAAAAAATATATAAATTACTATAATTTTTTTCATTTTGGGTTAAACCATTTATTTTTGCCCCAATGGATGTCACACTTCTATCCAGAGGCTCTCAACCATGACAACTTTCTGTTGTCAGATCTTTTGTCAGACTGAATGTTTTTCAAATAGAGCAATAGACTACATTTAGGGAGTAAGGAGGAATTCCTCTTCTGTGAATTATTATGTGATATGGAAAGTGTTCTCTTCCTGGTGTCAAGAGAATTCAGGAAACTATTGGCCTCCTTCTATTGTGAATATATTTTCTACTAATGTGTAAATACTTCAGCCTGTAGTCATCAGTGGATAATATTATATTCTATGAGATACATTCTCACATGAAGGTCATATTATTATTAGAAATGTTGAGACCCTTTCAAAATTTAAGTCCTAGATTTTAAAAGCGTATTCCCAAGTGGAATTTAGCATGCGTTCTGTTTAAACTACAAGATGCACAATCTGAACCTTTGGCTTTAGTAGATTTCATGTATTTAAACAGTATTCCTGCTTGCTTTTGCTTCAGCTAGAATTTATTCATTTTTAGCTCAACTTTGGCGAAGCCAAATTTGAGCTTATGCCATGGCCCGTCATCCGTCTATCTGTCTGTCCGTCAATTGGATACGGCTCGGGCTAGAGGCTGTATTTATGAACCGATCTTTACGAAACTTCTTGGGTGCCTTTGTTATGACCGTGGGACGAGAACGAGTGTTTTTGGGTGCAGTCCGAAATTTAAGATGGCTGCCAGCCGCCATTTTGTACCGACGATGCAGAAATCTGTTTTTTGTACAGAACTTCCATATGAAAGCTCTGATTTGAATAATTTTTTGTATGAATGTTTAGTACCATGGGATACATCACATATAATACGGGTTTTTTTCTCGTGCGTAAATTATGCAAATTAGACTAACTTTGATGTTTTTTGGTGTTACTTTCAGCACAGTAAGTGCAAATGCCAATACGGCTCGGGCTAGAGGCCGTATTTATGAACCGATCTTTACGAAACTACATGGGTACCTTTGTTATCACCGTGGGACGAGAACGAGTGTTTTTGGGTCCGGTCCGAAATTCAAGATGGCCGATGTCAGCCATTTTGTACAAAATTTGATGCAATCAGATTTTTGCACAGAACTTCCATATGAAAGCGCCGATTTGAATAATTTTTTGTGTGAATGTTTAGTACCATGGGATACATCATATATAATACGGGTTTTTTTCTCGTGCAGAAATTATCCAAATTAGATGAACTTTGATTTTTTCAGTGCTACTTATAGTAAGTACACATGTCAATACGGCTCGGGCTAGAGTCTGTATTTATGAACCGATCTTCACGAAACATCTTGGGTACCTTTGTTATCACCTTGGGACGAGAACGAGTGTTTCTGGGTGCGGTCCAAAATTCAAGATGGCTGCCAGTGACCATTTTGTACCGAAATTATGTCTAATCAGTTTTTTGTACACAACTTCTATACGGCTCAGGCTAGAGGCTGTATTTATGAATCGATCTTTACGAAACTTCTTGGGTACCTTTGTTATCACTGTGGGATGAGAACGAGTGTTTTTGGGTGTGGTCCAAAATTCAAGATGGCCACCAGCAGCCATTTTGTACCAAAATTAGTGCAATCAGTCTTTTGTACAGAACTTCTGTATGAAAGTTCTGATTTGAATAAATTTTTGTATGAATGTTTAGTAACATGGAATACATCACATATAGTACGGGTTTTTTTCTCGTGCAGAAATTATGCAAATTAGACTAACTTTGATGTTTTTTGGTGTTACTTTCAGCACTGTAAGTGCAAATGCCAATACGGCTTGGGCTAGAGGCCATATTTATGAACCGATCTTTACGAAACTCCTTGGGTACCTTTGTTATCGCCGTGGGACGAGAACGAGTGTTTTGGGGTCCGGTCCGAAATTCAAGCTGGCCGATGTCAGCCATTTTGTACAAAATTTGGTGCAATCAGATTTTTGCACAGAACTTCCATATGAAAGCGCTGATTTGAATAATTTTTTGTGTGGATGTTTAGTACCATGGGATACATCATATATAATACGGGTTTTTTTCTCGTGCAGAAATTATGCAAATTAGATGAACTTTGATTTTTTTCAGTGCTACTTACACACAGTAAGTACACATGTCAATACGGCTCGGGCTAGAGTCTGTATTTATGAACCGATCTTCACGAAACATCTTGGGTACCTTTGTTATCACCTTGGGACGAGAACGAGTGTTTCTGGGTGCGGTCCAAAATTCAAGATGGCTGCCAGTGACCATTTTGTACCGAAATTATGTCTAATCAGTTTTTTGTACACAACTTCTATACGGCTCAGGCTAGAGGCTGTATTTATGAATCGATCTTTACGAAACTTCTTGGGTACCTTTGTTATCAATGTGGGATGAGAACGAGTGTTTTTGGTGTGGTCCGAAATTCAAGATGGCCACCAGCAGCCATTTTGTACCAAAATTAGTGCAATCAGTCTTTTGTACAGAACTTCTGTATGAAAGTTCTGATTTGAATAAATTTTTGTATGAATGTTTAGTAACATGGAATACATCACATATAGTATGGGTTTTTTTCTCGTGCAGAAATTATGCAAATTAGACTAACTTTGATGTTTTTTGGTGTTACTTTCAGCACTGTAAGTGCAAATGCCAATACGGCTTGGGCTAGAGGCCGTATTTATGAACCGAACTTTACGAAACTCCTTGGGTACCTTTGTTATCACTGTGGGACGAGAACGAGTGTTTTGGGGTCCAGTCCAAAATTCAAGATGGCCGATGGCAGCCATTTTGTACAAAATTTGGTGCAATCAGATTTTTGCACAGAACTTCCAAATGAAAGCGCTGATTTGAATAATTTTTTGTGTGAATGTTGAGTACCATGGGATACATCACATATAATACGGGTTTTTTTCTCGTGCAGAAATTATGCAAATTAGATGAACTTTGATTTTTTCAGTGCTACTTACACACAGTAAGTACACATGTCAATACGGTTCGGGCTAGAGTCTGTATTTATGAACCGATCTTCACAAAACATCTTGGGTACCTTTGTTATCACCTTGGGACGAGAACGAGTGTTTCTGGGTGCGGCCCTAAATTCAAGATGTCTGCCAGTGGCCATTTTGTACCGAAATTAGGTCCAATCAGTTTTTTGTCACAACTTCTACACAGCTCATATTTGTGAACTGACCTTCACGAAACTTCTCGGGTACCTTTGTTTTCACCTTGGGACAGGAATGAGTGTGTTTTTGGGTGCCTTTGTTGTCACTGTGCTATGAGAACAAATATTTTTGGGTTCAGTCAGACCCACTCTGGGACTCAAAGATTTCTTTTCTAGTTTAGCATCTGACTGTCACCCACCTTTACAATACTTTACCTATATATTTGTTACAGGCAACAGTCAGTATTTATGTACAGACTGTTACAATACTTTATATGTACCTTTGTTATCAGGTCATTACCTAGATGTTTGTCACTGCTGTGTCACATACTATACATGTACATGTCTTTGTCTTGACAAGTTGAGCTACAGTGTCATTGACACTTTCATTTATTTATTTAGGTTTAATGATAATTTAATAGCCAAGGTCATATTGTGTCGGTGACAGTTTTATGGGTGGAGGAAGCCGGAGTACCTGGAGAGAACCACTGAAAAATGACAAGCGGCTGCTAGCTCCCCAACATCGAAACTCCATACTGCAGCACAGACAGGGTTAGATTGGTCGAAGACATATGCAGCATCGACATGCAGTACGCCTCAGTGTCATCATATCCCCGTGTGGACAATCAGAGTTAAGTGCCTTGCCCAGGGAAACAACGCGGGAGTCCGAATCGATCACACAGACGGTCACCCATCCAAGGACTAACCGGGCTCAACGTTGCTTAACTTCGGTGCTTCAGCTAGAAGAGTTAATGAAAGTTCCAAATAATCTTCCACCTCCAACTGTTATTAACAGATTGCTTCTAGTTAATATTACTGCTATTATGTCCAGTTAGGGCATATGTAAATGTATCTTTATTAGGAAAGGTTTGGGGAGCATGGTGGCTCAGTCCTTAGTGCATTGGACTTTGCACCAAAAGGTTGATAGTTCAATCCTCACCATCAATTATTGCATTCTGTTCTTGGGCAAGACACTTAATACTGATTACCATGTTGTGCATGGTAATGCTGTGTACTAAGGCCTACAGTACATTGATACATTTCTTGCAGAGTTAGTAAGTAAGTCTCAAAGTTGCTTGCCACTGCTCTGTGGTTCTCTCTTGGTATTCTGGCTTCCTCCACCCGTAAAACTGTTCACCATGATGTGACCTTCCCTGTTAACCCTTTACCTAACCTGAAAAGCAGACGACACTTGCCAAAAAATTCTTGAATAACTAATTTTTTTCATTTTTTGTCCCAAAAACATAGGTTATGACCTATGTTTTTGAGACAAAAAATGAAACAATGATGAAAATTAATTGACGATTTTTGAGAATAGCGCTGGCCGGTTTTGGCCGTTGCATTGGGTAAAAGGTTAAAAGTATCATTAAACTCCAATAAACAAGCAGGCAAGGTATTAGAAGATTATTCCCATCCAAGCCTGGAAATAAGCAATCTGTCATGTCCCATACAGTGGGCTAGTATTCCCCAATTTATCCTCTGGGTACCGCTTTCTGTTTAGGATTGAGACCTTAATTCAGATTGAGATTCACAGAGGGTAAATTTAGAAATGCTGTTCAGGGTAGCATCACCAAATTCACCCTCTGGTTCCTAATTCTGCTGATGACAGTCTGCTTATTTCCAGGTTTGTTCCTATCTCTCCTTCACTCACTGTCACGATGGATTCAAGCTACTATTTAATTAGTGGCTATCTGACTATTTATTATGCCCCCTGCAAACAAAGTTTGGTGGGGGGGGGGTATATAGGAATCGTCCTGTCCATCCATCCCTCTGTCTGTCTGTCCCTCCGTCCGTCCATCTGCATGTCTGTCCATCCATCTGTCCATCTGTCTATCCTTATAAGCGCAACTCCTCCTAAACCGTTTGAAGAATTTTCATGAAACTTTACACAATGGAAGAACTCTATATGAAGATGTGCACCAAGCAGTATAATTCCGTTCTGACATTTCCAAGGGGAGATAATCTAACTTATACATTTTAATGAACCAAAAAGGCTACAACTGACTTTGTGAGCTTGTTTACACTACCTCTAGTTACACTTATAGGAAGTTTATTTTATTTTGTAGGGTGCTAAACAGAGTGAACTCGCTGGAACAATACAGAATGATATTTTGAAAGAGTTTATGGTGCGCAATACATACATTTACCCTCCAGACCCTTCCATGAGAATCATTGGTGACATATTTCAATATACATCACAGGTAAATATATCATTAGCCCACCTAAAACCCCTGTGGTCAAATTTGGGGATGTTAAAGGGACCAGGTTTTAACACTCTGGTTAATCAAGGAAACGTAAACAAATTTCTTCTCCAAACCACTGCTCCATATTCTTTTATATCTTACCTCCTACAAGTAACTGGGAATTTCATTAGTTCAAAGACGTCACATGCAGACTGCATATAAAACCATATACTGTCTGTCAACATCAATATATACGCTGACAGCTATGGGTAATCTTCCCTTTGTTCAATGATTATTCAAAATGGCGACAGCCGATAAACGCTTCAAGTTGAAAAATTGAGTGTTGGAAGTCCATATTTGGTCTGAAGTGCAGGTTAGGCAACTTAAAAGGCTTCATATTCTGTGGATGTGTGTCATGTTACCTTCGAAATGAAACTGTTTGGTATGTATGAATTTGCCTTGTTACAATTTATGGGAGAGTGTAGGCACTCTCCCATAAATTGTAACAAGGCAAAGACACATGAACACATTGTGACAATTCTCTCATTTAATTTTGATCGCTGTTGTTATTAGTTCTGTACATCGATGCAGCAGTCGGTAAGATATATTCATTACACAGTTTGTTGTATAAATCTTTGAAAGTATGTGTCTACAAGTTTGTTCAAATTATGTTCCTTTGGTCTTGCTTAGAAGTGTTATGGGGCCGTAAGTTTTTAACACTATTGGTAATTAAAACATTAAACAAATCTTCTAACACTCTAATTTTTGATATATACTGAGTCAAAAAAGAAAGTATAATAGAAACAAATGTGAAAAAATAGCATAAAGGATGAAATATAATAGTTCTTACTTTGCGTGTTTGTGGACAAGAAGTCGTGCAAAGAGTTTAATGACATGTTGTTGTCCACCTAACCGTATACAGTTTTGCTACGGATTTCAAAATAGCATGTGCTACCTGAGAATGTCAAATTGAATGGGTGACCAATGATTTTATTTGTATGTTGTGCTAGAGAGCCTGGGTTATTGCGAAAACATTCTAGAGTTTGTCTTCTGGCATTTTAAAAAATGCCAAGGTTAACCAAAAATCAGAGGTTGCATGCCATTGGTGTGCATGAGGCTGGGATACCTCCAGATGAGCTCGCTGCTGAGCTCGGAGTCACTGTGGCCACTATTTACCATCTCATTGGAAGGTATAGAACCACTGAATCTACTGCCGACCGACTCCATTCAAGTCAACCAAGAGTTACGACCCCTGCACAAGACCGACACATCAGGACGTCTCACTTGCGGGATCGCTTCCTTCTGGTGATGAGGACTGCAGCAATTACTCCTGGTAGAACTAACAATAGAATCAGTGCACAAACTGTCTGCAAAAGACTCGCTGAACACTGCATCAAAAGTAGGCGTCCATACCAAGGACCAATCCTTACCCAACATCACCGTACCGTCAGAAGGGAATGGTACATCAGCATGTTCGCAGGACTTGGCAGCGTTGGAGCACAGTTCTTTTTAGTGATGAATCACGATTTTGTCTATGACACGCTCATGGTAGGGCAAGAGTGTATTGCTGACGAGAACAGTTTTCTGATGCTTGCGTGCGGGAATACAACTGTTTCGGTGGGGGTAGTATAATGGTTTGGACAGGAATTTCCTTGCACCATCGAACACAGTTGATCTTCATTGATGGTAAGCTGAATGGACAGCGATATAGGGACGCAATTCTTAATGCTGTTGTTGTCCCATTGTTCAACGCTAACGTCGGATTGCAGTTTTTCCAGTAAGACAATCCCCGATGTCACTTGGCACGTATCTGTCGTGACTTTCTTGAGGAGCAGAACATCGAGCTTCTTCCCTGGCCCCCACTTTTGCGAGATTTGTCACCAATCGAGCATCTTTGGGATCAGTTGGATCGTTGGGTACGACTTCATGAGCTCGAGTGGATCACAATACCACAGGGTGATATCCAGAGACTTATCAGGTCCATGTGCCGTTGATGTCTTGCCATCCAAGAGGCAAATGGTAGACATACACGCTATTGACTAATGTGACGCTGGCAACAGTAAGAACATGAAATTATGCAAATTTATACAGCTAGACTTGAAATATGAATTTACAATAATTTTGATTGGGATTAGAGTCGATAATACTAAAAAAATTGCTCCTCGAAGTTTATTGTACTTTCTTTTTTGACTCAGAATATAACATCTTTATAAAAATGATTTGCATTTAAATTTGTATTTAAACCCTGCCCCTTGTGTTGAATTTAAGACATCATTCATGGTTTTAACATGGTAATGAAGGTAAAAATTAAACATTTTCTCCCAAACCACTCTTACAAATGTTTCCAACTACAGTAGAACCTGTCTTGAGAGACCACCACCATTTGCCGAGCAAAAGTGGTCTCTCAGGACAGGTGATCTCTCATTACAGGTTTGACGTTTTTGCTAGTCAGTGAATGACCAACCAGAGAATATTTGTTGCAGAAATGGAGAACTGATTTTTAAATTTTTTTTATTATTTTATTTTAATTCAGTTTTAATACAGGTACAAAGGGATTGTTTAATAAATTATATATAAAAGTACATAAACTGAAAAACTTCACTGTTGGACCGAAGTCCTGGTTACATTTTTAACTGTTGATTTCTGTGCACACTGCATTGTTCTTAACTGGCTGAGTTACGAGGGTACCAGAACAAAAGCCATCTTTTCCCTTGCTCATGTTTCCTCTTGAGTCAAACATATATATTTTGTTTGTATAAATTTATTTTATTTCAAATTATTGGAGTGCCAACAGGCACTCTCCAATAATGTTTAATAAAACAAATTTTGAATAACAAATTCAGACCACCCCAAAAAATCTAACCCTCAACCTGTTTATTGATTTTAATACTCTGAAATTGCCAAAAATTGATTTTCCAGTCTCTCAAAACAGGTGAAAAACGTTTTTTGCCACAGTTTTGTGGTCTCTCAAGACAGGTGGTCTCTCAAGAGAGGTGGTCTCTCATGACAGGTCCATTATAGAGTGAAACCAATCGGCACATGGCCACAGTGGTCTCTCAAGACAGGTGGTCTCTCACGACAGTGGTCTCTCAAGACAGGTTTTACTGTATTGTACTTAACATCTTTGTAGGGTATATTATTAAGAATGCGTAAGGTAGGGTTAGTTTCTCTCAAGTATGATGGCTGCTTAGTGAATATGTGGGAAAGACCAATCAATAATTTTCAAACATGCAGCCCCGAGATATCCTTTATATGTACGAATTTCAGCTCATTGAATGTTTTGCAGAGGCATTAAAATCAAACACCACACATCAACCTTTTCTGATTCGATATCTAATTCGGGTCCGCCATTCATGGATCAACTTACTAATTTTGTTGATCAACTGACTTATGGTAGACAACTACGTCTTTCCTCTGTCATCATTGTTTTTGTGTACTTTTTCTACATTGGTGTCATGATTACTGTTGAACATGTACACTCCTTGCCCTTTCGTAGTCCAGCATGCCAATAGTTACCTTCCTCAAAAATTCCTTTGTTGATAATGTCCTCCTTGCTTCCTGATCTCTCTGTTTGGATGTTGGTCTTCTAATTTATAATATACAAATTCAGCAGTTGAAAAAAAAATTTTCAAAAATGTCTTCAAAACAATATCATGTGACCCTCATTGGAACGAGCTCAGTGAGCTCGTTCCAATGAGGGGTCACATGATATTGTTTTGAAGAAGTTTTTGGAAAAATTTGATTTAAAATAATAAATTTTGATATCGTCTGCGTTGTGTAAGGGTTTTTCGAACTGCATCACCAGTTTTTCGATATACCGGTATACCACGTTTTTTTTTTTAACACCGATACCGGTATTCTGTTTTGAATATCATGCAGCTCTATCATTTAGTCATAAATAATAATTGGTTAACAATGACAGCTCTCTTTATCACACTAACATATGTTACCTGTTACTGTGTTATATGTGTACACCTCCTTTCTTTGGTCCATTTGGCATGTTGTGTTCGTGTGTGATAAGACGGTTGCATGATTTTCAAAACTGAATTCAGGTATCAGTATTAAAAAAAAAACCGCAGTATACCGGTATATCGAAAATTATTCAGATATATGAACATAAGTACCACAATCGAGACTCCGGGCATCACAGTCGGAACGAATTAGCATGCCTCGATAATGCATTTCGAAAAACCTTCACCCAACGCAGGCGATATCAAACTTTATTATTTTAAAAATTAGTTATCAAATTTTTCAAAGAATTTCTACAAAACAATATCATGTGACCCCTCATTGGAATGAGCTCAACGAGCTCGTTCCAGTGATGGGTCACTTGATAAATTTTTTTTGAAATTTTTGAAAATTATTTTTTCAATTGCTGAATTTGTATAATACGTGGGCACACGCATACGATTCTTTGGGTAAAGGGATAATATTATTCATTCGGGGCTACAGTTAAAAAACTCAAGACATGTTGAAAAATTAAATTGTGGGTAAATAAATAATGACGATAAACCGATATTTTTGTAATTACACCGGTATTCAATCGATATTAGTTTGAATACCGGTATATATCGGTTTATCGATATACCATGCAGCCCAAGTGATAAGTTGAACGAAGAAATTATAATTTTCTCTCATATTTTATTTCTACTATACTGACACCACCAATAAAAAATATGCCCCTCCCAGTCTAAATATATACAGATTATCATGATAATGTGCATGTCTTGTGATTTGTATCAGATTCGAGGTGTGTCCAGAATGGGATCTCAACAAGCCGGCTTTGCCGGTGCGTTATGATCCCATTTTTGGACACCACTGGGAATCTGATGCAAATCACAGGACTTTCAGATTATCCTGATAATTCATTTATCTAACAATTCTGTCATATAAACAGATTAAATCTTAAATTATTAATACAGTTTTCAGACATAATGTTGGGCGAGAAAAAGTTAAAAAAAACCCCACATTTTATGGAACTATATTGTTGTGCACTCTAACAATGAGTAATGCTGTGATTACTCATTCCTATGATGGTACGCTTGAATTTACGAGTGTGTAATATTGAATTGTGCAGTTTCTATTTATTGTTAGGAGGGGGTGGATGTCATTGGCTATTAATAGTTCTGTCGCTAACTGTAAGGAATTTTGTTTTGTTTTGTAAGCAGTCAACTGAGTCGATCAATGAAACGCACATAGAATGTATTCATGCGCCTGTTATGATAGCCTGTTGCGTTCCCCGGAAACGAGTCGTCTATATGATACGGAATCAGAATGAGTCATCTATGTGATATGGAATCGCAACACATTATGTGATACATACCGTTTCTTTTGGTTTTCAGGCCAAAATCTTTATGATTGTGAGATAATACCTTATACAATAATTAGAACTGCCTCCCCTCTCCACACATATACGTCCATATTTGATTTCAATAATATGGAATTGAAGCTTTCTGTCAATGTCTGGTGGAAGACAATGAGGTGTACTCCAGTAGAGAGGAAGAAAAGATACAGTATTTACTCTATGTATTGGGACAGCTAAAAATAAATATTTTCACAGATGTACCACATCTTCGAAAATGGGGAAAAAACACAACCTTGTTTTGATGCTGAATCAAGTTGTGTGTGATACATTTTCCACGGACCGACCTGGGCATGCGCCAGTGCGTATTTGGTTCTCAAGCATCAGGACCTGGCTCTTAAATCTCAGAAATAGGCTTCTCAGTTGGCACGTAACTTCTCAGATCATATTTTGATATTCTTTCGATGGATAATCGAGAGAGACAATCTTACATGTATTATATATATGATTATCATTTATCATTGTTGTAGAGTGCTTAAGTTAATACTTCAAGTCTTAATTACCAAGCATTAATCTTCACTGTGGTTTCTGATCAAGTCTTGGCTGCCTAAATAGGCAGCCAAGACTTGATCAGAAACCACAGTGAAGATTAATGTTTGCTATAGTGTACTAAATGAAAATGATGAGAGCTATTACATACTTGCAGTGTGTGTTACAAACAGCAGTGTGACTCCGTAAATTGAAATCTGGTGCATGAATTGAAAAAATAGGCTCCGAGGCTAGAGCGTATTTTAAATAGTCCTGATCGGTCCCTGATTTTCCATCACTATATACGAAAATCGCCGTCCAATTTTTTTTTTGATATTCATTTTTTGCTTCCAAAACATTGCTTATACCCCTCAGTTGAAGGAGCTCATTGCACTTGTTCTAATGAGGGGTCATAAGCTATGTTTTGGAAGCAAAAAATGAAAATTTTTAGTTACACAAGAATTCTTTTTATGAGTGTCATCTGCCACTAGCGTTCAGTAAAGGGTTGAAGACTGTCACAATGTAATATTAAATAGTCTTCCTCATGTCAGTCCGGACTGTAAATATTAAAACTTAGGAACAGATTTAAATAAAAACAACACAAATCAGTATGTATTATAAATTTTTTGTTGTTTAAAAAGGAAAATTAAACACAAACTTAACTTTAATATTGAGCATTTTGCACCGTTTTCAGGTGACTGGGCCAACTGGAAACAAGTCTCCTGAGTGTCCCAAACGTTGCAGCCTAAAAAAAAAATATTTTTCTGGAAAAAATGTGTTTCCCAAATTATAGAGTGTCCCAATATATAGAGTAAATACGTATAAGTACATTGGACTTTGTGCCGTGCACTTTCACCCTGATTGATCCAGTTCAGACTATTTTTTAGTGTATTTAAATTTTTTCGCTTCTTTTTATTCTTGAAAAAGCGATCAAATTGCTATCTCTCAAGAAGAGATATTAACTGGTAGAGTGCTGGAAGCCCATATTTGCCATTATTTGGGCTTTGTTCTGCAGTGCAGGTACAATAATTGAAAGGCTTCGTACTCTGTGGGTGTACTTCATTTTATCTTTGAAGTCAAATTATTTCAACTGTATGGATTTGCCATGTTGCAATTTATGGAAGTTACAGACCCAGATACACACTCCCATTATCCTTTACACATAGTTTTGGAGATATGCCAAGACAATTTTGTGACTCAGAACACTGAAGGTCAAGTATCACCTTGAAGATAAAGGAACAGCTATCCTATGCGACACACCGTCTGGCTAATGTTAACATTTGTATTAAAGTAATGAATGAAAGTTGAGGTCTTTATTGCTGTAGATATGTACTGAATGTAAGAACAGGTGTGTATTGCTGTAGACATGCACTGTATGGGAGTAAAGATGTGTATTGCTGTAGATATACACTGTATGGAACAACTGGCCTCTCCATATGAGGTGAGCGTTTGCTCGTGCACTCTTCGTTCTCGCCTAAACATTTTTTAAGGGGAGTCTTTGGCACTCGCCTCGAGCTGTTGAAATACTCAGTCCATAATCGCAAATGTGGATTTCGTTTGACAATAAACTGACTGCAAAAGTGCTCGGGAAATTCGGAAGTATTTTTAATTTAAATTTTTGCGTGCGAAGTCTGACACGTCAACTTCTAATTTCCTATTTAAATTCTGCATTTTGTCGCGACTCACATCTCAGTAGCAGTCTGGTACACATTGTACTATGAATGTATACGATGTGTCCTCATTCACACGAAGTTTTGACAACCCTCTTGCATCTTGCCCATTCAATTAACTGGTAGAGTGCTGGAAGCCCATATTTCAGTTTTATTCTGAAGTGCAGGTCCAACAATTCAAAGGCTTCATATGCTGTGGGTGTGCTTCATATTATCTTTGAAATGAAATTATTTCAACTGATTGGATTTGCCTTATGACACTCTCCCATAAATTGCAACATGGCAAAGACTGGTGAATAAATTTTGATGACCAGAAATAATTTAGCACTCTACCAGTTAATATGGAGCAAGGCATGTTGTGTTATGTTAGGAATACAGTAGAATCCTCTTAATTGAATATCCATTTTGCCAGTAAAAATTATTCAATTAACAGGATTATACAATTATCAGGGATTTGGTCAGATTCCTGTGTTCTGGAGGTAAACTGATCATTTATTTATTCTATTATATCTTGTTGACAGAGCTCTAAGAGCTCTGTCAAACAAGATATAATAGAATAAATGCCTGTATTGGATGTAGTGAGGCCAAAAAGGTTGATAAATAAGGGGAATTTGGTGTGTGTCACAGTAATTTTTTCGACATATTACAAAAATGTATATACAATTAACAGGAGTTTACTCTACAGCCCACATGCAATTAACAGATCAAATTTGTACTGAAGGTATGGCAAATGGTTTTTTGTTTGAAAATTATATTTGATTAACAGGGATATACAATTAAGAGATATCCAATTAAGTGGGCTCCACTGTAGTAGAAATAAAATTATTTAGAAAATTTTAATTCCTATACTGGCTGAAATAATATGATTTTGATAAAATCAAATTACCATGATGTGTATGATATTCCTTTGATATTAAGTACAGGCCATTCCTACCAAACTTGCTCATCAAATTACCAGTAGCATGTGAAATTCAAAATATTTTACTTGAGAAAATAATGAAATATTAATAAAATTGTTTTTTCTGCTCATTTCTCATTTTCTATTGATTATTTGTGTTTGTGTAATACATTTGTTAATTCAAGTCTCTTGTTTATTAGTTAGTTTGGATTTATTATTGGGTATTTGTTGATGTGAAAATTTTTATCATTTAAGCCCTACAAAGTAGATCTTCTGTATTTTTACACTGTAAACCAATGGCCCAGACTAGCTGGTGCTTAACTCAAAGTTATTAAGGGCCAAACACAAATTTTGAACCTCCCCCAATCCCCCAAATTTGCTTGCAAAACTGAAAATTAAAAGTCCAATCTGGCCCTCCATACATTTACTCTCTGCACTTAATAACATTTTCGCCAGACGCTGATTTGTCATGGTTCTCGGACGAGAAGACCTTGCTTACCCCTGTACTCCAAACTGCCTCCCTATTTCCATGCTTCTCCTCTCCTCCCAACACTCGGAGACAAACTGCTTGATGACATCCCTTGCCCCATTCTTCCCAATCTCTCCGATTAGCATATTGACCCTCTCCTTTGAGTCTCCCTCTAACCACATGTCCTTCATTCTCCCATCTCACTTCCCCACTTCCCCATTATATTCCCAGTGAATCTTATTTTTTTAGACTGATACTTTGGGCATTCTAGAAGAAAGTGTTCCAGGGTTTCTACCATGCTCAAATTACACATCTGGCACTCCCTTTCACTGTCTTTCCCAATTTTTCCCCTCAGCTCCAGGGATCGCGACCTCATCTTGAACATCTTGAACAACAGTGACCCCCCAAAGGTGCCATCAAGGTACTCTTCAAAACCTGGCTTCTCTTTATCACGCAGGCCACCCAAAGACCTCTTTGATTTAACCCCCCATGTACAGACGTCAGGAAGTGACCAGAATTTGCGCCAACATCATTCTTTGTTTAACCCTGAAAGTCATCAACAATGAAATGACATCTGTGCTTTAAAATCTCCTTTTTTGAAGATGCCAGACACAAATCAATGCAAGGCTGTTATTGGATGAAGGAAGTGTTCAATGGTGGTTTTGGACGTTCAAGGCTGTAACTTTATAATATTTATAAAATTATTTTATGTTTCCCAATTTCGGGACATATGCCTGCAGACCTTCATTTCTAGAAAATGTTGGCGCTCGATATATCGCGCACTGCTATTGGGGCTCATGCGCGCGATTTTCTCACAGCGCGTGATCGCCGGGATCAACAGCTTGCTATCTGTATCAACACAAATGGTGAACTGTTCACCATTTGTGTTGATACAGATAACAAGCTGACTGCTGTTGATCCGTGATTTGATTAGGAAAATGAAATAGTTAATAGTAAATACTAAAACGTTCTTACCTTACAATACGTCATTTAATGAGTCAAATCCAATCCATTGAAATTGTGAGCCACACACGTGGCACAGTACACAAGAATGAAGATTCATCAACAGTTCTTCTGTTCAAAACTTTAAAAGAATATTATAATTTATATCCAAAAATGAAAATTAAATAATCCTTGCTGCTCGCAAGTAGAACTCAGTCTCCACTGAGGCTGAGTGAGCTCAAAGCATCCAAAGTTGAATAGTTCCAAACTAAAAATTGTTATGAACATCATTATATGTTTTTACAGTTTAAATTTGTCAACGTGAAAAGTGAAAACAGTTGCAGTCGCGCGACTTGTGGATGGGACGTTTACTGGAATTACAGACAATCGTCAATGGAAAAATGAATTAAAGACAACTCGGACCAAGACAGGTCGGACCACTTTTGAAGACACTTCAGTCCTCAGGCCAACATTGATGATTACTCGGACCAACATAATTACATTGAAGACACTTAGGACTACTTTTTGAAGACAACTCAAATGAAATGTCATGTGACCAACCTTGAAGACAACTCAGACAAACACTGAAGACAAGTCAAGCTGCTGTCTTCAATACTGGTCCGAGTTGTTTCCACGTTTGGTCTGACTCTGAGACGTGACGTCCAAGTTCAGTTGTCTTCAGTGTTGGTCCGAGTTGTCTCCAATGTATACTTATAATGACATTAATGTATTATTATGTTGATCCTGAAGATTCAAGTTGTCTTCAAAAGTGGTCCTACTTGTATTTGGTCCGAGTTGCCCTGGTCCCAATTTACTGTTAAAGTGTTTATTTTAGTTTAGGTCCACACCAGTCACTGTCTGAGTCTGACTGACATCATCTGATGAATCCCAGAGTTCCGACTGAGAACTTGACTCAGAGCTGGAGGATCCGAGAATCATACCAGGATCCTCAAAGTCACTTGGGCTTGAAGAGGAAGAATCAGTGTCACAATTGTGCTTTCGGCATTTAACTTTGCTCAGTAACAAACTCTGTCCACTTTCCGTCTTACGTTTGCGCTTCTTACTGCCAAGGTAGTTAGATACAGCTCTATCAATGATTGATGACCTCTCATCGTCAGTCCACACGAGATCATTTATGCGTACAATCAGAGAATTGTCCATGGTCTCATGCTTCATACTTAGGCGCCGGTCTGAGAGCATTGCCGTTAGATGGCTAAACCCGCACTCCACAATGCTGTTGCTAAGTGACAGGGAGAATACAATCTCAGCTATCAAACAAATGTTTGGGAACTGTTTCCTGCGAAACGTGAACAGTTTCTGCCACAACCTTTTCGATTTAGTTAAAAGTTTTGAATAGAAATGGTTGGATGCTACTTTGACATCTTTCCATTCAGACTTTATTCTCTTCTTAAACACGTCATCATCGCCAGCATCACTAAAATCAAACCCAGCAAACTCTAATGGCTGCCAGAAATGTTCAATTAGTTTGCAAATTGATTCAGCTTCTGATTTTGTGGAATGCCAGTTGGCGGGATCAGCCCATTGCATCAAACTAAATACAGACTTTTCGTCGTTGAATTCAGCGAACCTTTTATCGAAGCAAGCTTCAATGTTTTGCACTGTTTTTTTTGCCACAACTGTTATTTCTGAAAATATAGCACAAGCGGTTTCGGACGAGCGACACTCCTTCAAACCCTTATTATATTCCAAAGTTTTATACTGCCTCTCTGTCTTTTTGTGCAGTATGGTGCCTATTTCAGGTACACTTATTTCCAACGAAACCGACGTATCCACAACTTTCAACACCAGTGATGAATCTTTTGTTACATCGTCGATACTGCTGAGATTTTCCAGTAACTCATTTAAAGAACATTCTGTTTTAAGCAAAGCAGGTAGAATGTCGAAAACCATAAGATCGTCCTTTTCGAAAACTAGAGAAAGAATAGCAACTTTGTCTAGAATGTTTCTGTATAGGCAACATTGGACAATGAACTTGTAATTCAACAGTTTATTCAAGAACCCCCTTAACTTCGCACTGACATTTTTGTAGCTCGGGTCTGCGATTGTATCCTCAATCACATTGATCAAAACTATCCAATTGTTCAGTAAATGTTTGATTGCAGTTCTACGGTGGTTTACAAATCTTGTCGATGTCAGTTTTGGTATTCTGTACACTGTGATACCCATTACTTTGGCAGCCTCGCGGAAATGACGCCCAAATTTTCCCGATTGCTTGAAAAACTTGTACAGTGAGCGAAGAAAATCTTTGACTTGCTCGAAACATTTTTCCTGTAAGATTGAATCTTTCAAGGCCAGTTCAAGCTTGTGTGCCACGCAATGAATACCAATAAGCCATGGCCTGCCATCATCTCTGAAACGTTTGATCAAACCAGATTTATGCCCAAAATTCACATTTGCGCCATCTGCAGTAGCTCCAATTTCACAAAATTTATAGCGTTCACCTGGCAAATGAAGTTTATTGAGAAAAACGTCACGATTGCTTTTTTGAGATTTTCCGCATTCGCATCTCCGAATGAGTCTAAATCTTGGAGGGCACATACGTAGTACTTACCGATCCCGCCGCGAACAGTTTTGCACAAAACAAGTTCCTTCTCCGACCCCGTTTTCCGGGCCTGGGAGCCGTCAGTAAGAACTGAAAAGGCATTGGCACTCAAAAGTATTTCTGCGACTGTTTCAGGCACTGAATCTGCAATAAAGCATAGTATTTCTCTTGCGACATTTGAATTACATTTTCCTTGAATCAATTTCACGCTGTTTGTTTTTTGCACTTTAACTGCAGTTTCAAATGAGGTAAGTGGTTGACCATCAACGGCGATTAAGTATACAGTGTTAAACAGTTTTGTATAAGCGTCTTTTGACTGCTGAAGAATTACTGAGTCAATTTTCATTTGACTTTGTTTAACATTGCCAGGGTAAGGTGCACCTGCAGCTGCTTGACTGCTCGATGGTTTACTAGTTCTACATTCAGCTACATCATTATCGCGTGTGCCTCTGTCTGCCAAATTCCTTTCGTCTGGTGATTCTTTCTCCAAGAGAATCCCTAGCTCATGGGCTTGCGAAATCAGATGCCTGTTGACACTGTGCTTTGACACATAATTGGAACCACTTGCATATTTTTGGGCTTCCTTGATGGCTTGGCCTCTGAGTTTATCTGATTTTATTATTCTATCAATATGCCGCGCACATGTTTTGCACCAAATAGAGTTGACGATTTCATGTCCTTTGGAATCTTTCTCTGTTCTGTAGCCGATGAGCGAACCAACGTTCCACCTTAAGAAGGTGTGCAATTGCACACTGTTCCCCTTTGCTTCTCACTGCGACATCAGAAAATTTGAATTTTGTTTCATTTTGAGTTTTTGACTCAGTCACTCTTACATTTTTTTATTCAACCAGAAGACAAGGGTGATCGTGAGATCTAGACTGTACGAGTCGAATAACTTGAATACACTGAGGAAATAATCACAGCGCAGTGCTGTCGGACGGCAAAAGATCAAAGGTATGTAATGTTTCAAGGCACGTGCAGTTTGTGCTCAGCTCTGTGAAGTTGTGAACAGTGTTGAAACTGACTTCAAACACCAATCACTCTGAGAGCATGTTGCGACGGAATGCCTTTTGATCTTTTCCTACAGTGCTTTTTAGCTCACCTGAGCGAAGCTCAAGGGGAGCTTTACTAATCACTTTCTGTCCGTCGTCCGTCGTCCGGCGTCCGTCGTCCGTCGTCGTCCGTCCGGCGTTAACTTTACATTATCGACTTCTCCTCCTAAACCACTAGCCCAATTTTATTCAAATGTTGGCTAAATGTTTATTACCTAATGCCAATTCAGATTTGTTCAAATGAAGTTGCCCCTCCTCCTGAGTGGTGCCACGCCCCCAAGGGGCACCAAAATCTTTGTAAATCTTCTTCTCATGAACCAGCAGTAGCAGAGACTTGATATTTGGTGTGCAGCTTCCTTTTGAGGTGTAGACTCAGATTTGTTCAAGAGAAGTTTGTGGGGCTATACTTGGCGTCGTTATGGGAGGGGCAAAATTTTTTGCCCCGCCCAAAATTTCTATTTTCCAAACCGAGAGGCTGATTTGAACCAAATTTTATGTGAGGGCTTATTGGGTCATGAGTACTTGATTTATGCAAAACAAAATTTTCCCGCAGCCCCGTGGGAACCGCAGGAGCTAAAAATAGAAAAAATTTAAAACGCCCATATCTCCAAAACTGCACGGCACTGAGAATTTTTATTTGGTGTGCAGCTTCCTTAGGACCAACAGAAAGGATTGGTAAAAAAAAATTGCCATCGGTTTTATCATAGGGTACAGTTTTCGGGACTTTGAAAAAGTGCTGAGTCAGCACTTTTTAACACTGTAGGCAATGGGAAAAACATTAAAAAATCTTCTTCTCCAGATCCAGCAGGCAGAATCTTTTGATATTTGGTATGCAACATTGTAGGGTGGATCTGATTCAAGTTTGTTCAAATCGGCCCCCTGGGTTCATATTTGGGCTCAGTATAGGAGCCCGATTTCGAACTTAGTGCATTTCAGGCAAATTTCTTAAAAAATCTTCTTCTCCAGATCCAGCAGGCAGAATCTTTTGATATTTGGTATGCAACATTGTGGGGTGGATCTGATTCAAGTTTGTTCAAATCGGCCCTCTGGGTTTATATTTGGGCTCAGTATAGGAGCCCAAATTTGAACTTACTGCATTTCAGGCAAATTTCTTTGAAAATCTTCTTCTCCAGATCCAGCAGGCAGAATCTTTTGATATTTGGCATGCAACATTGTAGGGTGGATCTGATTCAAGTTTGTTCAAATCGGCTCCCTAGATTCATATTTGGGCTCAGTATAGGAGCTTGAATTCAAACTTAGTGCATTTCAGGCACATTTCTTCAAAAATCTTCTTCTCCAGATCCAGCAGGCAGAATCTTTTGATATTTGCTGTGCATCGTTGCGGGGTAGATCTGATTCAAGTTTGTTCAAATCGGTCCCCCTGGATTCATATTTGGGCTTACTATAGAAGCCCGAATTCGAACTTAGTGCATTTCAGGCAAATTTCTTAAAAAATATTCTTCTCCAGATCCAGCAGGAAGAATCTTTTCATATTTGGTAAGCAACATTGTGGGGTGGATCTGATTCAAGTTTGTTCAAATCGGATCCCTGGGTTAATATTTGGGCTCAGTATAGGAGCCCAATTTCGAACTTAGTGCATTTCAGGCAAATTTCTTAAAAAATCTTCTTCTCCAGATCCAGCAGGCAGAATCTTTTGATATTTGGTATGCAACATTGTAGGGTGGATCTGATTCAAGTTTGTTCAAATCGGCCCCCTGGGTTCATATTTGGGCTCAGTATAGAAGCCCGATTTTGAACTTAGTGCATTTAGGCAAATTTCTTAAAAAATCTTCTTGTCCAGATCCAGCAGGCAGAATCTTTTGATATTTGGTATGCAACATTGTGGGGTGGATCTGATTCAAGTTTGTTCAAATCGGCTTCCTAGATTCATATTTGGGCTCACTATAGAAGCTCGAATTTGAACTTAGTGCATTTCATGCAAATTTCTTAAAAAATCTTCTTCTCCAGATCCAGCAGGCAGAATCTTTTCATATTTGGTAAGCAACATTGCGGGGTGGATCTGATGCAAGTTTGTTCAAATCGGCCCCCTGGGTTTATATTTGGGCTCAGTATAGGAGCCCAAATTTGAACTTAGTGCATTTCAAGCAAATTTATTAAAAAATCTTCTTCTCCAGATCCAGCAGGCAGAATCTTTTGATATTTGGCATGCAACATTGTGGGATGGATCTGATTCAACTTTGTTCAAATCGGCTTCCTAGATTCATATTTGGGCTCACTATAGAAGCTCGAATTCGAACTTAGTGCATTTCAGGCAAATTTCTTAAAAAATTTTCTTCTCCAGATCCAGCAGGCAGAATCTTTTGATATTTGGTATGCAACATTGTGGGATGGATCTGATGCAAATTTGTTCAAATCGGCTCCTTAGATTCATATTTGGGCTTACTATAGAAGCTCGAATTCGAACTTAGTGCATTTCAGGCAAATTTCTTAAAAAATCATCTTCTCCAGATCCAGCAGGCAGAATCTTTTGATATTTGGTATGCAACATTGCGGGGTGGATCTGATTCAAGTTTGTTCAAATCGGCCCCCTGGATTCATATTTGGGCTTAATATAGAAGCCTGAATTCGCACTTAGTGCATTTCGGGCAAATTTATTAAAAAATCTTCTTCTCCAGATCCAGCAGGCAGAATCTTTTGATATTTGGTATGCAACATTGTGGGGTAGATCTGATTCAAGATTGTTCAAATCGGCTTCCTAGTTTCATATTTGGGCTCACTATAGAAGCTTGAATTCGAACTTAGTGCATTTCAGGCAAATTTCTTAAAAAATCTTCTTCTCCAGATCCAGCTTCAGAATCTTTTCATATTTGGTAAGCAACATTGTGGGGTGGATCTGATTCAAGTTTGTTCAAATCGGCCCCCTGGGTTTATATTTGGGCTCCGTATAGGAGCCCAAATTTTAACTTAGTGCATTTCAGGCATATTTCTTAAAAAATCTTCTTCTCCAGATCGAGCAGGCAGAATCTTTTGATATTTGGTATGCAACATTGTGGGGTGGATCTGATTGTGATTCATGAACGTATTTATTTGTAAAGTTGATAGAATCTTAGACAAAATTTGCAGAAAAGATCTACTATAGAAGGGGTGGTATCCAGGGTGAACCGTTTACCCAAATCTAGCAGTACTAATGCATTATTCACACAAATCTCCGTTCAAATTTTATGACCCCTCATTGGAACACACGCATTCAGCTCATTCCAACAAAGGTCATATGCCATGTTTTCGAGACAAAAGAATAAAAATTTTAGTTATTCATGAAATTTTTAGGCAACTGTTGTCTGTTATTCACATTGCTTCATGAAATTTCAGTACTTTTGGAAGTTACCTCAGTAATCAAGGGTTAATTCCCCTTAATTAAATGTCGCCTCTAAAAAACAACCACTTTGCATATCTTACCTTTTTACCAGCATAACTGCCAAAACTTGTCAGCATTCTTCGCAAAAATCGCTATTCAAATTTTAATTTTTGTCTCTTAAACATACATGTACTTATCGCTTGTAAATACCCCATTGGAATGAGCTTTTTGAGCTCATTCCAATGAGAGGTCGCACACCATGCTTTTTGAGTCAAAAAAGCAATTTTTTAGTTATTCCAGAATTTCGTACGTAAAACACGGCCTTATGACTTCACATTAAAATGAGCTCTCTAAGCTTGTTCCAATCAACATTCACGCACTATGTCTTTCACACAAAAAATAACATTTTCCATTTATTCCGGAATTTTGTTTGCAAGAACACTCTTACCCCCCCCCCCCCCCCCCCCCCCCCCCACACACACACACACACACACACACACACACACACACACACACACACACACACACACACACACACACACACACACACACATAGACACACACATCTAAAAGTTCGGCAGCAAAAAAACAGTTACTTCAATTTTTAAATGCATTATAGGAACAACTTGCCTAATCAAATTTAAATACTTTTGCATCATTCTGTATCTAGAACAAACCATTTACCATATCTTTACGCAAAATTCTCCAGCATCATTCACAAAAAAACACCATTATTTATATATTCACATTTCTGTCTCAAAAATATACCTTATCTTCCCATACCCCTATTGGAATAAGCTGTTTGAGCTTGTTCCAATGATGATAAAAAAAACTAATATTTTGGAAAATTTGTGAAAATTTTTGTTTTCTTGCATGCAAATATGTACATGTAGCACATGGAAGATATCCACAGTTGGGGAGAGATGTCCAAGGCTATCTCTTCACATTCCTTGTTTGTGCTTCATGCTAAACCAGTTTGTCTGCAGAGATAAATTTGCTTTATTAAAAATCATTGGAGATTGGCCACACACCAATGATTTTAAATAAAACTAATTTTAGGTAACAAATGTTGAACTTCAAACAAAATCTATCACTCAACCAGTTAATGTTGATGAGGCATGACATGGTGAAGGTGACCTAAAATACTTCTTAGAGTCACTTTGTCAGGTGAGCGATTAAGGCCACGTGGGGCCTCTTGTTTAGTTTCAGTTTTGAACTTTTCAGTTAACCTTTTCGATGCCGCATTTCCGTCGCGCGCGATAAATCACGCACTGGGTTTTGATTTTGCCTGCACGATGGCGCGTGAGAGTGATCGCGCGCCTCAAAAATGAAGGTCTGTGCCTGAGACGTCATCATTTTTAAAAATAATTATTCCATTTTGTGTTAAGTATTCCTTCCCTATCCTTCCAGGAACCCTTCCTGTTAAACTCTTAATCTTTTTGGCTATTTTTTATTGAAATTTTTTAACATTTTTAACATTTAAACATTTATTACAGAATATTATTCTGCTTCTTCCCTAGGGTACGTCCTCACCCTAGGGGTGTTGGGCCGTTCAGTCTTGCATCTTCTTTCCAATGTATCGTTTTTTCTTCGTATGAAGATCTTACTTTGCATTTGATAGCATTTCAATTGGTCCTGATTTTAGGCCTTTACATTATCAACGTCCTCATATATAGGTAGTTTCTTATATTCTATTACTGTAGAATACATGGATTATTATTCCGGTAGTGTAGCTCAAAAAAATTTGGTTTTTGTCCACACATAGGCTTTATTGGGATGCCTTTGGGCTCTTCATGTTCCCTTTGAGAACTTGGGCATTTTTCAAAATTTTTTTTTTTTTACAAAAAATATTTTGAATTTAATTATGATTGCTATTACAGTCCTTCTCACGAAGCGGGCGCTATTGCTCTCGTGCCCGGGAACATGTTTTTATTTTACGAGCGCAAATTGATGCACCCGTCTACCATACTACGGGAAGACAGCTTGCACATGTCAGTCAAAGTGGTTCAGGCCTGGGACGTGATTATTCAGTCAGTTGAAGCCAGTGGGATGGGCGCATGTCCGTACACTGTGTCAGTTAAAAAATTGGTTCTCACCTTCCTACAGATGTTTGCCTACTTGTAAGTATTCAATACATACGTTTTTTCAAGTGTTGAAATTCAATCATCAGTTTAATAATATTTGAAAAGACAAAAAAAACCGAAATCCACATGTTCTTGTTGTCATTTTACCAGGGGTCGAAATGTTCAAAAAAATTTACTTGTCACCTGTGACAAGTAAATTTTTTTTCCATTTGTTACCCATTGAAACCAACTTGAACAAATTGACTTTCAATACATTCAGCCCCCTTTGTGCATTCCACAGATTTTTCCCGGTCAGTTCAGGGGTTTTTCGTTACAAATTTACCCAGGACTAAACTCTTTGCAGATGACGCTGAACACGTCTTTCAACTGTTGTGTAGATACCCCGGCATTGCATGATGTGTACGCATTAATTTTCAATCAATACCAATGACGTATAAATTTAGTTAAAAGTGGAAAAAAGTTTTCCCCAGAAAACACTAGATGATGACGAGTACGCACAGAATCTCCCTCAATATCTATGACGTGTTTGGTTCAAAATAGAAACGAGTATCCCCCACAAACAAAATGGAAGTGTTATGTAATTATTGTCAACTGTGCCGATTGTTGCCGATTTTTTTCTGCAATCGGAATTGATATGTTTGGGAATGATTTCAACAACATAAAAAGTCATGGCCAAAATACACTTGTCGCCCAAGACAAATGAATTTTTTTTTTGGTTGTCGCTTGTAGAAATGACTTGCTGGCGACAAGTAGACAAGCGTTATTTCGACTCCTCGAAACCATGGGGGGGGGGGGGGGGGGAGGGGGGTGCTGATGAGCTTTCTGGTACTGATATTTTTCACCAATGGGCTCTCATTTTGAGGCAGAGATGTTTTCGTTTCGGGCAGAGGGAGGGGGGGGAACAACAACAGTATATCTATAACAATAATATATAATATATTATCCAAGAAAAGGCATTAAAAATGAAAATCTCTCTATCATTGGAAAATTGCATAAACATGACTAGAGTTGCTTCTTTCAAAAATGCACAAAAATCACATTGCAGTTGGTCCCCAATGGTGATGTGTCATTGCGAGAGCAAATAGCTCCCGTGATTGATTTTCCGAGAGCAATTTTTCACTCTCGGTGCAATATATTCGTGAGAAGGACTGCTATTATTCATGTATCTCAGTTGTATATATATATATTGTTGTGGAGTTTGGAGGACTGATATGGACTTTAGTTGATACACTCCTGTGGACTCTTGTCATTCTTGTGTTGCACTGGGATGATTGATGTTGGAGTCAGGTGTTGTGGTACATTGTTGGCTGTGAGGTTCTGAGGTGAAGCGGTACTCCATCCCAGGGTGCCGTGACGCTTGGTAAGTCCGTTGCAGTCTAAGAAGTGGATTGGGTAAAGCGAGAACTATAATATAAATAGCTCACCCAGAGACAAAGGAAATAGGGAGGAAGTCAGCAAGTTCTTGTACCCGGCGAGGTCTGGTAGACCGCGAGCGGGAGAGGCCCCCCTCTCTAATCTAGCAATGTCTGGGGTCAGATGTTGTTTTGAGAAACTTGCAAATGCCGAAGCATATGTCCGCCCTCCACTCGGGATGCTCTGTTTAGTCTGCAGTCACCTTCAGTCAAGGCTTCCTTTGCTATGTTTCGCAAGGCTGAAATGAAGTTTTCTGGTTGGAAACTTGCACCAGACGGAGCATATGTCCGCCCGCCACTTGGGATGCTACGTCTAGTCTGCAGCTGGGGTTGGCTTCAGTTACGGCTTCCTGCGCTACGTTATTTAAGCACACACGACCGCATCCTAGCTACCCAACTTCGGATAACCAGCCTGTTGCACGAAGAAGGAACCACTCTTCGCCCGTGAAGTCGGACCTTCTGGTAGCTAGGGAGATGAGGCCTTCATCATCGGGACGTTCAGAGAAAGGATCCTTTTCCGACAAGGAGAAGCATGCGGATAAGGAACGTAAGACCGCTGCTCTTCAAGCCTCGATGATGGACTTGCAGTTGCAGACTGCGCAGCTGATTGCTGCATCCTAGTAAGTGCAGTTGGCAGCCTCCCTCAGGTGATGGTTTAGACCTCTGTTGCTGGCCAGTTAGCGGAAGGTTATCAAGATCCGCAAAAAAAAAACTGGATAATAATCACTGAAGATCAGTGGGTGAGAAGTGTAGTCTCAGACGGCTTATGGCTATCATTCAAAAGCAAAAACCCCACTAATAAGTTGTCCGTGTTGGACAAATCTTCCATCAAATTCTTGCATAAGAGAGTTTCTCCTAACGGAGGTATAAGCTCTATTATCAAAGGAAGCTATACAGGTTGTCGAGAACCAGGATTCTCAAGATTTTTACAATCACCTGTTCCTCGTACCAAAGCCAGACGGCTCGTTCCGACCGGTAATAAACTTGAGCTGAATAACAAACTTATCCTGACTCCAGAAGTTTATTTATGGAAATCGTTCAGTCGGTAAAAGCAAGCTTTCGAGTGATCGACTATGCGGCAAGCATAGATCTAAGGATGCGTACTTTCATGTCCTGGTACATTCGACATTCTAAAAGTACCTGCGGTTCACCATACAAGGGAAGGTGTATTCAGTTCAGAACAATGTGCTTTGGTCTGAATCTGGTCCCCTGGGCATTTTACTCGAATAATGAACTCGGTAATGTCTTACTTATGAGCTCATTTGTCTGCAGTAACGTTGGCTTACTAGGACGACGTTCTACAGGGTTACGGGAACAGAATTATTCTTCAGAACTATGTTCAGAGTCTGCTACAATTACTCCGACATCTCGGTTTCATCGTAAACAAGAAAAACTTGAGCATTTTTTCAAAAAATTTTGTTTCCAAATATTTTTTTAATTTAATTTTGATTGCTCTTATTCATGTTTCTCAGTTATATAATATATATATTGTTGTGGAGTTTGGAGGACTGATATGGACGTTAGTTGATACACTCCTGCGGACTCTTGTCATTCTTGTGTTGCACTGGGATGACTGATGTTGGAGACGGGTGTCGCGGTACATTGTTGGCGGTGAGGTTCTGAGGATCAGAGCCTCTTACCGCATTTAATTCATTCTGTCAGTTTCTATTTCAGAGGAACATGAACATGGTGATGATATTGTGACACCCATCCATGTGTGCTACCGTCATCGCGCTCCCTGGAGCATATAGAGCTAGCTGCAGTGCTCATTATTATTGCAAGAGTTAGGGCCTTTGGTTAAAGGTTTTAATCTCTTGCAAGCAGCTAGCTCGACTGGGGAAGCAGTACTCCGACTGTGGGTGCTGTGATGCCGGGCAAGTCTGTTGTGGTCTACGAGGTGGATTGGGTAGAACGAGCACTATAATATAAATAGCTCACCCAGCGATGACGGAAATAGGGAGGAAGTCTTCAAGTTCTTGTACATGGTGAGGTCTGATAGACCGCGAGTGGGAGAGGCTCCCCCCCCCCCCCTTCACTTATATAGCAGTATCTGGGGCTAGATGTTGTTTGAGAAACTTGCACAAGCCGGAGCATATGTCTGCCCCCCACTTGGGACGCTCTATTTAGTCTGCAGCCAGGGTCAGTTTAAGTCAAGGCTTTCTCTGCTACGTTTCACAAGACCGAAATGAATTTTTCTGGTTGGAAACTTGCATGAGACGGAGCATATGTCCGCCTGCCGCTCGGAACGCTCCGTCTAGTCTGCAGCCGGGGTCGGCTTCAGTCACAGCTTCCTCCACTATGTTATTTAAGCACACTCGACCGCATCCTAGCTACCCGACTTCAGATATCCAGCCTGCTGCACGAAGAAGGAACCACTCTTCACCTGTGAAGTTGGACCATCCGGTAGCTAGGGAGTCGAGGCCTTGATCATCGGGACGCTCGGAGAAAGGATCCGTTTCCGACACACCGTCCCAGAAGAAGCTTGCAGTTAAGGAACAGAAATCTGTTGCTCCTCAGGCCTCGATGACGGACTTGCTGTCGCAGATTGCGCAGCTAATGGCAGCATCCCAGCAAGTGCAGACGCAGCCTCCCTCAGACTCAGAATATGAGCTGTCGGACGGTGCTGGGTTGGTCCAGTTGTCTGTTCACGCAGATGCAATGGACTGAGATTCACAACTGATTCTCCTGGATGGTGAAAGGGGTAAGGAGGAGGAATACCCTTCCATTTCAGAACAGTACATGGTTGCGATGGCTTTCATCCATCAATACTACCCTGCGTTTGTTCTGCCGAATCAGAATGCTGTGAGTCAGCTACGTCAAGACAGAAACCACTGACATCGTTAGACGCAGACTTTATCTGGACAAAGGAGGAAGTCCTTTCTTTTCCGGGTTCAGTTTATGCAGGTGTCGCAGGCCTTCGGCCATATAGACGCCGTATTTATCCTCTTGAGGGCAAGGAAGAAGGCAGTTTCTTATCTTCATCTTCTGTATACATACCGTTTTTTGGACCACGCTCATTTAAAAACGGTCAGGGAAGATGTTCAGAGAGTTCTTCTGCATTTGGATGAGCAGGCCGGTGATCTAAAGGTATCCTTACCTGTATCATTCACTATTCGCTCAGACGCAATTGAGACAGCAATTTCTTCAAGTAGAGCAAATTTGAAAGTTATGTCTTACGCAGATCACCTTACAAGAGCTATCACAAGGGAAAGGAATTTTGAGGACGTTCGTACCTCTCTTAGAGTTCTTTCCAGGGCAATTATGTATACCACGTATAACTCAGCCCTAACAGTGGCTAATCTGGAGTTAGTCAGACGTGATGCTGCCCTTGCGTCATCATCACTGATAAGATGACAAGGTGAAAAGCTCTCTCAGAGTCGCTCCTATTTCCGGACATTTATTTTCGATGACTAGCTTTTGTTAGTGTATGAACAGGCTTTTAAGAAAGCATCTAGTGCTCTTCTTTTGAAGTCTGCATATCAACGACCTGCTTCAGCAGACAAGAGTAAAGAAGGGCATTCCAGACAAAAATCGTCGAAAGGAAACTCCTCACGAGGGTACAAGAAACACTCTTATAATTACTCTGGAGGTTGTCTGTATAGTGTCTCGGAAAGGGGGCGTAGGTTTGATCGGGACTATAGGTAAGATGCCCCTAGGCTGATGAGACGAGGTTTTTCACGGGAAGTATGTGGTTCCTCCTTCCGTAAGCCTTGCAGGTCATACAGGTGATGGTTTAGACCTCTATTTCTGGCCAGTTGGCAGAAGGTTATCAAGCTCCACAAAAAACTGGATAACAATCACGGAAGATCAGTGGGTGAGAAGTGTAGTCTCGGACGGCTTACGGCTATCATTCTGAGTAAAACCCCAATAACAAGTTGTCTGTTTTGGACAAATCTTCCATTAAATTCTTGCATAAGAGAGTTTCTCCTGCCGGGGGTATAAGCTCTTTTACCAAAGGAAACAATGCAGGTCATCGAGAATCCAGATTCTCAAGATTTTTACAGTCACCAAGCCAGACGGCTAGTTCCGACCGGTATTAGACTTGAGCTGGATAGCAAGTTTATCATGGTTCAAAAAGTTTATTTATGAAAATCATTCAGTTGGTAAAGCTAGCATTCGAGTGATCGACTATGCGGCAAGCATAGATCTAAGGATCCGTACTTTCATGTCCTGGTAAATCCGGCATTCTAAAAGTACCTGTGATCCGCCGTACAAGGGAAGGTGTATCAGTTCAGAACAATATATTTTGGTCTGAATCTGGCCCCCTGGGCGTTTCACTCGAATAAGGAACTCGGTAATGTCTTACTTACGAGCTCATTTGTCTGTGGTAACGTCAGCTTACTTGGACGACCTTCTGCAGGGATATGGCAACAGAATTATTCTTCAGAATGATGTTCAGAGTCTGATTCTATTACTCCTACGTCTAGGTTTTATCGTAAACGAGAAAAAGTCGGATCTGTCCCTGTACAAGTCATCTATTCACTGGGGATTGAGCTTTGAGACTCACAACAATCTGGTTTGCCTGCCGTTACCCAGAGCGAAATTAGTCAGTTGTGATGCTCGCTTTTGTCTACACTCCGACACATTAATGGTGAGGGAATTCATGCGACTGTTGGAGCTGTGCAGGGCGGCTGTGGATCTCATTCTGATGGGGCCGTCTGCACGCACTTCCCCTCCAGATATTATTCACTCAGAACTGGAGTGTGAAGACGCTTTCGCTTGAACCAGTATTGTTTTAACGGACCCAGTAAAACAAGGGTTCAAATTGGGCAGATATTCAGTGGTTAACTTAGGGAGTTACGCTGCAACTGTTGGATCCAGCTTTCACGATTATGACGGATGTGAGTGAGACGGGTTGGGGCGCAACCCTAAGTCCCGCAGTCTTGAGGTGTCAGGGTCTTTGGGACCCTCGGTTCCAGGAGAAACACATAAACATCAACGAGATGATGTTAATTAGCTAGCGCTACAATATTGGATTCACATAATAACGGACATCCATGTTCAATTTTGTCAGACAACTCGACAGTAGTAGCGTACATTGGGAACCAGGGCGGCACCCATTCATTTCCGTTATGCTAACTAACGGAGACGATTTTCCTAATACGTCATGATTCATCATGTTCATCTTTTCATCCGTCATATACCTGGTTGTCTGAACGTACTAGCAGACACGCTCTCTCGGAAAGGTCACCTGTTGCAGTTGGAATGGACGCTAACAAGCGAGTATTTGGACAGTTTTGCTACCAGAGGGATCGCCCCATGATAGATCCATTTGCAACGCACCGGAACATTCAGTTACCGTCGTTTGTGTCACCATGCCCAGACCATTGAGTCCATGCAGTAGACGCTCCGCCGATCTCATGGGGATGGATGATAGGATACGCATATCCTCCAATTCATTTGATTCACTAGATTATGTTTAAGATCAAACATTCTCGTTGTGAATCCTACCAGTAGCACCTCTGTCATCACAGAAACCTTGGATCAGTCTTCTCGAGTGTCTGATATTGGACGTTCCCAGAAGCTTCCTCCATAGTGGCATAATGGAGTCGGTTAGATGTGAGGGAACCATTGCAGTTCCTATATTATTTTATGACTAACACAAGAACGATTAAGTAATGCAGGTGAGGAGGGTTCGATATGTCTTTGAATCCCTCCACCACAAATTTGTTTTGAGGCAATTACCTCTTCCTGCAAGCCTTGTATAAGTTTCAATACATACATGCATTTCTTCTCTTCTCGATTGGCATCTGGGTCGTGTTCTGTGGGGACCTTATGGGCACATCAAGTTTTAGTTGGATTGGTTTGTGATTATTCGTCTGTATGTCATATACGAGCGCATATTTCATCATAATTAAATTGCTAGCTTTGGGTACCTCGGAGGCTGCATAACCAGTTAACTGGTATTCAGATGATTACATGTAAGATTTTAATGCTCGCGCTCATAATAGTTATTAGGTTGACACATTATTATATATTATGGACCTTTGAAATTATGAATTATTTCGGGGGCGGTCCGTGTTGGAGCCTGTTAATCATACCTACTTCCATTTCTAGATTCAGGTTTCTATTAATGTCGGAACTCAACTCGTATATTCCCACATTTATAGTGTCATAGATATCGGATAGTGCACGACGGGGGTGTTGTTACTGGAATTTATTGTACACCTGAATGGGGTCGCCTGTGGGTTACCTTGGAAGTGTGTTTACTCTCCAGAGATCGTTCATTGTGGTTCGATTGGACATGTGTATGTTATATATTATATCACCGTTTTTTGACCTATCTGCATATGCCGTCTTCGGTGTACGTTATATAGCAGGCAATATTAATTACTGGGATCGTCACTATAGCCTCATCTTCTGAAGTGGCGTTAAGAACCATTTATTAATAATAAATTAATACCTGTTCGACGAATATTTATAGTTTTTTGATACTGCATTTACTGATTCCAGAGCGCTCCCCTCTTTCTTTTTGAAGATTCATTCAAAAGAAAAGGTGGGGGGAGGGATTTTTTTACCTCTTCTCCGGCTTGATAGGTGTGTAATTATGAGGGAAGCTGTTTTGTCCATAATTATATCCTGCATACAGCTGGAGTTTTATTGTGTATGGCGTATGTTTGTGAGGGATATTCTCTCATTCTCAAATGCACCATCCTAATTTTTGGGGCTTATCCCGGGCTAACCTTAAAAATTGGTAACTCGTTACATCCAATTAGCAGTCTTCATGCAAAGTATACAGAATTACTTGAACTGGCCTCCTTTTGTATGATATGTCTTCTCTATTACTGTATAGAGAGAAATGCATGTAATTCCTAATAATTTTATTTTCCTTTCACCTTGGATTACTGGATTGGAACTATTTTGATCTACTAATTCTGAAGTCCAAGGCCCTCCACCTTTTTACGATTCAGCTAGTCTGGGATTTGGGTTTACAGTATAAAAATATTATAAATTCATAGTAATTTGTATATTTTTATACTTACCAATGTCTGAGATGGAGATGGCCCTCCCATGAGTGGGCACTCATTCCTCCCCGCTGAATTTTTATGTAGTGCTCTCTTCTACAAAGAATGAAGTTGGCGCCAATTCCGGTCACTTTTTGATGTGTGCGCATGCATGGAGAGTAAATGTATGGAGGGCCAGATAGGACTTTTAATTTTAAGTTTTGCAAGCAAATTTGGGGGATTGGGGGTTCAAAATTTGTGTTTGGCCCTTAATATCTTTGAGTTAAGCACCAGCTAGTTTGGGCCAGGCATGCCTGGCACAATGATGCTGCGTACTAAGGCGTACTGCACATCGATGGTGCACATGCCTTCAACTGCTGTAACCCTGGTTGAATGGAGCTTGAACAGAGTTGTAATGTTGAGCTGACAGATGCTCGTCGATGCTCGGTGGTTCTCTCCGGGTACTCCAGTTTTCTCCACCCATAAAACTGTCACGGTTGCGATTAGCCATTGTGCATAAGTATGTGACCTTAAACACCAATAAATAAATAATAATATTTTTATACTGTACCAATGACCCAGACATAGCTGGTGCTAACTCTTAAAATACTAGGGCCAAACACAAATTTTGCCCCCCCATTCCCCAAAATTTGCATCTAAAACCAAAGAAATCATGTCCTGAAGGTCCTCCATACTTTGCCCTTACTGCGCATGCGCAGTGTCAAGGACGTTCCGAAATTGGCGCCAATTACCATTCTTTGTTTGGCCCTTCATCAGTTAACATCTCACTGATCTTTGTGCTTGTAAATCTCAGTTTAAATGATGCCAGACACATAAATATTGGAGAAATGGTGATTCTAAGGAGGATATAGAAGGAGGAGAGGAAAAAGGAGTGACAGAAAATATTCAGGGCTGTAACTTAAAATTTTCTAGTGAAATTATGTTAAGTTGCCTATTTTCGAGGCATGGGCCTGTTGTTGTCATTCTTGCTATGAAGTTGCACTGCTTATTCAGTGTTTCCTCTCCCCTTGTCCTGTAAGTACCCCCTTGCTATTCTCCCATGCTTTTGGCATATTTTTGAATAAGATTACTAATAAAAATTCTTGGGAGAATTAGCTTGGTAACAGAATGATTTCTGTTATTTTCCCCATGTTTACCTTTTCACCCATGGGTGTTTAGACGTTGTGTTCTGCATCTACTATCTGATGTTCTGCAGATTCTTCCCTGGAAGTCTCTGTTTTGCATCAGATAGTGTATATTTTGATAACTGATTTCGGGCCAGGATTGTCAGTGCCTGGAGTCATGTTTTCTAGTGTTTATACACTTTTTGTTTACATTGGCAACAGTCTCTTTTGAGGGGGCTTTTTGCCTTTGGAGTAGTTTACTCATTATAAGATACATTATTATTTTCCGTAAGTGTTGCATTAATTATTTAAAATAATTTTAAATTTTTTGACCACACTTAGCCTTGGGATCCATTGGGGCTCAACGTTACTTTTCAGAAACTTGGGCTTCGCTGAAAAAATATTTTTCAAAAATTCTTTTTGATTGCTATTGTTTTTTCAGTATTAATGGATCATGTTATTATGTATCTTTGCTTTTAGGGGTTTGTGCGAGTACTAGGACTTGTTGTTGTTTTTTCACAATGAAAAGATATTGTTCAAATTGTAATAGGAAGAAATCTTCCTCTGACTTTCATGATCAGTGTATTAATTGTAGTCAGTGTACTCACACTAACTCCTGTTCAATATGTAACTTTTGGGATGATAAACATTGGAAACGTGTGTCACGATATATTGTTAGCGGGGAAAGGACCATGCCGGCCATTTCTCCACAGGGTCACTCTAGTCTATCAGTTTCTATTTCAGAGGAACAAGAACAGGGTGATGTTTCCATGTTATCCTCCAAAAGTGCGCTTCGTCGTCACAATTGAATGCAGAGCTAGCGGCAAAAGTGCTCATGGAGATATGACAGTTGCCTAAGAGGTCCCTAGTAGGATCGACGGCGCTGTCATCCGCTAGCTCGCCCGGTGTAGCGTCCATTCACTGAATGGTTCGGCAGCCGGGTTCGTCCGTTGCGGTCCAGGAAGGAGTTTTGGGTGATGCGAGCACTATAAACATACAAGGTGCACACCCAGTGACGACGGATATAAGGAGAGATCGGAGGAAGCCTTCTAGTTCGGTTCCTAGCTCGTCCAGGTCCAGCCGGGCCGCGAGCGAGAGAGGCCCCTCTCTCGTACAACAACATCTGGGACCAGATGTTGTCGTACAAAATGTGTCGCAAGCGTAGCACACGTCCGTCGCTCGGGACGCTCCGTTGTATAGGCAGTCCGCTGAGACTGCTCAGGCTTCCTCATCCTCTCAGCAGCGCACTCGACCGCACCTTGGCTACGTGACCGCGGATATTCTACCAGCTTCGCCGATCAGGGATTCATCGGCGACCAGGTCACGCCATCCGGTAGCCAGGGACACGAGGCCGATAGACTCCAGACGTTCGCATCGGAAGAATATGCGGGAGTCAGTTGATGCGGAGCTTCCCGCGGCTAAGCAGCGGAAGACAGCTACTCCGCAGGCCTCGATGACGGACGTGCTAGCTCAGATAGCACAAATTATCGCAGCATCCCAGCAACCGACAGAATCGGTGTCGGATTGAGAATTATCCGACGGCGCTGGGTCAGTACGCTCTGCCGAAGCATCGGGTGCAGACGACCAGGAGCATCGTGAGGTCCGACCGGATGGCGAAAGGGATATGGATGACTTGGAGCTATCCCTTTCGGAACAACATAAAGCTGCCGTGGATTTTATCCGGCACTTCCTTCCTCAAGTTGTTCCGTCGGGCCAGACTGCTGCGGTACCGGATAAGAGACTGATAGCGTCATTGGACACTGATTTCTTCGAGCGGTTCAGAGACATCGTCCCTGAGTTTCCGTCTCAGTCCAATAATGTCACAAGAACATTTGAATTATTGAACGACACTATCTTCAAGCTTGCTTCCAAAACAGGCAAAGCTGGTTTCTTGTCCGCCAATGCTCTTAACCTGCCTTTCATTAATTCTAGGAATAAATTCGATACGGCAGGACAGGGTGTTCCGAGAGTTCCTCTGCGTCTTGACGACGAGGCGGAAGACTTAGAATTGTCAGTATCGTCGTCAACGTCCATTCCAACCGCAGTGTTGGATACGACAATTACGTCTAACAGGGCCAGTTTAGATGCTTTATCTTACGCAGACCACCTTACTAAGGCGTTATCACTACGTCTACAAGGGAAAGAATTCCAGGATATTCAATCCTCTTTAAGACTTCTTTCAAGGGCAGTGGCTTATTCCATGTATAACTCCGCCCTTTCAGTGGCAAACCTGGAGTTGGTTAGACGTGACGCAGCCCTAGCCACATCCACACGCGTGGATAGTAAGGTGAAGAACTCTCTCAGAGTCGCTTCGGTCTCCGGAGAGCTTCTCTTCGACGGCAAGCTTTCTGCAATCTACGATAAAATTACTAAGAAAGCTTCGGATTCTCTGCTGTTTAAATCCGCTTCCAAGAAGTCGGATACGGCAGAAAAGAGTAAGACAGGCACTTCTGGGACTAATGCGCCCAAGAGAGGTTCCTATAGAGGTTCCGGTGCGTCCTCTTGGTCTTATTCAAGAGACCGTCAAGGCAGCGACTCACGTTTGGGACGTCCTTCAGGCCGGGACAACCGGTTGGACGCCCCGAGGTCGACGGGACGAGGTGCGGGTCGTGGAGGACGTGGTTTCTCCTCCCGCAGGCCTCGCAGGTCCAGGAGGTGATGGTATCAACCTCTATCGTGTTCCGGTTGGCGGAAGGTTGTCGAGTTTTTTAGAAGAGTGGGCGTCGTTTACGGACGACCCTTGGGTGAGAGGGGTGATTTCGGAAGGTCTAAGAATATCCTTCAAACGAAAGCCTCCTTTAACTCGAAGTCCAAAATGGACTCAACTTCCGTCAAATCCGCAGAAAAGAGACGCTCTGTTATCGGAGGTGCAGTCTCTTTTAATGAAGAACGCTGTAGAGGTCGTAGAAAACCAGGAAACACTGGGATTCTACAGCCATCTGTTTCTGGTTCCGAAACCAGACGGCTCGTTCCGTCCAGTCATAGATTTGAGCTGGATAAACAAGCTGATCGTTGCTCCAAAGTTCTATATGGAGACGATTCGATCGGTCAGAGCGAGTATTCGGGTGAACGATTATGCTACAAGCATAGATCTCAAAGATGCATACTTTCATGTCATAGTACATCCGACATTCAGAAAGTATCTACGCTTCGCAGTCCTAGGAGTGGTGTATCAAATCTGAGCGATGTGCTTCGGATTGAACCTAGCACCCTGGGCTTTCACTCGGGTAATGAACTCGGTAATGATATACTTCCGAGCTCATTCGTCTGCGGTAACGTCGGCCTACCTGGACGACATTCTTCAGAGGTACGGCAATGAGTTAACACTTCAGAACGATGTGCAGAATCTGCTTCTATTGCTCCGACATCTCGGTTTTGTTATAAACGAGGAGAAGTCGTATCTGGTGCCGTCCAAGTCATTCACTCATCTGGGAATGAGCTTCGAGACGCACAACAATCTCGTTCGTCTGCCGTTAACCAGAGCGAAATTAGTCAGTTGTTATGCTCGCTATTGTCTTCATGCAGACAAAGTCACAGTGAGGGAGTTCATGAGACTGATAGGTCTGTGCGGAGCCGCTGCGGATCTCATTCCGATGGGGCGGTTACGCACTCGTCCGCTCCAAATTTTCTTGACTCAGAATTGGAGTGTGAAGATTCATTCGCTCGACATAGACGTTCTCTTGTCAGATCAAGTGAAACAAGAGATTCAGACTTGGGCAAACATTCAGTGGTTGACTCAGGGAGTTCCGCTGCAGTTGCCGGGTCCGAGTTTTACGATTATGACAGATGCCAGTCAAACAGGTTGGGGTGCATCATTGATCCCAATGGATTCGAGGTGCCAGGGTCTTTGGGATCCACAGTTCCTAAGCAAGCACATAAACATCAAGGAAATGATGTCAATTTGGCTTGCGTTACGTCAGTGGATGGACATTATTCAGAAAGCTCATGTCCAAATTCTGTCCGACAATACGACAGTAGTGGCGTATATCAGGAACCAAGGGGGCACTCATTCCGTTCCGTTATTCAATTTAATGGAAAGAATCCTTCTGTTTGCTCTAGAACATCAAGTTCTACTTTCGGTCCGTCATATACCAGGTCGTCTGAATGTACTAGCAGACTCCCTTTCACGGAAGGGTCGCTTGTTGCCGTCGGAGTGGACTCTCAACAAACAAGTATTCAATCAGATTTGCTACCAATGGGAACGGCCAATGATAGACTTATTTGCGACACATCTCAACAATCAGTTGCAGAAGTATGTGTCTCCATGTCCGGATCCAAGAGCATTTGCAGTAGACGCTCTATCGATCTCATGGGACGGAATGATAGGATATGCGTATCCTCCAGCGCCGTTAATGCAGCAAGTATTGCTAAAGATAAAACAATCTCAATGCAAGATTCTGTTGGTAGCATCTCTGTCTCCACAGAGACCGTGGATAAATCTACTCAGGTGTCTGCTGTGGGACCTACCGCGAAAGCTTCCTCCACGAGAGGATCTTCTTTCGCAGGGGAAACCGCGTCAACTTCATCACAACCCGCAAGGTCTCAACCTTCACGTTTTTCCGTTGTGCGGTCCTTCTTGCACGGCAAGCATTTTACAGGACGAGCAGTGGACGCGATTTCTAACTGTAGGAGGACCTCCTCTTCGCTAAACTATGCGGCTAAGTGGAAGGTTTTTCGTCGATGGTGTAGGGATCATTCTGTGGATATTTTTGATCCCTCCATACCAGACATTGCAAACTTTCTACTATACTTGTTTGACGAAATCAAACTGCAGCCTGTTACTATTAAGGGTTATAGGTCTATGTTATCTGATACCTATGCCCACCACGATAGTTTACAAATTGGATCTAATGTCTCTTTATCTAAGTTAGTTAGAAACTTCTCGATAAATAGACCCAGAACTCTTAGATTAATTCCTAAGTGGAATTTAGCTTGGGTTCTTCTTAAACTGAAGGAAAAGCCATTTGAGCCTCTTGGGACAGTAGATTTCAAATTCTTGTCTTATAAGACAGCTTTTCTCTTAGCTTTCTCTTCTGCTAGAAGAGTCAGTGAGCTTCATGCACTATCGGTGGACGATTCTCACTATCGTAGTGTCGGGAACACTATCACCTTCACTACTAATGTTGTTTTTTTAGCTAAGAATCAGGCTCCTAATAAATATCCGGAACCTATTGTTATTAAGGCTCTGCCGTCTTCAGACGGGCGTAGGCCTTTACTCTGTCCTGTTAGAGCTTTACGTATTTATAGACAAAGATCTCAGTTTATCAGAAAGGGACGAAAACGTTTCTTTCTGTCTCTGATGCCTAATAGAAAGGACATTTTGGTCCATTCTATTGCTAGATGGATTCAATTAACTATTCGTACTGCTTATGAAAATTTATCTTCAAGTCAGCAGTCTGTGCTTAAGATTTCGGCTCATGAAGTAAGAGCTCTTTCTACATCTTGGGCTTACGCAAATAGTGTTGCTATTACAGATTTAATGAAGGCTGCTTATTGGTCTCAGCCATCCACATTCACGAATTTTTATCTCAGAAATATTGAGTCCATTTCTGGAGAACTGCATTGTTTAGGTCCGTTATCTGTTGCTCAGAATGTCGTCCACTAAACAGTTGCAACTATAGTTATGCAGGCTTTCTGTTCCGGCAGTGACTCCGTCCTGCTGCCCTCTTCGCTCTGGGGTATTTGACCCAGGGCAAGGGGAAGGGGGGGGGGAGGGTGTTCCCTTAGGTCACCTGCTTTATAGTGAAAAGCAAGGGAATTCCTCCTCCGGAGTCAGTAATTCTGAGTCGTTTCCGGGATGGTTTTAAAGTGTAATATTAATGTTAAAAATTCATTCATGTCATATTTTTAAAGTGTAGCTCGGTGTGAAGCATTTGTATATATATATATATTAAAGAATATAAAGAGTCTCAATTCTCTGGACTAACTTTATTTATTGGCTTACTTTAAAAATAATTAGTATAAGGGTTATACTGGATGTTAATAGAGAACATGAATGTTATTGTGCTCAATTATGAAGGGTATTGTATCTTTCTAATTTATTATAAAATAAGAAAGATACATGTAAAGCCTAATACTCCTTTTCTCCTTGAGGAGTTGACTCTATGTTATATAGTTGAGCCTATTGGATTTTCCTCTATGTCCTAGGCCCTCCAGCCTTTTTACTATTCAGCTATGTCTGGGTCATTGGTACAGTATAAAAATGTTAAAAAATTTATAGTAATTTATATATTTTTTATACTTACCAATGAACCAGACGGGGATGGCCCTCCCAGGAGTTGGGAACTCATACCTCCCCGCTGAGTACATAGCGCTGACCAGGCACTGCTAGTAAGAATGGTAATTGGCACCAATTTCGGAACGTCCTTGACACTGCGCATGCGCAGTAAGGGCAAAGTATGGAGGACCTTCAGGACATGATTTCTTTGGTTTTAGATGCAAATTTTGGGGATTGGCGGGCAAAATTTGTGTTTGGCCCTAGTATTTTAAGAGTTAGCACCAGCTATGTCTGGGTCATTGGTAAGTATAAAAAATATATAAATTACTATAAATTTTTTAACTTTCGGGCCATTTTTTTTAAAAATTGCATATGGGCAGTCATTTTTTTAATTTATTTTTTAATATACGGCTGCTCATATGAGCGTGCGGTATTATGGTATGGCAATGTCTGTCTGTCTGTCTGTCTGTCTGTCTGTCCGTCCTTCCGTCCGTCCATCCGTCCGTCCATCTGTCTGTCCGTCCGTCCATCTGTCCGTCCGTCCGTCCTTCTGTCTGTCCGTCCCATGCGATAACTTGAAAACAATACATCCAACAGATACTGTTTTTTTTATGGTTGATTAGTCATGACTAGAGGACGGTTCCTTTCGATAACCAGCATTCTGGCATATCCAATATGGCCACCACGGCAGCCATCTTGGATTTTAGGGGACTTTTGATTGTCCACACAATAACTTGAAAACTATAAATCCAACTGATGCTGTTTTTTATGGCTGATTAATCATGACTAGAGGATGGTTCCTTTCAATATCCAGATGTCTGGCATCTCCAGTATGGCCGCCATGGCAGCCATCTTGGATTTTCAGGAACTTTTAATCCAACAGACACTGTTTGTTTTATATGGCCACTCATATGAGCGGGCCATATTATGCTATAGCAATGTCTGTCTGTCTGTCTGTCTGTCCATCTGTCCGTCCGTCCGTCCATCCATCCGTCCGTCCGTCCGTCTGTCTGTCCGTCCGTCCGTCCGTCCGTCCGTTAACTTTCATTTGTCCACTCAATAACTTGAAAACAATACACCCAACAGATACTGTTTCTTTATGGTTGATTAGTAATGACTAGAGGATGGTTCCTTTCGATAACCAGCATTCTGGCATATACAATATGGCCACCATGGCAGCCATCTTGGATTTTCAGGGACTTCAGGGGATTGATTGTCCATGTGATAACTTGAAAACTATAGATCCAACAGATACTGCATTTTTATGGTTGATTAAGCATGACTAGAGGATGATTCCTTTCGATAACCAGCATTTGGGCATATCCAATATGGCCGCCATCTTGGATTTTCAGGGACTTTTGTTGTCCATGTGATAATCCAACAGATACTGTTTTTTATGGTTAATTAGTCATGACTAGAGGATGGTTCCTTTCGATTACCAGGTTCCTTTCGATTACCAGCATCAATGTCTGTCTGTCCATCCATCCATCTGTGTGTCTGTCCGTCCATCTGTTGTACCATCCGTCCGTCCATCCGTCCGTCTGTCTGTGTTTCTGTTAACTTTTGTTTGTCCATGCGATAACTTGAAAACAATACATCCAACACATATTGTTTTTTTATGGTTGATTAGTCATGACTAGATGGTTCCTTTCTATAACCAGCATCAATGTCCATCCATATGTCTGTCGTCCGTCAATCCATCCGTCCATCTTGGATTTTCAGGGACTTTTGTTTGTCCATGTGATAATCCAACAGATACTGTTTTTTATGGTTAATTAGTCATGACTAGAGGATGGTTCCTTAACTTCCTTTTGATTACCAGCATCAATGTCCATCTGTCTGTCCATCCATCCATCCATCCATCCATCCATCTATCCATCCATCCATCCATCCATCCATCCATCCATCCATCTGTCTGTCCATCCATCCATCTGCTAACTTTTGTTTGTCCATGCAATAACTTGAAAACAATACATCCAACACATACTGTTTTTTTTATGGTTGATTAGTCATGACTGGATGGTTCCTTTCGATAACTATCATCTATGTCCATCCGTCTGTCTGTCATCTGTCCATCCATCTGTCCATCTGTCTGTCCATCCATACATCTTTCTGTCCATCCGCCTGTCCATCCGACAGTCTGTTAACTTTTGTTTGTCCACGCGATAACTTGAAAATAATACATCCAACAGATACTGTTTCTTTATGGTTGATTAGTCATGACTAGAGAATGATTCCTTTCGATAACCAGCATTCTGGCATATCCAAAATGGCCACCACTGCAGCCATCTTGGATTTTCAGGGACTTTTAATTGTCCATGCGATAACTTGAAAAGTATAGATCCAACAAATACTACTTTTTTATGGTTGATTAATCGTGACTGGAAGATGATTCCTTTTGTTAATCACCATGAATTCTGGCATGTCCAATATGGCCACCATGGCAACCATCTGGGAGTTTTGGTGACTTTTGATTCTCCACGCAATAACTTGAAAACATTATATTTAACTTGAATGGGTCAAAAGCCAGGAATGTACAATTATTTTTGAAGGAATTATTGACCTTTTGTTCAGTTAAAAATTTCTTCACAAGCACAATTTCTTCATATGTGGCCATATATTGATCCACCACCTGGCAGTGCATTTGTTGTTAGTTCACCTGACTGAAAATCAGGGTGAGCTTTTCTTATCACTCTTCGCCTGTCGTCTGTCGTCCTGCGTGAAGGTGGTGTTTGAGCCTCTTTCTCCTAAACCACTGGCCACATTTAATTAAATTTCATGTAAATAGTGGTTATATAGGGGCATTTTGATTTTTATGCAAATTAGGTTTCGGCTCATATTGAGCAGAGGGGTGGGGAAAAAATGGCCAAATTTTTTGAAAATCTTCTTGTAATGAACCACCAGTAGCAGAGACTTGATATATGGTACACGGAGTCCTTTTGAGGTTTAGAATCAAGTTTGTTCAAGAGAAGTTTGTCGGGCATTATTTGCCTTCGTTATGGGATGGGCAAAAATTTTGGCCATGCCTAAAATATCTATTTTCAGAACCGTGAGGTCAATTTGAACCAAATTTGATATGAGATGGTAATGGGTCATAAGTAGTTGATTGATGCAACAAAAAAATTTTCCCATTGCCCCTTATTTTGTATAAAGCTTACTTTTATCCAGTAGAATAGAATGGTTAAAAAAAATCCCTATCGGTTTGATCACAAAGTACTTTTTTCAGGAATTTGAAAAAGTGCTGAGTCATCACTTTTTAACACTGTAGGCAGTGGGAAAAACATTAAAAAATCTTCTTCTCCAGATCCAGCAGGCAGAATCTTTTGATATTTGGTATGCAACATTGTAGGGTGGATCTGATTCAAGTTTGTTCAAATCGGCCCCCTGGATTCTTATTTGGGCTCACTATAGAAGCCCAAATTCAAACTTAGTGCATTTCAGGCAAATTTCTTAAAAAAATCTTCTTCTCCAGATCCAGCAGGCAGAATCTTTTGATATTTGGTATGCAACATTGTGGGGTGGATCTGATTCAAGTTTGTTCAAATCGGCTCCCTGGGTTTATAATTGGACTCAGTATAGGTGCCCAAATTTGAACTTAGTGCATTTCAGGCAAATTTCTTCGAAAATCTTCTCAAGATCCAGCAGGCAGATTCTTTTGATATTGGGTATGCACCATGCTTAGGGGGGGTGAGATTCAAGTTTGTTCAAGCCAAGTCCCTGGGTTCATATTTGGGCTCACTGTGGTAGCCCGAATTATAACTTAGTTCAAAATGAGGAATTTTCTTTAAAAATCTTCTTCTTCAGATCCAGCAGTCAGAATGTTTTGATATTTGGTATGCAGCATCCTTAGGAGGGTGAGATTCAAGTCTGTTCAAGGCATGCCCCTAGGTCCATATTTGGACTCACTGTGGGAGCTCGAATTGTTACTTAGTTCAAAATGGGGAATTTTCTTTAAAAATCATCTTCTTCAGATCCAGCAGTTGGAATGTTTTGATATTTGGTGTGCTGCATCCTTAGGGGGGTGATATTCAAGTTTGTTAAAGCCAAGTCCCTGGGTACATATATGGGCTCCCTGTGGGATTCAGTATGAGGAATATTCTTTAAAAATCTTTTTTTTTTTAGATCCACTGGTCAGAATCTTTGGATATTTGTTATAAGCTTTTCTTAGGAGGAGCAGATGCAACTTGTTGAAAGCAATTCTCTGGGTTGATATTTAGGCTACCATGTCAGGTGAGCGCCCTCAGGCCCCCTGGGGCCTCTTGTTGTAATTAATTCTTTGCCATCAAAAGTTCATGTTCTTAGTTTGTTATATGTTTTAGGCCTCATAATCTACAGAATAGCATCGGTGGTGGTGTATTTCGTCCTTTGAGTGCAAGAAGCCATCTTGCACTCAAGGGACAAATTTATCAATTTTATTAACTTGGGTAAAATATCAGACATTAACCATTTAATTTTTTTTTTTCAAGTTTGCATTGGTTATAAAAAGGAGAGTATGCGGAAACCCAAAGAACCGTGCGGTAGGGCAAGGTTCCCGCACCTCCTTGAATTCCTTGAAAGTCCTTGAATCTCAAAACACCCTCCCAAGGACCTGGAAACTCCTTGAATATTGAAGGCCAGCCTGGAAACTTCTGGAAATGGAGTCGGCTATGCATGGACAGTGTGCTACTTCAAAATACTGTACATCTGAGGTCCATTCTTTTACCTTTTTACCTAGTAGCAGACATCACTTGTGAAAAAATTACTGTGCATTTGAACATTTTTATTTTTTCCAAAACATAGGTTGTGACCTTGCATTGGAACGAGCATTATATGCTCGTTCCAATGAGAGTCATAACCTATGTTTCCGAAGCAAAAAATGAAAATATAAAAAGATTGAACAGTGATTTTCATGGAAAGCGCTGGCCGTTTTTTTCCGTTAGCTTAGGTAAAGGGTCGAGTTATATTTTCTGTCTCTTGGATGCAAGTGGAAAATAATGTTTCCTGGGAAATCCTTGAATTTTGTCTGTTTTTCTCCTTGAAATTCCTTGAAAAAGCACTAAAAACCTCTTTGAAACTCCTGGAATTTGCTTAGAGGTTTGGTGCAGGAACCCTGTAGGGCCTAAGAAACAGATTTTTAATTTTTTAGGCCTTAGGTGAGCGTTTATTTTTTTCTGAATTCTGAACATGCTGAATATTAACGCTTTGACGATATATGGTTACTAACTTTATGAAGCCAGGGCTTATATTTCATCTAAATTTGTGAGAATCCATTTGGATTCTCGTGAAAATGGTTGCGAGAATCCATACCTACTATGAGTGTCCCAGGATCCCATGACGCCACCAAGGTTGAATCACTGTTGTATACTGATAACACATGTTAACCTTTTACCCAACACACTTTTTTAATTTTTAAAACTAAGTTTGATAATTTTTAAACAATAAATAATAAATAAATGATAAAATAATTAAATGAACAATATTTACCAATAAAATCTTGCCAGTATGGCTGTCATTGGAACCGGCTCAATGAGCCAGTTCCAATGACAGCCATATTTGTAAGGTTTTATTGACAAAGTGTCAGGATATTTCAGGTCATGTTAGCCTTCTATTGGTTAATTTGTTGCCGCTGTGTTAGTTAAAGGGTTAAATTGACTCAATTTTTTTCACACAAATCCTAGCCGAGATGCAGCGAGAATCTACATGGATTCTCGCCGGTTTTATTGCACGAATCTTTGTGCGAATCGATTCTCGGATTCTCGTCGAAATATAAGCCCTGGGAGCTGTTATTGTACTCTTTTTATTTCTTTGATAATTCAGAATATGCCAAAATTCAACTCTATATCGATATCTGGATACCACATACAAGAAGCCGGTGCTGATGCTGTTCTGGAATTGGCTTTTACCATAGCTGACGGACTACAGTATGTTAGAACAGGTGAATGATTTTATAATATTTGTCTGCTACCACCTATCTGCTGCTGCCCCCATATCACTGAAATTATTATCTGAAACTCAGTGTGAGCTATAATGACCACTCTTGTCGTCTGCCATATAGGTGATAGCCAGGACTTGCCTAGAAACAACTGACAAGGCACTTAGAATACAAGTTTTGAGTTTACCCAATCAATGAATGTTGGGGCACCTTTTCCTTTGCATTAAAAAATTATCAAAGTCGGAATTAGGCTCACAAGGGTTAAAACATGTTGGTTTACCCTAAAATATTGTAACTGATGAGTCATTTTTAACCGCAAAAACAATATTTATTAATCCTTTACCTAACATGAAAAGTAGACGAAACTTGCTAACAAAATTTTTGAATAACCAATTTTTTTCATTTTTTGTCTCAAAAACATAGGTTGTGACCTGTCTTTGGAACGAGCTCGACGAGCTCGTTCCAAAGACCGGTCATAACCTATGTTTTTGAGACAAAAAATGAAAAGAATAATGAAAATTAATTTGCGATTTTTGTGAATAGCTCTGGTCGGTTTTGGCCGTTACATTGGGTAAAGGGTTAAATAAACCTTGAAGTTCACTGTTGCCACATTAGTACAAATAATAAGTTATTAATTGAAAATAGAATGAGTTTTCTTTTTCCGTAGTGTTACTTCATTTAGGAAGCTATTGAGAGAGATATTCCGTGATATCCATTGAGTCAATGGATATCGAGAAATATCTTTTTTTTTAGATAATCTACAATAATTCGTAGGCTAGCATAATTTTTCTTTTTTCGAGTTCACTTAAAAAAAATTTCCGCAACAATTTTCAGTGTAAGCATTTCCATTAGTTCCTTGGATTCTGCACCCTATGTAACATGTAACCAACTGTGTTTTTTTACAGCCTTAGTCAATGCACGTTTTCATATAGACTGGGATATGGCAGCCGATCTATTAGTCCTGTGCGCTGCTTATGGTTAGTCATGACGGGCTCGTTGCGATCTGATTGTAAACACGATCTCAAATCTGATACAAATTATAGGACATGCATTTGGTCATGATAATATATATTTATTGAATTGATAAAATCACCAGAAAATGCCTTGTTAGTTGTTAGTAGATGATGTAATTATAGGGCCTATCTAATAGGTATATGTGTCTCTACGGATAGTTTCTATATGCTCATGGACAACTGAAACCGTAACTGAAGTATTTTTATTTAAAAAACTGAAACTACAACTGCAGTGTAAATCCCACAACCTCCCAGTTGAACAATGTTTGCTCCACAACATGATTACATTATTTTATATTGAATATTGTTCTGTTCGATCACAGTTACTAGATACATCGTCAACAGCAACGGTTTTCTAAAAGAATACCCCTGATTATTATATAAACAGAACTAGACCAGACTCTAATTTACAAGCAGATCGACTCCATTCGGTGTTGAATTATTGTTTCGTTTTAGAAATCCTGCTTTTTTATTTAAAAGCTACAAAGTCAACAATTTGAATCGTTTCAATCAATAGCCAGTATATTGTTTTTTTTCACACTTCACCCCCATTGCCCATGTGGGGGGGCATGGTGATGTCATGTACTAAGGCGTACTGCACGTTGATGGTGCACTTGTCTTCAACCAATGCTAACCCTGCTTGTGTGGAGTTAATACGTTGGGGAGCTAACAGTTGCTCGGTGGTTCTCTCCAGGTACTCCAGCTTCCTCCACCTGTAAAACTGTCATGGTCATGATTAGCTATTGTGCAGAAATATGTGACCTTAAACCTCAAGAAATAAATAAATAATTGTTTTTTTTTCTTAGTTTTTAGCATGGGAAGTGGTGAAACAAAAAATGCACTCTACATAACTGTGTGTCTTTTTATAATCAGGTTATTATTTTGGAAAAAACCTTTTCTTTTGACGACATATCCATTAACTGTGTTCCTATTTGAAGTGTTATTTGAAATTTGATTCCAAATTCGATTCGTTTTCACCGATTCGATTTGTTATTCAATTCGATCAAAATCAGCAATTCGCAGGTCCCTACAATAGGCAGACAACACTTTATCATCCATCTGTCCAGCAAGAACTTTACATAATCGACTTCTACTCATAAACTACTAGGTTGAATTGAACCAAATGTGATATGCATGTTCCTTATCATATGTCAATTCAAGTTTGTTCAAATAATCAGGGGGCACCACAAGGGGCATAATTTTGTAAGCATCCACAAATGTTTTTTAACCCTTTACCTAACGAATCGCCGGCATCCGTCTGCATAATATGCAAATTCAGCAGTTGAAAAAATATTATTTTTCAAAAAATTTCAACAAAACCATATCATGTGACCCCTCGTTGGAACGAGCTCATTGATATGGTTTTGTTGAAATTTTTTGAAAAATTGAAAAAAGTGATATTTAAAATAAAAAATTTTGATATCGTCTGCGTTGGGTAAAGGGTTAAGAAATTAGAAAAATCTTCTCCAGAACTACCAATCACAATCTTTAAGAGGGTCCAACGGCCAAAATTATATATATATATATTTTTGCTTGAGAAGATGATTTGGAAGGTTTGGAGTGATGGTATTGTTGGGGAGTGGGGGGGGGGGGGGGGGGGGTGGAGTGGGATGGGATGATTTTTTCTCCTTGCTTTCAAATGTCTTTTGAAGGGGTTTGAGTGATTTTACACACACAAAAAATATTGCTCAGTAGATCCTAGCTAAATTAAATTAACTATATTAACATGTAGATAATGAATATGATTTTAAATCTTTCTTTAAACATTTTTATCAGGTGAGTGATTAAGGCCTCTTGAGGCCTCGTTTTTCAGGAGTTCTGCCTCATGGATTGTTTTCTTCTTTGAATTTCTGACTTGTGGATGGTGTTAGAGCAATTAAATTGAACGAATGTTATCCAATTTTTACCCAGTTTGGTTTGTGGGTTCTACCAGAGAATGTTTTGGAAGAGTTAAAAATTACAGTCCTGCCCAAATTTTTTTCAAGAGTTATGACCCTTAGATTGAATTTCTGACTTGTGAGCAGTGTTTGCACATTAACTTGAACAAATGATATCCAATTTTTATTAAATTTAGTCAGTGTGTTCTACTTGAGAATGGCATGGATGAGTTTGAAAACCAGCCCTGACCAAATTTTTTGTCGGGAGTTATGCCACTTTGATATTGTTTTCTTGTTTGAATTTTTGAGTTCGTTGTCAGCATGACAACTTGAAGAAACGTATCCAATTTTACCAAATTTGTCCTTCGCATCTTTAGATTGTTTTCTAGTTTCAGTAGTTTCGGGTGCTTGCACAGATTTCTTTTCAGCCATCTCTGATGCATACCTCTTGTTATTTCCCAGAAGGGAGACATATTGTTTTAGTGCATATTCTTCTTCTTCTTCTTTATGTGCTTTTTAAGGGAAACTTTGTCCGGGGCATAGCTTTTTCGTCTTTTGACCTAGACCTCAGATATTTGGCATGTGGATGTATCACCATGAGCCAGTGTTTTGCGTACCATACTGACCTTCATGTGACCTTGACCTTTGACCTGAAGGTCAGATTTATGTGCTTCTTTAAGGGAAACTTTGTCCGGACCAGAACTTTTTTGTCTTTTGACCTAGACCTTAGATATTTGACATGATTGTCAATATTATTCATGTATGTATAATTTGCAGTGCATTAAATAGAAAGGAAGGGGAGACATATGTTTTAGTGTGCTAAAACAGTTTCTAGTTTATTTACTGGAGTTTTAACAACACTTTCAACAGCCAGGGTCACCTCGTGTCATACAGTTTTACGGGTGGAGGAAGCTGGAGTACCCAGAGAGCCCCACCAATGTCAAGCAACTGTCAGACTCCTTAACGAACTAACTCCACACAAGCAGGGTTAGCATTGGTTGAAGACAAGTGCACTATCGACGTGCAGCATGCCTTAGTACACATCGCAACTGTCGGGATTGAGTGCCTTGCCCAAGCACACGGCACAGTTATCCTCGACGTACTAACTACACACAAGCAAGGTTAGCATTGGTTAAAGACAGGTGCACCATTGATGTGCAGTATTCCTTAATATACAGCATCACCATGCCCTCACATGTATAATCGGGATTAAGTGCCTTGCCCAAGGACTTAACCCTTTACCCAATGAATCGGCCACATCCGCCTGCGTAATATGCAAATTCAACAGTTGAAAAAATATTATTTTTCAAAAAATTTCAACAAAACCATACCATGTGACCCCTCGTTGGAACGAGCTTGTTCCAACGATGGGTCACGTGATATGGTTTTGTTGAAATTTTTGAAAAATTTGAAAAACTGGTATTTAAAATAATAAATTTTGATATCGTCTACGTTGGGTAAAGGGTTAATGCAGTTAACCCTGGCATGGATCAAACCATGGACCTTTTGCTTCGAAGTTCAATGTCGCAACCACTGAGCCACCGTGCTCCCTGAACCTCTTGTTAATCTTAGACTGAAGATTATACAGCATTATATATACTATTTCTGTAACCTAGATTTACTCACAAATATAAAGCAGAATAAGCAGGCCTGAAAATAAGCGGTCTGGCATTTGAGAATGAGGTCCCCAGAGAGTGAATTAGATGATGCTATTCCATACGGTGGGCAAATTTATCATCTGGGTACCTCTTTCTATTTAGTTTTGAGACGCGGATTCAGATTGGGGTTCAGAGAGGGTAAATTTTGTGATGCTACCCTGGGAACCTCCTTCTGCAGATGACAGTCTGCTTATTTTCTGGCTTGAGAATAAGTATGACTAAGCAAGAACTTAGCAAAGTGAATATATGTAATAAACTCTTAAGTTTGACTCTTTTAAACCTTTACCAAACACGAAAGGCAGATGACACATGCAAATAAAATTCTTGAATAAATAATTTATTCACTTTGTGCTTCAAAAACATATCTGATGACCCTCATTGGAACAAGCTCAGTGAGCTTGGTCCAATGAGAGGTTGTAAGGTATGTTTTTGAAACAAAAAATAATGAAAATTGAATGGTGATTTTTAGCTCAACTTTGACGTAGTCAAATTTGAGGTTATGTCATGGCCCGTCGTCCATCTGGTTGTCTGTCCATCTGGATGTCAGTCCGTCCATCAACAATTCAATACAGCTCGGGCTAGAGGCCGTATTTATGAACCGATCTTTACTGAACTTCTTGGGTACCTTTGTTATCACCGTGGGACGAGAACGAGTGTTTTGGGGTGTGGTCCAAAATTCAAGATGGCTGATGGGAGCCATTTTGTACCAAAATTAGTGCAATCAGTTTTTTGAACAGCACTTCTGTATGAAAGTTCTGAATTGAATAAATTTTTGTCTGAATGTTTAGTAACATGGAATACATCAAATAATACAGGTTTTTTTCTCGTGCAGAAATTATGCAGATTAGATGAACTTTGATTTATTCAGTGCTACTTATACACAGTAAATACACATGTCAATATGGCTCGGACTAGGTGCTGTATTTATAAACCAATCTTCACAAAACTTCTTGGGTACCTTTGTTATCACCTTGGGATGAGAACAAGTGTTTTTAGGTGTGGTCCAAAATTCAAGATGGCTGCTGGCAGCCATTTTGTACCAAAATTAGGTCCAATCAGTTTTTGTACAGAACTTCTTTTCGAAGGTTCTGATTGGAATAAATTTTTAAATGAATATTTAGTAACATGGAATACAACACATATAATACAGATCTTTTTCTCGTGCAGAAATTATGCAAATTAGATGAACTTTGATTTATTCAGTGCTACTTATACACAGTAAGTGCACATATCAATACGGCTGGGGCTCGAGGCTGTATTTATGAACCGATCTTCACAAAACTTTTTGGGTACCTTTGTTATCACCTTGGGATGAGAACGAGTGTTTTAGGGTGCAGACCAGTATTCAAGATAGCTGCTGGCGGCCTTATACCAAAAATAGGTGCAATCAGTTTTTTGTACAGAACTTCTAGGACTACGTTTGTTATCATCATGGGATGGTAACAAGTGCTTTTGGGCTCAGCCCAAAATTCAAAAAGCCTGTTGGCAGTCATATTTATGGGAATTGTGTGTATTACATTTTTTGTACAGAACGTGTAAAGATTTTTTATGTCAGTAATGTTTGCTATAAATTTATTGGGTGCTTTGTTATCACTGTGGTATGAGAACAAATATTTTTGGGTTCAGTCAGACCCACTCGGGGACTCAAAAAGGGAGATAATTGAAAATCTTTTCCAAAAACACTAGACAAAATAATGTTTCTTAAATTCAGCATCCCTAGGATGTGTATATTCAAATGTGTTGAAACCAAGTTCCTGTGTTAATATTTGGTGTTGTTTGGGAAGGATAAACATTATTAGCACAACCCGATTTTCTATTTCCAATGAGAAAAATAAAACCACCTCACCCATGGGAACCCTATGAGCTGAAGATAAAAAATTCAAATACCTATATTTTAAGAAGGACTGGACAAATATTTATTAATTAGTATGAATTAACCTTAGAAGGGTTTGAATCAAACAGGCCAAAACAATTGCTAACATTTGGCTTATGGTGCACCATACAAGGATCCCCATTTTAACATTAACCCCATGGAGATTTCTTTTCCAGTTTGGCGTCTAACTGTAACCCACCTTTACAATACTTAACCTGTACATTTGTTACAGGCTAAGGTCAGTATTTATGTACAGACCTTTACAATACTTTACATGTACCTTTGTTATCAGGTCATTACCTAGATGTGTATCATTGCTGTGTCTGTGTCACATACTATACATGTACATGTCTTACACAAGTTGAGCTACAGTGTCATTGACACTTTCATTGTGAATAGCATTGGCTGGTTTGGGTATTACGTTGAGTATAGGGTTAAATACCATACACAAATCAGTCGAGTACAAGATGAACATTAGTAAACTATTGGTGACATGCTGTTCTGCCAATTAATTAATGTGTTTAATTATTCAAACAGTCTGAACAGTTTGAATTGTTAACAATGATCAACAGTCGATTATGAATTAATTAAAATTTTGGAATATCATTTTTTAAAATTTATATCGTTATAATGATTATTTATAAGTGCATTGAATTAAAGCGGCTGGGGACTTGATGGGGGTACACTTGGCTGGTAATGAGGAGAATATTAAGAAATATTTTCTCCCAAGACTTGATAACATATCAGATCTCATAAATAGAGGATATGGAATGAGTGTTTTTCTCATATAATATTTATGAAACGAGTCTAAGAATTTTCCGTTTTGGCGAGACTCCGGCGAGCGCAAACGGAAAATTCGGACGAGTTTCATAAATATTATATGAGAAAAACACTCATTTCATATTCTTTTTATCATATGACACACACACGCACAAATTAGCCACTTAGTATGACTTTTTAACCGATCACCTAACTTGAGTTGCAGACGGCACTTGGAAAAAACATCCTTGTATAACTAAAAATTTACATTTTTTGCTTCCAAAACATAGGTTATGACCCCTCATTGGAACGAGCTCGTCGAGCTCGTTCCAATGAGGGGTCATAACCTGTGTTTTGGAAGCAAAAAGTGAAAATATAAAAAAAATGAATGGCGTTTTTCTTGTAGGTAAAAGATTAATACAATATAACCCACCCTAAACAGGACAGATAATGTAAATTCTCCGTACTGAAATTATGCAAATATCAGCCAGTTGTATTTTGTTCAGCCAGTCAAATTGTCCAGTTTTGAAATTGACCAATGAAAGCTCCCAACTCTAATTATGCAAATTATGAAAATGTGGCCCAGTTTTATTTTGTTCAGCCAATCAAATTGTCTAGTTTTGAAATTGACCAATGAAATTGACGGAAGGCTTTATTTATCACTGATCAGTATGAAAACAAAATATCAAATGTTTTAAAGTGAACGAAACGGACGAGTGATATGTTAAATAGACTTTCAAATCCATTTGTGAAGAATCAATGAGCATGTGTGAGATGAGTGCATGAGACCCCCTTTGGGAGGGGTCTTCTCGTTATTTGTATTACTGATATATTTTCAGATGTAGTTTGCCAGCACTTATTAATTGTATTGCTAATTTATTTTTCCAGGTGTGGAAAGAGGTTTAGATGTTGATTCATTTGCACCTAGATTGTCCTTTTTCTGGGGAATTGGAATGAATTTTTACATGGTGAGTTTTTCTTGCAATCTAATTCTCAAAAGCATTTAAGGCTTTACCCTCTGTTCCACCTCCCCTCCAGAACAGATGCTAGCAATGGTTGCTGAGTGTTGTGTGTGGGTTGATCCTTCCTTGACTGACAAGACCTTTAAATTTTGTTTTTATGCCCCCCACCCCCCACCCCTAAGGCACATAGTGTTTGTCATTCTGTCCATCTGTCTGTCTATCCATCTGTCTGTCTGTTTGGAAGATTTTCATGTCCACTCCATAACTCTGAGATGCTTCGTTGGATTTTGTTGCAACTTGGCATACATGTTGCTTATGAGGAGACGATGTGTCGCACACAAAATTTTTGTTTGTTTGATGGAGGCCAAGGTCACAGATCAAGGTCAACTGTCTGTCAGTAAGATTTTTGTGTCCGCTCCATAACTGAGATGCTTCATTGGATTTTGTTGAAGCTTGGCATACATGTTGCTTATGGAGAGATGATGTGTTCTGCATAAAAAAATTATTTTGTTCTATGGAGGTCAAGGTCACCGATCAAGGTCATTGCCACATCAGGGGCATAGTTACTTCTGAGTGACAATCTCTTGTTGCAATTTTTTTTGTTGAAATTTTGTAAAGCCAAAGAGCACCATGTATGGATTTCAAGCCCTATAATTAGGATTATAAGGCTAAAAAAATAATGTTTTGATTCTCAGGCCCTCCCTCATTGGATTTGAACCTCCTCATTAGACATTTTTATTATGTCATGTTTTTTTAAGAATTTGTGAAAACATGGAATGGTCATTTTTTAACATTTCTCGACATATAATTATTTAGCTGTGTTTGCAGTAAACTGGTTTTTCTTGTTGCAGTTTATGGAAGAGTGCCCAGAGGCACTCTCCCATATACTGTAACAAAGAAAATTCTGATATACTGGATCATGATTTAATTATTTATTTATTTGCTGGTGTTTAAGATCATATATTTCTGCCCAATGGCTAATCATGGCCGCAACACCGATATAACTCAAGTTTAACCAATCATTTAGAGCCATGTTGCCCATTTTAAAGGACTTCTATCTCAAGCATTGGTTACTGGGTCCTATTCTAATGGATCATGATGCTTGACAGATATCATTAAAAAGAACAATAAAATACAAATCTTTTTAGCTGTAGTTCCGGCAGTTAGTTATAAAAGGTATACTATAATTACACTAAAATACCTTTTCTCTTTTTTAAGTGGAAAGACAGCAAAAAGATTTACTGAGTATACTCAACCTTTTACACGAAAAAAAAAATTAAAATAAAGACAAAAATAAAATCCTTCCTCCCTCACTGATTTGAAAAAAAAAATTGCCTGAGAATCAATTCATTTTTTTTATTTGGCCTAACTCTTATTATTTTTGGCCATCAAAATTTCTTCACATGTCTTTGCCTTGTTACAATCTATGGGAGAGTGCCTGTGGGGCTGTGTGAGCCGTGCCTGTGGGCACTCTCCCATAAATTGTAACAAAACAAATCCTAACAGAATAAATAATATCACTTCACAGATAATATGAAACAGAACCACTGAGTTTCAAGCCTTTAAGTTGCGGTACCTGCTCTTCAGAATAAAGCCCGAAAATGGGCTTCCAGCACTCTACCAGTTAATATTCTCCAACACACACAATTTGTTATTTTAATTATTTTTTTAAAAAAATTTTAAATTTAAAAAAATATTCAACAAAACCATATCATGTGACACCCCTCCCCCCCTCCCCCTCCCCTCCCCCCCCCATTGGAACATGGAACAAACTTGACAACCTCATTCCAGTGAGTGGTCATATGATATGTGTCTGTTGAAAACTTTTGACACATTTTTTTTCCGACTGCTCAGTTTATAAATTGTGCCTGTGTTTATCGTTCTTTGATACATCTTTCTTTGAGAGTGAGCACCCTCGCCAGAAGGCTCTTGCTATTTTTTTCTGTATTTCTGAGCTATATGTATACAAACTAATTTATTCATGCATCTCTAATTGTATAACAAAAATCTAAATTAAGGCCCCACAAATTATATCTTCTGTTTCTCAGGCCATTTTTTTTTTGGTAAAATTGTATGTGGGCAGGCAGTTTTGTATTTTATTTTTTGTAATTATTTCTTTGCCATCAGAAGTTCATGTTCTTTTTTTATGTTTTAGGCCTCATAATCTACAGAATAGCATGGGTGGTGGTGTATTTCGTCCCTTCAGTGCAAGGTGGCTTGCAATGCTAAAGCATTGCAAAGCCTTGTCGCACTTAAGGGACAAATTTATCGGTTTTAATAACTTGTGTAAAATATCAGACATAAACCATTTAATTATTATTTTTTCTAAGTTTGCATTGGTTATAAAAAGAGAGCATGCGGCAGCCAAAAGGACCAAGTGGGAAGGCTTGAGAAAAAGATTTTTAACTTTTTAGGCCTAATTGATGGTTCAAGGATTTGAGTACATTTTATAGCACAATGTGAAAGGAAAGCACACAGATCTCACCTAGTATCGAAATTTGATTTTGCAGTACAGTGGAAGCCTGTTAATTGAATAGCCAGTTTGCCAATAAAAATTATTCAGTTAACAGGAGTATTCAATTAACAGGGTTTGTTTTACTTTCCTGCATTCTAGAGATAAACTTGGCATTTATTCTATTATAACTTGTTTGACAGAGCTCCATGAGCTCTGTCAAACAAGATACAATAGATTAAATGCCTGTATTGGATGTACTGAGACCAAATAGGTCTATAAACAAAGGAAAACTGGGGAGAGTCAAGGTAATTTCTCTACAGGTTACAAGATTTTTTTATTCAATTAACAGGAGTTTACTCTATAACCTATATTCAATTAACAGGTCAAATTTGTACTAGAGGTATGGTAAATGGTTTTGTGTTGGGTAATTATATTTAATTAATAGGGTTATTCAGTTTAGAGAGATCCAATTAAGTGGGTACCACTGAATCTGCAGTATTTACACTACATTGGATACTGCTGGCAAGATTTGATGACAGAAATTGTGTCTATATCAATGATAAGTTTAATTATCATTAAAAATGTTGATTTATCCCATAATCGTCATCAAATATTTCATTCCAGAAAATATCGTTCACAACATGTCTACTACTGGAATGACGTCAGAAGTCAACATTGACGTGATAATGTTGAGTGATATGGTTTCAAAAGTAGAATTGATTTAATCTTATCTTATTTTTCATAAACTATCTACCTAATACAAATAGCAGACGATCCAGAAAATAAGCAGACTGTCATCTGCAAAATGAGGTCCCCAGAGGGTGAATTTAGTGATGCAACGCTGCACAGCAGGGTAGCATCACTAAAGTTACCCAATGTGAACCTCACTCTGAATCAGGGTCTCAGAACTAAACAGAAAGAGGTACTCAGGAGATAAATTGGCTCACTGTATGGAATAGCATCATCAAATTCACCTTCTGAGGCCCCCATTCTGCAAATGTCAGATTGCTTATTTTCAGACCTGACAGCAGACGACATTTGCAGAAAACATTTCCTAAAGAACTAAGTATTTTCATTTTTTGTCTCAAAGATATAGCTTATGATTCATCAGTGATTGAGCTCATTCCAGTGAGGGGTTATGAGATATGTTTTTGAGGCAAAAATTAAGAAAACATAAAATGTGGAAGGCGATATATGTGAACAGTTCTGGCCAGCTTTAATCATGACAAGCTAAAAGGTTAAATTACATGTGATATAAAGAATCTCAAATTCATCTTGATTAGACATGAAATTTCTAAACCTCATTCACAAAATGCGATCTGAACCTCCATAAAGCTCGGATGAGATCCGTTTTAATGAACTCAGTACAGAAATTTCATATGAAATCAACTCTACTGATTAGATATCTGTATATGAGAGATACATTAACCCTTAAAGCAGGGTTTCCGCTAGACCGTCTGCGTGTCCATCGACCGGACCCATTCCCCCCGCCAATCATACTATGATCAGTCAGAAAAGCTGGTGGTTAAAATGTCAAGTACAATGCTGTATCGTAACGACACTCAGGATCCTTTGTTTCCATGTAATATAGGCATAATTATGTTGTATACTATGCCTACTATTACTGGCGACAACCTGATACTTTATAACCCCCAGACGAGAGGGGGAAACAAAGTTCAAATTCTAAACGTTGCCTATAAAATTTAGGACTCAAATTGTCGTGTTTGGTCCAAAATCACTGGCTTTTATTTCGAACGATAAATGATGTAATTGCACGTGCATGACGTCACACATCCGCATCATGGTTCTTTTCGAATATTACCGCGAGCGGTTGTAAATAAAGCTCAAGCACACACGCAAAGTTTACTAAAAAATAAGGATTCGTGGATTTCCAGGATTCGTGGATTTTGTGTTGGGTTTGTATTTTTACGAAACCTCCGACCAGATGTAGTATTGTGTGTCCCGTAGGAATTTAGAGAATTGTAGGTGGAAAAAATACATATATTTTTATACTGTACCAATGACCCAGACTTAGCTGGTGCTAACTCCAACAAAACCAGGGCCAAACACAAATTTTGCCCCCCAATCCCCAAAATTTGCATCCAAAACAAAAAGAAATCATGTCCTAAAGGACCTCCATACTACGTCTCTACTGCGCATGCGCAGTGACGCAGTCGTCCCGAAATTGGCGCCAATTATCATTCTCTGTTTGGCCCTTCATCAGTCAACATCTCACTGATCTTTGTGCTTGTAAATCTCAGTTTAAAGGATGCCAGACACGTAATTTTTGGAGAAAATGTGATTCTAAGGAGGATAGAAGGAGGAGAGGAAAAAGAAGTGGCAAAAAATAATCAGGGCTGTACTTAAAATTTTTTGATGAAATTATGTTAAGTTGCCTATTTTCGAGGCATGGGCCTCTTGTTGTCATTCTTGCTAATTGTTGCACTGCTTATTCAGTGTTTCCTCTCCCCTAGCCTTCTAAAGTCCCCCCTGGCAATTCTCCCATGCTTTTGGCATATTTTTGAGAAATTTCATTTCTAAAATTTCCTGGGAGAGTTGCTTGGTTACAGAATGTTTTCTGTTATTTTCCCCATAGTTACGTTTTCACCCATGGGTGTATAACATTTGTGTTCTGCATCTTCCATCTGATGTTCTACAGATTCTCCCCTGGGAGTCTCTGTTTTGCATCAGATAGAGTGTAATTGATGACTGATTCCGGGCCAGTTTTTTCAGTGCCTGGAGTCATGTTTTCTAGTGTGTTTACACTGTTTGTTTTCATTGGCAACAGCCTTTTTTGAGGGGGGCTGTTTGCCTTTGTGGTAGTTTATCTCATTATAAGATACATTTATATTATCCGAAAGTGTCTCATTAATTATTTTATATAAATTTAAAATTTTTGACCACACTTTGCCATCGGATCCATCGGGGCTCAACGTTACTTTTCAGCAACTTGGGCTTCTCTGAAAAAATATTTTTTCAAAATTATTTTGTTTTGCAATTGTTTTTTCATTTATTAATGGATCATGTTATTATGTATCTTTGTGTCAGGGGTTTTTGCGAGTAACTAGGACTTATTGTTGTTCTTTCACAATGAAGGGACATTGTTCAAATTGTAATAGGAAGAAATCTTCCTCTGACTTTCATGATCATTGTATTAATTGTAGTCAGTGTTCTCGCATTAATCCCTGTCCTATATGTGAACATTGGGATGAGAAACATTGGAAACGTGTGTCACGATATGTTGTTTCTGGAGAAAGAGCGATGCCGGCTCTTTCTCCACAAGGTCACTCTACTCTCTCAGTTTCTATTTCAGAGGAACCAGAACAGGGTGATGTTTCCATGTTATCTTCTTCAAGTGTGCGTCCGTCGTCACAAATGAATTCAGAGCTAGTGGCAAAAGTGCTCATGGAGATTAGACAAATGTCGTCCGCTAGCTCGCCCGGTGTAGCGTCCATTCACCGAATGGTTCGGCAGCCGGGTTCGTCCGATGCGGTCCAAGAGGAAATTTTGGGTGATGCGAGCACTATAAACATAATAGATGCACACCCAGTGACGGCGGATAGTAAGCGAGAACGGAGGAAGCCTTTTAGTCCGGTTCCTAGCTCGTCCAGGTCCAGCCGGGCCGCGAGCGAGAGAGGTCCCTCTCTCGTACAACAACATCTGGGACCAGATGTTGTGGTACAAAATGTGTCTTTAGCGGAGCATACGTCCGTCGCTCGGGACGCTCCATTGTATAAGCAGTCCGCAGAGACTGTTAAGGCTTCCTCTTCTCGTCAGCGCACACGACCGCACCTTGGCTGCGTGACCGCCGATATATTACCAGCTTCGCCGATGAAGGATTCTTCGGTGACCTGGTCACACCATCCGGCAGCCAGGGATTCGAGACCGATGGACTCCGGACGTTCGCATAGGAAAAGTATGCGGGAGCCATCTGATGCGGAGCTGCCCTCGGCGAAGCAGCGAAAGACTGCGCCTCCGCAGGTCTCGACGCCGGACATTCTTGTGCAGATAGCACAGCTTATCGCAGCATCCCAGCAGCCGACAGAAACGGTGTCGGATCGAGAATTATCCGACGGCGCTGGGTCGGTACGCTCCGCCGAAGCATCGGGGGCGGACGACCGGGAACATCGTGAGGTCCGACCGGATGGTGAAAGGGATATGGATGACTTGGAGCTATCCCTTTCGGAACAACATAAAGCTGCCGTGGACTTCATCCGGCACTTTCTCCCTCAAGTTGTTCCGTCGGGCCAGACTGCTGCGCTTCCGGACAAGAGAATTATAGCGTCATTGGACTCTGAATTTTTTGAGCGGTTCAGGGACATCGCTCCCGAGTTTCCGTCGCAGTCCAATAATGTTGCTAGAACATTTGAATTATTGAACGACGCTATATTTAAACTTGCTTCCAGGACGGGGAAAGCAGGTTTCTTGTCCGCTAATACTCTCAACCTGCCTTTCATTAATGCAAGGAATAAATTCGATACGGCAGGACAGGGTATACCGAGAGTTCCTCTGCGTATGGACGACGAGGCGGAAGACTTAGAGCTATCATTACCGTCGTCAGCTTCTATTCCAACCGCGGTGTTGGAAACAGCTATTGCGTCTAACAGAGCCAATTTAGATGCCTTATCTTACGCAGATCACCTTACTAAGGCGTTATCACTGCGCCTTCAAGGGGAAGAGTTTCAGGATATACAATCCTCTTTAAGACTTCTTTCAAGGGCAGTAGCTTATTCCACGTGTAACTCCGCCCTTTCAGTGGCAAATCTGGAGTTGGTTAGACGTGACGCAGCCCTAGCTACATCCACACTAGTGGATTCTAAGGTGAAGAACTCTCTTAGAGTCGCTTCGGTCTCAGGAGAACTTCTCTTTGACGGCAAGCTTTCCGCTATTTATGATAAAATTAAAAAGAAAGCTAATGATTCTCTGTTGTTCAGATCGGCTCCTAAAAAGTCGGATACAGCAGACACGAATAAGACAGGCACTTCTGGGTCTAATGCGCCCAAGAGAGGTTCCTATAGAGGTTCCGGTGCGTCCTCTTGGTCTTATTCGAGAGACCGTCAGGATAGCGACTCTCGTTCGGGACGTCCTTCAGGCCGGGACAATCGGTCGGACGCCCCGAGGTCGACGAGGCGAGGTGCGGGTCGTGGAAGACGTGGTTTCTCCTACCGCAGGCCTCGCAGGTCCAGGAGGTGATGGCTTAAACCTCTATCGCGTTCCGGTTGGCGGAAGGTTGTCGAGTTTTTCACAAGAGTGGGCGTCGATTACGGACGACCCTTGGGTGAGAGGAGTGACTTCGGAAGGTCTAAAGATATCCTTCAAACGAAAGCCTCCATTAACTCGAAGTCCAAAGTGGACTCATCTTCCGTCAAATCCACAGAAAAGAGACGCTCTGTTATCAGAGGTGCAGTCTCTTTTAATGAAGAACGCGGTAGAGGTCGTAGAAAACCAGGAATCTCTGGGATTCTACAGCCATCTGTTTCTGGTTCCGAAACCAGACGGCTCGTTCCGTCCAGTCATAGATTTGAGCTGGATAAACAAGCTGATCGTCGCTCCGAAGTTTTATATGGAGACGATTCGATCGGTCAGAGCGAGTATTTGGGTGAACGATTATGCTACGAGCATAGATCTCAAAGATGCGTACTTTCACGTCATGGTACATCCGACATTCCGAAAGTATCTACGCTTTGCAGTCCTGGGAGTGGTGTATCAATTCCGGGCGATGTGCTTCGGATTGAATCTAGCACCCTGGGCTTTCACTCGGGTAATGAACTCGGTAATGATCTACTTCCGAGCTCATTCGTCTGCGGTAACGTCGGCCTACCTGGACGACATTCTTCAGAGGTACGGCAACGAGTTAACACTTCAGAACGATGTTCAGAATCTTCTTCTATTGCTCCGACGTCTCGGTTTTATAGTAAACGAGGAGAAGTCGGATCTGGTGCCGTCCAAGTCATTCACTCATCTGGGAATGAGCTTCGAGACGCACAACAATCTCGTTCGTCTGCCGTTAACCAGAGCGAAATTAGTCAGTTGTTACGCTCGCTATTGTCTGCACGCAGACAAAGTCACGGCGAGAGAATTTATGAGACTGATAGGTCTGTGCGGAGCCGCCGCGGATCTCATTCCGATGGGGCGGCTACGCACACGTCCTCTTCAAATTTTCCTGACTCAGAATTGGAGTGTGAAAATTCATTCGCTCGATGTAGACGTTCTCTTGTCAGATCAAGTGAAACAAGAGATTCAGACTTGGGCAAACATTCAGTGGTTAACTCAAGGAGTTCCGCTGCAGTTGCCGGATCCGAGTTTTACCGTTATGACGGATGCCAGTCAAACAGGTTGGGGTGCATCATTAATCCCAACGGATTCGAGATGCCAGGGTCTTTGGGATCCGCAATTCCTGTGCAAGCACATAAACATCAAGGGAATGATGTCAATTTGGCTTGCGTTACGTCACTGGATGGACATTATTCACGATGCTCATGTCCAAATCCTATCCGACAATACGACAGTAGTGGCGTATATACGGAATCAGGGAGGCATTCATTCAGTTCCGTTGTTCAATCTAACGGAAAGAATCCTTCTGTTTGCGTTAGAACATCACGTTCTTCTTTCGGTCCGTCACATACCGGGTCGTCTGAATGTGCTAGCAGACTCCCTTTCACGAAAGGGTCGCTTGTTGCCGTCGGAGTGGACTCTCAACAAACAAGTATTCAATCAGATTTGCTACCAATGGGAACGGCCAATGATAGACTTATTTGCGACACATCTCAACAATCAGTTGCAGACGTATGTGTTTCCATGTCCGGATCCAAGAGCATTTGCAGTAGACGCTCTGTCGATCCCTTGGGACGGAATGATAGGATATGCGTATCCTCCAGCGCCGTTAATTCAACAAGTATTGCTAAAGATAAAACAATCTCAATGCAAGATTCTGTTGGTAGCATCTCTGTCGCCACAGAGACATTGGATAAATCTACTCAGGTGTCTGTTGTGGGACCTACCGCGGAAGCTTCCTCCACGAGAGGATCTTCTTTCGCAGGGGAAATCACGCCAACTCCATCACAACCCGCAAGGTCTCAACCTTCACGTTTTTCCATTGTGCGGTCCTTCTTGCATGGCAAGCACTTTACAGGACGAGCAGTGGACGCGATTTCTAACTGTAGGAGGACCTCCTCTTCGCTAAACTATGCGGCTAAGTGGAAGGTTTTTCGTTGTTGGTGTAGGGATCATTCTGTAGATATATTTGATCCCTCTATACCAGACATTGCAAACTTTCTAGTATACTTGTTTGACGAAATCAAACTGCAGCCTGTTACTATAAAGGGTTATAGATCTATGTTATCTGATACCTATGCACATCATGATAGTTTACAAATTGGATCTAATGTCTCTTTATCGAAGTTGGTTAGAAACTTTTCGATAAATAGACCCAGAACTCTTAGATTAATTCCTAAGTGGAATTTAGCTTGGGTTCTCCTTAAATTGAAGGAAAAGCCATTTGAACCTCTTGGGACAGTAGATTTCAAATTCTTATCTTATAAGACAGCTTTTCTCTTAGCTTTCTCTTCTGCCAGAAGAGTCAGTGAGCTTCATGCACTATCGGTGGATGATTCTCATTATCGTAGTGTTGGGAACACTATCACTTTCACTGCTAATGTGGGTTTTTTAGCTAAGAATCAGGCTCCTAATAAATATCCAGAACCTATTGTTATTAAGGCTCTTCCGTCTTCAGACGGGCGTAGGCCTTTACTCTGTCCTGTTAGAGCACTACGTATCTATAAACAGAGATCTCAGTTTATCAGAAAGGGACGGAAACGTTTCTTTCTGTCTTTGATGCCTAATAGAAAGGACATTTCAGTCCATTCTATTGCTAGATGGATTCAGTTAACTATCCGTACTGCTTATGAAGATTTATCTTCTTCTCAGCAGTCTGTGCTTAAGATTTCTGCTCATGAAGTAAGAGCTCTTTCTACTTCCTGGGCTTATGCTAATAGTGTTGCTATTACAGATTTAATGAAGGCTGCTTATTGGTCTCAGCCATCCACATTTACGAATTTTTATCTCAGAAATATTGAGTCCATTTCTGGAGACCTGCATTGTTTAGGTCCGTTATCTGTTGCTCAGAATGTCGTCCACTAAACAGTTGCAACTATAGTTATGCAGGCTTTCTGTTCTGTTCCGGCAGTGACTCCGTCCGGCTGCCCTCTTCGCTCTGGGCTATTTGACCCAGGGCAAGGGGAAGGGGGGGGGGGGGGGGCGGGTGTTCCCTTAGGTCACCTGCTTTATAGTGAAAAGCAAGGGAATGCCTCCTCCAAGTCAGTATTTCTGAGTCGCTTCCGGGATGGTTTTAAAGTGTAATATTAATGTTTAAATTCATTCATGTCTTATTTTTAAAGTGTAGCTCGGTGTGAAGCATTTGTATATGTCAAGTGTCAAACGGGCTTTAATATACAATACTCGGACACTTTTAAATGATTATAAAGAGTCTCAATTCTCTGGACTACTTTATTTATTGGCTTGTTTTAAAAATAATTAGTATAAGGGTTATACTGGATGTTAATAGAGAACATGAATGTTATTGTGCTCAATTATTAAGGGTAGTGTATCTTTCTAATTTAATATTAAATAAGAAAGATACATGTAAAGCCTAATACTCCTTTTCTCCTTAAGGGGTTACCTCTTTACTATATAGTTGAGCTTATTGGATTTTCCTCTATGTCCTAGGCCCTCCAGCCTGTTTACTATTCAGCTAAGTCAGGGTCATTGGTACAGTATAAAAATGTTAAAAAATTTATAGTAATTTATATATTTTTTATACTTACCAATGACCCAGACGGGGATGGCCCTCCCTGGAGTTGGGAACTCTTGCCTCCCCGCTGAGTACGTAGCGCTGACCAGGCACTGCCAGTAAGAATGATAATTGGCGCCAGTTTCGGGACGACTGCGTCACTGCGCATGCGCAGTAGAGACGTAGTATGGAGGTCCTTTAGGACATGATTTCTTTTTGTTTTGGATGCAAATTTTGGGGATTGGGGGGCAAAATTTGTGTTTGGCCCTGGTTTTGTTGGAGTTAGCACCAGCTAAGTCTGGGTCATTGGTAAGTATAAAAAATATATAAATTACTATAAATTTTTTAACTTTCCACTTCAATTATTCAGCATTTTAGCGACCATAATGCCCCCAGCGGCCACCAGAGAGCACCTAAAAATCAAAATTTTTTCTATGCGCATGTGCGTGCGGCAGATGCCTTTGGCGCCTCAGTTTCACTTTCTTTAAACTACCGGACCCACAAATTTTCCCCTAGCAGAAACCCTGCTTAAAGCCTTAGTTCCAAGGTTGAGCACATTTACTGTAATAGAACAGGTGCCCCAATATGCCAACTCTGAATAAACTTGCAAGAGACAGTCTAAGTACCTCAGCAGTTGTATCTAGGCAAGTCTTGGCAGCCTATACAGTCAGCCAAGGCTTGTCTAGAAACAGCTGCAAAGCCACAGACTCTAGACTGTCAAAGTGTTGCAAAAATGTATAAAAGTCTGCAGGTCTTTAAGGGTTGAACATATGCCAGCACTGTTTTGATGTATGACCGTTGATTGCATTGAAGTAAATAGTTTGTAACTGACAGTCTGCTGATAATTTCATTATTGTCTTTACTGTGAACATAAATACAGAATCTTTAGTGAGTCATGATTTGATTTGAAATTCATGAACAAAGTTCTCTAACCCTTGAAAACTGGGAGGAGTGTAGTAAAATAGGGTTAACCCTTTACCCAACGCAGACGATATCAAAATTTATTATTTTTAATAACTATTATTTTTTTTCAAAATTTTAAAAATATTTTAACAAAACCACATCATGTAACCCCTAATTGGAACGATCTCTACAAGCTCGTTCCAATGAGTGGTCACATGATATAGTTTTGTTGTAATTTTCTGAAAATGAATATTTTTTCAACCACTGCATATTATATAAAGGGCTAAAGTCCAGGTTCTCCAAGGCTCTGATTGCTTTTACTGAGCGAGGTTCAGATATATCATATCAAATCGTGACAAACTTGAGATTCTTTTCATCAGATAAAGTGTAATTATACCCCACACAACGAAGTTGCGGGGGTATAATGTTTTTGATTGGTCCATCCGTCAGTCTGTCAGTCCGTCAGTCAGTCCTACATGTTTTCCGGACTTTTTTTCTACACGCTTCCAGATATTGAGCTGATTTTTGGTATGTTAGTCTAACATGGTGGCCTACAGAACAAGTTTGGGTTTTGTTCTGCTCCACTGATTTTTACCAAAATTACGGCCCATAGACTTTGATAAGTTCATCAAAATTACAGTTTTCCAGGCTTTTTCTCTACGTGCTTCCAGATATTGAGCTGATTTTTGGTATGTTAGTCTAACATGGTGGCCTACAGAACAAGTTTGCATTTTGTTCCACTCCACTGATTTTTACCGAAATTACGGCCCTTGGACTTTGAAAAGTTCATCAAAATTACAGTTTTGCAGACTTTTGTCCTACACGCTTCCAGATATTGAGCTGATTTTTGGTCTGTTAGTCTAACATGGTGGCCTACAGAACAAGTTTGGGTTTTGTTCCGCTCCACTGATTTTTACCAAAATTACGGCATAGACTTTGAAAAGTTCATCAAAATTACAGTTTTCCGGGCTTTTTCTCTAAATGCTTCCAGATATTGAGCTGATTTTTGGTATGTTTGTCTAACATGGTGGCCTACAGATCAAGTGTGCATTTTGTTCTGCTCCACTGATTTTTACTGAAATTACGGCCCTTCGACTTTGAAAAGTTCATCAAAATTACAGTTTTCCAGACTTTTTTTCTACACGCTTTCAGATATTATCGAAATTACGGCCATTTTAGTATGTGAGTCTACCACAATGACTTACAGATCAAGTTTGCATTTCGTTCTGCTCGTCTGATTTTTGCGGAAATTACGGGCCCTGGACTCTGAAAAATACAAGTAACAGATTTCTGGGTCATTTTTCTGAAAATTACAGTTTTTCAAACTTTTTTTCTACAGTCTTCCAGTTATTATCTAAATTACGGCCATTTTAGTATATGAATCTACCACAATGACTTACAGATGAAGTTCGCGTTTCGTTCTGCTCGACTGAAAAACTTAGTTCAAGTTATGGATAAATTAGATAGACCTCCTACTGTAATTGTTGGTGACTTAAATGTCAATACTTTGAAAGAACCAAGCAACGTATTAGTAAAAACATTGTCTCCAAAGTGTTAAAGCCAAGTTATTTGCTCACCGACTTACATTTCTGGCTCCTGTATTGACCATGTGTACATAAAAAAAGACATAGCTTGTGACACAAGAATAATCCCGGTTCCTTATTCCCGGCATGCAGTTATTCAAGTCAGGATTAGAATATGAAGCGACTTTGAATTTGTTCATGAAGTAAAACAATAATCTTTTTCACTTTTTGTGTATAAACACTGTTATTTGGGATAGCAATTCTAAATCTAACACCTTTTTTTTATAAACAAGCATACACTAAAGTAATTTTATCAGCAAAGACCTAGTGTGACCTTACATTATTTACAATGTGTGTTGGAAAGATCAAATTGCATTTAAAAAGGCTGGTATCATTAAATCTTAACATGGCTCCACATTTCAATTAAAATTAATTCTGCTTGAATTCTTTCAATACCGTTGAAACTACAGAACACTGTTTTCTGCTGTATTCCTAGAATCTATGTTTATTTTTAAAAAATGATTAGAGCTTGAAATATTGGGGTATGTGAGCGCGCTCACTAAGGTTCTATATTTTAACTCTCTACGGAATGTAATGGCCAAAAAACAACCATACAAAAAGCACCAAACAAATTCTGTAATTTAACAATATTGACTCGTTGTGAACATAAATACAGGATCTCTAATGAGACTTGATATGATATGAGATTCACTAAAATCAAAATTTACTGAGTCTCAAGATAACTTTTTAGTAAATGAGATTCGTAAATATCAAATCAAATTGTTGTGACAAATTGGAGATTCTTTTTATCAGATAAAGTGTAATTTATAGAGGATAACCAGTCTTCGTTGAAATGTTCAGGAATATCATAAATAGAGGATATGGAATGAGTGTTTTTCTCATATAATATTTATGAAACGAGTCTAAGAATTTTCCCTTTTGGCAATCCCAAATGGAAAATTCGGACGAGTTTCATAAATATTATATGAGAAAAACACTCATTTTATATTCTATTTATCATATGACACACACACACACAAATTAGCCACTTAGTATGACTTTTTAACCCATCACCTAACTTGACTTGCAGACGGCACTTGGAAAAACATCCTTGTATAACTAAAAATTTTCATATTTTGCTTCCAAAACATAGGTTATGACCCCTCATTGGAACGAGCTCGTCGAGCTCGTTCCAATGAGGGGTCATAACCTGTGTTTTGGAAGCAAAAAGTGAAAATATGAAAAAAAATGAATGGCGTTTTTCTTTTAGGTAAAAGATTAATACAATATAACCCACCCTAAATAGGACAGATAACGTAAATTCTCCCTACTGAAATTATGCAAATGTGACCCAGTTTTATTTTGTTTAGCCAATCAAATTGTCCAGTTTTGAAATTGACCAATGAAAGCTCCCAACTCTAATTATGCAAAATTATGAAAATGTGGCCCAGTTGTATTTTGTTCAGCCAATCAAATTGTATAGTTTTGAAATTGACCAATGAAATTGACGGAAGGCTTTATTTCTCACTGATTAATATGAAAACAAAATATCAAATGTTTTAAAGTGAATAAAACGTATGACTTATATGATAAATATATTTACAGTACTCTAACTAATTTTGAGGTTAAAGTGGAACATTGTTTAGCTATTTGAAAGACAGTGGTTGAAGTGCCTGTTTCTGTGTTGCTTGTCATTGAGTGTTAAGAGCTGCGTTACCTTTGGTTAGAGTTTGAAATAAAAGAGCAGAAAAACTTGAAATTTTAAGTTTTGAGATTTTATTTTTCTTGCAGGTTCAATTCATCTTTTATGTGACTTTAACCCTCTGCACTTGGATGACAAAATTTTAAGCAGAATATGTTTCCCATAATGCAACTTAGATGTTGCCCAATTCTCTCCAGTGAATGGTTAAATATTATATTGTGGGAAAAAACTTTCAGTTTGATATTTTAATTTTTCAACATCAATGTTTAATTTGTGAGAGGGTTTTCATTTTGACTTTTTTCAGGAAATAGCAAAGTTGAGAGCTGCTAGACGGCTCTGGGCACATCTCATCAAAGAAAAATTCAAACCAAAGAAAACCAAATCAACGATGTTAAGATGTCATTCTCAGACATCAGGCTGGTCATTAACTGAACAGGTAAACGTTTGACATTTTGTTGCTAAAGCAGTTTTTACTAAGAATTCCTTCCTTCCCTCCTGGATTGTGAACCACCTGCGTCCAAGTAGTTCTCCAAGAGTTAATACCCTTGTAGGACTTAAGTGGAGAGGAATGGTCATCTCATGGCATTGCACTTGTTCCATCCAAACTACCTGTCAGATGCCTTATAACTTGTAGCAAATAATACTCTTTTGAACTCTGCAATACTGTAATAGTTCAGTGATTCAGCAACAGTCAGTGATTAGTCCATTTTTGTAAAGTGAATTAATGCTGTAACATTTCAGTGAATAAGCAACTAGTCCCAAGTAAATCAAAGCTGTAATAGTTCTGTGACTCGATTTATTATGTCTCCCCTTCCCAGAAGGGAGACATATTGTTTTAGTGCATATTCTTCTTCTTCTTCTTCTTCTTCTTCTTCTTCTTCTTCTCATACAAACTTTGTCCGGGCCGTAACTTTTTTGTCTTTTGAGCTACACCTTAGATACTTGGCATGTGGATGTATCACCATGAGTCGGTGTGCAGTGTACCATAGTGACCTTCATGTAACCTTGACCTTTGACCTGAACATCACACAAACTTTGTCCGGGCCATAACTTTTTTGTCTTTTGATCTACACCTTAGATACTTGGCATGTGGATGTATCACCATGAACCGGTGTGCAGTGTACCATAGTGACCTTCACGTGACCTTGACCTTTGACCTGAAGGTCAGATTTATGCGCTTTTTTAAGGGAAACTGTCTGGACCAGAACTTTTTTTTGTATTTCGAGTCAGGCTTTAGATATTTGGCATGTGGATGTATCACCATGAGCCAGTGTGTAGCGTACCATTGTGACCTTCATGTGACCTTGACCTTTGATCTGAAGGTCAGATTTGTGCTTTTTTCAAGGAAACTTTGTCCAGACCAAAACTTGTTTGTCTTTTGAGCCAGGCCTTAGATATTTGGCACGTGGATATATCACCATGAGCCGGTGTGTCGCATACCATTGTGACCTTCATGTGACCTTGATCTCAAGGTCAAATTTATGTACTTCAAATAGGGAGTAATTGTCCAGACCAGAATTTTTTTTGTTTTTTGACCTAGGACTTGGTTATTTGACATGTGGATGTGTCACCATGAGACCGCATGTCGTGACGTTCATGTAACCTTGACCTCAAGGTCAAATTTATGTACTTCAAATAGGGAGTAATTGTCCAGACCAGAATTTTTTTGTTTTTTGACCTAGGACTTGGTTATTTGACATGTGGATGTGTCACTATGAGACCGCATGTCATCTACCTCGATGACCTACATGTAACCTTGACCTCTGACCTTAAGGTCAAATTTATGTACTTCAAATAGGGAATAATTATCCAGACCAGAACTTTTTTGTTTTTTGACCTAGGACTTAGATATCTGACATGTGGATGTATCGCAATTAGACCGCATGTCACATGTAATCATGACCTTCATGTGACCTTGACCTCAAGGTCAAATTTATGAACTTTAAATAGGGAGTAATTGTCCAGACCAGATTTTTTTTTTTGGACATGTGGATGTGTCACCATGAAACCGCATGTCCGCTACCTTGATGAACTGCATGTGACCTTGACCTCTGACCTCAAGGTCAAATTTATGAACTTCAAATAGGGAATAATTGTCCAGATCGGAACTTTTTTGTTTTTTGACCTAGGTCTTAGATGATTGACATGTGGATGTATCACAATGAGACCGCATGTCACCATGACCTTCATGTGACCTTGACCTCAAGGTCAAATTTATGTACTTTAAATAGGGAGTAATTATCCAGACCAGAATTTTTTTTTGACATGTGGATGTGTCACCATGAAACTGCATGTCCGCTACCTTGATGAACTGCATGTGACCTTGACCTCTGACCTCAAAAGGAAGGGGAGACATATGTTTTAGTGTGCTAAAACACTTTCTAGTTTATTTATTTATTTATTTATTTATTTATTTATTTATTTATTTATTTATTTATTAGCTCACCTGACTGCAAGTCAGTGGGAGCTATTGCCATCACTTTTGTCTGTCATCCATCGTCTGCCGAGCATCTGCCGCCGTCCATTGTCCGTCATCCGTTAACTTTTTGCAAACTTGACATCTTGTTCACAACTACCAGGCCAAATTCAAACATATATTGCACAGACCATCTATGGAGTATACCCTTTATATTTTGTTTAAATGAAGCAGCTGCCTTATTCGGGCTCTGGATTATGCCCGAAGAGCTTAAAAACCTTTAAAAATCTTTTTCTCATGAACCACCAGAGGGAATGCCTTGATATTTAGTAAGGAACATCCTTTGGTGTAGAAGATTAAAGCTTGTTCAAGGGAAGTTGATAGGTTAATATCTGGGCTCTCCGTGGGGGCATATCCATTTTGGGCTCTGCCAAAAATTTCTATTTCAAGAACCGGTGGGACAATTTCAGCCCCCAAAACATTTTTTTTTCACAGTCCTGTGGCTACCCCAGGGGATAAAAACAGAAAAAAATTCAAAAGCCCATATATCCCAAACCACAAGAAACAGAGAACTCTTATTTTGTATGAAGCATCCTTAGGACTGGAAGAAGGGATTGGTTAAAAAAAATTGCCACCGGTTCAATCAGGGTGCCTGGTAGAGGATATTGAAAAAAATGATGAGACAGCATTTTTGCAGTAGTTTGGAGAAAAATTTTCATTCAGTGAGAACCTTGATTGACATATTGGTCTTCAATCAACAAAATTGCTGGTAGGAACATTCTAATCTTCTTATTTTGATCAGAACATTTGTGACTTCAGTTTGTTTTCCAAAGATTTTATTTCATGTTGAAACCTTTCAGTGCCATGATCAAACACTTTCAGTGCTGTGCACATATATGTTTTTTTTTGGTTCCTTGGAAAAACATTGATCTGCTTCCTGTATGAATATCTTTAATTTAACCCTCTCATGGCTTCAATGTGGGTTCCAAAGATTTTATTTCATCTAATACTGTTAATGAAAACCTATTTCTGATTTTTTTAAAAATAATTTACCCCTCAAAATAAGCCTCCATAAATTCTCTTTCTGTATTGTTTATTTTTGATGCTTTAACCATTTTCACACAGACTTGAATTTACTGGTGGCAGTAAAATTCTGTTTCTCTAGTTTGAAATCTTTCAAATTCTTTAAAACCACTGGGCAAAATTCATTCATTTATGGCACAGACCATCTTTGGAGTAAACCTTTTCTCCTTTGTTCAAATGAAGCTACTGCCATCTTCAGGCTGGTGGAATTTACTCTTCTGATTTCCCCCTCCAAATTACTATATTCCTTAGGGTGGGGTTAATGCCCCATAAGCCTAATATGCTTTTAAAATCCTCTTTTTATAAGCCACTTCCAATAATGCTTAGATTTCTTGTTTGGAACTTACTTTAGTGATGCAGATTCACTTTTTTCAAAGAAACTCAGTAAGTCAAAATTTGGGCTCCCAAATTTTGGGCTACACTCAGTTTTTCTATTTTCAGATTCAATGGGCAGATGTGAACCATATTTGTCATGTAGTATATAACTGGGTCATAAGTATTTTATTTATGCCGGAATTTTTGTTTTTTTCTTTGAAGGGGGGTGGGGGGTACAGAGAACCACAGTAGTTGAAAACAAAACAAAAATTCACAGAACTGAGCTTGCTAGAAAGCTTTCCTAGGACCAGCAGAAATGAATGGCCAAAAAAGTTGCCTTTGGTTGTGTCATAGCAAATCAAAAAATTGCTCTTGCTGCTGATCACTTACTGATACACTCATATCTTTTGACAACTTGAGCCAGGTGAGCATTTTACGCTCACTTGAGCCTCTGCTTTATTTATTTATTATTTATTGGGGTTTAACAACACTTTTAACAGTATGGGTGACCTCATGCCTGCTAGTTTCATTGGTGGAGGAAGCTGGAGAATCGGAGAGGCCCACTGAGCAATGGCGAGCAACTGTCGGACTCCCCGACATACTAACTCCTCAGAACAGGCACAAACAATTTCCGCTATTTGTCAGATTTATTTTTTAAAAAACCTAAAAAGATGTACCCAGTTTATATGGGGCAAAATAAAGTGGGGGTCGTTCTGTCTTATTATCTTCCATTTCAATTAGTGTAAGGGAAGCAACTCTATCTTGTGACCTGAAAAGCCATTTGTTTGTGCTTTTACCACTAACAAGATGTCAATTTTTAACAGGAAAGAGGAGCAACATATCAAAGAAATTGACTGGACAGTTAAAAATCAATTTGGCTGGGGGATTGGCTTGACCGGCAAGTAAAAGTGGGAGATGAGAAAAGTGTTTTTCTGCAAGAATTTATTCACAAAATTGATATACCAGGCAAAGCCTGATGTGTTTGGTGCAACCGTGAAATAGACTACCATGGGAAGGGTGGAAAATCTTTCGAACGTCAATGTGATCGCAAGATCCACAGAAAGGCTGCTGAAGCTAGATACAGTAAAACCTGTCTTGAGAGACCACATCTGCCAGGCACCGATTGGTTTTACTCTATAATGGACCTGCTATGGGAGACCACCTGTCTTGAGAGACCACCTGTCTTGAGAGACCACTGTGACCTGGTACTTGAGAGTCCGCCCCTTTGAAGACTGAAACCATGACAAAAACTTCTTACCTTTTCTGGAATTGGAAATCCCTTGTGGTTATACTAACATAATTAAAAGTATTAAAAGCTCTTAATTGGGTTTCAATTGCTAACTCATTAAAGATTGATATGTTTTTATAAGACCCCTGTGAAAAGATTAGGATTATTGCTGAATAAACAATTTCACACATACCAGAAATGTGACAGATAGGAATAAAAATAAATTTGTGTTGAAAATCTTTTGGTAACAAATTGAAATGGACTGTTATAAAAATTAGTTGCATGACAATCTCATCCCTGTCAAGAAAATTATAACTCATTGGCCAGCCGCTGATTTGCCATGGTTATCATAAGAGAGGGCCATCATTCCTATTGCACCCCAACCCCTCTCCCATCAGGGAATAAACAGAAATTTATGGACCATTACTTGCTGATATAACCCAAAGAGGTGATAATCGGTGCTTATGAATTGCTTGAAATAAGGGGTCCTCTAAAGTGGTAAGATTAACAAAGACCAGAAATGTCTGTCTCAACACTATTTTATAGTTTTATTCCATTAGTGATAATGCCATACATAGATAAAAGGAGGATATATAACTTTTTGAATGGATACCGAAATCATTTCATTGGGGAGAGTGAAAAATAACACATTCTCACGAGTATAATTTTTCATCCTCGCGAATGTGATATTTCTGTATCCATTCGAGAACTGTACATTTCCTTTTTTATTATACCCAATGGGGCAAGGCCCTAAGCCAGCCGAAACTAAATTTTTCCGACGAGGGGCGAAGGTTGAAAATTTCCGACAAAATTTCTGAAATTTTTCAAAAAATGCCCCCCAAACCTCCATTTTGCACACAAATTCCAGAAAAAGAAGCCAAAATTACCCAAAACCCGTCAAAATTCGACTGAAAAGAGACAAAAATTTCCGAAAAAGAGGCAAAAATTTCCGTCAGACACTATCATGACGGAGGGGGCGGTTCCCCTAGCCCCCACACCACCCCACTACCTTCGGGCCTGATGGGGCCCTACCGTCAGACGCAAGCATGCACTTGATTCAGAATTAATTGCATCTTTTCAGTTCCATCAAATAGTCCCATCTCGAGGTTCATTATGTATCATAACACTCAAAAAACCAATTGGTCATTAAGTTTACCACATGCAACACGCAAGACAAACATGTCTTTTAATACACTCTACCCGGGGGGGGGGGGGGGGGGGGGGGGGATGGCAATTAGGGAAATGAGAAGGTTTTTGCTTCAAAATGCTTTTTGAAGGATTTGGAGAAATTTTATGCGAAAACAATTATTTATTTATTTATATATTGGGCTTTATGACACTTTCAGCAGCCAGGGTCACATTGTGTCGAGCAGATTTACGGGTGGAGGAAGCCGGAGTACCCGGAGAGAACCACCGAGCAGCGGCGAGCATCTGCTAGGCTCTCCAACGTACCAACCCGATAAGGGTTAGCATAGGTTGAAGGCATGTGTACCATCGACGTGCAGTACGCCTTAGTACACGGCGCCACCGTGGCACCAAGAAGGCAATGGGGATGAAGTGTCGTGCCCAAGGACACAACGCGGTTGCCGCAGGTGCGATTCGAACCAAGGACCTCTCGGTTTGCAGCCTGCACCTCTACCAACTGAGTCACCGCGATCCCCGCGAAAACAATTACATCTATGACCACTCATCCCTACAAACACTTGGTGTCAATTAGGGGAACTTTTTTCTTGTTTCAAAATACGTTTGAAAGGTTTTAGAGGGGGGGGGAGGTATCCCCAATGTCCACCCATGTACACATGTCCCTTAAACCCTAAGACAGGCACAGACCACAACCTACGGTGATCAATATAAAAATTGAGATTGACGTTCAACGCCAGTAAAAAGGTTAATTGTGTCTTTTCGGTCTTAGATCTCAATTGGATGTTAGTCAACGCTCCAACCAATGTCCTTGGTCGGAAAGGCATAGCCCACAGAAAGGGTACAGGGTGCTGTTTTTAGCTTCGCAGCTGGTATGATCCTGGCAATCGCATCACGTAGGCCTAACTAGAATGTTATACAGTTGTAGTCAGTCTGTGTGTTTGCGTAGATATATTTAGCCCAGAAGCATTGGGTCAATTTTTTCAATGCATGCTAACATAGAGGTCCCAGATATCCTTTGGCGCCCCTGCTTTTCATAAGAAAATGGATTTTGCAAGCACAAACAGGGGTTACTCTTTCAACCGATCAATTCCATCGCTCCTTGAGTCAAGCGAGTCGATTATGAGTAATGGGTTGTCGTTTTGTCGTTAGGGATTCTGCATTGCTGCCAAATATGCTGTAGTAGGCTGTGAACTTAGTGTGAAGTATCAAACAGGTGGAAGGTTACATAGAACAAGTTGTGCAATCTCATTCGCACATAATCCTGTTCCCGCATGTCCTTTACCTCCTCACTCCAGCCCCACTCCAACCCCCCTAGCTATGGGGCACCACCTCCCCTTCAACAACCAGGAGAGAAAATACACAGCAAAAAATGAAGGTGCTTTTAGAACCCAAACTGGTTCTATCTGTGAAGAACCTTCATTTCTTTCAGTGTACCTGCGCCCATTTACCCCCTCCCCCTCACCCCCCCACCCCCACCCCCACACACACATACACACAAACAAACAGGCAATCCCCATCTCCTTTCCAATGTTAGTATTTTCAAATTTCGTTTCACAGGTAAGCAAGATGGACGGAAAAAGGAAAAATATCAGTGTAATTCAGTGGTCCAATCTGAGAAATGAAGGACGCCCCTACTAAAACAAAATATGGCGACGTGAAGACCCCTCACAAATTGATTCCAGTATCAGGTCTAGTACAGGCGTGCATGTATGGACCAATTCTGTTAAGGTGGGCCGGCTGGATTTTTGTGCCCGGGAAACGAATGTGTGGGACTATCTGGGCCTGTAACGCCGAGGTTGGAATGAAAGCCCTACCCACCCCCCCCCCCCTCCCTCCCCAGCTACCCACCTACAAACACACTTATAGTTGAGAAGAAAATCTAACTTTTTTGGGGTCAAATATATTTTTGTGCAAGTTGTTCAGGCCCCCCACCCCCACCCCAACACACACACACACGCGATAAAAGGTAAATTTCTGCAGCCTGTCTTCAACAAAATTTCAGGTAGCTAAAATATGCTGCACTTGCATGGGGAAAATCTTTTTTTTTTCAAAACGTTTTCATGGGGCACGGTAACCCCCTCCCCCCCCCCCCTAAAAAAACCCAAAAGAATGAAGGAGGTTGCCAATTTAGGTTAAAAATCAAGCCGTCAAAACAAATTTTCAATAACTAAAACATTTGAAAAGTCAAGAGAAAAGGGATTTTTTCGGCTGTTTTTAACTAACTATAGGCTGTCAAACGTCTGCCAAGTACTGCTGGTACAATTGCATTGAGAAAAATGATTTTTTTTTCCAAAACAGTTAATCATAATTTTGGGTCCAAGCACCGTCCAACACAAACTTGCTGGAGGAAAATATCAAATTTGCCCGAAAAAAACGCATTTTTTCTGGTTCAGTTCAGCGAGGGGTGGGGGGTGGGGGGGGGGGGGGTGGGGGTGGGGGGGGGGCTAGAATACCACACACTAAAAACTAAAGTGTTAAAACTGACACTTTCAAGGTGTTAAACCCATTCTAACTCTTAGGGTTTGATTTTAACACTCAAAGTGCAATGCTTTAAGCACTTAGACATTACAATCGTCAGACATCTGAAACTTGAATGGATGGCACTTCCCATGTGTCTAGCATTGGTGGTTCTTCCAGAATCGTCCATAAATAGATTTTCGCTTGGTGGGTACATACTTAAAAGGACACAATGCAGATGACGAGGATCAGGCTCTAGAGTTCGAGCCTGATCCGCGTCATCTGCGTTGTTTTCTTTTAAGTGTCGCGACATTACACTTGTCAAGTGGTATTATTGTAACACCTGTCAAGTTCTGGGATATCTACACTTGAACAAAGTGCTAGTTCAGCTCTTAGTAAGTGTTAAATACAGCACTTCAAGTGTAGTTTTTAACACTTTAGTTTTTAGCGTGCATGACGGCCCCGACCCACACGCCTATGTTCCGTTGCGACATTTTATTAACCGAATACCGTAACATGGAGGGAATTCGAACATCGCTTGAGTTTATCACAAAATCGTGCGGTTGGATTTAGGCAGGCATGCCTGGTGAAGGGTTACCTGTGATTTTAAATGAAATCCGGCGGACATGTCGAATCGATCCAGCTTTCCAATTCATATCCACTTTACCGTGGATATTTGAAACTATTTTCGCCCAAAAAGGCAGTGTGAAAAAAACTATCGGTTATCGATTTCGTTAATATTTGACCTAGTGTTTACTTAGTCTCTTAATTTCACTTCCAGAAAAGGCCAATATTTACGGATATTATTTATTAAATTCCTGTAATTTCTCTTATTTTTGACTATAATTTACACTTATGCACATCGATTTGTTGTGGGCCAAAGTGTTACTGTGAGTGTGACTCTTTAGCAGGAGAAACAACACAGCTCAAACGGTTCAAGATTTTATGAAGTCTATTTCCAAAATCCATTAAGAGAAGGCAGCTCGTCGCGTGACGTCACTTGCCTCAACTCCCTGAAGTTAAAATAGAATATGCCACTCGTTACGTCATCGATAAACAACAATGTCAACTGCAGTGCAAAAGAGACGCTGAAGTGCCGTTGAATGTAAACATGGACTGATAAGTAGGGAAATGAAATTCAAACGTCGAAAGTAAACGCGCAGAAAGTTTTTCCTACTCATCTTCTTTAAATTGAGTGGTCATCTATAGTTGAACACCGAATAGAACCTGAGAAAAGGCGAAATATGTGCGGGCCAGGTGGGTTTCTGGACGGATAATAGTGTTGAAAATCTTCAATTCTTCTCTATTTCTGAATTTTGTGGTTGGTTATTCACTGACTTGAGAAAACCTGAAACCTGTTATGAGAGACCACCTGTCTTGAGAGACCACTTTTGTGTGGCCCAAAGGGCGATCTCTCAAGACAGCTTCTACTGTAATTGTGACTATTCATTATCAAGTGTCTTCGGTGGAGGTTTCAAAAGCAATCATATTTAATCTTGAAACCCCCACCTTCGACACTCAGCAAGAGCCTTCGCTTTGGCTCTTGTGCTAAAATGTTTCAGGCATTTCAGTCCAATTCTGCTCACATGCCTGACACAAGCAGGGTTAGCATTGGTTGAAGACAAGTGCACCATCAGTATGCCTTAGTGCACAGTGCCACCATACCCCCACCTGTGCACAAGCAATGTTTCAGCCAATGGACCTCCGGGTTACCCGGAGGTCCATTGGCAGAAACATTGCCTGTGTTTGCTATGAATAACCAGGAGAATTCCTATGCACAGTTTCTATGCGCAATTAAGCCTAGATAAGTGCACAGTTCATGACAGGACTTATTGGTTTAACTGTAGTTAACCCTTTACCAGACAAACTGTACAGATGAATTATGTGTACAGAGAATTTAATCCTTAAGGGCCTATTTATTTATTTAGCCAGCATCACCTCATTTCAGACTGTTCTATGGGTGGAGGAAGCCAGAGTACCTGGAGAGAACCACTGAGCAACAGTTAGCAACTGCCAGACTCTCCCAATGTAATCACTCCACACACGCAGGGTTACCATTGGTTGAAGAAAGGTGCACCAAGGACATGCAGTACATCTCAATACACAATGCCAACGTGCCCCCATGCGGGCAGTCAGGATTACGTGCCTTGTCCAAGGACACAGCACATATACCCCTGGCAGGGATCGAACTGTACACCTTTCTATTGGAAGTCCAATGCTGTAACCACTGAGCCACTGCACTCCCTAATGGAGTAATAAAAAGCAGATTGAAATATCTCACTAGTGAAATAGAGTCATTCTGTCGACTGTGGAACAGGTTGGGTTAACCCTTTACCCAACTAATCGGCCACATCCACCCATGTAATATGCAAATTCAGCAGCTGAAAAAATATTATTTTTCAAAAATATTTCAACAAAACTATATCATGTGACCCCCTCTTTGGAACGTTCCAATGAGGGGTCACATGATAAAGTTTTGTTAAAATTTTTGGAAAAATTCTAAAAAATGATATTTAAAATAATAAATTTTGATATCGTCTGCTATTGGTAAAGGGTTAATGTAGGTTGAGGCAAAAGGTATAGACGTTTCGTTTTTATTGTCATTACAGGATCCATATAATAATATTGTGAGGACAACAGTAGAAGCCATGGCAGCAGTATTTGGTGGTACACAATCTCTTCATTCAAATGCATTTGATGAAGCACTGGGTCTTCCAACTCCCTTCAGTGCTCGGGTTGCAAGGAATACTCAAATAATTTTACAAGAAGAAAGTGGCATTCCAAAGGTATGTAAAATCTAATGCTACAATCAAAAAAACTGTTTCCATCTTTCAAAATATTATTGTCTGAGTTGATTGCATTAACCCCCTGGACACTGATGTCAAAATATCTAAATTTCAGGTAGAAAAAACTAGAAATTTAACCAATTCATTCTCGTTTGACAGAGCTCATTGAGCTCTGTCAAATGAGATTGAATTGGTTAAATTTCTAGATGCATTATGGGAAAAAACAGCTTCCTGAAATTTTGGTATTTTGACATTAGAGTGAAGGGGGTTAACACAAATAAATCAGCAGATTTTTATCAGTCTTTTCAAACTGCATGATCCATCATCGATTGTGATTTTAGTCAATTTTGTATCAATACTGGTTTTGCAAATGTTTAGCCAACCGAGTAGTTTACACATTCCTTCGGATCTTTGAGAGTAGGCTTGTTATGATCAATCGAGAAGTTGACTAATTGTCAGAAACACCCATAAGGCTAAAAAAAATTAAAGATTTGGTTCTCAAGCACCTCCCTCACTGGATTTGAACCCCTCGTTGAATATTTGTACTGTGTCAGTTATTCTGAGAACTTGTGAAAACTTTGATAATTTTTTTTCTTCCATTTTTAACGTGTAATTATTTATCCGTGCATGCAGTGAGTTTGTCTTGTTGCAGTTTATGGGAGAGTGTCAATAGGCACTCTCCCATAAACTGTAACAAGGCAAATTTTGATACACAGGACCATCATGTTCAGTGCCTCATGTTTGACAGACACTACTGAAAAAGAGCTATAGAATAGAAATCCTTTTGGCTGTAGTACTTGCAGTTGGATATAAAAGGTATGCCATAAATACAGTATGAAATAACTGTCCCTCTTTCAATAGTAGAAAGATGGCAAAAATATTAACTGAGTTGTCACAACTTTTTACAGGGAAAAAAAATTAAAATTAAAAATAAAATCCTCCCTCCCTCACTGATTTAAAAAAAAAAATTGCTTGAGAATCAATTCATTTTTTTTATTTGGCCTAATCAACTACAATTTCAAAGTTGACCATTATAATTTTTCACCACTCTTTTACTTATAAATTATTAGTTATTTCTCTCTGCCCCATCATGTTCGTAAGAAGTGTCAGGGGCTGTAGAATATCAAAACAAATTGTAATTAATATGAGCACAGAGTATATATATACAACACATGACACCAAATTTGGCATTCTTGGAAGTATGGGAGTGAGAGCTGGTTGGTTTTGAAATTTTCCCTTGGTTCGGTTTCAGTTCGGTTTTGGACCAAAAAATTGGTTTTTGGTTTCGTTTTTTTTAACACAATACATATTTTCCATATCTTATGTAATACTGGTTGATGGCTAGATTATTTTTGGTGGTCTGATTTGTTATTCAAAATTTGTTCTATTAAAAATTATTGGAGAGTGCCCACAGGCACTCTCCAATAATTTATAGTAGAACAAATTTGTATAAACAAAATATTGTTTGTGTTTAACTGAATATGAAACATGGGCAAGGATAACATAGGCATTTGCAGTGGTACCCTCAATATTTTGAAAGCCCTGATAGTGGCTTCTAGCACTCAACCAGTTAAACAGGAACAGGATAGTACTAAAACACGTTAAATAACAAACAAGTGAACTAGAAATGAAATAAAGCTGTATTGCGACTATTTCTTGTAAATTCGATGGAGAAAAAAATATCTGCAATCTGCATATGCTTCCATAAAAAGTCATTCAAGCCCAAGGGCGTAGATACGGGAGTTGGGTGTGTGTGTCGAGGGGGAGGGTGGTGGCTCAAACATTTAGTCGCAAAGATGCCATTTAAGACGGAAAATTGATGATTTGACCTTCGTGTCAAATTAGTTTTTCATTTCTATTAACAGCATTGATGGGGGCACAGTGGCTCAGTTGGTAGAGGTGCAGGCTGCAAGCCGAGAGGTCCTCGGTTCGAATCCCACCTGCGGCAACTGCGTTTTGTCCTTGGGCAAGACACTTCACCCCGCTTGCCTAGATGGGGGCACGATGACGCTGTGTACTGAGGCTTACTGCACGTTGATAGTGCGCATGTCTTCAACCAATCTAACCCTGCCTGTGCTGCGGTGCAGAGTTCAGAGTTACAATGTTGGAGAGCTGACAGCCGCTCGTCGTTGCACGGTGGTTCTCTCCAGGTACTCCGGCTTCCTCCACCCGTAAAACTGTCACGGTCACGATTAGCCATTGTGCATAAGTATGTGACCTTAAACACCAATAAATAAATAAATAACAGCATTGATGTATTGCCTGATTTGAAAATAAGTGAAAAGGGTCAAAATTTCAGAAAGCAACTGCCCAAAATCAAGGAGAAGTTGAGAACTTGAAAACACGCATTTTACTTTCAGAAAGACAGATATCCATTTCACAAGCTAACTTGACAAGTTGATATTTATACTTGAAAGGAGCTAACTCTAAACCTCAGAATCATTCATTTACAACACTATAGATGTTATACAAATTATCAACAAGATGGTCACCTGACCTGATTTGCACGTCTATTATTCGTTTTGGTTTGCATTGAATTATCATTATCAGAGAGTATTCACTGAATTCTGAGAATTCCCATTACTTTGAAAAACAACACAGCCACGTGTGTTTTGCACGTATAAGTGTATTTTGGATTTTTAGTTTTCATTCTTTTCAAATTTCCGCTTGACACTTTGTATGACAGGTATGTGTAGCTAAAGTTTTATTAATATTAATTTACCCCCCTATACTGCATTCCCGGGTTCCCCAGAATCAGCGGCGCATTGAGCAAATTGATACTTTTCTCTTACCTTGACACCTTGTCACTTCGCTGGTGTGACAGTCCATTCTTTTTCAAGAACCCTCTTCGGCATGGCGATTCTGTATGCGTTGACGTAGTTTGGAGGTATTTACGCAGTGGGCGACGACTGACTTATTGCATAATTGGCATTTGGCATTTCTATCGTCGCTTCTTAAAAAATATTGATATATACAACTACGCGTTTTAGCTAACATTTTGTTGATTACACAAAATCTATGGCGTGCTAAATTTGAATATTCAAAAGTTGCGCAAAACCGAAAATATACGGTTTTTAATCTGTTTTTTGGTTTCCACTTAAAAACAGAGTTTCGGTTCGGTTAAAACGACCAGCTCTAATGGGAGTACAAATAACTGCCCTTCTTAGTTTGCCAAAGAGTGCAATTACCTTCTTAAATCTCAGTGTGGGTACCCAATATTTGACTCTTGACCCCCTCAGGTCTAAACCTGAGCCTAGACATGAAATGTTAGGAATATTCTTTGACTGGTTCAGTTCTAGAAGCCACCATCAGAGGGTTCATTCCCACTAGACCAATTCCCAGGAGACCAATTCCCAGGAGACCAATTCCCCTTAGACCAACTGATGTGTTCTACTTTTAAAATAATTCTATATCAATAATTTGATATATTTATAAATATTTATAAATGTATTTAATGTTATTGATATTCAAGCCTGAAAATAAGCAGTCTGTCGTTTGCAGAATGAGGTCCCCAGAGGGTGAATTTGCAGATGCTATCCCATACAGTGGGCCAGTTTATCCTCTGGATACCTCTTTCTGTTTATGTTTGAGACCTTGATTCAGGTTGAGGCTCACAGAGGGTAAATTTAGTGATGCAACCCTGCTGTGCAGGGTAGCATTATCAAATTCACCCTCTGGAGACCTCAGTTTTCAGATGATAGCCTGCTTATTTTCTGGCTTGTTGATATTTTATAGATGTTGGGCAGATTTTACATAACAATTGTTATAGTAATCACACACTTTCAAAGTCTGTGATTATTTTTATTGTTTTGCGGTAAACAGATGTTGAGCTGATTTCCATAACAAAACAAACACAATCCTTTGTGTGTATTGATGTTATAAATCTATATTTTTTGTAAAATGTTATATGTACTGAGCTATGCTGAAATGTTATAAACCTATATTTTTTTGTTTGTTATGCATATAAATATTTTTTTATAAAGTAAAGTGCTTATCAGTAAATAATAAATGTTTTCTTAATTATCCTTAATCAACCCTAACTCAATGACACTATGTAGTTGGTCTTTTGGGAATTGGTCTTTTGGGAATTGGTCTAGTGGGAAGACACCAAACTCCCTAAACATTTAATATTGTGAAATCGTAAAAGGTATAACCTTCAGGTGCAATAACATTATGCAACTGAATGGTGTGTCAAATATATGCAATTGGTGCCATGAATTTTGATAAGGAATTTAGGGTGGTTAATAGATTTGTGCAAATTTTCATATCGAAACATCTGTTGTTTAACTAGTTGAAGATAAATGAAACCTTAGCATAATTTCTGATTTGGAGTTATCTATTATTCTAAAATGAATAAATATCAGAAATGACTTCCATTTTTGACATTTTAATGATCAGTTATTACCCTATGGACAGACTGCACACACACAATTAGCATTCATTTTTGTGAAAAAAGTTGCCGTTTACAATGACCTTTAAACTTACTGCATTTGTGTATCGACATTTTCCTTTAGCCAGCCTTACAGTTTACATTTAAAAATGCATGGATTGCTCTGACATTGTGTACATGCAATGCTGTTATTTTGAAGTTTCACCAAATAACATTGAAACCAATGATCTTCAATTTTGCCATTTCACTTACAACTTACCAAGTTCAAGTTTGTCAAGTTGACCTACAGTGTCATTAAAAACTGTCATTAATTCTAGGTTGCTGACCCTTGGGGTGGTTCATACATGATGGAAAGCCTTACTCAAGACATATATGACGCAGCTCTCAAGGTTATAGAAGAGGTAAGTAAACTGGATTTTATACCTTCACATAACATAAATAAGGCTATAGAAGAGGTCAGCGAACTTGATTTGACACTAGGGCTGCATGATATTCAAAACGGAATAACGGTATCGGTATTCAAAAAAATACCGCGGTACAGTAAAACCTGTCTTGAGAGACCACTGTCTTGAGAGACCACCTGTCTTGAGAGACCACATCTACCAGGCACCGATTGGTTTTACTCTATAATGGACCTGCTATGGGAGACCACCTGTCTTGAGAGACCACCTGTCTTGAGAGACCACTGTGACCTGGTACCACCTTGTATTTTTATGCCATAATAGACCTGTCTTGAGAGACCGCCCTTTTGAAGACTGAAACCATGACAAAAACTTACTACATGTTCTGGAATTGGAAAATCCATTGTCGTTATACTAACATAATTAAACGTATTAAACGCTCTTAATTGGGTTTCAATTGCTAACTCATTAAAGACTGAGATGTTTTTATAAGACCCCTGTGAAAAGATAAGGATTATTGCTGAATAAACAATTTCATACATACCTGAAATGTGACAGATAGGAATAAAAATAAATTTGTGTTGAAAATCTTTTTGTAAAAATTTGAAATGAACTGTTATAAAAATTATAAAAATAAATTAGTGTTGAAAATCTTCAATGAAGATTTTCAACACTAATTTATTTTTATAATTTTTATAACAGTCCATTTCAATTTGTTACAAAAACTTCATAAAAAAAAACAACTACAAAGTAATTACAAAAATCCTTTCTTCTCCATTTCTGAATTTTGTAGTTGGTTATTCGGGAGCGCGGTGGCTCAGTAGGTAGAGGTGCAGGCTGCAAGCCGAGAGGTCCTCGGTTCGAATCCCACCTGCAGCAACCGCGTTGTGTCCTTGGGCAAGACACTTCATTTCCATTGCCCGCTTGGGGGCACGATGACGTCGTGTACTAAGGCGTACTGCACGTCGATGGTACGCATGTCTTCAACCAGTCTAGCCCTGCCTGTGCTGCAGTGCAGGGTTATGATGTTGGGGAGCTGGCAGCTGCTCGTCGTTGCTTGGTGGTTCTCTCCGGGTACTCCGGCTTCCTCCACCCGTAAAACTGTCACGGTCATGATTAGCCATTGCATAAATATGTGACCATAAACATAAATAAATAAATAAATAAATAATAGTTGGTTATTCACTGACTTGAGAAAACCTGAAACCTGTTATGAGAGACCACCTGTCTTGAGAGACCACTTTTGTGTGGCCCAAAGGGCGGTCTCTCAAGACAGGTTCTACTGTATACCGGTATATCGAAAACTGTTCAGAAAAATTAACATAAGTACCACAATCGAGGCTTGAGGCATCACAATCGGAACGAATTGGCATGCCTTATTAATAGATGCAGTTCGAAAAGCCTTTACCCCAAGGCAGACGATATCAAAATTTATTATTTAAAAAAAAAGTTAATCAGATTTTCCAAAAACAAATCTACAAAACAATATCATGTGCCTCCTCATTGGAACGAGCTCAACGAGCTCGTTCCAATGAGGGGTCACATGATATAGTTTTGTTGAAATTTTGAAAATTATTTTTTCAGCTGCTGAAATTGTTTATTACGTAAGCACATGCAGACGATTCCTTGGGTAAAGGGATAATATTATTCATTCGGGGCTACAGTTAAAAAACTCAAGACATCTTGAAAATTAAATTGTGGGTAAATAAATAATGACGATAAACCGATATTTTTGTAATTACACCGGTATTCAATCGATATTGGTTTAGATGCCGGTATATATCGGTTTATCGATATACCGTGCAGCCCTATTTGACACTTCATACCTTCATATAACCTAAACAAGCTTTTAGCAGAGGTAAGCGAAATTGATTTGACACCTTCTTGTAACTTAAATATAAACAAAGTTTGTGTCTGAATGCTGGGAGATTAGAAAGGAGGGTGGAGGGGCGGGGGAGTTACCCAATTGGGGATGGGGTTAATGTAAGCCGCTTCCAAAGTGGTGGAAGGCTGAGTATTAGAATTGTTTATTGAGCTGTGAAAAAATGTTAGTGTAAGGCCACACAAAGTAGATCTTCTGTTTCTCAGGCCATTATTTGTAAAATTGCATGTGGGCGAGCGTTTTTTTATTTTATTTTTTATTTCAGTAATTACTTCTTTGCCATCAAAAGTTCATGTTCTTGGTTCAAGTTTTAGGCCTCATAATCTACAGAATAGCATGGGTGGTGGTGTATTTCATCCCTTGAGTGCAAGCATTGTACTCAAGGGACAAATGCATCAAATTTTTTAACTTGGGTAAAATATCAGACAAAAACCATTTAATTTTTATTTTTTTAAGTTTTAAATTGGTTATAAAAAGAGAGCATGCGGCGGCCAAAAGGACCATCCGGGAGGGGCCTGAGAAACAGATTTTTTATTTTATTAGCCCTAAAATTGTTTTGTTGTAAGTTAGAGGAGAGTGATGATAGGAACTCTCAAATAAATTTTAAGAAAACAATTAATTGTGAACAAATCTCGCTAACTACGGCTTCCCTTTCTCATAGTATTTAATCAAAGAGAAAAATGTTCATCTTACAGGTCATTTTTTTAAAGTAATGGCATTCTCTCCCAGTTGAATACAATATAGACATATTGTTATACTGTACCAATGACCCAGACATAGCTGGTGCTAACTCTTAAAATATAGGGCCAAACACAAATTTTGCCCCCCAATCCCCAAAATTTGCATCTAAAACCAAAGAAAACATGTCCTGAATGGCCCTCCACACTTCACCTCTACTGCGCATGCGCAGTGTCAAGGACGTTCCGAAATTGGCGCCATTATTCATTCTTAGTTTGGCCCTTCATCAGTTAACATCTGACTGATCTTTGTGCTTGTAAATCTCAGTTTAAATGATGCCAGACACATAAATATTAGTGAAATGGTGATTCTAAGGAGGATATAGAAGAAGGAGAGGAAAAATGTGTGACAGAATATTATCAGGGCTGTAACTTAAAATTTTTTAATGAAATTAGTTACCTATTTTCGAGGCAGCAGCCATTTTGTTGTCATTCTTGTTATTTAGTTACACTGATTTTTCAGTGTTTTCCTCTCTCCCTTTCCTTCAAGTCCCCTCTTGCTATTCTCCCATGCTTTTGGCATAGTTTCTGTAATTATCATTACTAAAATTTCTTGGGAGTTTTAGCTGAATAACAGAATGAATTCTGTTCTTTTCCCCATGTTTACGTCTTCACCTATGGGTGGTTAGGCGTTGTGTTCTGCATCTACCATCTGATGTTCTGCAGTTTCTTCCCTGGAAGTCTCTGTTTTGCATCAGATAGTGTATTTTTGGTAACTGATTTCGGGCCTGGGTGCCTGGAGTCTTATTTTAGTGTTTTTACACTCATTGTTTATATTTACAACAGCCCTCTGTGTGAGGGGGGGGATTTCTTGAAATAATATCTTGATGTTAATTTAATCATAACTAGATATATTATTGTTGTTCGTAAGTGTTGCATAAATTGTTTAAAATATTTTTAAATTTTTTGTCCACACTTAGGCTTGGGATCCATTGGGGCTCAACGTTACTTTTCAGAAACTTGGGCTGTTCTGAAAAAATATTTTTTCAAAATATTTTGATTTCAATTATTTTTTCTATGTTAATTAATCATATTATTATTATGTATTTTGATTGTCAGGGGTTGGTGCGAGTACCAGGACTTTGTTTTCTTTTCACATTGAAAGGATTTTGATCAATTGTAATAAGAGGAAGTCTTCCTCTGACTTTTATAATCATTCTATATGTAGTCAGTGTACTCGCATTAACTCCTGTTCTGTATCTGATGATTTCGATGACAACATGGGAAGCGTATGTCACGGTATGTTAGTGGGGAATTGGACATTCCTGTCCTTTCCCCGCAGGGTCACTCTACTTTATCAATTTCTATTTCAGACGATCAAGATTAGGGTGATGTATCTGTGATGTCTTCCAACAGTGTGCCTCCGTCGTCAGAATTAATGAAGGGCTAGCGGAAAAGTGCTCATGTAAATACGCCAATTGCCTAAGAGGACCCTAGTAGGTTCGACGGCCTTTGACGTCCGCTAGCTCGCCTGGTGTAGCGTCCATTCATCGAATGGTTCAGCAGCCGGGTTCGTCCGTTGCGGTCTAGAAGGAGTTTTGGGGTGATGCGAGCACTTTAAATCAACCAAATGCACACCCAGTGACGGCGGATTAGAGGGAGAATGGAGGAAGCCTTTTAGTCCGGTTCATAGCTCGTTCTGGTCCATCCGGATGGCGAGCGAGAGAGGCCCCTCTCTCGTACAACAACATCTGGTCTGGTACAAAATGTTTCGCATTCGGAGCATACGTCCGCCGCTCGGGACGCTCCGACATATAGTCAGTCCGGAGAGACTGTCAATAAGGCTTCCTCATTCTCATGGTAGCGCACACGACCGCTCTTGGCTACGTGACCTCCGATATCCAGTCAGCTTCACCAGTCAGAGAATCATCGGCGACCAGGTCACACCATCCGGTAGCCAGGGACACGAGGCCTGCAGACTCCGGACGTTCGCATAGGAAGTGTGCGGGAGTCAACGTACATGGAGCTTCCGGCGGCAATGCATCGTAAGACCGCTACTGCACAGGCCTCGGGGACGGATGTGCTATCCTAAATAGCACAGCTTATCGCAGCATCCCAGCATCAACTGAATCTATTGCATAATGTTTTATCCGACGATGCTGGGTCGGGACGCTCCGCGGAAGCGGGTACGGACGTCCGAAAATTTCATCCGGTCCGACGGGATACCGAAAGGGATTCGGAGGATTTCGAGCTTTCCCTTTCGGAACAACATATGCTGTTGTGTATGTCATCTGACTTGATCTTCTACAGGTTCTTTCGTCGGACCAGAATGCTGTGATGCCGGATAAGAAACTGATAGCGTCGGTGGACTTAGAAATTTTTGGGTCGGTTCAGGGACATCGTCCCTCAGTTCCGACATAGTCCAATAATGTCACACAAACTTTCGAATTATTGAACGACGCTATATATTTATTATTATATGCTTGCTATTACCAAGCATTTCTGGTTTCTTGTTCGCAAAGTTACGGAGATGTCTTTCAAAAGTGTGCCTCTGTCGTCATAGTTAATGAAGAGCTAGCGGCAATAAGTGCTCATGGAATATGTCTATCGCCTAAGAGGTCCCTTGTAGGATCGATGGAGTGACATTCGCTAGCTCACCCGGTGTAGCGTACATTCATCGAATGGTTCAGCTGCCGGGTTCGTCCGTTGCGGTCTAGGAAGGAGATTTGGGTGATGCGAGCACTATAATTACTTTAGTACTCACCCAGTGTTGGCGGATTGAGGACAGATCGGAGGAAGCCTGTTAGTCCGGTTCCTGGCTTGTCCAGGTCCGTCCGGGCTGTGAGCAAGAGAGGTCCCTCTCTCGTCCAACAACATAGGGGACCGCATGTTGTGGTTTAGATATTTTACATTCGGAGCATATGTCCGTCGCTCGGGACGCTCCGTTATATTGACAGTCCGAGAGACTGTCGATAATGCTTCCTCATCCTCACAGCAGTGCACACGACCGCACATTGGCTACGTGACCTCGAGTATCCGATCAGTTTCGTCATTCAGTGATTCCACGGCGAACAGGTCACGCCATCCGGTAGCCAAGGGACACGAGGCCTATACACTCCGTTCGCTCGCATATTAGTAGTATGCATGGGGTAACGATCACGGAGCTTCCAGTGGCAATGCATCGTAGGACCGCTTCTCCACAGGCCTCAGTGACGGACGTGCTATCCGAGTTAGCACATTTTTTCGCAGCATCCCAGCAATCGACAGTTTCTTGGTCGAATCAGGAATTGTGGTCCGCGGTTGCATCAGGTACGGACGACCGAACGCTTTATAGGGTCCGACAGGATGGCGAAAGGGATTCGAAAGATTTCGAGTTTTCCCTTTCGTAGCATCGGAAGCTGCCATACATATCTTCCGGCATTATCTTCCAGTGATTGTTATTTCGGACTACATTGCTGCGATGTTGGATAAGAGACTTATAGCGTCAGTGGACTCGGAATTTTGGATCGGTTCAGGGACATTGTTCCTGACTTACCGACTCAGTCCAATAATGTCATTAGAACATGTGTATTATTTATCGACGCTATATATATATAAGCCTGCTACCAAGCATGATAGTTTAGTTTCTTGTCCGCAATGCTCATTTCTGCCTTTTATCATTTATACGAATAATTTATTTTGGCAGAACAGGGCATCCCGAGAGTTCATATGCGTCTAGACGGCGTGGTTAAAGACTGGAAATAATCTTTTTCGCTGTCTGTCTTTTCCAACCACAATGTTGGAAACGACAATGATGTCTAATAGACTTAACTTAGACGCTTTATCATACGTAATCCACCTTACTGAGGCGTTATCATTACGTCTTCTAGAGAAAGAATTCCGGGATATGATCCTCAATGTGATTTCTTTTGAGGGCAGTAGTTTGTTCACATATAACTCCGCCCTTCAGTGGCTGCTTGGAGTTGGTTAGACGTGACGCAGCCCTAGCTACATCCACGCGCGTGGATAGTAAGGTGAAGAACTCTCTCAGAGTCGCTTCGTTCTTGGAGAAGCTTCTCTTCGACGGCAACTTTTCAGCAATCCATGAATTGCTCGATTTACACGTTCTCTTGTCTATCTAGTGTAGCAAGAGATTCAGACTGGGGCAAACATTCGGTGGTTGACTCAGAGAGTGCCACTGCAGTTGCCGGATCCGAGTTTTATAATTATGACGGTTGCCAGTCAAACAGGTTGGGATATAATATTGATCCCAACGGATTCGAAGTGCCAGGGTCTTTGGGTTCCGCAGTCTCTAAGCAAGTACTTATCTTCCACGGAATAATGTTTTTTTAGGCTTGCTTTATGTCATTGGATGAACATTATTCAGAAATGCATGTCCAAATCCTGTCCGTTAATTCGAGAGTAGTGGCGTATCTCCGGAACCAGGGAGGCGCTCATTCGTTTCCATTATTCAATTTAATGGAAAGAATCCTTCTGTTTGTTATAGTACACCAAGTTCTGCTTCGGTCCGTCATATTCCGGGTCGTCTGATTGTATTACCGGACTCCCGTTCACTTATGGGTCGCTTGTTGCCGTCAGAATGGACTCTCAACAAACAAGTATTCAATCAGATTTGCTATCAATGGGAGCGCCCAATGATAATTTATTTATGACACAACTTGCTAATCAATTGCAGACGTATGTGTTTGCTTGTCTGGATCTCTGAGCTTATGTTGTTAACGCTCTATTGATCTAATAGGACGGAATGATAGGATATGCATATCCTCCTGCGCAGTTGTTTCAGCAAGTATTGCTAAGATAAACAACCACAATACATTTCTGTTGATAGCATCTCTGTCTTCACAGAGACCGTGGGTAAATTTACTCTGATGTCTACTGTGGGACTTAACGCGAAATCTTCCTCCATGAGAGGATCTTTTTTCGCTGGGTAAAATCGTGTCATCTTTATCACAACCCGCAAGGTCTCAACCTTCACGTATTCCGTTGTGTGGTCCTCATTGCATTGTAAGCATTGTACTGGACGAGCTTTGGACGCGATTTCTTACTATAGGAGAACCTCTTCTTCGCTATACTATGCGGCTAAGTGGAGGCTCTTCCGTCGTTGGTGTAGGGATCACTATGTTGATATTGTTGATTCCTCCATACTAGTCATTGCAACTTTCTAGTATACTTGTTTGACAAGATCTACTGCAGCCTGTTATTATTAAGGTTATAGGTTCATGTTACCTCATACCTATGCACTCTATGATAGTTTACAATTGAGTCTTATGTCTCTTTATCTAAGTCAGTTAGTAACTTTTCGATAAATAGACTTAGAATCATTAGATTAAATTCCTATACGGAATTTAACTTCGGTTCTTATTTAGCTAAGTAATCATTTGAGCCTCTGGAAACAGTAGTTTTCAAATTCTGACCTTTTAGACATTAATTCTGTTGGCTTCTCTTTTACTGAAGAGTCAGTGAGTTTCATGCACTATCGGTGGATGATTTTCACTTTCGTAGTTTCGGAATCAGTACTTCCTTTACTATTTAGGTTGGATTTTCGCATAGGAGTCAGGCTCCTAATTAATATCCGGAACCTATTGTTATTAAGGTCCTTCCGTCTTCGTACGGGCATAGGCCTTTACTCTGTCCGGTTAGAGTTTATGTATTTATAAACAGATATCTGTTTATTACTACGGGCGTAAGCTTCTTCTGTCTTTGATGCCTAATAGAAGGACGTTACGCTCCATTCTATTGCTAATGAATTCAATTAACTATCGATACTGCTTATGGTATATCATTCACTCAGCAGTTGTGTTTGAGATTTCGGCTCTTGAAGTAAGAGTTCTTCTACATCTTGGGCTTACATTAATAGTGTCGCTATTATAGATTTTTGAAGGCTGCTCATTGCGCTCAGCCATCCACATTCATGAATTTTTATCTCAGAAATATCGAGTCCATTTCTGGAGGCCTCTATTGTTAGGTCTATTATCTACTGCTCAGAATGTCATTCACTTAACAGTTGCTACTATAGCTAGGTAGGCTGTCTGTTTCGGCAGTGACTCCGTTCTGCTGCCCTCTTCGCTCTGGGCTATTTGACCCAGGGCAAGAAAAAGGGGGGGGGGGGGGTGTTCCCTTGGGTCACCTGTTTTACTATGAAAACAAGGGGATACCTCCTCCGGAGTTAGTAATTCTGAGCTGTTATTGGGATGGTTGTTTAGTGAGAAGTTTATGTTTTAAAAATTCATTCAGGTCTTAGTTTTTAAAGTATAGCTTTTAAATATAGCACGTGACAACGGACATTATTATACAATCCTCAGACACTTTTAAGGAGTATTAAGAGTCTGTATTCTCTAGACTTACTTTATTTATTGGCTTACTTTAAAAATTATTAGTATAAGGATTATACTAGATATTAATAGAGTACATGGATGTATGATGCTCAATTTTGGAAGGTGTTGTATCTTTCTAATTTATCATAAATAAGAAAGATACATGTAAGGCCTAATACTTCTTTTCCCCTAGAGGGGATGACTCTATTTTATATAATTGAGCGTATTCCATCTTACTCTATGTCCTTGGCCCTCCAGCCTTTTTACTATTCAGCTATGTCTGGGTCTTTGGTACAGTATAAAAATGTTAAAAAATTTATAGTAATTTATATATTTTTTATACTTACCAATGACCCAGACGGGGATGGCCCTCCCAGGAGTTGGGAACTCTTATCTCCCCGCTGAGTACATAGCGCTTACCAGGCACTGGTTATAAGAATGAATAATGGCGCCAATTTCGGAATGTCCTTGACACTGCGCATGCGCAGTAGAGGTGAAGTGTGGAGGGCCATTCAGGACATGTTTTCTTTGGTTTTAGATGCAAATTTTGGGGATTGGGGGGCAAAATTTGTGTTTGGCCCTATATTTTAAGAGTTAGCACCAGCTATGTCTGGGTCATTGGTAAGTATAAAAAATATATAAATTACTATAACTTTTTTAACTTTTATCCTAGGTTGAGGAGATTGGGGGTATGGCCAAAGCGGTTGAGTCTGGAATGCCCAAACTGAAGATAGAAGAGTGTGCGGCAAGAAGACAAGCACGTATTGATAGCAACCAAGGTACACAAATATCTAATGTCATTAGCCATTAGCATAGACTTTTTAGCTCACCTGACTGAAAGTCTGGGTGAGCTATTCCGATCACTTTTTGTTCGTCGTCTGTCATCCATCATCCGTCATCCGTCATCTGTTGTCCGTTGTGAAGGTGGTGTTTGGGTCTTTTTCTGCCAAACCACTGGCCACATTTTAATGAAATTTCACATGAGTAGTGGTTGTAGGGACATTTGGGTTTTTCTTCAGTTTGGGTTTCTGCTCATATTTTGGAGGGGGTGGGACCAAAATACCTCAACTTTTAAAAAAATCTTCTCATGAACCATCTGTAGCAGAGACTTGATATTTGGTTTACAGCTTCCTTTTGAGATGTAGACTCAAGTTTGTTCAAGAGAAGTTCGAGTTTGCGCCGCTCAAAATTTCTATTTTCCAAACCGAGAGGCCAATTTGAACCAAATTTGATATGAAGTATCAGTGGGTCATAAGTACTTGATTTATGCCAAAACATTTTTTCTAAATCCCCGTGGGAACCACAGGAGCTAAAAATAGAAAAACTTTAAAACGCCCATATCTCCCAAACTTCATGGCACTGAGAATTCTTATGTGGTGAAAAGCTTTCTCAGGTTTTATCATAGGGTACTTTTTCAGGACTTTGAAAAAATGCTGAGTCAGCATTTTTAACTGTGGGTAATGGGAAAATATTTAAGACTCTTCTCCCAAACCACTGCTTCAAAAGCTTTCAAATTTCACATTTAACATCTTTGGAAGATTGTTTCGCATGTTTGTTGAAATCAAATCCCTGGGTCCTTATTATACACCAGTTTTAAACTATTTTTCAATGGTCTTTCAGAAACTCGGCTCTTGTCACTTTTGCTTTAACTCAAAAGAATCAATAACACATCTCTTTTATGATTGTTCACACTCAAAAACGGTTTTACTTCAACTCATAGAAAAGGTCAATTTTGTTTGTAATTCATATGTTCAGGTCAGTCTTAAGGAAGTAATATAAGGAATGCAAATAGAAGCTCAGTTATCCGACATACTGTATACATGTTTACAAATTAAAAAAAATATATCTATGCATGTAGTCTTGAAAACCGGCTACCTAATTACAACGCGTATACAGAAGTTTTAAAGAATTACAGAGCTATCGATATGTACTCAATCTATTTATACTCGTTCGGCAAGGCAAACAAAATCAAAGGGAGACAATATCTAAAATAATTGGTTAAATCTAAGTGTCTTCTATAACCACACAGGCCTATGTTGAATTTAGATCGGAAGAACTCATTCTTTACACATTGTATTTTTGTTTTGTCAATATATATGTGTGTGTTAGTGTAATTTACTGTGAAAACTATAAATAAAAAAAATATTTAACCCGCTGAGTATTTTCAAGATATTTTTCATCAAATCTTCCCAGCAGCCATGACCAGATTTGATGAAAATTTCATCCAAATTTAACTAAAGAAATCATTGGTGAAAAATCCATTCAGTTTTCACGGGAAAACTGGATTAAATGTGCCCGAATTATACTTATTTCAGGGGCACGAGAAATCCTGTCCTGGGTAAAAATATCTGTCAGCAGCATGCAAGGATTTCAACATTAAACTAGTTCATGTCCTTTCGGAAATATTATAAGTTATTATACCCCCGCTTCGAAGAAGTGGGGGCTATATAGGAATCGCCCTGTACGTCCGTCCGTCCCTCCGTCCGTACGTCTTTCCGGATATGAAATTCTTGTGTGCGCAACTCCTCCTACATTTATCAATCAATTTGGACAAAACTTTTCAGACATCATCACTACTAAGTGAACATGCGCATATTCCAAGATTTTTGATCTGCAACAATTTTAACCAGGTTTTCTCCCTTTGACTTAGATTTATTGTGTCTTTCCATCCGAACAAATTCTTGTGTGCGCAACTCCTCCTACATTAATGAACCGATTTTGATGAAACCTTTCAAACATCATCTCTACTAAGTGAACATGTGCATATTCCAAACTTTTTAATCTGCGACAATTTTAACCAGGTTATCTCTCTTGAACTTTGATTTAATATGGGTTTCTACATGAAATTCTTGTGTGTGCAACTCCTCCTACATTTATCAATCAATTTGGACAAAACTTTTCAGACATCATCACTACTAAGTGAACATGCGCATATTCCAAGATTTTTGATCTGCGACAATTTTAACCAGGTTATCTCCCTTTGACTTAGATTTATTATGTCTTTCCGTTCGAACAAATTCTTGTGTGCGCAACTCCTCCTACATTAATGAACCGATTTTGATGAAACCTTTCAAACATCATCTCTACTAAGTGAACATGTGCATATTCCAAACTTCTTGATCTGCGACAATTTTAACCAGGTTATCTCTCTTGAACTTTGATTTAATATGGGTTTCTGCATGAAATTCTTGTGTGCGCAACTCCTCCTACATTTATCAATCAATTTGGACGAAAGTTTACAGACATCATCACTACTAAGTGAACATGCGCATATTCCAAACTTTTTGAGCTGTGGCAATTTTAACTAGGTTATCTCCCTTTAACTTAGATTTATTATGGGTTTCTACATGAAATTCTTGTGCGTGCAACTCCTCCTACATTTATCAATCAATTTGGACAAACCTTTTCAGACATCATCACTACTAAGTGAACATGCGCATATTCCAAGATTTTTGATCTGCGACAATTTTAACCAGGTTATCTCTCTTTGACTTAGATTTATTATGTCTTTCTGTTCGAACAAATTCTTGTGTGCGCAACTCCTCCTACATTAATGAACCGATTTTGATGAAACCTTTCAAACATCATCTCTACTAAGTGAACATGTGCATATTCCAAACTTTTTGATCTGCGACAATTTTAACCAGGTTATCTCCCTTTAACTTGGATTTATTATGGGTTTTCAAATGGGATTCTTGTGTGTGCAACTCCTCCTACATTAATGAACCGATTTTGAATACATGTTGCACATTGTAAATGTGTTTTTCCAAATGTAAACCATATATGTGTGGGCTCTTTAAGTATTCAGTGCTGTTCTGTGGATGGCCACATGCAAATACAAATTTCAACAACAAAAAATGATCTTTATGTATACATTTCCTTATGGCCTTCGCCTACATGATCAGAAGTGCATTCCTCTAAAAACCCAAAGCGGGGGTATTAATCACCTTCAGTGATAGTTCTAGTTCTGTTTGTTGACAGTTGACATGGTCTCACATTCCCTGCATGAAATTTATATTCAACCGAGGCGCGAGTCGAGGCTCAATATATGTTTCATGCAGGGAACGTGAGACCATGTCCCCTGTCAACAAACAGAATAACGTATATGCCCCATTTTTCGCTTCATTCGAATCATATTAAAATTTGTTGTTGTACAGCGAATATTAGAAAGCAGACATTGTTTCAGTAAGGTGTTAACTTTTATCATAACAGACTGGAGTGATTTCCCTTTATTCAATGTTTACATACGCTATCAACAGGGCGAGATGCTCTCGATTCATTTCAGTTTATGTTACAGTAAATTAATGAAAAGAAACCTTGTAATCTAATCAGTTTCATAAATAATTACCCATGTTTACATAACTAATCTTTTTGTACGTAATAACGGTACTTTTGTGTGTATTTTACTTCAGTTAAATGTATTTGTCTCAGTTGATTTCAAGTGAAAAAAGACATTGCGATGAACCGTTGCTCATGGCAACAAGACGCTTTCCTTTACAGTGGACATAAGAATCGCTGACAGTAGACATGCGCGTGCCCGGCGACATAAAATAAAATCAACGAGGCATTGACCAATCACTGCAAGGTATTGCGGTTGGTATCAGGACATTGAGTTATGTTTGATAAGAATTGTCTACTGAATTATCTACAATAGTCACTTTGTATATAGTTATAGGGCTTCAGATCAACACTGGTAGATGTGAGTTAGTAAGGCCTTGCATTCTTTAGGACTGCAGGAGTGCTGCACGCCTATTGCACGCCTAGAAAAAAATGAGGTGGGCAATTTTTTGCACCCCTTGATTTTCTGGACTCACAGACATGTTTTGGACTGCCTTGAAACCTGTTATCATTTCATCCCCTGAGTTCCAATGTGTTCTATGTGCCAGTAGGCACATAGAACACATTGGAATTCAGTGGACGATTTATCAATGTTGCATTGATTCACAGTAATTCATGACCCATTCTGTGTTGCATTTCAACGCATTCTATGTGTAGAAGACAGTCACATAAGAATTGAATGCAACATTTTGAATAATGAGAAGATGTGTGCAAATTTTTCCACTGTGTAGCTGAATGCAGAACAATTATTTAGTCACAATAGTAATACCTTGAAGTCAATATTACCAAAATAGAAGTATTTGCATTGCAGGTGCAATTGCACTCCAAAACAATCTGAGGAGGGCAATTGTTTTGCACTCCTTGATTTTCTAGACTGCCTGATCTGGTTAGTAGCTGTGTTCATGAACACTGGTCAGTTGGTGAGGTTGGAAAATTCTCATGGAAAAAATTTCAGGCGACTCATGAAAAAAACAAAGAGACACAATATTATCTGCACCTTGGCAGAGGCTAAGCTCTCCAGCTGAGTAGATCTCTGGAGAGAAAAGGTTAATCAAAAGTAGGGTAAAATTTTCAGTGTGCCTTAGGCCTCAACTCTGTCAGAAAACTAAATACTTTTGCCAGTGTGTACAATTTATTTATTTATTGGTGTTTTAAGGTCACATATTTATGCACAATGGCAAATCATGACCACGACAGTTTTACGGGTGGAGGAAGCCGGAGTACCCGGAGAAAACCACCGAGCAACGGCGAGCAACTGTCAGCTCTCCAACATACTAATTCCACACAAGCAGGTTTAGCAGCCAGTACGTACAAAACCAACACAGCTTCATCAACATTAAACTACTATATCTGTGTACATTTGATTCTAAAAGTTTAAGTTAGAAAACAGTTTCTAAAAGTACAAAAGCCTGTATCCCCATCTTTGATGCTCCCAGACTGTGGGAGGCTTCTGAAAAGGTCCATTTGCCCTCCCCTCTCCACTTCTTATGATAAAACTTATGACCCTTGAATTAGAAAAAAAGAAACATTTGTAGTTTCTCATTATTTTCCGTAATATAAAATCTGTTTCAAAAAATTAATTTTATTCTTATTTATGAAACATCTTAACCCTTTACCCAATGAATCGCCCGCATCCGTCTGCGTAATATGCAAATACGGCTGCTGAAAAAATATTATATTTTTATACTGTACCAATGACCCAGACATAGCTGGTGCTAACTCTTAAAATATAGGGCCAAACACAAATTTTGCCCCCCAATCCCCAAAATTTGCATCTAAAACTAAAGAAAACATGTCCTGAAAGGCCCTCCACACCTCGCCCCCACTGCGCATGCGCAGTGTCAAGGACGTTCCGAAATTGGCGCCATTTATCATTCTAAGTTTGGCCCTTCATCAGTTAACATCTGACTGATCTTTGTGCTTTTAAATCTCAGTTTAAATGATGCCAGACACATAAATATTAGTGAAATGGTGATTCTAAGGAGGATAGAAAAGGAGGAGAGGAAAAGAATGTGTGACAGAATATTATCAGGGCTGTAACTTAAAATTTTTTAATGAAATTATGTTAAGTTACCTATTTTCAAGGCAGCAGCCATTTTGTTGTCATTCTGATTATTTAGTTACACTGTTTTTTCAAGTGTTTTTCCTCTCTCCCTGTCCTTTAAGTTCCCCCTTGCTATTCTCCCATGCTTTTGGCATAGTTTCTGTAATTATTATTACTAAAATTTCTTGGGAGTTTTAGCTTAATAACAGAATGTATTCTGTTCTTTCCCCATGTTTACGTCTTCACCTGCGGGTGGTTAGGCGTTGTGTTCTGCATCTACCATCTGATGTTCTGCAGTTTCTTCCCTGGAAGTCTCTGTTTTGCATCAGATGGTGTATTTTTGGTAACTGATTTCGGGCCTGGGTGCCTGGAGTCTTATTTTAGTGTTTTTACACTCATTGTTTACATTTACAACAGCCCTCTGTGTGAGGGGGGGATTTCTAAATAATAATATCTTTATGTTATTTTAATCATAACTAGATACATTATTATTGTTCGTAAGTGTTGAATAAATTGTTTAAAATATTTTTAAAATTTTTGTCCACACTTAGGCTTGGGATCCATTGGGGCTCAACGTTACTTTTCAGAAACTTGGGCTGTTCTGAAAAAATATTTTTTCAAAATATTTTGATTTCAATTATTTTTTCTATATTAATGGATCATATTATTATTATGTATTTTGATTGCCAGGGGTTAGTGCGAGTACCAGGACTTGTTTTCTTTTCACATTGAAAGGATATTGATCAATTGTTTTAGGAGGAAGTCTTCCTCTGACCTTATTATCATTCTATATGTGGTCAGTGTACTCGCATTAACTCCTGTTCTGTATCGTATGATTTCGATGACAATATGGGAAGCGTATGTCACGGTATGTTGTTGGGGATTTGGACACTCCGGTCCTTTCCCCGCAGGGTCACTCTACTTTATCAATTTCTATTTCAGACGATCAAGATTAGGGTGATGTATCTGTGATGTCTTCCAACAGTGTGCCTCCGTCGTCACAATTAATGAAGGGCTAGCGGAAAAGTGCTCATGTAATACGCCAATTGCCTAAGAGGACCCTAGTAGGTTCGACGGCCTTTGACGTCCGCTAGCTCGCCCGGTGTAGCGTCCATTCACCGAATGGTTCGGCAGCCGGGTTCGTCCGTTGCGGTCTAGAAGGAATTTTGGGGTGATGCGAGCACTATAAAATTAACTTAATGCACACCCAGTGACGGCGGATCGGAGGGAGAACGGAGGAAGCCTTTTAGTCCGGTTCATAGCTCGTTCCGGTCCATCCGGACGGCAAGCGAGAGAGGCCCCTCTCTCGTTCAACAACATCTGGCCCCAGATGTTGTGGTACAAATGTGTCGTTAGCGGAGCATACGTCCGTCGCTCGGGACGCTCCGTTGTATAGGCAGTCCGCTGAGACTGCTAAGGCTTCCTCTTCTCGTCAGCGCACACGACCGCACCTTGGCTGCGTGACCGCCGATATATTACCAGCTTCGCCGATCAAGGATTCTTCGGCGACCAGGTCACACCATCCGGCAGCCAGGGATTCGAGACCGATGGACTCCGGACGTTCGCATAGGAAGTATGCGGGAGCCATCTGATGCGGAGCTGCCCTCGGCGAAGCACCGATAGACTGCGCCTCCGCAGGTCTCGACGCCGGACATTCTTGTGCACATAGCACAACTTATCGCAGCATCCCAGCAGCCGACAGAAACGGTGTCGGATCGAGAATTATCCGACAGCGCTGGGTCGGTAGCCGGGGACTCGAGGCCTGCAGACTCCGGACGTTCGCATAGGAGGTGTGCGGGAGTCAACGTACACGGAGCTTCCAGCGGCAATGCATCGTAAGTCCGCTACTGCACAGGCCTCGGGAACGGACGTGCTTTCCTTAATAGCACAGTTTATCGCAGCATCCCAGCATCAACTGAATCTGTCGCATATATTTTATCCGACGATGCTGGGTCGGGACGCTCCGCGGAAGCGGGTACGGACGTCCGAAAGTTTCATCCGGTCCGACGGGATACCGAAAGGGATTCGGTGGATTTCAAGCTTTCCCTTTCGGAACAACATATGCTGCGATGCCGGATAAGAAACTGATAGCGTCGGTGGACTTAGAAATTTTTGGTTCGGTTCAGGGACATCGTCCCTCAGTTCCGACATAGTCCAATAATGTCACACAAACTTTCGAATTATTGAACGACGCTATATATATTATTATTTTATGCTTGCTATCCAAGCATTTCTGGTTTCTTGTTCGAAGAGTTATGGAGATGTCTTTCAAAAGTGTGCCTCTGTCGTCATAGTTAATGAAGAGTTAGCGGCAATAAGTGCTCATGGAATATGTCTATCGCTTACGGAATGACATTCGCTAGCTCACCCGGTGTAGCGTACATTCATCGAATGGTTCGGCTGCCGGGTTCGTCCGTTGCGGTCTAGGAAGGAGATTTGGGTGATGCGAGCACTTTAATTACTTTAGTACTCACCCAGTGACGGCAGATTGAGGACAGATCGGAGGAAGCCAACAACATAGGGGACCGCATGTTGTGGTTCAGATATTTTACATTCGGAGCATATGTCCGTTGCTCGGGACGCTCCGTTATATTGACAGTCCGAGAGACTGTCTTTAATGCTTCCTCATCCTCACAGCAGGGCACACGACCGCACATTGGCTACGTGACCTCGAGTATCCGATCAGTTTCGGCATTCAGTGATTCCACAGCGAATAGGTCGCGCCATCCGGTAGCCAAGGGACACGAGGCCTATACACTCCGTTCGCTCGCATATTGGAAGTATGCACGGGGTAACGATCTCGGAGCTTCCTGCGGCAATGCATCGTAAGACCGCTGCTCCTCAGGCCTCAGTGACGGACGTGCTATCCGAGTTAGCACAGTTTCGCAGCATCCCAGCAATTGACGGTTTCTCGGTCGAATCAGGAATTATCCGACGGCGCTGGGTCGGTGCGGTCCGCGGTTGCATCAAGCTACGGACGACCGAACGCTTTATAGGGTCCGACAGGATGGCGAAAGGGATTCGAAAGATTTCGAGTTTTCCCTTTAGTAGTATCGGAAGATGCCTTTCATATCTTCTGGCATTTCTTCCAGTGATTATTTTTCGGACTTCATTGCTGCGATCTTGGATAAGAGACTTATAGTGTCATTGGACTCGGATTTTTCGATCGGTACAGGGACTTTGTCCCTGACTTACCGACGCAGTCCAATATTGTCATTACAACATGTGTTTTATTTTTCGACGCTATATATTATATATATATATACAAGCCTGCTACTAAGCATGATAGTTTAGTTTCTTGTCCGCGTGGCTCATTTCTGCCATTTTATCTTTTTTTACATATAGTTTATTTTGGCAGAGCAGGGCATACCGAGAGTTCATATGCGTCTAGACGGTGTGATTAAAGACTGCATATATTCTTTTTCGCCGTTTATGTCTTTTCCAATTTCAATGTTGGGAACGACATTATGTATAGTAGACTTAACTTAGACGCTTTATTATACGTAATCCGCCTTACTGAGGCGTTATCATTACGTCTTCAAGAAAAGATTTACGGGATATTATTCTCAATGTAATTTCTTTTGAGGGCAGTAGTTTGTTCACGTATAACTCCGCCCTTCAGTGGCTGATTGGAGTTGGTTAGACGTGATGCAGCCCTAGCTACATCCACGCGTGGATAGTAGGTTAAGAACTCTCTCAGAGTCGCTTCGTTCTCGGAGGAGCTTCTCTTCGACGGCAACTTTCCAGCAATCCATGAATTGCTTGATTTATACATTCTCTTGTCTATCTAGTGTTACAAGAGATTCAGACTGGGGCAAACATTCGGTGGTTGACTCAGAGAGTGCCGCCGCAGTTGCCGGACCCTAGTGTGGCTGTTATGACGGTTGCCAGTCAAACAGATTGGGATATATACTGATCCCTACGGATTCGAAGTGCCAGGGTCTTTGGGTTCCGCAGTCTTTTAGCTATCAGTTTAACTTCCGCGGAATAATGTTTTTTTAGGCTTGCTTTATGTCATTGCATGAACATTATTCAGAAACGCATGCCCAAATTCCTGTCCTTTAATTCGACAGTAGTGGCGTATCTCCGGAACCAGGGAGGCACTCTTTCGTTTCCGTTATTCAATTTAATGGAAAGAATCCGTCTGTTGGTTATAGTACACCAAGTTCAGCTTTGGTCCGTCATATTCTGGGTCGTCTGATTGTTTTATCGCACTCCCGTTCTCTTACGGGTCGCTTGTTGCTGTCAGAATGGACTCTCAACAAACAAGTATTTAATCAGATTTGCTATCTATGGGAGCGCCCAATGATGTTTTATTATGACACAGCTTGCTAATCAATTGCAGACGTATGTGTTGGCTTGTCCAGATCTCTGAGCTAATACTGTTAACGCTCTATTGATCTATAGGACGCAATGATAGGATACGCGTATCCTCCGGCGCTGTTGTTTTAGCAGGTATTGCTAAGATAAACAACCACAATACATTTCTGTTGACAGCATCTCTATCTTCACAGAGATCATGAGTAATTTACTCTCTTGTCTACTGTGGATCTTAACGTGAAATCTTCCTCTATGTGAGGATCTTTTTTCACTGGGTAAATCGTGTCATCTTTATCACAACCAGCAAGGTCGCAACCTTCATGTATTCCGTTGTGTGGTCCGTATTGCATTGTAAGCACTGTACTGGACGAGTTTTGGACGCGATTTCTTACTATAGGAGATCCTCTTCTTCGCTATTCTATGCGGCTAAAGTGGAGGCTCTTCCGTCGTGGTGTAGGGATCATTATGTTCATAGTGTTGATCCCTCCATACTACGCATTGCTAGTTTTTAGTATACTTGTTTCACAAGATCTACTGCAGCCTGTTGTTATTTAGGTTATAGGTTTGTTACCTCATACCTATGCACTCTACGATAGTTTACAATTGAGTCTTTTGTCTCTTTATCTAAGTCAGTTAGTAACTTTTTGATAAATAGACTTAGAATCTTTAGATTAAATTCCTATACGGACTTTAACTTCGGTTCTTATTTAGCTAAGTAATCATTTGAGCCTCTGGAAACAGTAGTTTTCAAATTCTGACCTTTTAGACAGTAATTCTGTTGGTTTCTCTTTTACTGTAGAATCAGTGAGTTTCATGCACTATCGATGGATGATTTTCACTTTCATAGTTTCGGAATCAATACTTCCGTTACTATTTAGGTTGGATTGTTGCATAAGAGTTAGGCTCCTATTATCCGGAACCTATTATTTTAAGGTCCTTCCGTCTTCGTATGGGCATAGGCCTTTACTCTTTCCGGGTACAGTTTATGTATTTATAAACAGATATCTGTTTATTACAAGGGCGTAAGCTTCTTCTGTCTTTGATGTCTAGTAGAAGGACGTTACGCTCCATTTTATTGTTAATGGATTCTATTAACTAGCGTACTGCTTATGGTATATCATTGGCTTAGCAGTTGTGCTTAAGATTTCGGCTCATGAAGTAAGAGTTCTTCTACTTCTTGGGCTTACATTAATAGTGTTGCTATTATAGATTTTTGAAGGCTGCTCATTGCGCTCAGCCATCCATTCATGAATTTTTTTCTCAGAAATATCGAGTCCATTTCTGGAGGCCTCAATTGTTAGGTCTATTATCTACTGCTCAGAATGTCATTCACTTAACAGTTGCTACTATAGCTAGGTAGGCTGTCTGTTTCGGCAGTGTCTCCGTTCGGCTGCCCTCTTCGCTCTGGGCTATTTGACCCAGGGCAAGAAAAGGGGGGGGGGGGGAGGGTGTTCCCTTGGGTCACCTGTTTTTACTATGAAAACAAGGGGATACCTCCTCCGGAGTTAGTAATTCTGAGCTGTTATTGGGATGGTTGTTTAGTGAGAAGTTTAAGGTTATAAAATTCATTCAAGTCTTAGTTTTTAAAGTATAGCTTTTGAATATTGCATATGTCAACGGACATGATTATGCAATTCTCACTCACTTTTAGGAGTATAAGAGTCTCTATTCTCTAGACTTACTTTATTATTGGCTTACTTTAAAAATTATTAGTATAAGGATTATTGGATATTAATAGAGTACATGGATGTATGAAGCTCAATTTTTGGAAGGTGTTGTATCTTTCTAATTTATCATAAATAAGAAAGATACATGTAAGGCCTATTACTTCTTTTCCCTACAGGGGATGACTCTATTTTATTTTATTGAGCGTATTCCATTTTGCTCTATGTCCTTGGCCCTCCAGCCTTTTTACTATTCAGCTATGTCTGGGTCATTGGTACAGTATAAAAATGTTAAAAAATTTATAGTAATTTATATATTTTTTATACTTACCAATGACCCAGACGGGGATGGCCCTCCCAGGAGTTGGGAACTCTTGCCTCCCCGCTGAGTACATAGCGCTTACCAGGCACTGGTTATTAGAATGATAAATGGCGCCAATTTCGGAACGTCCTTGACACTGCGCATGCGCAGTGGGGGCGAGGTGTGGAGGGCCTTTCAGGACATGTTTTCTTTAGTTTTAGATGCAAATTTTGGGGATTGGGGGGCAAAATTTGTGTTTGGCCCTATATTTTAAGAGTTAGCACCAGCTATGTCTGGGTCATTGGTAAGTATAAAAAATATATAAATTACTATAAATTTTTTAACTTTTTGAAAAAATTTCAACAAAACCATATCATGTGACCCCTGAGGGATCGCATGATATGGTTTTGTTGAAATTTTTTTTTTAAATTGAAAAAAATGATATTTAAAATAATGAATTTTGAAATTGTCTGCGTTGGGTAAAGGGTTAATCCTTTATCCAATGCACGTGATATCAAAACTTGTTATAATTTTTATTATATACAGTACGTGGAGAGTGGATTGTAACTAAATCACCCATGGAGTGGAGTTATCACCCAAACTATAACTTTCAAATTTTGTATATATCGACTAAAAACATAAGCAATGTTTCAGCCAATGGACCTCTGGGTTTAACACGGAGGTCCATTGGCTGAAACTTTACTTGTGCTTGTTATGCTTTGAAACAAATTTGCAATTATTGCTTGGGTGGAATCTCCACTCTGCGGGTGATTTAGTGATGATACACTCTCCACGTACTGTACTCTTCAAAAGAAGAAACGCAAAATGTGTATAGTCAGGATAACATGACAAATTTTTGAGAATATAGTGATGAAGTGTGGCTGTAGATATGGTTAACGACATATAGTGGTGGTCAAAACATTATGTAACATTTGGACAATGGGCATAATTTCAGCCACTGTGACCCCAAAAATAACAAATTAACAAAACAAAGTTTCCACTGAGTGAATACCTGATCATAAAGTTGCATGCTTGGAGCATGTCAACTGAACGTGTGAGGGTTATAAATGGACATTTAATCGGTCAGAATTCGCACAGCGTTACAGGGATCTTGCTCAAGCCGTGTTTGACCAAAGCTCAAAGAAATAATACTATTGGCCACTTGGAAACTAGCGAATCAGCTTCAAATGTAGCGAGAGTGTTCAATGTCTCACCAAGCACCATCACACATGTGGAACCACTATCAAATCCAGGGGACAATGCAGGACCTTCCAAGATCCGGGAGACCCTGTGTGACCACCCCAGCTCAGGATCGATACATCCGGTTACGTCATTTGCAGGAGAGAAAACCCTCAGCGACCTCTACAGCATCAACATGACCAGGTCGGCGGAGGATTTCAGATCAGACTGTTTGCAGCCATCTACACGAGGCTGGCCTGCGTGCTAGACGGCCAGTTCGTGTCATCATTCTGATGGTGCAGCATCGTCGACAGCGACTTCAGTGGTGTCAGATGCACAGAGCATGGACTCATCAGAGATAGAGAACGGTATGTTCATTGATGAGTCACGTTTCCTTCTTCTCTGAGTTCATGGACGATGCCGTGTGTACAGACATCATGGAGAATGTTTTGCATGTAGCTGCGTTTGGGAGGTGGACAGATTTGGTGGTGGTAACCTTATGATGTGGGCAGCCATCTCACACACTGGTAGAATGGGCCTCCATGTTGAGGGTAACTTGACGGCACATAGGTCAGAGATGAAATTTTGCAGCCACACATGCTCCCCATTATGCAGAATGCTGACTCCATTTTCCAGCATGACTACGCCCAACCGCACAAACGAGGCTGACGACATCTTATCTACAGGATAACAACATTGAAGTCTTGACCTGGCCCTCCCAATTGCCATATTTGAACCCGATCGAACATCTATGAGATCAACTGGATCGACGTGTGCAACAATGTCAACCACAACTTCAGATATTACTGCAGTTGGCACAAGCATTGCAGGAAGAGTGGGCCACCATACCTCAAGCTTCCACCCGGAATCTTGATTGCTTCAGTGAACAGAAGGTGCCAAGCAGTTTTGGACTCAGATAGCGGTGCCACTAGATATTGAGTTTGGATGACGTCGACTTGTGATGTTAACGTTTGAAACGTCTCCATTTGTGCTTCATTCATCCATTAAAACTTTGGTTATGAATTGATTTCGTTCTCGATCTCATTATCCCGTAAGGCAGGAACAGCCCTCATCACAGAAAACCTGTTTTGCGTTTCTTTTTTTGAACAGTATATTTTTTCTATTTTTTCAAAAAGAAAACCATGTCATGTGACTCCCCTCATTGGAATGAGCTCAATTCCAATACAGGATCATATTATGGTTTTATGTTTAATTTTTTGAAAAAGAAATTTTTCCAACTGCTCAATTTGAAAATTACGGATACTTCAAATTCATTGGGTAAAAGGGTTAACTTTGATAGAATCAGTGAACTCTGCCAAATAAGATTGAATGGATTAAATTCCTAGTTGCATTGTGGGTAAAATTTAGCTTGTTGGAATTTTGATTTTTTTACATCTGGATACATCTGTGTATATTGGTTTAAAGACACCAGATCTTATTACTGACTTCCACTTACTGGATATCATACAAACAATTAGATTTAAAGAACACTCCAGAAAATAAGATTAGGCACAAAATAGGTATGGGCATATTACTGATCACATCTTAGGTTAAAAAAAGTAAATTTATTGATTCTCAGGCAATTTTTTTTCAAATCAGTCAGGGAGGGAGCTTTTATTTTTAATTTTTAGCTCAACTTAACAAAGTCAAGCTGAGCTATTGCCATCACTTCTCGTCCGTCGGCGTACGTACGTACATACGTACGTTAATATGTTAGTACGTTAGTACGTACGTCCACAATTTCCTTTGGCACACCTCACAGGTCGCATTTATGATCAGATTACTTTGAAACTTCTTATGCTTGTTTGGGGTGACCTCTAGATGGGAGCTATCGATTTTCTTTAATTTCCGTCAAAAAATGTTGCCGCGGCCAACGTTCTTAGAACTTAGTTTAGTCAAACCACAATATTTCCCTTTGGCACACCCTACAGGGCACATTTATGATTTGATTGCTTTGAAACCCGATACGCTTATTTAGGGTGACCTCTAGATGGGAGCTATCGATTTTCTTCAATTTCCGGCAAAAAATGTTGCCACGGCCAACGTTCGTAGAACTTAGTTTAGTCAGACCTCAATATTTCCCTTTGGCACACCCTACAGGGTACATTTACGATCAGATTGCTTTGAAACCTGGTATGCTTGTTTGGGGAGACCTCTAGATGGGAGCTATCGAATTTCTTTAATTTCTGTCAAAAAATGTTGCCGCGGCCAATGTTCTTAGAACTTAGTTTAGTCAGAAGACTCAATATTTCCCTTTGGCACACCCTACAGGGTACATTTATGATCGGATTGCTTTGAAACCTGGCATGTTTGTTTTGGGTGACCTCTAGATGGGAGCTATCGATTTTCTTCAATTTCTGTCAAAAAATGTTGCCGCGGCCAACGTTCTTAGAACTTAGTTTAGTCAAACCACAATATTTCCCTTTGGCACACCCTACAGGGCACATTTATGATTTGATTGCTTTGAAACCTGGTATGCTTATTTAGGGTGACCTCTAGATGGGAGCTATCGATTTTCTTCAATTTCCGGCAAAAAATGTTGCCACGGCCAACGTTCGTAGAACTTAGTTCAGTCAGACCTCAATATTTCCCTTTGGCGCACCCTACAGGGCCCATTTATGATCAGATTGCTTTGAAACCTGGTATGCTTGTTTGGGGAGACCTCTAGATGGGAGCTATCGATTTTCTTCAATTTCCGTCAAAAAATGTTGCCGTGGCCAACGTTTTTAGAACTCAGTTTAGTCAGACCACAATATTTTCCTTTGGCACACCCTACAGGGCACATTTATGATTTGATTGCTTTGAAACCTGGTATGCTTGTTTGGGGAGACCTCTAGATGGGAGCTATCGATTTTCTTCAATTTCCATCAAAAAATGTTGCCGTGGCCAACATTCTTAGAACTTGGTTTAGTCTGAAGACTCGATATTTCCCTTTGGCACATCCTACAGGGCACATTTATGATCGGATTGCTTTGAAACCTTTCATGCTTGTTTGGGGTGACCTCTAGATGGGCGCTATCGATTTTCTTCAATTTCCATTAAAAAATGTTGCCACGGCCAACGTTCTTAGAATTTAGTCTAGTCAGACCACAATATTTCCCTTTTGTACACCCTACAGGGCACATTTATGATCGGATTGCTTTGAAACCTGGCATGCTTGTTTGGGGAGGCCTCTAGATGGGAGCTATCGATTTTCTTCGGTTTCTGTCAAAAAATGTTGCCACTGGCAAAAAAACTGACATTGGTCCCAATGATCTTCAATTTTGCCATTCCATTTATAACTTACCAAGTTCAAGTTTGTCAAGTTGAGCTACAGTGTCATTGACACTTTCATTATTTTTATCTTCAAATTTAAAATTTTTTCTTTAATTAAAATGGATTGAGAGGCTTGCTTCCATCATATCACACACAGCATGTACAGAAAGTGCATCATTATACAAATTAACCCTTTACCCAACGAAAGGGCCGCATCCGCCTGCGTAATATGCAAATTCAGTAGTTGAAAAAATATTATATTTTTATACTGTACCAATGACCCAGACATAGCTGGTGCTAACTCTTAAAAATATAGGGCCAAACACAAATTTTGCCCCCCAATCCCCCAAATTTGCATCTAAAACCAAAGAAAACATGTCCTGAATGGCCCTCCATACTTCACCTCTACTGCGCATGCACAGTGTCAAGGACGTCCCAAAATTGGCGCCATTAATCATTCTTTGTTTGGCCCTTCATCAGTTAACATCTGACTGATCTTTGTGCTTGTAAATCTCAGTTTAAATGATGCCAGACACATAAATATTAGTGAAATAGTGATTCTAAGGAGGATATAGAAGGAAGAGAGGAAAAATGAGTGACAGAAAATAATCAGGGCTGTAACTTAAAATTTTTTGATGAAATTATGTTAAGTTACCTATTTTCGAGGCAACAGCCTGTTGTGGTCATTCTTGTTATCAAGTTACACTGATTTTTCAGTGTTTTCCTCTCTCTCTTTCCTTTAAGTCCCCTCTTGCTATTCTCCCATGCTTTTGGCATATTTTCTGTAATATTATTACTAAAATTTCTTGGGAGTTTTAGCTGGATAACAGAATGTATTCTGTTCTTTTCCCCATGTTTACGTCTTCACCTATGGGTGGTTAGGCGTAGTGTTCTGCATCTACCATCTGATGTTCTGCAGTTTCTTCCCTGGAAGTCTCTGTTTTGCATCAGATAGTGTATTATTGGTAACTGATTTCGGGCCAGGGTGCCTGGAGTCTTGATCTAGTGTTTTTACACTTATTGTTTACATTTCCAACAGCCCTCTGTGTGAGGGGGGATTTCTTGAAAATAATATCTTGATGTTAATTTAATCATAACTAGACACATTATTATTGTTCGTAAGTGTTGCATAAATTGTTTAAAATATTTTTAGATTTTTTGTCCACACTTAGACTTGGGATCCATTGGGGCTCAATGTTACTTTTCAGAAACTTGAGCTGTTCTGAAAATATATATTTTTATACTGTACCAATGACCCAGACATAGCTGGTGCTAACTCTTAAAATATAGGGCCAAACACAAATTTTGCCCCCCAATCCCCAAAATTTGCATCTAAAACTAAAGAAAACATGTCCTGAAAGGCCCTCCACACCTCGCCCCCACTGCGCATGCGCAGTGTCCAGGACGTTCCGAAATTGGCGCCATTTATCATTCTAAGTTTGGCCCTTCATCAGTTAACATCTGACTGATCTTTGTGCTTTTAAATCTCAGTTTAAATGATGCCAGACACATAAATATTAGTGAAATGGTGATTCTAAGGAGGATAGAAAAGGAGGAGAGGAAAAGAATGTGTGACAGAATATTATCAGGGCTGTAACTTAAAATTTTTTAATGAAATTATGTTAAGTTACCTATTTTCAAGGCAGCAGCCATTTTGTTGTCATTCTGATTATTTAGTTACACTGTTTTTTTCAAGTGTTTTTCCTCTCTCCCTGTCCTTTAAGTTCCCCCTTGCTATTCTCCCATGCTTTTGGCATAGTTTCTGTAATTATTATTACTAAAATTTCTTGGGAGTTTTAGCTTAATAACAGAATGAATTCTGTTCTTTCCCCATGTTTACGTCTTCACCTACGGGTGGTTAGGCGTTGTGTTCTGCATCTACCATCTGATGTTCTGCAGTTTCTTCCCTGGAAGTCTCTGTTTTGCATCAGATGGTGTATTTTTGGTAACTGATTTCGGGCCTGGGTGCCTGGAGTCTTATTTTAGTGTTTTTACACTCATTGTTTACATTTACAACAGCCCTCTGTGTGAGGGGGGGATTTCTAAATAATAATATCTTTATGTTATTTTAATCATAACTAGATACATTATTATTGTTCGTAAGTGTTGAATAAATTGTTTAAAATATTTTTAAAATTTTTGTCCACACTTAGGCTTGGGATCCATTGGGGCTCAACGTTACTTTTCAGAAACTTGGGCTGTTCTGAAAAAATATTTTTTCAAAATATTTTGATTTCAATTATTTTTTCTATATTAATGGATCATATTATTATTATGTATTTGATTGCCAGGGGTTAGTGCGAGTACCAGGACTTGTTTTCTTTTCTCATTGAAAGGATATTGATCAATTGTTTTAGGAGGAAGTCTTCCTCTGACCTTATTATCATTCTATATGTGGTCAGTGTACTCGCATTAACTCCTGTTCTGTATCGTATGATTTCGATGACAATATGGGAAGCGTATGTCACGGTATGTTGTTGGGGATTTGGACACTCCGGTCCTTTCCCCGCAGGGTCACTCTACTTTATCAATTTCTATTTCAGACGATCAAGATTAGGGTGATGTATCTGTGATGTCTTCCAACAGTGTGCCTCCGTCGTCACAATTAATGAAGGGCTAGCGGAAAAGTGCTCATGTAATACGCCAATTGCCTAAGAGGACCCTAGTAGGTTCGACGGCCTTTGACGTCCGCTAGCTCGCCCGGTGTAGCGTCCATTCACCGAATGGTTCGGCAGCCGGGTTCGTCCGTTGCGGTCTAGAAGGAATTTTGGGGTGATGCGAGCACTATAAAATTAACTTAATGCACACCCAGTGACGGCGGATCGGAGGGAGAACGGAGGAAGCCTTTTAGTCCGGTTCATAGCTCGTTCCGGTCCATCCGGACGGCAAGCGAGAGAGGCCCCTCTCTCGTTCAACAACATCTGGCCCCAGATGTTGTGGTACAAATGTGTTGTTAGCGGAGCATACGTCCGTCGCTCGGGACGCTCCGTTGTATAGGCAGTCCGCTGAGACTGCTAAGGTTTCCTCTTCTCATCAGCGCACACGACCGCACCTTGGCTGCGTGACCGCCGATATATTACCAGCTTCGCCGATCAAGGATTCTTCGGCGACCAGGTCACACCATCCGGCAGCCAGGGATTCGAGACCGATGGACTCCGGACGTTCGCATAGGAAGTATGCGGGAGCCATCTGATGCGGAGCTGCCCTCGGCGAAGCACCGATAGACTGCGCCTCCGCAGGTCTCGACGCCGGACATTCTTGTGCACATAGCACAGCTTATCGCAGCATCCCAGCAGCCGACAGAAACGGTGTCGGATCGAGAATTATCCGACAGCGCTGGGTCGGTAGCCGGGGACTCGAGGCCTGCAGACTCCGGACGTTCGCATAGGAAGTGTGCGGGAGTCAACGTACACGGAGCTTCCAGCGGCAATGCATCGTAAGTCCGCTACGGCACAGGCCTCGGGAACGGACGTGCTTTCCTTAATAGCACAGTTTATCGCAGCATCCCAGCATCAACTGAATCTGTCGCATATATTTTATCCGACGATGCTGGGTCGGGACGCTCCGCGGAAGCGGGTACGGACGTCCGAAAGTTTCATCCGGTCCGACGGGATACCGAAAGGGATTCGGTGGATTTCAAGCTTTCCCTTTCGGAACAACATATGCTGCGATGCCGGATAAGAAACTGATAGCGTCGGTGGACTTAGAAATTTTTGGTTCGGTTCAGGGACATCGTCCCTCAGTTCCGACATAATCCAATAATGTCACACAAACTTTCGAATTATTGAACGACGCTATATATATTATTATTTTATGCTTGCTATCCAAGCATTTCTGGTTTCTTGTTCGAAGAGTTATGGAGATGTCTTTCAAAAGTGTGCCTCTGTCGTCATAGTTAATGAAGAGTTAGCGGCAATAAGTGCTCATGGAATATGTCTATCGCTTACGGAATGACATTCGCTAGCTCACCCGGTGTAGCATACATTCATCGAATGGTTCGGCTGCCGGGTTCGTCCGTTGCGGTCTAGGAAGGAGATTTGGGTGATGCGAGCACTTTAATTACTTTAGTACTCACCCAGTGACGGCAGATTGAGGACAGATCGGAGGAAGCCAACAACATAGGGGACCGCATGTTGTGGTTCAGATATTTTACATTCGGAGCATATGTCCGTTGCTCGGGACGCTCCGTTATATTGACAGTCCGAGAGACTGTCTTTAATGCTTCCTCATCCTCACAGCAGGGCACACGACCGCACATTGGCTACGTGACCTCGAGTATCCGATCAGTTTCGGCATTCAGTGATTCCACAGCGAATAGGTCGCGCCATCCGGTAGCCAAGGGACACGAGGCCTATACACTCCGTTCGCTCGCATATTGGAAGTATGCACGGGGTAACGATCTCGGAGCTTCCTGCGGCAATGCATCGTAAGACCGCTGCTCCTCAGGCCTCGGTGACGGACGTGCTATCCGAGTTAGCACAGTTGTTTCGCAGCATCCCAGCAATTGACGGTTTCTCGGTCGAATCAGGAATTATCCGACGGCGCTGGGTCGGTGCGGTCCGCGGTTGCATCAAGCTACGGACGACCGAACGCTTTATAGGGTCCGACAGGATGGCGAAAGGGATTCGAAAGATTTCGAGTTTTCCCTTTAGTAGTATCGGAAGATGCCTTTCATATCTTCTGGCATTTCTTCCAGTGATTATTTTTCGGACTTCATTGCTGCGATCTTGGATAAGAGACTTATAGCGTCATTGGACTCGGATTTTTCGATCGGTACAGGGACTTTGTCCCTGACTTACTGACGCAGTCCAATATTGTCATTACAACATGTGTTTTATTTTTCGACGCTATATATTATATATATATATACAAGCCTGCTACTAAGCATGATAGGTTAGTTTCTTGTCCGCGTGGCTCATTTCTGCCATTTTATCTTTTTTACATATAGTTTATTTTGGCAGAGCAGGGCAAACCGAGAGTTCATATGCGTCTAGACGGTGTGATTAAAGACTGCATATATTCTTTTTCGCCGTTTATGTCTTTTCCAATTTCAATATTGGGAACGACATTATGTATAGTAGACTTAACTTAGACGCTTTATTATACGTAATCCGCCTTACTGAGGCGTTATCATTACGTCTTCAAGAAAAGATTTACGGGATATTATTCTCAATGTAATTTCTTTTGAGGGCAGTATTTTGTTCACGTATAACTCCGCCCTTCAGTGGCTGATTGGAGTGTTTAGACGTGATGCAGCCCTAGCTACATCCACGCGTGGATAGTAGGTTAAGAACTCTCTCAGAGTCGCTTCGTTCTCGGAGGAGCTTCTCTTCGACGGCAACTTTCCGGCAATCCATGAATTGCTTGGTTTATACATTCTCTTGTCTATCTACTGTTACAAGAGATTCAGACTGGGGCAAACATTCGGTGGTTGACTCAGAGAGTGCCGCCGCAGTTGCCGGACCCTAGTGTGGCTGTTATGACGGTTGCCAGTCAAACAGATTGGGATATATACTGATCCCTACGGATTCGAAGTGCCAGGGTCTTTGGGTTCCGCAGTCTTTTAGCTATCAGTTTAACTTCCGCGGAATAATGTTTTTTAGGCTTGCTTTATGTCATTGCATGAACATTATTCAGAAATGCATGCCCAAATTCCTGTCCTTTAATTCGACAGTAGTGGCGTATCTCCGGAACCAGGGAGGCACTCTTTCGTTTCCGTTATTCAATTTAATGGAAAGAATCCGTCTGTTGGTTATAGTACACCAAGTTCAGTTTTGGTCCGTCATATTCGGGGTCGTCTGATTGTTTTATCGCACTCCCGTTCTCTTACGGGTCGCTTGTTGCTGTCAGAATGGACTCTCAACAAACAAGTATTTAATCAGATTTGCTATCTATGGGAGCGCCCAATGATGTTTTATTATGACACAGCTTGCTAATCAATTGCAGACGTATGTGTTGGCTTGTCCAGATCTCTGAGCTAATACTGTTAACGCTCTATTGATCTATAGGACGCAATGATAGGATACGCGTATCCTCCGGCGCTGTTGTTTTAGCAGGTATTGCTAAGATAAACAACCACAATACATTTCTGTTGATAGCATCTCTATCTTCACAGAGATCATGAGTAATTTACTCTCTTGTCTACTGTGGATCTTAACGTGAAATCTTCCTCTATGTGAGGATCTTTTTTCACTGGGTAAATCGTGTCATCTTTATCACAACCAGCAAGGTCGCAACCTTCATGTATTCCGTTGTGTGGTCCGTATTGCATTGTAAGCACTGTACTGGACGAGCTTTGGACGCGATTTCTTACTATAGGAGATCCTCTTCTTCGCTATTCTATGCGACTAAAGTGGAGGCTCTTCCGTCGTGGTGTAGGGATCATTATGTTCATATGGTTGATCCCTCCATACTACGCATTGCTAGTTTTTAGTATACTTGTTTCACAAGATCTACTGCAGCCTGTTGTTATTTAGGTTATAGGTTTATGTTACCTCATACCTATGCACTCTACGATAGTTTACAATTGAGTCTTTTGTCTCTTTATCTAAGTCAGTTAGTAACTTTTTGATAAATAGACTTAGAATCTTTAGATTAAATTCCTATACGGATTTTAACTTCGGTTCTTATTTAGCTAAGTAATCATTTGAGCCTCTGGAAACAGTAGTTTTCAAATTCTGACCTTTTAGACAGTAATTCTGTTGGTTTCTCTTTTACTGTAGAGTCAGTGAGTTTCATGCACTATCGATGGATGATTTTCACTTTCATAGTTTCGGAATCAATACTTCCGTTACTATTTAGGTTGGATTGTTGCATAAGAGTTAGGCTCCTATTATCCGGAACCTATTATTTTAAGGTCCTTCCGTCTTCGTATGGGCATAGGCCTTTACTCTTTCCGGGTACAGTTTATGTATTTATAAACAGATATCTGTTTATTACAAGGGCGTAAGCTTCTTCTGTCTTTGATGTCTAGTAGAAGGACGTTACGCTCCATTTTATTGTTAATCGATTCTATTAACTAGCGTACTGCTTATGGTATATCATTGGCTTAGCAGTTGTGCTTAAGATTTCGGCTCTTGAAGTAAGAGTTCTTCTACTTCTTGGGCTTACATTAATAGTGTTGCTATTATAGACTTTTGAAGGCTGCTCATTGCGCTCAGCCATCCATTCATGAATTTTATCTCAGAAATATCGAGTCCATTTCTGGAGGCCTCTATTGTTAGGTCTATTATCTACTGCTCAGAATGTCATTCACTTAACAGTTGCTACTATAGCTAGGTAGGCTGTCTGTTTCGGCAGTGTCTCCGTTCGGCTGCCCTCTTCGCTCTGGGCTATTTGACCCAGGGCAAGAAAAAGGGGGGGGGAGGGTGTTCCCTTGGGTCACCTGTTTTTACTATGAAAACAAGGGGATACCTCCTCCGGAGTTAGTAATTCTGAGCTGTTATTGGGATGGTTGTTTAGTGAGAAGTTTAAGTTTATAAAATTCATTCAAGTCTTAGTTTTTAAAGTATAGCTTTTGAATATTGCATATGTCAACGGACATGATTATGCAATTCTCACACACTTTTAGGAGTATAAGAGTCTCTATTCTCTAGACTTACTTTATTATTGGCTTACTTTAAAAATTATTAGTATAAGGATTATTGGATATTAATAGAGTACATGGATGTATGAAGCTCAATTTTTGGAAGGTGTTGTATCTTTCTAATTTATCATAAATAAGAAAGATACATGTAAGGCCTATTACTTCTTTTCCCTACAGGGGATGACTCTATTTTATTTTATTGAGCGTATTCCATTTTGCTCTATGTCCTTGGCCCTCCAGCCTTTTTACTATTCAGCTATGTCTGGGTCATTGGTACAGTATAAAAATGTTAAAAAATTTATAGTAATTTATATATTTTTTATACTTACCAATGACCCAGACGGGGATGGCCCTCCCAGGAGTTGGGAACTCTTGCCTCCCCGCTGAGTACATAGCGCTTACCAGGCACTGGTTATTAGAATGATAAATGGCGCCAATTTCGGAACGTCCTGGACACTGCGCATGCGCAGTGGGGGCGAGGTGTGGAGGGCCTTTCAGGACATGTTTTCTTTAGTTTTAGATGCAAATTTTGGGGATTGGGGGGCAAAATTTGTGTTTGGCCCTATATTTTAAGAGTTAGCACCAGCTATGTCTGGGTCATTGGTAAGTATAAAAAATATATAAATTACTATAAATTTTTTAACTTTTTCAAAATTTTTTTGATTCAATTATTTTTTCTATGTTAATGGATCTTATTATTATGTATTTTGATTGTCAGGGGTTGGTGCGAGTACTAGGACTTTGTTTTCTTTTCACATTGAAAGGATATTGTTCAATTGTAATATGAGGAAATCTTCCTCTGACTTTCATAATCATTGTATAATGTAGTCAGTGTACTCGCACTAACTCCTGTTCTGTATATGTTGATTACGATGACAACATGGGAAGCGTGTGTCGCGGTATGTTAGTGGGGAATTGGCCATTCCGGTCCTTTCCCCGCAGGGTCACTCTACTTTATCAATCTCTATTTCAGACGATCATGATCAGGGTGATGTATCCGTGATGTCTTCCAAAAAGTGTGTCTCCGTCGTCACAATTAATGAAGAGCTAGCGGAAAAGTGCTCAGGTAATACGTCAATTGCCTAAGAGGACCCTAGTGGGTTCGATGGCCTTTGACGTCCGCTCGCTCGCCTGGTGTAGCGTCCATTCATCGAATGGTTCGGGAGCTGGGTTCGTCCGTTGCGGTCTAGAAAGGAGTTTTGGGTGATGCGAGCACTATAAAATATCCATGTGCACACCCAGTGACGGCAGAGTAGAGGGGAGAACGGAGGAAGCCTTTTAGTCCGGTTCAGAGCTCGTCCAGGCCCATCCAGGCTACGAGCGAGAGAGGCCCCTCTCTCGTACATCAACATCTGGCCCCAGATGTTGTGGTACAAAATGTCTCGCATTCGGAGCATACATCCGCCGCTCGGGACGCTCCGTTATATAGACAGTCCGGAGAGACTGTCAATAAGGCTTCCTCATTCTCATGGCAGCACACACGACCGCACCTTGGCTACGTGACCTCCGATATCCAGTCAACTTCGCCAATCAGAGAATCCTCGGCGACCAGGTCACGCCATCCGATAGCCAGGGACACGAGGCCTGGAGACTCCGGACGTTCGCATAAGAAAGTATGCGGGAGTCAACGTACACGGAGCTTCCAGCGGCAAAGCATCGTAAGACCGCTTCTGCACAGGCCTCGGTGACGGACGTGCTATCCCAAATAGCACAACTTATCGCAGCATCCCAGCAACGACAGAATCTCTGTCGCATAACATAATATCCGACGACGCTGGGTCGGGACGCTCTGCGGAAGCATCAGGTGAGGACGTCTGAAAATTTCATACGGTCCGACGGGATGCCGAAAGGGATTCGGAGGTTTTCGAGCTTTCCCTTTTGGAACAACATAAGCTGCTGTATATGTCATCCGACTTCATCTTCTAGAGGTTCTTCGTCGGACCAGAATGCTGCGATACCGGATAAGAAACTGATAGCGTCGGTGGACTTAAAAATTTTTGGTTCGGTTCAGGGACATCGTCCCTCAGTTCCGACACAGTCCAATAATGTCTCAGATACGTTCAATTTATTGAACGACGCTATATATATTTTTTATATGCTTGCTATGCACAAGCATATCTGGTTTCTTGTTCGCAAAATTACTGAGATGTCTTTCAAAAGTGTGTCTCTGTCGTCATAGTTAATGAAGAGCTAGCGGCAGTTAGTGCTCATGGATTACGTCAATCCCCTAAGAGGTCCCTAGTAGGATCGACGGAGTTGACATTCGCTAGCTCACCCGGTGTTGCATCCATTCATTGAATGGTTTGGCAGTCGGGTTCGTCCGTTGCGGTCTAGGATGGAGATTTGGGTGATGCGAGCACTATAATAGTCTTTAGTACACACCCAGTGACGACGGATTAGAGGAGAGATCGGAGGAAGCCTGTTAGTCCGGTTCCTAGCTCGTCCGGTCCGTCTGGGCGGCGAGTGAGAGAGGTCCCTCTCTCGTGCAACAACATATGGGACCGGATGTTGTGGTACAGACATTTCACCTTCGGAGCGTATGTCCGCCACTCAGGACGCTCCATTATATAGACAGTCCGAGTGACTGTCGATAATGCTTCCTCATCCTCACAGCAGCGCACACGACCGCACATTAGCTACGTGACCTTGAATATCCGACCAGCTTCGGCATTCAGTGATTCCATGGCGAACAGGTCACGCCATCCGGTAGCCAAGGGACACGAGGCCTGCACACTCCGTTCGCTCGCATAATAGAAGTATGCACGGGGTAACGAACACGGAGCTTCCAGCAGCAATGCATTGTAAGACCGCTTCTCCACAGGCCTCAGTGACGGACGTGCCATCCAAAATAGCACAGCTTATCGTAGCATCCCAGCAAACGATAGATTCTCGGTCGGATCAGGAATAATCCGACAGCGCTGGGTCGGTACACTCCGCTGTTGCATCAGGTACGGACGACCGAATATTTCATAGGGTCCGACAGGATGGCGAAAGGGATTCGGATGATTTCGAGCTTTCCCTTTCGGAACAACAGAAGCTGCCATACATTTCTTCCGGCATTATCTTCCAGAGGTTGTTCCGTCGGACTACATTGCTGCGATGCTGGATAAGAGACTAATAGCGTCATTGGACACGAAGTTTTGGATCGGTTCAGGGACATTGTTCCTGAGTTGCCGACGCAGTCCAATAATGTCTTTAGAACATTCGAATTATTGAACGACGCTATATATATATAAGCTTGCTGTCAACATGCTAGTATAGTTTCTTGTCCGCAATGCTCTATTCTGCCTTTCGTGAATTCTAGGAAATAATTGTTTATTGGCAGAACTGGGCTTTCCGAGAGTTCCTTTGCGTCTAAGACGGCGAGACTGAAGACTGCAAATTATCTTTTTCGCCGTCTATGTCAATTCCAACCACGATGTTGGAAACGACAATGATGTATAATAGACTTAACTTAGACGCTTTCTCATATGTACACCACCTTACTGAGACGTTTATCATTACGTCTTCAAGAGAAAGAATTCCAGGATATGATCCTCAATGAGATTTCTTTCAGGGGCAGTAGTTTTTCCACGTATAACTCCGCCCTTCAGTGGCAACCTGGAGTTGGTTAGACGTGACGCAGCCCTAGCTACATCCACACGCGTGGATAGTAAGGTGAAGAACTCTCTCAGAGTCGCTTCGGTCTCCGAGAAGCTTCTCTTCGAGGGCAACCTTTCAGCAATCTTGAATATACACGTTCTCTTGTCTATCAAGTGTAACAAGAGATTCAGACGTGGGCAAACATTCGGTGGTTGACTCAGAGAGTTCCACTGTAGTTGCCGGATCCGAGTTTTTCGATTATGACGGATATCAGTCAAACAGGTTGGGACACAATTTTGATCCCAACGGATTCAAAGTGCCAGGGTCTTTGGGTTCCGCAGTTTTTAGGCAAGCTCCTTACTTCCAAGGAAGAATATTATGTTGGCTTGCACTACGTCATTGGATGAATTTTATTCAGAAACGCATGTTCAATCCTGTCCGATAATACGACAGTAGTTGCGTATATCCGGAACCAGGGAGGCACTCATTCGGTTCCGTTATTGATTTTAACGGAAAGAATCCTTCTGTTTGTTATAGAACACCAAGTTCTGTTTCGGTTCGTCATATTCTCGGTCGTCGGATCGTATTAGCAGACTCCCTTTCACGTAAGGGTCATTTGTTGCCGTCGGAATGGACTATCAACAAACAAGTATTCAATCAGATTTGCTATCAATGGGAGCGCCCAGTGATAATTTATTTGAGACACAACTCTCCAATCAATTGTAGACGTATGTGTCACCGTGTCCGGATCCCTGAGCATATGTAGTTAACGCTCTATCGATCTAGTAGGACGCGATGATAGAATATGCGTATCCTCCAGCGCTGTTGATTCAGCAAGTATTGCTAGGATTATTCATTCACAATAAATTCTGTTGGTAGCATCTCTGTCTCCACAGAGACGGTGGATATATTTACTTAGATGTCTACTGTGGGACTTACCGCGGAAACTTCCTCCACGAGAGGATCTTTTTTTTCGCTGGGGAAATCATGTCAACTCTATCACAACCCGCAAGGTCTCAACCTTCACGTATTCCGTTGTGCGGTCCTTCTTGCATGGCAAGCATTGTACAGGACGAGCAGTGGACACGATTCCTAACTGTAGAAGGACCTCCTCTTCGCTATACTATGCGGCTAAAGTGGAGGGTCTTCCGTCGTTGGTGTAGGGATCTTTATGTTGATATTTTTGATCCCTCCATACCAGACATTGCAAACTTTCTAGTATACTTGTTTAACGAGATCATCTGCAGCCAGTTACTTTTAAAGGTTATAGGTCTATGTTATCTGATACCTATGCACACCATGATAGTTTACAATGGAGCCTAATATCTCTTTATCTAAGTTAGTTTGAAACTTTTCGATAAGAGACTTAGAATCGTTAGATTAATTCCTATTCGGAATTTAGCTTGGGTTCTTATTAATTAAAGCAACCATTTGAACCCCTTGAGACAGCAGTTTCAAATTCTGGCCTTTTAAGGCAGCGTTTCTCTTAGTCTTCTCTTCTGCTGAAGAGTCAGTGAGCTTCATGCACTATCGGTGGACGATTCTCACTTTCGTAGTGTCGGGAACTCTATTACCTTTACTACTAATGTTGTATTTTTGGTTAAGAATCAGGCTCCTAATGTTATCCGGAACCTATTGTTCTTAAGGTCCTTCCGTCTTCGAGCGGGCATAAGCCTTTACTCTGTCCGGATAGACCTTTATGTATTTATTAACAGATCTCAGTTTATCAGTTGGACGTAAAGCTTCTTCTGGCTCTGATGCCTAATAGAAGGGTCATTACGGTCCATTCTATTACTTAATGCATTCAGTTAACTATCGGTACTGCTTAGGATAATCTATCCTTAACTCAGCAGTCTGTGCTTAAGATTTCGACTCATGAAGTAAGAGCTCTTCTACATCTTGGGCTGACGTATAGTTTTGCTATTATAGATTAAGTAGGCTGCATATTGGTCTCAACCATCCACATTCACAAATTTTTATCTCAGAAATATTGTATCCATTTCTGGAGACCTGCATTATTTAGGTCCATTATCAGCTGCTCAGAAGTCGATCACTTAACAATTGCAACTATAGCTATGTAGGCTTTATGTTCCGGCAGTGACTCCGTCCTGCTGCCCTCTTCGCTCTGGGCTATTTGACCCAGGGCAAGAAAAAGGGGGGGGGGGGGTGTTCCCTTGGGTCACCTGTTTTATTATGAAAACAAGGGGATACCTCCTCCGGAGTTAGTAATTCTGAGCTGTTACTGGGATGGTTTCTTAAGTGAAAGTTATGTTTTTAAATTCATTCATGTCATAGTTTTAAAGTATAGCATTTGAATATGTCATGTGTCTAACGGATGTTATTATACTATCCTCAGACACTTTTTAAAGAGTATAAAGAGTCTCAGTTCTTTGGACTAACTTTATTTATTGGCTTACTTTAAAAAAAATTAGTATAAGAATTATACTGCATATTAATAGAGAACATGGATGTTATGATGCTCAATTATAGAAGGTATTGTGTCTTTCTAATTTGTCATAAATAAGAAAGATACACGTGAAGCCTATTTCTCCTTTTCTCCTCCAGGAGATGACTCTATTTTATATAGTTGAGCTTATTGGATTTTCCTCTATGTCCTGGGCCCTCCAGCCTTTTTACTATTCAGCTATGTCTGGGTCATTGGTACAGTATAAAAATCTTAAAAAATTTATAGTAATTTATATATTTTTTATACTTACCAATGACCCAGACGGGGATGGCCCTCCCAGGAGTTGGGAACTCATACCTCCCCGCTGAGGACATAGCGCTTACCAGGCACTGTTGGTAAGAATGATTAATGGCGCCAATTTCGGGACGTCCTTGACACTGCGCATGCGCAGTAGAGGTGAAGTATGGAGGGCCATTCAGGACATGTTTTCTTTGGTTTTAGATGCAAATTTTGGGGATTGGGGGGCAAAATTTGTGTTTGGCCCTATATTTTTAAGAGTTAGCACCAGCTATGTCTGGGTCATTGGTAAGTATAAAAAATATATAAATTACTATAATTTTTTTAAGTTTTCAAAAAATTTCAACAAAACCATATCATGTGACCCCTCGTTGGAACGAGCTCATTGAGATCACATGATATGGTTTTGTTGAAATTTTTTTTAAAATTTGAAAATATTTGAAATAATAAATTTTGATATCGTCTGCATTGGGTAAAGGGTTAACACATTTAATTTTAACTCTTAAGGGTCTAATTCTGACTTTGCTCACTTTTTACGGCAACAGATGCCCCTAGATGCGGTCTATGGGGAAACATTCAAGTTACTAGGGCTGCAATGATACATCTCACTCACGATACAATATGTAGCGCGATTTTTTTTCACGATACGATTTTTTCACGATACATTACATGCAGTACATTGAGAGTGAATTATCAGTAATAAAAGGCCCCCAAACTGCACAGAGTCCAACTTTCATTTGACCAGTAACATCCAATTTCCTTTTTAGTGCTTGAGAAAGACAAGCAAGTTTCAACCAATGGACCTCTGGGTTCAACTCAGAGGTGAGAGGTCTGTTGCCTCAAACTATGCTTATAATTTAGACAGAGTTGACACTTTCCTGAAATACAAATGAACAAGTGGAATCACAGGAGTCTGAAATTCTATCAGTATAGCTATAATTCACTTTCAACGTGATATTTACGTTCCCAACGTAATCCCCTTCAGGATTACGTTGGGAACGTAAATATCACGTTGAAAGTGAATTATAGCTATACTGATAGAATTTCAGAAGGGGATTATGTTGGGAACGTAAATATCACGTTGAAAGTGAATTATAGCTATACTGATAGAATTTCAGACTCCTATGGTGGAATTATAAGTTGGAAAAGCACAAAATAGACTTGTTGGGCCTGAAAATGCAACTTCTCACTACATCATGCCAACCTTCTGTAAGTGTATTGTTTGTATCGTGATACACATGAAACGATACAATATGTGTATCATGTACAAATATATCGTGATGCATTGAAATCGTGATGAATTGTTGCAGCCCTACAGGTTACATTCTATGTACATTGACATTTGTTTCAAAGCAAGTCTTGGCTGCCTATGTAGGAAGCCAAAACTTGCCAAGAAACAACTGCAAAGCCACGGGATGTTGACTGTGTTTAGTCATTGTCTTCAGATTTCAGTTAATTAAAAACATAAAAAGTTTTGAGTCTCACGATTCAGTATATTGGAAGATACTGAAAGACAATAAAAACATCCAATGAGGGAGTTCTGTTTCAGTTAGGGATTGCTTGAGAATGAAAACATGGGGTTTTTTGGCCTTGCTTTCATATATTATAAGATGAAAGAGGATCGATGAACACTGTTGATATAGGTTAATGATGGCAATGGATTGACATGTTGATAATGGTCAGATGATGTTGTCCGATGGCTGGCAATCGATGGGCATACCCCACCACCAGCACCTCAGTAGCTTATACAGTAAAACCTGTCTTGAGAGACCACCTGTCTTGAGAGACCACATCAGCCAGACACCGATTGATTTTACGCTATAATGGACCTGCTATGGGAGACCATCTGTCTTGAGAGACCACATGTCTTGAGAGACCACTGTGACCTGGTACCAACTTGTACTTTTATGCCATAATAGACCTGTCTGGAGAGACCGCCCCTTTGAAGACTGAAACCATGACAAAAACTTTTTTACCTGTTCTGGAATTGGAAGCTCCATTGTGGGATACTAACATAATTAAACGTATTAAAAGCTTTTAATTGGGTTTCAGATGCTATTCAGTTACATAACTCATTAAAGATTGCTATAATGGACCTGCTATGGGAGACCATCTGTCTTGAGAGACCACTTGTCTTGAGAGACCACTGTGACCTGGTACCAACTTGTATTTTTATGCCATAATAGACCTGTCTGGAGAGACCGCCCCTTTGAAGACTGAAATCATGACAAAAACTTTTTTACCTGTTCTGGAATTGGAAACTCCATTGTGGTATACTAACATAATTAAACATATTAAAAGCTTTTAATTGGGTTTCAGTTGCTATTCACTTACATAACTCATTAAAGATTGAGATGTTTTTATAAGACCCCTGTGAAAATATTAGGATTATTGCTGAATAAACAATTTCATGCATACCTGAAATGTGACAGATAGGATTATAAAAATAAATTTGTGTTGAAAATCTTCAATGAAGATTTTCAACACCAATTTATTTTTATAATTTTTATAACAGTCTGTTTCAATTTGTTACAGAAACTTCATAAAAAAGAACAGCTACAAAGTAATTACAAAAATCCATTTCTGAATTTTGTTGTTGGTTATTCACTGACTTGAGAAAACCTGAAACCTGTTATGAGAGACCATGTGGCCCAAAGGGCGGTCTCTCAAGGCAGGTTCTACTGTACCTTCAAGACATATAAAGATGATGCTGGTTGGTGGAGGGGTAAGGATGGGCATAGTTGCAATATTAAGGTGATGTGGTTGGATGGTAGGGTAAATAGACGCTGTTGGAAGATGATCAAGTTAGATGGTGGGGATGGCTATTAGTTTTGCCGTATTAAGATAATGTGGTCAGGTGGTAGGCGTGGATGGGCAGTGTTGAAATATAAAGTTGATAGTATTAGGTGATAGGGGATAGATGATCTGTGTTCACATATTCAGCAAATTGGCTTAGGTGGTGGGGGCTGAATGGGCATGTTAAGATGATGGGGTTAGGTGGTGGGCGATAGAAGGACAGTGTTGACATAAATATTTTGATGGTGTGATTTAGTGGAGGGAAAGGTGTAGTGTTGACATTCGGATGATGGAATTAGGTATGTGGAGGCAGCAGTTGTTATAAATTAGATGATAGGGTTTGGGAGGAAGTGTCTGGGCAGGCAGTTTTGACATATATGATAAGGGTAGACTTAGACTGACTGAAGTATAACATTAATTGCAAGGAATAATTACAAGGGAATCATTTAATTCTGTTCTTTGTTACATTATAGAGGTGATTGTTGGAGTTAATAAACACAGACTGATGCATGAGGAACAGGTCGAGGTGTTGTGCATTGATAATACAAAAGTTAGAGAACAGCAAATTGCACGTCTGCAGAAACTTAGAGAAAAAAGAGACAGTAGAAAGGTATACATACTATGCATGGTATATAGACAGAAGACGATGTGTGTTTGAATCGGTGGGTGTTTTGCATAACGAGTTGGAATGGCATAATCATATTTCGCGAGAGCCATAGGCTCTCGCGAAATATGATTATGCCATTCCAACGAGTTATGTGTTTATTACACAACCCATGCATTAAAATTCATTCAAATAAACAAATTTTAATTTGTTTAAACCCAAAGTTGACGAGTCCGTTTGTTTTAACTGAAGCTGTACTGATCAAATGGATAGATAAAAAATCAAAACAACCTTTTCGGAACCAGTGTTTATTGAAATTCGTATCGATGTTTCTCTTCGGCTGGTGCCCATTCACGCCTAACCATTTGGTGGCTATTACTGTTAGTAAAAATACAAGTACAATTTGAGCAGATTTGCAAAACAGCTGGGAGAAACATTTTTAAAAGAAGTTCGAAGCCTCTCAAGATGTACGAAGATTTACCAAAATAAAGTTGACCAATTTAGATATAATGGGGATCCACAAAACTCGACGGCCACGGAACTGGGTTAATGTTCTGGTTGGAAATGATTGGGTTTTTTTTAAATATTTTCTCATTTTTGGCTAAATAATTATTTGTGAACTGACTTTATTTTGCTTTGGACGTTTTCATTTTCACACTATGCGACAGACGGTCGATGATTGTATAACAAAATTTGGAAACTTTTCGAAGAGTAACTAAACGGTGCGGTAAAAAAGTTCTGGCTTGTATATCACCCGTTGAATACAGAATCATTTATATCATAGTAACGATTCCGTTGAATACAAGGGTTTACTGTTTAATGGATGTGTAATAATATCTTTTACATATCAGTACTCAATCTTAACTAAAGAGTATTTTAGCAAAAAGAAAAATAAAAAAAAATGTTTTTGTTAAAATTCCAAATGTATGCCAGAAACTATCACTGTACAAAACCTCCAAAACAATGTAAAGAACCAAAAAATTACCTACCTTGAGTCTATACAGGCATGAGAATTTTCCACTTTTTGGAAAAGATCGAACTTTTTTCAGATTAGCTAAATCCAGTACATAAACAATTTAGATTATTTTTAAGCTAGAGGGCTCTAAATTCACTCTCAGGACTATGCTTTTTCAAAAATTTTCTCAGCTATGGGAGGGGGACACCCCCTCCCTTACACTCCCCTTGTGGTCAACCTTTTTGTTGCCCATTTCAGACTTTTAAGTGTTCAACTGGTGTCATGCCTGTCTGTAAACATTTTTTAAACAGCCAGCCAACCAGGCAACCAGCCATCTGTCTGTCCATCTGTTCGTCCATGTTTAAAAATGGATACTTACATACTTTCAGTTCAGTAAAGGGTGACTTTTCTTCCTGTACTGAGATTTCAGTGTTGGGATGTATTTAATATCTGTTGTTAACCCCTAGGACGCTAGTAGTGCCACAGAATTTTCTCTATTCACTCTGTTTTTCTCTTGTTTAATTACAAGCTCTATCAAACAAGGTATATTTGCTTAAGGTCTCACAGAACTAAATATTTTCCCATAGGCGACCATTATAACGTTCAGGTGGAAAAAAATATGATCGCATCACTTTAATTTTGGCATTCAAATATCTCTGTCAAGTATAGCCCTTCAGACAACTTTTTCTGATCTGAAAACAGGGGGTCATGCAACAAATAAGAGAGAAAAACTGACACAAAGGGAAGTACCGGTCACGTGCACATATTTTTCAGGGAATTCCCTACAAAAACACACAAAAAGTAAATTGTATTTTTTAGGTCCAAAAGTCATCAAATCACCCTCTTTTTTATCAGGAATATTCAACAATAATGCAAGATGTCAATAGAATGTTTCAAACTTTTATTGAAACAACGGATTTTCCCAAGGCTGTTTATTTTTAGAGATTGCGTCATTTCCGAGTGCAACATTTTAAGGCGGTTCACTCTAATTTCAATATTTAGTTCCGCGATACCTATAATCATCCCCAACCCCACCAAAGAGACATTTTACTACTTCCATGAGATAAAAGAGTCATTTCTGCATTAGAATCCAACTTTTGGCTTTGGCTGAGTCAAAAACATGGAAAATTTGCTCTTTAAAGGAAAAGTGTCCAAACTTTGTCAAGTGGGCTTGAAAACTGGTATTGCCTCCAAAAGATTTTTCTATCCCGTTACTTTATAAATTAACTGAGAAGGATGAGAATTTACAGCTTTCTTTAAAAAACTACCCTGATCCCAAAATAAAACTAACATCTGCATCAGCACAAAATATTTTTAGAAAAAATCTGTCTCATTTAACCATACTGCAAGCAAAACAGTGTCCCAACCCCCATGGAACAATATGGATTCTAATTTTGTTTCCAAAATTGGGGATGCAGCTATATATTTCACCAATATGAGAGGACTCTACCAGTTTATCCTAACAACTGATGTCAAATTTTATTCCACCATCCGATGTAGTAAAATTTTGCCCTGAATAGGACCCCCCGGTATGCCCCTTTTCATCAAAATATGTGATATAATTCATAATTAATTGATATTGACCCAAAACAAACCTACTGTGATATGAACTTTCCCATCTGTAATAGTTTTTATATCACAGTCTGGCTTCTGAAGACATTTCACATTGTATTGATGAATATTTTGCAATTTTTGTAAAGGAAAAGCCTCAGTTTTCTCAGTAAAGGCACATAGAGTCATTGGTATGGCACTGACAAAACATAAAACCTTGTTTTTTTCCAAAGGAATGACCAGTACCTGCTACTGTGATATCTCATAACACTGGTAAGATGCCTAAAACCATCAAATATTGATTCTATAGTGCTATGCTTATGCTGCAAGTTCCCATAAGTGCACTTTCATAACCTTTGTTTTAATCCCCACAGACACCCATTCTGGCAAAAAGATTGAAATTGTTGAAAACATGTTTCCAAAGAGGATGAATCAGACATTTGCTTCAAGAATATAGTGGTATTTGATGTTTAATATACTTGTGTGTGTGTGTGTGGGGGTGGGGGGGGGTGAATGTTAGTCAGCTGCCAATTATTGAAAATGTAGATCCAGGCAAGTGAAAAGCAAAGAAACACCATGTCTGATGAAGAGACAGACACAGACAGACAGACAGATAGGCTTGCAGTCACACATGTAGGAGGTCTACATGAGAGTATTGAATGGCATACAATGAAAAATATAGTGGAAGAGCCAGGGCAAGGTTGTTAAATTGAAAAATAACTCAGTGGACCATGAGTGCTGAAGCCTCAAAGTAAATCATAAGAAACTGAAAGTGTATGATACTAACTTCAGTTTCTAAAAAACATGCTGTTCAGTCTTTCCAAGTGTTTATCATCAGCAGAAGGGTTAAATATGTGTGGGAGAGAGGACTTGGTTCAGGGAAAGAGCAATATTTCACAACTGTCACTGTAAATTTATGCTGTATCAGGGGAACCATGGCATCACTAGTACTAGACAACTATATTGGTAGCTATGCACAAATGCCATTCACTCACATTTGTAATTTTATTATGTTATTTTCCACTGTAGCCCCACCCCTTCCTCAAATTTGTGTTCTAGGATACTCTTTCAATGACGGAATTGTTTTCCAACATTTTGAAGAGCATAATATAGAAGAGAAAAACTTCTAAATAATAGTAAATAGAAGGGCAGTGTAGGTTTTCTGTCTGTGTTTGAATGGTGATTTGGGAGGGGGTTGGAAGATTTGGAATCCTCCCTGCCCCTAGAAATATGAGGAGAAACCATGGTTTAAATAAATATGTTAATAGGGTAAGATAGGCTGTTAGTTAGCAGCTGCCAGAGGTTATAGTGTGCTCCTGGGGAATACACTTGCTCAAGATGTGAATTTTCTTGCATGAACAGCCTCAGTTTTGGAAATATATAGCTTTAATTGCTGACTGTGACAAAAATGTAACTTCTCAAAACAATAAAATGGTTTGGTAAGGTGTATGGTCCCCAAATAAATATTTAAATGTGAAATAATCCCCCAAAATAATAACTGAATCTGGTCTGGAAGCCAAAAAACATATTTCCTATAGGTCTCACAGAACTAAATATTTTCCCATAGGCGACCATTATAACGTTCAGGTGGAAAAAAATATGATCGCATCACTTTAATTTTGGCATTCAAATATCTCTGTCAAGTATAGCCCTTCAGACAACTTTTTCTGATCTGAAAACAGGGGGTCATGCAACAAATAAGAGAGAAAAACTGACACAAAGGGAAGTACCGGTCACGTGCACATATTTTTCAGGGAATTCCCTACAAAAACACACAAAAAGTAAATTGTATTTTTTAGGTCCAAAAGTCATCAAATCACCCTCTTTTTTATCAGGAATATTCAACAATAATGCAAGATGTCAATAGAATGTTTCAAACTTTTATTGAAACAACGGATTTTCCCAAGGCTGTTTATTTTTAGAGATTGCGTCATTTCCGAGTGCAACATTTTAAGGCGGTTCACTCTAATTTCAATATTTAGTTCCGCGATACCTTAAATGTTTAACTTCATTAGGCCTAAAAATGATAAAAATATGTTTCTCAGGCCCTCCCATATGGTCCTTTTTCCTACTGCATGCTCTCTTTTTATAACCTATGCAAACTTGAAAAAATAAAAATTAAATGGTTTATGTCGGATATTTGACCCAAGTTAATAAAATTGATAAATTTGTCCCTTGAGTGCAAGAAGGCTTTGCAATGCTTTAGCATTGCAAAGCCTTGTTGCACTCAAGGGATGAAATACACCACCATGCATGCTAATTTGTAGATTTGGAGGCCTAAAACATAAAACAAACCAAGAATATGAACTTCAGATGCCAAAGAAATAATTACAAAAATAAAATATAAAATAAAAAACCGCCCACCCGCATGCAATTTTACAAAACTTGGCCTGAGAAACAGAAGAACTACTTTATGTGA